>JBBGZY010000833.1:4880000-5480000 GCA_037952925.1 Lithobates clamitans | reverse complement strand
GCCGCCTACACACTCCCACACGCCACTATGGGACAATCCTGAACTGGGAGAACTCCACAAGGTACCGAATCCAGAATTATGGCTTCAATACGGCATTGGATTTATGTCAGATGTCTACCAGGACAATGTTTTACAATCTTTCCAATGCCTTAAAACAAAATTTGACCTCCCAAACAGTATGTTCTTCCGTTATCTCCAGCTCCGTCACGCCCTCCAAGCCCAGTTTGGTAGGGCCCCTCCTGAGGTGGAACGCGCAGATGTCTTGCATATTATATTGGGCACCGAGCATCGCAAGCTCATTTCAGAATTCTATAACTTGCTGCTAAGACCCACTGCGGTCTCCATTGCATATGGGTTAAAAGATGTATGGTCGGGGGACGTGGGGGAGCTGGAGGACGACGAATGGGAAGATGCCCTGGAGACTTGTAAAAAGGTCTCCACCAAGCTGTCGGACCGCCTCACACACCTGTACATCCTTCACAGGGCGTATTTGACACCCCATCGTATAGCCAAATACAAACCAACTCAAAACCCTAACTGCCCCCACTGTGACAGCCCATCCAGCACTTTCTTTCATCTTCTGTGGCAATGCCCAGCGATACAAGACTACTGGTCCCAGATAGTTAGATTTATCCACGACGAAATGGGATCCCCACTCACACTATGCCCCAAACAATGCCTATTAGGTATATTTCCAGACCCAGACTCGGACAAATATCACAAAATATTCCTTCAAGAAGTACTCTTTACAGCTAGACTACTAATAGCCAGAAAATGGCTACAAGCTGCCCCTCCCACGTGTCAAGAATGGATATCCAACATTAACAAGGTCCTTCCTAATAAAAAGGAAATATATGCCCACAGGGGATGCCCAACCAAATACGGCAAAGTATGGGATGCTTGGCTTGAAAGCGCCTCTACCTGTA
Source organism: Lithobates clamitans (assembly GCA_037952925.1). Lineage (NCBI taxonomy): Eukaryota > Metazoa > Chordata > Amphibia > Anura > Ranidae > Lithobates > Lithobates clamitans. Next base: position 5,479,074 of record JBBGZY010000833.1, on the reverse strand, counting down.
ACACAACCGCAGAATAACTTATCTTACAATAAAATCTCCCGCTGAAGTATTAAAGTGTGGACATACTAGCCATGTGTTCTAGATTTGATGTGGCACACCAATAATTGATACATGTTTGGTAAATCTTTTACATGTTTATTTTCTTTTATTTGCCTGTATGTTAACTGACGAGACTATTCTCAAATGTGACCTGCATAACACTCTCCTGTATTATTGATGACTATGACCTGTATGTACAACTATGTCTTTTGATCTTTCAATAAAAACACCACGTTAACTGGAAAAAAATAAATAAATAAAACAATAGCAACTGCAAAATGTAACTACCCAGGTCATTGGCTATGCTATTTTCAGCTTCAGCATGTTTATATACAATGATCGAACAAGGGGTCACTTCATAGGGAATTAACGCTATTTAAATCTCTTTGCACTGGGCTCTCACACTATTTCTAAAATATATGATATATTGTTATTCCATGTATTCCCCAATTATCCATATTACATCAAAGATTGGGAGAGGGAATTGGGCCATAGTATTACCACAGAAGATTGGAAAAAGTCATTCCTCCGAACTATAAAATATTAACCAGGTTGTATAGATGCCCCGTGAGGCTTAATAGAATATCCTCAATCTACCCTGAGTGTTGGCACTGTGGGGGGGATTAAGGCACATTGATCCACATGTGGTGGACTTGCCCCCAGATTACCACTCTTTGGGAGTCTCTGTTTCAAATTTGCTCTATTGCTACTGGTTAGGGATGGGCAAACGGTTCGACCCGAGCATAAGTTTGGGCTGAACTTTTGCTGTTCGGCTGTTCGACGAACAGCCGAACAAACTGGTCGTTCGGCCATTTGTTTGGCCCCTGAACCGACCACAATGCATTGCGGCGCTGAACAGTGCATTGCAAGCCCTGATTGGCTGAAGCAGTGAAAGCTTCAGCCAATCAGGACACAGAGTACTGTCAGAGTCATGATTGGACACTGTCATCATGACTTTATCCAATCATGGCTCATTCCCGCCCCACAGTATAAAAGTATTCTTTCAATGGCATCCATTTTCAGTGTGATTTTGGCGTGGAGAGAGATAGAACAGGGCTCTGTTCAGTGATATTAGTTAGTGTGCTATACTGTGCTATTTTGCTTCAATTGTCAGTGTAGAATATTAGTTTAGTGTCAGTCTAGGGATAGTGTGAATGTAGTGAGAAGGACCATCATTCAGCTTTTCATAGTGTGCAGCTAGAGTAGGGACAGCTCAGATAGTTTCAGTGTAGTGTAGTGAGGCCATGTCAGTAACCTTTCATTAGTGTATAGCTAGAGTAGGGGCAGTTCAGATAGCATCAGTGTAGTGAGGGTTGAACACCGTCTATTTGATTGAGTTACTACCAGTTTAACGCCATTTACTTCTGTGTGCGTTACTGCCAGTTTAACGCCATATAGTTCTGTGTGTCACTGCCAGTTTAACGCCATATAGTTCTGTGCGTCACTGTATGTTTGGCGCATTATATTGCAGTATAGTATAGTGTATCCGTGGAGTGTGTCTGTGTAGTGTAAGTACTCAAATTAAAGTGCACCAAAATCCCTGTCAGGGACATGTTGGTGGCAATCTGGCTAACTTGCGTGCACGTAGGTGCACAAGGAGCATTTCTAGAATTGCTAGGCTGAATTCCCCACTGGGGGGCGCTGGCGCGCTCCCGCGTTCGCGCATTCGCGCATTCGCGGGTGCGCGCGCGCGCCCGTGCGCGCGCCCGTTCGCGCTAGCGCTGTTTGGCGCCAAAGCCCCTTTAAAAGGGTGTCAGTTACTCCCATTAGGTGCTGTTCGTCTCAGCTCTGCACCTGAAACCCTGTATCCTGCTTGTTGTTATCCTTACTATTGACCCGGCTCCGTCTGACTACTCTGCTATCTCCAATCCGACCCGGCTTGCCTGACCTTGTTGATATCCTGCTACCTGTTACCGAATACCTGCCTGCCTGACCATTCTGTGATTATTCCTTCTGCCTTATACCTGCCTGATCTCCTGCCAACCCGGACTGTCTGACGCTGCTTTGCTTGTGCCCTGTGACCCTGTTCACCACCTGCTCTTCCAAGATTCAGGTTCTGCTGCTGCTATACCATCCACCTGTCTGCTAACGGATCCGCTTCTGCTGGCCTGCATCCGCTATACAGTCATTCCGGAGAAGTCTCCTCAGCTCCTGTGTTGGTCGTCGCCAGGAATCGCATCAGACACTCCTACCCACTGTGCTCAGGAGACCACTGTTCCCACTCCAGTGACTCCTGAACCAGCGCTTAAGAGAGGTCTCCTTCCACCAGTCGGGCTCATCTACCAGGTACCTAACAGTACGAACAGCCCATGTCTGAGCCCGCAGGAGAGGCCTCTCCTATCCAGGAGATCTGCACGCACTTAGCGGCACTCACACAAGCCGTAAAGACTCTGCAAGATAGTTATAATAGACTGGAAGGTCAAGTCCTGAACCTTAGTGGGCCAGGAGGCGCATCCCCTGCCTCAGCAGCAGCCCCAGTACAAGCTGCTGCACCTCCATCTGTGGTCATGCTTCCACCCGAACCCAGGGTCCCCGTCCCTGAGAGGTTCTCCGGGGATCGCACAAAATTCGTGGCCTTCCGCAGTGCCTGCCAATTATACTTTGCTCTGCAGCCACGGACTTTTTCTTTGGAGGCTACTAAAGTAGGATTTGTGATATCCCTACTGCAAGGAGAGCCGCAGATCTGGGCTCACCGCCTACTGGAATCTAACTCGATACAGGTCCAGACTTTGCCCTCTTTCTTTGAGGCCATGGCTCAGTTGTATGAAGATCCTCAGCGGACCTCCACTGCTGAGTCAGCTTTGTTCGCGCTCCAGCAAGGCCGTAGACCGGCCGAGGACTATGTCATGGACTTTCGACGCTGGAGCGCGGACACACAATGGAACAATGCAGCGTTACGCCATCAGTTTCGCATGGGGCTATCAGAGAATCTCAAGGATGAGCTTGCACGGGTAGGAATGCCAAATACCCTTGATGAACTTATTGCTTTAACAATCCAGATTGACCGACGCCTTCGTGAACGTCGGTCTGAACGATCCTCCCAGCAAACACGCCCCATGTGGATGACTGCAAAGGTTCCAATGCCTGCTTCCCGATATCTACCGTCAACCAGCTCTAACCCGGCCACTTCAGCACTTGATGTTCCTGAACCAATGCAGTTGGGACTACTGCGTTCTACTTTATCCCCAGAAGAGCGGGCACGCAGACGCCAGCTAAACCTCTGCCTCTACTGCGGTGGGTCAGGCCACTATGTAAACAACTGTCCGGTCAAGTTCCGTAAGTGTGTTTCCTATACTTCAGCCAGTCTTTCCGCATTAACCGCCAATGCCACTCAACTTGCTCTCCCTCTCTCGTTGCAGCTCCAGGGAAGAACAATCCGGATCAACGCCATCATTGATTCTGGGGCTTGCAGCTGCTTTATTGACTCTGCCTTTGCTGCTCAACAAGATCTTCCTCTGAAAAACAAAACACACAAACTTTCAGTTTTCTTGGCCGATGGGTCCCACATAAAATCAGGACAAGTTTCTCAGGAGACCCTCCCATTGTCTGCCACCTGTTCATCTCAGCATAAAGAAATCCTGATCCTGGACGTCATCTCCTCTCCTCTGTTCCCGATCATTTTGGGCATGCCCTGGCTCCAGGCCCATAATCCTCACGTTAATTGGACTACCGGTGAAATCAAGTTTTTGTCACCCTATTGTCAGAAACATTGTTTTCCCGAAATTCCCAAACCAACTGCCACCTTACTCTGCATGGATACGGATCCAGACCATCTCCAAGCCATACCAGAGGTTTACCATGAATTTGCGGATGTCTTCAGCAAAAAGGGAGCGGATTCCCTACCACCCCACCGCCCGTATGATTGCCCAATTGAGCTGCTCCCTGGGGCCGAGATTCCTTTCGGGCGCATCTTTCCACTATCTGAAAAGGAACAAGAGGCACTTAAACTATATGTTAATGAAAACCTCGAAAAGGGCTTTATTCGACCCTCTACCTCCCCAGCTGGGGCCGGAATATTCTTTGTTTCTAAAAAAGATCAAACTCTTCGTCCATGTGTGGACTATCGGGACTTAAATAAGATCACAGTTAAGAACCGCTACCCGCTGCCCCTGATACCTGAACTATTTCAGAAACTGAGATCTGCCATTATTTTCACTAAGCTGGATCTAAGAGGGGCCTACAACCTGGTTCGCATTCGGGCCGGGGATGAATGGAAAACGGCCTTCCGGACCCGTTTCGGGCATTATGAGTACTTGGTCATGCCTTTTGGTCTGTGCAATGCCCCTGCAACTTTTCAGCATCTGGTCAATGATGTATTCAGAGATTTCCTGGACATCTTTGTGATAGTTTACTTGGATGACATCTTGATTTTTTCTAATTCCCTTGAACAACATCGGGAACATGTTCGCAAGGTCTTGGGCCGTCTTCGCTTACATGGACTGTACGCCAAAGCAGAAAAATGCGAATTCGAACAAAGTGACATTCAGTTTTTGGGGCTAGTGATCTCCCCTACCGGCATTAAGATGGATCCTCAAAAGGTGTCCGCTGTGCTAGATTGGCCAGCTCCTCTGGACAAGAAGGGCGTGCAGCGTTTCATCGGATTCGCAAATTTCTATAGAAAGTTTATTAAAGGATTCTCTGCCATCATTTCACCCATCACGCAACTAACCAAGCAGAACTGCCGCTTTCATTGGAGCTCAGAGGCTCAGGAGGCCTTTGAAGAATTGAAAAGACGTTTCACTTCAGCCCCAATTCTCAGCCATCCTGACCCGTCCCTACCTTTCATTCTAGAGGTGGATGCTTCTGAAGTGGCCGTGGGTGCAGTCATCTCTCAGCGACAAGGTAACAAGGATCTCATGCATCCTGTGGGGTTTTTCTCCAGGAAACTCTCGCCGGCTGAGCGAAATTACGATGTGGGTGACCGAGAATTACTGGCCATCAAGGCGGCGCTAGAAGAGTGGAGGTATCTGCTAGAGGGTGCAGTCCATCCGGTTTTAATATATACCGATCACAAGAACCTCGAGTATTTAAGATCTGCTAAGAGACTGAAACCTCGTCAAGCCCGATGGGCCCTATTTTTCACACGTTTCTGCTTTCATATTACTTACCGGCCAGGAACCAAGAACGTAAAACCAGACGCGCTCTCGCGCATGTTTGATCACCCCAAGGAACCTTCTGTACCTGACACCATCTTGCCAGCAAACAGTTTTTTACTTCTCCAGACGGACATCCTGTCCTTGATCAGAGAAGCATCACCAGATCCCTCAAATCTTCAGGGACTCGCTTTAACTTCCCGAGATGGGTTGCTATGGAAAGGAAGTCAGATATTCGTACCAGAAGATGTCCGAGTCAAAGTGCTGACCTTGTTGCATGATCACCCACTTGCAGGACATTTTGGGGTTCGTAAGACCCTTGAACTCGTGCAACGCACGTTCTGGTGGCCCAACATGAAGGAATTTTGCAGGAAGTACGTCAGCTCTTGTTCTGTCTGCATTCAAAATAAAACCTCCAGGAACCGAGCTTGGGGACTGTTGAGGCCGTTGCCCGTACCAGATAGGCCCTGGAGGATGATAGCCATGGATTTTATTGTAGAATTACCATGCTCAGAAGGATGTTCGGCGATCTTTGTGGTCGTCGATCGTCTGTCTAAGATGGCCCACTTTTTGCCCTTAAAGGGGACACCCTCTGCTGTAGAAACGGCCCGTGTGTTCATAAAAGAGATCGTCAGGCTGCACGGAGTTCCTGCAAATATAGTATCTGATAGGGGGGTACAATTTACCTCACGTTTCTGGAAAGCTCTATGTGGAATACTGAAAATTGAATTAGCCCTGTCTTCAGCGTATCACCCCCAAACTAATGGGCAAACTGAACGGACAAATCAAACGCTAGAGCAATATATCAGGTGTTTTACCTCATTTGTGCAAGACGATTGGGTGTCCCTACTGCCTTTAGCGGAGTTTGCCTATAATAACGCTAGCCATTCTGCCACGGGTCAGTCCCCGTTTTTTGCCAATTATGGTTTTCACGTATCTTTCTTGCCAGATTGTCTTCCAGAATCTCCAGTTCCAGCAGTCCAGGACACAGTACAGTTCCTCAGTCGCAACAACCGGATGCTACAGGAAGCGGTATCCAAGGCACAAGCAGACAGTAAAAGGATCTTCGATCAGAAAAGAAGAGGAGATCTAAATCTGCAGATTGGTGATAAGGTATGGCTGTCTACCAGTAATATTAAACTAGCTTGTCCTTCCAAAAAGCTTGCTCCTAAGTTTATTGGGCCCTTTCCGGTGAAAAAGAAGATTAATGAGGTATCTTTTGAACTATGTTTACCTGACTCACTTAAAATCCATCCTGTCTTCCATGTCTCATTATTGAAGCCTGCTGTAACCGATCCCTTCCCTAATAGGGGCACCAGGGTCCCCGAACCTGTCTTGGTGGATGGAAACGAGGAATACGAGGTAGAGGCCATCCTCGATTGTAGAAAGAGGTTGGGACAGGTACAGTTTCTGATCAAATGGAAGGGGTACGGTCCGGAGAATAATTCTTGGGAACCTAATAGCAATATTCACGCTAAACGTTTAATCCATGCTTATTTTGCTGCCCATCCTGAGAAGAAAAGTTATCTGGGCATCCGGAGGCTGCCCGTTGGGAGGGGGCAATGTCAGGGACATGTTGGTGGCAATCTGGCTAACTTGCGTGCACGTAGGTGCACAAGGAGCATTTCTAGAATTGCTAGGCTGAATTCCCCACTGGGGGGCGCTGGCGCGCTCCCGCGTTCGCGCGTTCGCGCATTCGCGCATTCGCGCATTCGCGGGTGCGCGCGCGCGCCCGTGCGCGCGCCCGTTCGCGCTAGCGCTGTTTGGCGCCAAAGCCCCTTTAAAAGGGTGTCAGTTACTCCCATTAGGTGCTGTTCGTCTCAGCTCTGCACCTGAAACCCTGTATCCTGCTTGTTGTTATCCTTACTATTGACCCGGCTCCGTCTGACTACTCTGCTATCTCCAATCCGACCCGGCTTGCCTGACCTTGTTGATATCCTGCTACCTGTTACCGAATACCTGCCTGCCTGACCATTCTGTGATTATTCCTTCTGCCTTATACCTGCCTGATCTCCTGCCAACCCGGACTGTCTGACGCTGCTTTGCTTGTGCCCTGTGACCCTGTTCACCACCTGCTCTTCCAAGATTCAGGTTCTGCTGCTGCTATACCATCCACCTGTCTGCTAACGGATCCGCTTCTGCTGGCCTGCATCCGCTATACAGTCATTCCGGAGAAGTCTCCTCAGCTCCTGTGTTGGTCGTCGCCAGGAATCGCATCAGACACTCCTACCCACTGTGCTCAGGAGACCACTGTTCCCACTCCAGTGACTCCTGAACCAGCGCTTAAGAGAGGTCTCCTTCCACCAGTCGGGCTCATCTACCAGGTACCTAACAATCCCCTTTACATTGATTAAAGTGCATCTATGTACATATTTCAACTTATTCTTTATATTTGCTTATAAGCACCGCCCCTCCCTCCCAATAATGGGAAAACAACAAGGAGAGGCAGACGTTCCCTTGGCGCTGTAAGATGGCCAGCAAGAAATGTGTCCACGGGCAAAGGTGGACGTGGTGGTCAGTCCTGAGGCAGGGCATAATTTCCTCTGTTTAGTGAGTTTGCCCATGCTATCCAGCCACAGCATGCAGAGGAGGTGGTGGACTGGCTTATTAAACCTTCCTCATCCTCCTCATTCTTTGTCACGCAAGCAAGTCTGCAGTCCCCTGCAGTTGCCAGAGTGGATAAACCTGCCTCTTTGTCCACATCTATGCCTGCTATAGACTCAACATCAGCCATTGAGGAGTCAGCTGAGTTATTTGACCACAGAGTCAGCCACTTGTTCCTTGATGATGCCCAGCCATTACTGGATTCAGATGTTGGTTCTGAGGTTGTTGATGAGAGGAACATGAGCCTAGATAGAGTGAGGAATACTAGTAGACAAATTGGCATTCATGTTCCCCAAGCCGCAGCATATTGCCAAGTTTATCATAGAAATAAAAATCACATCTAACAATATTGATATGTGAGTGTGAGAGATGGCAAGTCTTAAATAAAGTGCATCAATAAAAATAACTGTGCTGAAAATTCATATGTCACAATAAAAAATCACAATAGAAAAATCAAAAAACAAATCGAATAGATGTGCAAAAATGCAAAACATGTGCAGCAAGTGTGCAAAACTGCAAACAGCGTAGTGTAGGATACTTCCAATAAATGGATATATCAGAAAAACAGTTCATAGAAATGACAATAAAAAGTTCATAAACAGTGGTGGTCGCAGAAAAAGTATGGAGATAAAGTGTTGGTAATAATAATGATAATCTTCATAAAACGACTGGCGGCTCAACCAGGCTCTCTAAACTCTCACCTCAGAGACGGAAACAACAGGCATCAATGTATATCTTTCTTTGTTGTAAATGGTAGCGCTTAGGTCTAATAATGGCTGCGTTCCCCTCTGCTTACTGTCAGGCACCTATAAAAATAAACTGGGAATTTTTCCACCTAGGCTGTGACAGCCCGGTGGGAGGAGGGGGGAGGAGAGAGGAGGCCTCTGATGGTGTAGTATTTCAAATATTCAATTTATTGGGTATAAAAACAAGTGGTCTCTTACATAAAAACAGATAAAATTCACATGAAAAGGAAGGAGCGGCGTCCGAGACGCCTCCTTACGTGACTTCCGGTATAGTCAGCTCTCTGCCACACCCTACGCGTTACGTCACCGCTCGTGACTTCAACTGGGGAACCGGATTGGCCTGAGAGGGATACTATTTGTATAATGAAACCGGAAGTAATGAAGCGGCCATTTTTGTTGTGGTAATGTTTTCTCTATGGGACAGCGGCCATCTTAGAGGTGGCAATCTACATAGATCGCGGCCGCTCCAAGGAGGAATCAAGCTGAAACTTAAACTAACGCTATATCTCGAATCACAATTAAAAATAGTAATGTTAAATATCTAAAAGTATAAATAAAATAATTTTAAACTAGAAGCTCAGTCGCCATACAAATAAATAATAACGAGTCACATATAACTCCGCCATTTTCTTGTGGATGGTAAAATTCTATAACGGTGGCCATCTTTATGGTGGTTGACCCACTACAGTCGGCGGCCATTTTTGGGTGGATAAAAGTTATTTTAACACTATATGTGTTGAAGTGACAAAAATAATGACAGAAGTTTCACACAGAAATAGGAGAAGAATATTGATAATAAGGTTACATTAAACTAGTGGAATGCTGAAGAATCGACATTGGGGTTTTAAAGTCGGCACGTGAACTATGAACCTCAGTCACCAAGGAGGGGCCTCTTACATTATATTATAATAAGTATGGTAATCAATAGACTATTTAATTAGCGTCACAATATGAAATATAGATATCGCAATTTCTAAAATACAGCATAGTAAAGTGGTTCATAAAACCTTCTAGAAAATATTAATACTGATATACACAATAGTAAAGTCTAAAAGCCAGTGACATAAATAAGTTTCTGAGATCTTAAAAATTACTTAAAAAACAATTTAAATCGAACTCCACGTTCATACCTCTAGGGGTTAATGTGCGTAGAGTGTGTATCCAGTATGATTCTTTTTGGCTAATACTTCTAATTTTATGGGTGCCTCTCCATGAACTTTTATATCTTTCTATCCCCCAAAATTGAAGATGTATGGGGTCCCTGTTGTGTACTGCTGCAAAATGTTTAGACACATTGTGTTTGGGATTTCCTTTTTTAATGTTCTGTATGTGTTCTTTAACCCTGACTTTAAGGGCCCTCTTCGTACGTCCTACATATTGTAGTTTACAGCTACACTGAAGTACCTAAACAACTCCCTCAGTGTGGCATCCAATAAAATCTTTAATTTCATATGTTTCGTTTGTGGTAGTGGCTGTAAATTCTGTTCTTTTTCCTTGGAATTTCTGGGCGTGTTTGCATGCATAACAGTTTCTACATGGATAGAATCCTTTTCCAGTGAAGAAGGAGTATGGTGCTTGTTGGGGGGCTTCGATCACTGTTTTGACTACCATATTTCTGATGGTCGGTGCCCTCTTATATATGTTATTGGGTGATTCTGGTAATATTTTAATCAAATCTTTATCATTTTTTAAAATATGCCAGTGTCTTTGAATAATTTTGGAGACTTGTTTGTGTTGGACACTGTAATCCAGAATTAAAGTAGGTGTTTCCTGTGAAAACATTTTCTTTGGGTGGGTTTCTAACATTTTTGTTCTATCCATACCCATTACTTCTTCGATTTGTTTCTCTATCAGTGTGTGTTCATATCCCTTTTCTATGAACCTGGATCCAATTTACTTAGCTTGTTCTTTGAAATCTTCCTCTTTTGTGCAGTTTCTCTTGATTCGGACAAATTGTCCTTTCGGTATATTATACAGCCATAATTTATGATGGCAGCTATTAGTGGGAAGGTAGCTGTTCGCATCTACATTTTTGAAAAACGTTTTGGTTACTACTTTATCTCCTTCCAGACTTATTCTGAGATCCAGGAATTCCACTGTCTTTTCGTTGATGTTCCACGACAAACGGATATTTTTGTCATTTGAGTTTAATTACTCCAGGAATTGTTCAAGTGCTTCTCTCTTTCCATTCCAGACTATAATTACATCATCAATGTATCTTTTATATAAGGTGAGTTCTGCTGGGGTGTTTTCATAAATGGATTGCTCTTCCCATTGTGCCATAAACGCGTTGGCGACGCTCGGTGCAAACTTAGCACCCATTGCAATACCAATGGCCTGTTTATAATATGTATGATTATGCCAAAAATAATTGCACTTTAAGCAAAAGTCTAGGCACTTTATAAGGTATTTGCGCTGTGTGCATACAAGATTACTATACTTTCTGAGGAGCCATTTGGTTGCTGAACATGCATCGAAATGATGTACTATAGTATATAATGAATTCACATCTGCCGTGGCTAATAGTGTTCTTCCTTCAAGTACTGGTAGTGTGTCTAGGAGTTGTAGTACATGCTTCATGTCTTTCAAATAAGCTGGTGTTTGTTGCACTGCAGGTTGAATAAAATGGTCCAGGTATTGTCCTACTCGAGATGTAAGGGACTCTATTCCATTCACAATTGGTCTACCAGGAGGGTTTTCCAATGATTTGTGAATTTTAGGTAGGGTGTAGATAACTGGTATCCGGCATGTTTCTGGAATAAGATATTTCGACTATCTTTCTTATTCAGTATCTCTTTTCTTGTGCCCAATTCTATCAAGTGTTCCAGCTCTTTTCTATACTTATTTGTCGGATTGCTCAACAATCTAATGTATGTTTTGTCGTCCTGTAGTTGTCTCTGTAATTCATTCAGGTATTGTTCCTTTGATTGTATCACAATCGCTCCTCCTTTGTCGGCTGGATGGATAATAATGTCCTTTCTCTCTTTAAGCGATTTGATACCTTTTTTAATATGTATCGGGTCTGATGCTTTTTTGACTTCCAGAGATTCTAGATCTTTAAGAACCAGCTTCTTGAACACTTCAACATGGTGGTTATCTGAAACTTGGGGGTTGAAAGTAGAATTGTTTCGTAGTGTACTGTGTGATATTGATGGAGAGGTATTCCTTATCGTATTGGTTGTTCTGTATGGGTTCGAAAGGTAATATTTCTTAACATTTACTTTTCTCACACAATGTGTCTAAACATTTTGCAGCAGTACACAACAGGGACCCCATACATCTTCAATTTTGGGGGATAGAAAGATATAAAAGTTCATGGAGAGGCACCCATAAAATTAGAAGTATTAGCCAAAAAGAATCATACTGGATACACACTCTACGCACATTAACCCTTAGAGGTATGAACGTGGAGTTCGATTTAAATTGTTTTTTAAGTAATTTTTAAGATCTCAGAAACTTATTTATGTCACTGGCTTTTAGACTTTACTATTGTGTATATCAGTATTAATATTTTCTAGAAGGTTTTATGAACCACTTTACTATGCTTTATTTTAGAAATTGCAATATCTATATTTCATATTGTGACGCTAATTAAATAGTCTATTGATTACCATACTTATTATAATATAATGTAAGAGGCCCCTCCTTGGTGACTGAGGTTCATAGTTCACGTGCCGACTTTAAAACCCCAATGTCGATTCTTCAGCATTCCACTAGTTTAATGTAACCTTATTATCAATATTCTTCTCCTATTTCTGTGTGAAACTTCTGTCATTATTTTTGTCACTTCAACACATATAGTGTTAAAATAACTTTTATCCACCCAAAAATGGCCGCCGACTGTAGTGGGTCAACCACCATAAAGATGGCCACCGTTATAGAATTTTACCATCCACAAGAAAATGGCGGAGTTATATGTGACTCGTTATTATTTATTTGTATGTCGACTGAGCTTCTAGTTTAAAATTATTTTATTTATACTTTTAGATATTTAACATTACTATTTTTAATTGTGATTCGAGATATAGCGTTAGTTTAAGTTTCAGCTTGATTCCTCCTCGGAGCGGCCGCGATCTATGTAGATTGCCACCTCTAAGATGGCCGCTGTCCCATAGAGAAAACATTACCACAACAAAAATGGCCGCTTCATTACTTCCGGTTTCATTATACAAATAGTATCCCTCTCAGGCCAATCCGGTTCCCCAGTTGAAGTCACGAGCGGTGACGTAACGCGTAGGGCGTGGCAGAGAGCTGACTATACCGGAAGTCACGTAAGGAGGCGCCTCGGACGCCGCTCCTTCCTTTTCATGTGAATTTTATCTGTTTTTATGTAAGAGACCACTTGTTTTTATACCCAATAAATTGAATATTTGAAATACTACACCATCAGAGGCCTCCTCTCTCCTCCCCCTCCTCCCACCGGGCTGTCACAGCCTAGGTGGAAAAATTCCCAGTTTATTTTTATAGGTGCCTGACAGTAAGCAGAGGGGAACGCAGCCATTATTAGACCTAAGCGCTACCATTTACAACAAAGAAAGATATACATTGATGCCTGTTGTTTCCGTCTCTGAGGTGAGAGTTTAGAGAGCCTGGTTGAGCCGCCAGTCGTTTTATGAAGATTATCATTATTATTACCAACACTTTATCTCCATACTTTTTCTGCGACCACCACTGTTTATGAACTTTTTATTGTCATTTCTATGAACTGTTTTTCTGATATATCCATTTATTGGAAGTATCCTACACTACGCTGTTTGCAGTTTTGCACACTTGCTGCACATGTTTTGCATTTTTGCACATCTATTCGATTTGTTTTTTGATTTTTCTATTGTGATTTTTTTATTGTGACATATGAATTTTCAGCACAGTTATTTTTATTGATGCACTTTATTTAAGACTTGCCATCTCTCACACTCACATATCAATATTGTTAGATGTGATTTTTATTTCTATGATAGATTTTATGCGCGAAAACCCTTTATCCCTATCCATTTTTCGAGTGCCATGTGTACACTTGTCGATTTCGCTGCAATCATTTTAGATATCATCATATGAATTACTCACTCCAAGTTTTTATTTAACTCACTTTGTGATTGTCACCACATTCACTTTTGTCTCACTTAAGCGCGAAGGACCTTAGTATTTATATTGCCAAGTTGTCTCCAGTAGTAATGTTGAAGATAGAGGAGATGGAGATGATGATGAGGTCACTGATGCGACTTCGGTGCCAGATAGATGAGGAGGAAACTGAAGGTGAGGCGGCACAACCCCAAGGAGGCTGACATCGGGAAAGAGTAGAGAGCAGCCACCCTATTCAATCACATTCTGCAGCTGTTTTCTCCCGCCTTTTTCAGCACATCTGCAGCAGATCACACTGTTGCTATCTGCAAACTCTGTCTCAGGCCCATGAAACGTGGCAAAAACATCAACCATATGCATATCATTGCAATTTTTTTTGCCTTCATCAAGAGCACCTCTATAGGGTTATAGTGGGAAGGCGCCCCCGACAACCAAAGAGTAATTTTTCTGCACTTGTTTGACAGGTGCATATCATTGTAATTTTTAACAGCAAGGCCAATTCTTGCTTTCATCAAGAGTACCTCTAAAGGGTTACGGTGGGAAGGGGCCACCGACACCCAAAGACTAATTTTTACGCACCCGTTACTTCTATACAAAGTCAAAGTGACACCAGAATGTATAGAAAAAATCTCTAATCTTGTTCCCAGTGCACTACATTGTCATCTCATCATACACACTGGCTCCCCAGCTGTTGCTGAGCAAAATAAAGGCAGCTTGCAGGGAAAATGTCATTTTTTTGGCTTTATAAATGCAATTATTGCTGCAGCAGATTCTAAACATGGTACAGATCTGCCACTTTACAGGTAGACTAAGGGGGTCCCCCAGGCACTATATTGGAAGGAATTTTAAATTTTTAGGCTTTCACTTTAAAAATAAAAAAATCACTGCTCATTTAAAAATTATGTTTTTCACAAACTTTTTTTTATTGATAAATGTCCCCCAGGGCAGGACCCGGACCCCTATAACCATTGTATGTCCAATTACTTACATATAAGCCTTTAAGATGGGCACTTTTGACGTTCGAGTCCTATTGACTTTAATGGGGTTTGTTATTCGGGTCCGAACTTTCATGGTGTTCGGAAGTTCTGGTGCGAACCGCACAGGGGTCTGTTTAGCCCATCCCTACTACTGGTATGCCATTTCAGAAATCCCCGGAAATGGCCCTATTGTCTATCTATCCGGGCTCTAAGGGAGAGACTAAAAAGGGGCTGCTTCGCTTTCTCCTCTCTGCAGCGCGAATACTCTTACCTAGACACTGGAATACCGATGTTGCTCCTACTATTAGTGGATAGTTGAGCTGAATAATTTAAGGAGAATGAAACAATTAACAGCAAACATCATGCATGTTACCTTAAGTATACAGCAATTTGTCTCCTTGGATTGAGTTTTTGGGTTCTGATATTCTGGGATCTTTCTTATAAATAGTTTTTACTTCATGACGTGACTCTGACATAAAATAGAGGCTCCCCAGATAGATTGTCAGAGAAATAGATTGATTTGCTTGTGAAATTCCCTCCTCCTTTTTTTCTCTTTATGTATGTCCTCTCCTATTTTTCTTCTCTTTCTTTTTATTGTCTGTTTTGTTTTGCCTTTGGGCAGATTCTTGACCAAGTGAAGTAATGGTTACTTAAGTATAGTTGTTTCTGTTGAATAGGTGATAAGATATATTTATATTGATCTTCCAAATATTAGAAAGGATTGTCAAATTTAAGCTTCACTAATGTTGTGATATAAGGGATCAAGGCGATCCAGACTATAGTTTTTTTTTTTATGTAACCTTGCAAAATATTTAACAAAAATCAATATTTAAAAAAAAAATGGCTTGTAAAGTCAATTTCAACCGCTTCAGCCCCTGAAGATTTTACCCCCTTCCTTACCAGAGCACTTTTTGCGATTCGGCACTGTGTCGCTTTAACTGACAATTGCGCGGTCGTGCGACGTTGCACCCAACCAAAGTTGATGTCCTTTTTTTTCCCACTAATAGAGCTTTCTTTTGGTGGTATTTGATCACCTCTGTGGTTTTTATTTTTTGCGCTTTAAACAAAAATAGAGTGACAGTTTTGAAAAATAAGCTATATTTTTTACTTTTTCCTATAATAAATATCCCCCAAAAATATATAAAAAAAACTTTTTTCTCAGTTTAGGCCGATATGTTTTCTTCTACATATTTTTGGTAAAAGAAATCTCAATTAGCATATATTGATTGGTTTGCGCAAAAGTTATAGCATCTACAAAATAGGGGATATTTTTATGGCATTCTTATTATTAACTTTTTTATTAGTAATGGCGGCAATCTGCGATTTTTATTGTGACTGTGACATTATGGTTGACACATTGAACACTTTTGACACTATTTTGGGACCATTGTCATTTATACAGCGATCAGTGCTATAAAAATGCACTGATTACTGTGTAAATGACACTGGCAGGGATAGGGTTTAAACACTAGGGGGCGATCAAGGGGTTAAGTGTGTCCTAGGGGGTGATTCTAACTGTGGGGGGGTGGGCTTCCACTCACATGACATCGATCACTGCTCCCGATGACAGGGAGCAGTAGATCCCTGTCATGTCACTAGGCAGAACAGCCTTGTATCCCTGCCAATTAAAGGGAACGTACCTGTACGCTCATTTACCCACCGCTGCCATTGTGCCGACTTATATCGGCGTGCAGCGGTCGGCAAGTGGTTAAAATCAGTTTTGTTCTAGTATTAGAGCTTATATGCATAATAAAAACTTTTGTGTGTTTTTAACGGGTCCTGTCAGAAGTAGATGATTTAACTGTCAATATCCAAGCTGAATTTATTTATTAGCTAGCACTGATAGAGGGAGGCACCCCCCGTGATACCCACACACTCAAAGGAATTGTCTTTGAGCCAACCACTAAGGGAGAGTCTTTGGATATTTCTCCTCCTGGCATGCAGCCGGCATGTAACAGGCTCCCACTAATGGTTCTCCCCCATGTGGCTCACCCTTCAGTTGCTTTGACATCATTTTTTCAACACACGTACCATTCCTATATAATTCCGGTCTGGCACAAATGATAATACAATATTTGACCCGAAGGGCCATGGGTGCTACTTGAACACAGAGTCATTCCTAGGGAACCCATACATATACACAACATTTACAACTCTCAAAACCCCTGATGAAGGTACCAGAGCTACCGGAAATGCGTCGGGTATCAGGGTACACTACCCCCATGAGAATATATTAACTATTGTCACCTTGTATATTTTCTCTGTTTTAGATTTTGTTTCTATGTTGTATGGAATGTTTTTCTCTGATTTTTTATACACCATATACTATAGACGCTCTTACGTCTTTTTTAAAGTAGATCAATAAAATATATATTTTTATTTGAATGGGTCTGGTGGTCTGTTAAAGTCCCAAACTAAGGGGGATTCTTTGTTCTATGATTCACGCGGTATTTATAGGTCATGTGAGTTCTGACAGTTGGGGAATAATAGAAATAGATTTTTTTTTCTGCCAAACGTGGAGCTTCAAACCATTCCATATTCCAGCTACAAAAATAAAAGCTGATAGCCTGGTTATCAAATTTTTCAAGCACTTTTTGTTGCTATACTCACAAACAGCATCATTCAACCCACCTTGTCTGAGCCCACGCTGTCATGGACCTACCCCCATGGGGACATCATCACACCAGACTGGGCTTACAGTACTACTCCCACATGTCATTAAGGGCTTGATTTACTAAAGGCAAATAGACTGTGCACTTTGACAGCAGCAGGAGAGGGACAGCGCGTCTCCGGCATGACAATTACGGGGCTCAGGTAAGTAAAACGGGGGGGGCTGGGGGGCCGGTGACTGCCAGAAGTTTTTTCACCTTAATGCATAGGATGCATTAAGGTGAAAAAACATGAGGGCCTTTAATCCTGAGTTCAGCTTCAACAAAAGTTTTTGTATTTGCTTAAATATGTTCTTTTATATTAACAGTAAGTTAATATTTATATTTTTGTAGGGAAATATGTGAATTAGGTATAGCAGCAATTTATGTATAATATGTTTTCTTATGATTTCACTGGCCATTTCATACAGTTGGTTAATAACTCTGGAGTGTCTCTGTAAAAAAGTAAAATATGCCTATGAATTAAAAAAACAAGAAGATAATACAGTCTCAGCATGGATCCCTTCCCTTCTTCTAAGAAATTACCTAATATAACCTCATTAAGATGTAAGAAAATATTTGCTGTAAACCTATTCCAAACAGATTGAGAAATATAAATCTCTTTTCAAGGTAAAATAGGATAGATATTTCCAAATAAGTTTTGAATCTGCTTCATTAACTGAGCCCTGGAGTTTTAATATTTGTAATTTACATAATGAGCTGCTACCAAAAAAGTTACCCTAATCCAGTAATTTAACGTGTATGATTGAGTTTACAGCAACATTTTCTCATGAAAGTTCCCATGGTGAAATGGGATAGATGACTAATGTGTACATACCTTTTCTAATCCTTTTAGACCTAATACATAATACAGCATCTGCCTGGGAGGAAATGTTGGCATGATAGAACTATTAGAGCTTAGTAAAAAAAAATGAAAAAAATAGAAACAGCATTCTGAGGCACAAATACAAATTATTCATCCTAAGGCTGGAAAACCATTTAAAAAGAAAACTTCTAAGAGTTGTTCATACTGGCATTTTTGTCTGTTTTTCTGGATTATTTGTTTTTCTTGTTTAGATTTCTAATTTATATAAATAACAAGCTTCATTGTAAAACTAACAGTAGTGTAAAAATGTTAATATATCTATGAAATCTGGACTAAAATCTAGAATGGCAATTTAGGGAATTAGTACTGGCAGGAGAACGTTGACGCTATTCTTTTAGGCCTCTTTCACACGGGGCAGATCAGTCATGATCCGCCCCGTGAACATCCGCTGGCTCAGCGGGGATCGCTCCGCCGATCCCCGCTGAGCAGGAAGATGACAGGTGCATCGCTGCACACTGTGCAGCGACGGACCTGTCAGAGCGCCGCTCTCCCCTATGGGGGGATCGGATGATGACGGACCGTAGTGTCCGTCGTCATCCGATCCGATCCGAAAACGGAGGAAAAAGTAGGTTTTTCCTCCGTTACACTTTTCGGATCGGAGCGGGGCGGATGTCAGCGGACATGTCACCGCTGACATCCGCCGCTCCATAGGGATACATGTATGTCCGTTTTTCATCCGAAAACGGAAGGATGAAAAACGGACATACGGATGCCTCGTGTGAAAGAGGCCTTAGGCAAATAACTAGAGTTTAATAGAATAAAGTCACCAAAAATTGGCATAAAAAATTATATATATATATATATATATATATATATATATATATGATGTTGATCTGGTCAGTTAAGTAGCAGAGGGGGTTGGTAATTCGTTTCAGCTGCTTTGGTGTTAATGAAATTAACAACAGGTACACTAGATGGGCAACAATGAGACAACTTCCAAAACAGGAGTGTTTTTACAGGTGGAGGCCACTGACTTTTTTCCCTACTCATCTTTTCTGACTGTTTTTCACTAATATTGCATTTGGCTAGGGTCAGTGTCACTACTGGTAGCATGAGGCGATACCTGAATCTAATAGAGGTTGCACAGGCAGTCCAACTCCTCCAGGATGGCACATCCATACGTGCCATTGCCAGAAGGTTTGCTGTGTCTCCCAGCACAGTCTCAAGAGCATGGAGGAGATTCCAGGAGACAGGCAGCTACTCTAGGAGAGCTGGACAGGGCTGTAGAAGGCCCTTAACCCATCAGCAGGACCGGTATATGCTCCTTTGTGCAAGGAGGAACAGAATGAGCACTGCCAGAGCCCTACAAAATGACCTCCAGCAGGCCACTGGTGTAAATGTCTCTGACCAAACAATCAGAAACAGACTTCGTGACGGTGGCCTGAGAGCCCAATGTCCTCTAATAGGTCCTGTGCTCACTGCCCAGCACCTTGGAGCTCAATTGGCATTTGCCATTGTACATCAGAATTGGCAGGTCTGCCACTGGCGCCCTGTGCTTTTCACAGATGAGAGCAGGTTCACCCTGAGCACAGATGACAGATGTTAAAGGGTCTGGAGAAGCCGTGGAGAACATTATGCTGCAGTTTGGTGGTGGGTCAGTGATGGTCAGAGGTGGGGGACTCGAGTCACATGACTTGATTCGAGTCAGACTTGAGTCACCTGTTTGAGGACTTGCGACTTGCTTGACAAAATTAAATAAATGACTCGACTTGACTTTGATTTATCACTAATGACTTGCGACTTGACTTTGACTTGGGCTATTTGACTTGCAATGACTTGGCACCACCAGTACTGTGTCTTGGCCTAGGCAAAAGCCGCCCCCCCCCCCCCCTACAAAAGAAAGCTCCCCCCGAGTCCCGGCTTCGGGGTAGATCAGTATTTTGACTTAATTTGTGACTTGACCAAAATAAATGACTTGACTTGACTTGCTTGACTTCTAGCAGGAACTCGACTTGACTTGCTTGCTTTTCGCCACAGTAACTTGGGACTTGCTTGTGACTTGAAGGTTAAGACTTGAGACTTGCTTGTGACTTGCACATGTGTGACTTACTCCCATCACTGATGATGGTCTTGGGAGGCATATTCAAGGAGGAACGCACAGACCTCAACAGGCAAGATAATGGCACCCTGACTGCCATTACACATCAGAATGAAATCCTTGGACTTATTGTCAGACCCTATGCTGGTGTAGTGGATCCTGGGTTCCTCCTGGTGCACGACAATGCCTGGTCTCATATGGCGAGAGTATGCAGCCAGTTCCTGGAGGATAAAGGAATTGATACAATTGAAAGACCTAAATCCAATAGAACGCCTCTGGGACATTATGTTTTGGTCCATCCAACCCAGTCAAGTTGCACCTCAGTCTGTTCAGGAGCTCAGTGATGCCCTGGTCCAGATCTGGGAGGAAATACCCCAGGACACCATCCGTTGTTTCATTAGGAGCATGCCCCAACGTTGTCAGGCATTCCTACAAGCACACAGGGGCCATACAAACTACTGAGTACCAATTTGTGTTGCTGCAATGAAATTTCAGCAAAATGGACTAGCCTGCTGCATTATTTTTCATTTTGATTTTCAGGGTGTCTTTGAATTCTGTAGGTTGATAATTTTCATTTCCATTAAACGATTTTGCATCCTTTTGTTTCTAACACATTACCCATCCCATATCAGTATAGATATACAGCATGATATTTTTCCCCATTGGAATCTGATGTGCTTTCAAAGTGTTTCTTACATTTTTTTGAGGAGTGTATATAAAGTGTACACTGAATATAAATGTAATACGTAATTGCTGTGTCTTGTTTTCGTAGACTCGATTATACTTTGCTAGGCAAAGGATGATCTGGACAAAGCACATGTGTATGATTAGAAAATGCCAAGATTCCAAGTCTTTTCAATGCAGATTTTTCCTCCTTTATTATTGAACTACAGTCAATTTAATTCACCAGGTGCACCATCACTGTGTGCAAATACAGAATCAACATTTAAAATAATAAACTTTTATCCAGTGAATTCATTGCTTTAATTGCCCCTGACTGTACAAAATCAAGGTATGTGCAATATTTACAGACATGTGTGTTATGTAAAAATTACAAAATATAAAAAATATTTAAAAAGTATACAAATATATGGGAATTTCAAAAATAATGATATGAAGCAAACTAAATACATTTTAATAGGCAGTAGATTATATTTATATAATGGCAAAAATGACTTGCATTACTTTGGACTTAAACTATTTGAAGCCATAAAGACAAAATGCTTCACACTGCAGCAACCATGTCAGAGATTGGTGAAACATGATATGTTCACAACCTCTACCAGTGAATAGCAAGGTGTCAATATTTTATGAAGTTAAAGATACTTGCTGCATGTCTGGGGCAGTTCCATGAGAACAAGGCATAGCATAGTCAGCATAGGCCATGGACTGGGTTGAGAAGGCTGCCTGTGCCAGCACTCAGCCACCAAGACATCATGCTCCTGGCTGTAACACATTTTTGGGAAAAATGAAAGTTCCAGATTGGCTTCGTGCTTGCCAGTGCAATCTATCTGGGTCTTTAGTTGCATTCACGGAATTTACAGTCTTTTCTCACTGACTGGAGCAATGCATTGTGTGTTAACCATTTACCCACTTTGGATCTATAGACCTAGAACCAAACTGCTAACAAAGTAATGTGGCAACCTGTCTCACTCTTCTAGGCATTGGGTATAGATTTATAGACCCAACCAAGAAAACTGCCTGTTTGGAGATGTTTAAAATCTGTAACTCAAAACCTAAACCTACAGGTTTTGCAGGACCCTTTGCTGTAGGTGCTTTTGGGTGATAGACATGGGTAACTTGTAGTAAGCTATTGCATACACACAGTTATCACACCAATATTCTCTGTGATCTGAAGGCTTAGACTTTATGGTTACATGGTTATGGTTACATTTATTTTCAATAGTTTTTTATTAGTTTATCACATGATCAAGAAGATACCAATGTAAACATTGTGTGTCAATCATTATCTTGTTATACATACAGAAGAGTGTAACTGATGATAGCTAACAGAAATATTTATGCTGAGTATGACTTATGTTGTATGTTAAACTCGATATTAACAGTAGGTGTGTGGTTCCTTCTTCTCCCAGACACCCCAAATGGGAATTCTTTTGTGTTCGGGAGAAGAAAGGGCCACCATAGATTAAATTTATGTGAACTTGGTGCAAAATTTAAACTAATATACCCATTTGCTCCTTCAAGTCCAGATTTGACGAGATTTTATGATAGATTACAAGAACATTGTCGCGCTAGTCCACTGTGCCCATGGCTTCTATTAATTTTGTGCTTTAGCGAGTTGACCTCTGCTGGATGAATCAAGTGTGTTGGTAATGGACGGTGTCTGATCAGATTTCCATAGCCTGGTTAAGCTTAGCCTGACTGCAAGTAGGATATGAGTTATAACATGTCTAAAGGGTTTAGTAGCGTTTTCAATGTTTAGATTCAGTAGTGCAAGATCAGGTGTAGGAGAGATGGGGCTATTTGTGATGTCTGCTATAATTCTGACGATGGTTTGGCAGTACTTTGGAATATGTCTGCATGACCATAGTATATGCATTATGTCTCCTTTGGCTGATTTGCATCTCCAATAGGTGTCAGCCATGTGAGGGCTAAAGGATGCCATTTTGGCAGGTGTCATGTACCACCTTAGCAAGATTTTTTGGATTAGTTCCCAGAGAGCGGAGCATTTAGTTGATTTATATATTGTTTGTAGAGCTTGTTGCTATTGTTTGTCTGAGTAGCATTGTTCTATGTCTGATTCCTATTGGAGATGAGATGGGGATTTAATAAAAGTATGTTTTTGATGGAAAATGTTATAAAAGAGAGAAATGCCTTTCGCTTTAGACATAGGTTAGTGAAGAACTCCCATGCTTTTGGGGGAATGGTGTAGAAAGGCTGTGGTATGGTTTGTAAGCAGTGCTTTACTCTGATGTGCGTGAAGAGATCTGTTGGGGGGGGGGTTGTATTCTTTTTGTAGGTTGGAGAAAGATTTGGTAAAGATTTGGTCACCTTTGGAAAAGTTACAGAACTTTTATAGTAATTACAGTACAATTAAAATCTTCCTATTTAGTTACACATTAATTAGGTAGGTATTCAAAAAAATGATAGTAATAATTTGCTATCCAGAACTTCCCCTCACTTCCTGTACTGTTAATATAGATTCAGCAAAAGGACAGTCAGAGAAACTTTCCTACAGCAAAATTTTTTTTAAAGCACAGTAGGCTAGAACCCCCTTCAGCTTTTGTTTGCCTATGTCTCTATAGCAGTTTTCCCCATCACTTTCTTTCTGGTGAAACCATGGACACTGGGACAGGAAATGAGTTTGAAATCTCTCTAACATAGCCCCCTATAGCAGTACAAACAGGGGATTCAAATTTTTCCCCACTCTATCCAAAATGTAAGGTTTTGTATGAGCCTACCTATTGCATCAAATATATGTCGAAGAAAAATTTCTAAAACATTAGCAGCACTAGTGCAAAAATAGCAAATATATAAAAAATATCAATGAAATTGCTTAAGAGCCCACCTAAGCAAAGTATCAAGTGATCCACTCAGTGAAAGTCCATTAAAAAATTATTAATGTGGGTAATGTCTCTTATATTGGTCACATGTCTAGCAAAATTAGCAAAATGAGGTACCGTGTCACTGACTTTATGAAATAACCCTATATGTATTAAGTATATATTCAGTAAAGCAATGTAGTAATAGTAGTAGTTTCAAGCTAGTAGACCTAGCCTCAGAAACATTTTCTCATGTTGAGAATATCCATGCTAAGAATATCATTTACAGGTATTTGCTATCTCCCACAGAGATCACAGCCTTCATCTGCCTTTCTCTCAACACTGAGATAGCTCTGCTCCATCATTATACAAGGTCAGCATCTACTCCTTGGACCAAAATAATGACTGAGATGACAAAATCGAGGACATTTTAGTGCCTATGTAGTTCTATGCTGTTTCCACAAACGTCTTACGCTGATCAGCCTCCTTGCAGGCTGATCAGCATAGGAGACTGAGGAAATGCTTCATCATCTCAGCCTAGGCAAATTCATTTGACTGGACTTTAAAGTGGTAATTAACCTAACACCAAAATGTAATATATTGCATTGTATTATTGTAATATAACTTACTAGTCATTAGATGTGGTGGATGCATCAGTTTTCCATTCTTAGGCTTCTTCCCTTCTGTTTTCACCTGGTGATCTGGCCAGTAACATCCCTTCCTGTATTAGAATTCCTCCACTCTGGATGAAGGAACACAGGAGGCACCTGGACAGCAGAAGTCTTGGGGGGAAAGGAGTGTTAGGTGGACTTGCAGATTTAATACACTAACAAATTGAAGCCAAACTCTACCTAATACATTATAAGTACCGTATTTATCGGCATATAACACGCACTTTTTTCCCCTGAAAATCAGGGGAAAAACGTGGGTGCGTGTTATATCCCCGCCGATTTCTGTGTCATCGGAGCGATCGCGGCAATTGCCGCGGTCCCCGCCGACATACACAGCCGTGGATAGATTCAAAAATGGCGCCGAGACTGCAGGGAGCCGAGATACACATATTCGAGTGTTCTCGGCTTTTTCCGGCGCCGCCGTCACGCCCAGTCCCGCCCCTGGACCTGTGTTATGTCCATCAAAGCCGAGAACACTCGGGTATGTGTATCTCGGCTCTTGTCGGATCCGAGATACACATACCCGAGTGTTCTCGGCTTTTTTTGGCGCCGCTCACAGTCACGCCCAGTCCCGCCCTATGATGGACATAACACAGGTCCAGGGGCGGGACTGGGCGTGACGGCGGCGCCGGAAAAAGCCGAGAACACTCGAGTATGTGTATCTCGGCTCCCTGCAGTCTCGGCGCCATTTTTTGAATCTACATCAAGTGCACAAAGCTGCACTGACATGGCTGGCCTCGGGCAGACCTGCACTAACGAAGCTACACTGGGGCAAGGCTGCACTGGGGCAAGGCTGCACTGAGGCAAGGCTGCACTGGGGCAAGGCTGCACTGGGGCAAGGCTGCACTGGGGCAAGGCTGCACTGAGGCAAGGCTGCACTGAGGCAAGGCTGCACTGGGGCAAAGCTGCACTGACAAGGCTGCACTGGGGCAAAGCTGCACTGACAAGGCTGCACTGGGGCAAAGCTGCACTGACAAGACTGCACTGGGGCAAGGCTGCACTGACACTGAAAAGGCTGCAGATGGACAGATAAGGCTGCATTGATGGGCATTTTAATGTAAGTTTTTTTTCCTAAAACTTCCCTCCTAAAAAATTTTTTTCCTTAAAATTCTCTCCTAAACTTGGGGTGCGTGTTATACGCCGGGGCGTGTTATACGCCGATAAATACGGTAGTTACAACAAACAGTTTTCTTTTTCTTTTTGGGATAAAGGTTTAACATAAATAAATAAAAGCTGATTATTGTAAGCACCCCTGTCAGTGGTAAATGGTTTGTCTCATCCCTGTAACTAACATTCTATAGGAGAGCTTGTTCTTTTAGAAACACAACAGACTTACTGGCTGGATCATCAGATGAAACTAGAAGAAAGAAAGCCAAAACAAGAGAATGAATGCAGCTATCAGATCTAAAAATAAGCTGCACTATAATAAATGTTTGCTTTTGGGTTTAATACCGGTTTAAGAACAGCTGTTTAATAACTGGTAGAGCTTTTCTGAAAATATATACATTTTGTGTGTATTGTATAACATATTAGGAATTAATTCTTGCATACTTGTAAAGTTACTGAAAGGTCGAATGTAATTTGTTCATATTCAACTATGATCATATTTTGTTTAGTTTCTAGGAAGCCACTATGCAGACAAATGCTTGACTGTTTAACCACTTCAGCCCCGGAAGGATTTACCCCCTTTTTGACCAAGCCCTTTTTTGCGATATGGCACTGAGTCACTTTACCTGACAATTGCGCGGTCGTGTGACATTGTACCCAAACAAAATTGACGTTCTTTTTTTTCCCACAAATAGAGCTTTCTTTTGGTGGTATTTGATCACCTCTGCGGTTTTTATTTTTTGCACTATAAACAAAAGTTTAGGCCTACATGTATTCTTCTACATATTTTTGTTAAAAAAAAAATCGCAATGAGCGTATATTGATTGGTTTGCGCAAAAGTTATCGCGTCTACAAAATAGGGGATAGATTTAAGGCAATTTTATTAATAATTTTTTTTTTTTTTTATAAGTAATGGCGGCAATCTCCGATTTTTATCATGACTGTGACATTGCGGCGGACAGATCGGACACTTTTGACACTATTTTGGGACCATTGACATTTATACAGCGATCAGTGCTATAAAAATGCACTCATTACTATGTAAATGTCACTGGCAGGGAAGGGGTTAAACACTAGGGGGGATCAAGGGGTTAACTGTGTTCCCTCAGCATGTTCTAAATGTAGGGGGGATGGGCTCACTAGAACATGACAGAGATACCTGCTCCCGATCACTGGGAGCAGTAGATCCCTGTCATGTTGCTAGGCAGAACAGGGAAATTCCTTGTTTACATAGGCACCTCCCCGTTCTGCCTCTCCGTGCCACGATCGAGGGCCACCGGCAGACATTGAATTAGTGGGACCCGCAGTCACACTCCCGTGGCGCATGGCGTGCGTGCGCCCGCTAGCCGTGGGTGACGCAGTGACATAAGGGTACATTGTTTTGCGCACCCGTGCCACTTTGCCGATGTATATCGGCGTGAGCCGGTCGGCAAGTGGTTAATAAATTAGAGTTCTTTGTCTTTTTCTGTCAAATTCTTATCAAAGATTTTTAATAAAATATCTTTGTTATGTTCATGCATTTTAACTAACTAGTATTCATTTAATAAAAAAACATGCAGATAATAGTAAAGTGGATTGTGGAGGTTAATTATATTGCATTATTAGGATAGCAAAAATGACATGTTCGCTGCAAACTTTTGCACTATTTATATACAACGTAATTAATCAAAATTTTCTTTGGGTTACTGGTTCAGAATAATATATTATAAGACAGGCCTCATTAACAAGGGCCGACTTGTATCATTAAGCCTTACAATAAACACTTGTCACCAACCTACAAGTGATTTATGTTTATGTGAAATTGTTGTACTTTTGCTTTGTGATATGATAATGTTAGAATTTACATGAGTGCACACACTATGCCCCAGCTTCTAAAACTTTGTCTCCTCCCCAGTTTCTGAAAATTAAATTTTGTGAAGTTTTTTTTTTTTTATGAAGCTCCTCATTTATTTATATGTATAAAGATATGTAGGGAACTGGCTTACACTGTTACCTGTGCCATTGCTTGAGAAGATCTTTTTATGTTATTTTCTGCTTATATAGGGCAGCACATTGAATAGTTATTTCCAGTTTGAAAGATGCAGCTTCTATTCAGTACTCCCATGCATAAAAATAGTTATCAGTCTATGTGGGCTGTGTCTCTAAAGAATTAGAAGTGGGCACTAGGGACTGCAGGTAAGTCACAAATTTGCAAACTTAGGATTAATTGAAACGCACACACGAATACATGAAGGTCCGCAGCTTGTTCTACATCAAAATCTGTCTTGAAAGCAATATCTCAAATTTATAACATCATGTGCTAGAAAGATTCATATTCAAAGAGAGATGTTTTGTGAATTCTCTTTACAGTGACATAAAAACAAAGGTTTTAAATGATATTGTGTAAAGAGAAAAGGAAACGCATGCAACACAAATCTGACCTTGCAAAGAGTAAACATCCAATGAGTTATATTTGTGCAATTATATACAAAGGTATGAATACTTAGTGTATTTAAACCCAAGAACAAAAATGTGATAAATTACAGCTTACCAGTTCTTACGTAGGTGTGGTGGCTGCATTAGTTTTCTTTTTTCAAACTTCTTAATTTTCATCTGGTTATACTGCCAGCAACACACTTCCTGTCCTAATGTATTGCACTGGATCTATGGAGCAGCAGTGTTGTCACCCTAGGACAGGACTACAAAGCACTTTCACCTTCTCCTTTCTAACATAATGGGGAGGTGGTTTTTTTTTGGTACACAGAGATTGCTGGGAACAATGTATCTGATAAGAGTGCATAAAAATTAAGCAGTTACTTACAAGCTTACATTAACTATTACATGTTAGTGGCCACAATTAGCTGAAGGAGCTTTCATTGCTTTTAATGAGGTTGCTTCCTGCACCCAACTGCTGGGATCCTCCACCGGGCAAGTGTGAATGTGGCCTTGGAGAACTGATTTGTCTCTACTCTAATCCATTTTTTACACAATGGGGTTGATTTACTAAAGCTGGAGAGTGCAAAATCTGGTGCAGATGTGCATGGTAGCCAATCAGCTCCTAACTTCAGCTTGTTCAATTAAGCTTTGGCAAACAACCCTGGAAGCTGATTGGTTTCTGTGCAGAGCTGCACCAGATTTTGCAATCTCCAGCTTTAGTAAATCAACCCCAATATCTTGTACATAGCCTGGGTTTTAATTCTGGGGCTGGCTGTCTATTTCTGGACTCAGTACATTTAAAGTGATTGTAAATCCTCACACCCTACCCAGTGAAGAGAAGAGCCTCAGAAGAGCCTCAGATGATACACAGAGATTAGTCAAATCCTCCTACATAGATTTTACTTGTTTATCTGCACTCTTTTATTTTCCATACATCCCTTCAAAAGGGCAGAAAGTGTTAAAATCTGCACTGTTACTGCAGAAAGAGGCTGCAGTAACAGTGTGTGTGAGAGCTGATTGGAGGAAAGGCACACACCCCCTCCATACAGCAAAATAACTGCGTTCTGATTAGACAAGCTGCCGGCTGAGCTCCCCCCCCCCAACACAAAGTTATCTCATGTGTTGGGAAAACTTCTCAGATGTGACTCATACTAATAACAGAGGAACGAAGCACCAGAGTGAAATGACACTCAGAGCTTTTGAGAGAGATAAGTAAACACAGATATACAGTATGTGCTTTGCTCAGATTTCGTGACAGAGATTTACAACCACTTTTAAAATTAAAGACCTATTTTGAGAAAATACATTGCTTTTGTAAATCCAAGTACTGACAATCTATTTTAAAAGGAAGTATAGGATCAAGTGTAGGATGTATGATGTATACCAACATTGCTGATAATTAGCTATTTAAAAAAAAAAATGATGAATATGGGACTTTACAGATATCAATAAAGGTTATTATGACGTGAGCACTGTTAAAATTGCATTAAAATATAATTACAAAGTAACATTAAAACCATGTATTTTAATGATGGTCTTTATAAATGTATTAAATAACACTGACCAAGTCTGACCCATCATATGCTCAGAAAAAATAAAGGCATATTTTGAGAAATTACATTGATTTTTTTTACATGCAGGTGCTGACATTTTTTTTAAATGTTTTTGCTCTAATAACTTGTATAATTTGTTCCTGGATGTAGCAAAGGGAATGTCAGTGTCCTCTTCACACAGATTCAAAATATCTAAAGTGGCAAAGATAGTGGCATCAGTACTAGTAAGGAGCAGACCAACATCTGCATCAAAGCAACAGAAATAATGGAAAGTTATATTATATTTACCAGTGGGGCTGGTGCTCAAAATTTTTAAGGGGGCGCAAACAAACTGAAAAAAAAAAATCAATTGTAGCCTCACTGTGCCCATCAAACGCAGCTACTGTGCCCATCAATTGCCGCCACTGTGCCCATCAAACGCAGCCACTGTGCCCATCAAACGCAGCCACTGTGCCATCAAACGAAGCCACTGTGCCATCAAATGCAGCCACTGTGTCATCAAACGAAGCCACTGTACCCATAAATTGCAACCACTGTGCCTATTAAACACTGCCACTCTGCAATCCAGCGCAACCACTGTGCCCATCAAGTGCAGACACTGTGCCATCAAATGCAGACACTGTGCCCATCAAGCGCAGATACTGTGCCATCAAACGCAGCCATTGCACCCATAAATTGCTGCCACTGTGCCATCAAACACAGCTACTGTAACCATCAATTGCTGCCAGTGTGCCCCATCAATTGCTGCCAGTGTGCCCCATCAATTGCTGCCAGCGTGCCCCATCAATTGCTTCCAGTTTGCCCCATCAATTGCTGCCAGTTTGCCCCATCAATTGCTGCCAGTTTGCCCCATCAATCGTTGCCAGTTTGCCCCATCAATTGCCACCAGTTTGCCCCATCAATTGATGCCAGTGTGCCCCCCCGCCTGGCACTTACCTGTCTCGGGTCAGCGCTGTCCTCCACGCTCCCTCCAAGTCCTCGATGTCTTCTCCCGTCCTCTTCTGCTATGATTGGGCGCCTGGCGTCCAATCACAGCACCTGTCGCTTCAGCCAATCAGGTGACAGGTAACCAGACCCGGTGCACCTGATAGGCTGAGAGGCAGTCAGTGTTAGGGAAGTAAGTTATTTAATTCCCTAACACAGCACTACGTAAGCAGCGAACGCACAGCAGTGCGCCCGCTGTTTACCAATTTGGAAGCCTATTAGAGCCCACGGCTCTAATCAGAACGCCTATTAGAGCCCAGGGCACTAATCAGGCACTTCCAAAACAACCCCGCCGCTGTAATTCAGATGCCCGGCGCCCGATAAGGGGCCGGACACCTGAATAGGGGGCGGCTGCGGCGACAATAGATAGATTCATGCAATACATGAATCTATCTATTGGAGATTGACGGGTGCAGGACAGAGGGGGCGGCGCTCCTGCACCCTCTATGGACGCACCGCCACTGATACTTACCTCGTAATTTTCTTTCCTAACACCAATCCATGGCAACATACATGTGCTAGAAGACCCACCCACTAGCAACCCTCATAACCAATGCATAGCTATAAAATCTTTCAACCTATTCCCTGTAAATCAATTAGAATTTACTGGGTGGGTAAAGTATGATGCCATGGATTGGTGCCAGAAAGCATAGCAGCATACATATGGTAAACAAATAGCTAGCTATCAAGGAGGTCATAATCAAAATAAGTCATAGTAAGGATTTCTGGGTCTACTTGATAATGTTGCAGATACATATCAGGATCAGCTAGCTGTCCATGATATCATTTGTTAATACTCCTGAACATGCTGCCCATGACATTAAAATGCTTCTGGTGCAAGTGTGCAGTGATTACCTATGGTAGTTTCAGCTCAGCCACCTACATTCTCTAGATGAATTTTATGATCCATGAGGTGATCATACGAAAATCCAAGATTATTATTATCACTTTTTTCTGGGATTGCAAAATGGACTTCAAATATTTTAAACACATATGAATTTTTGATGCACTTCATTAATGAATAATATTTTCTTGCACTAAGCACTTTTTGTTCACTGTGTCAGCACACAGTTTTCTCTTTTGCACCTTTTTTTAACAGCATTTGCACTTGGTTTGTTTCATAGAAACAAATAATTTTTGTATGATAGATGAATTATTTTATGCAATGACATAGAGTTTATCTTTATACATGATTGTTGGATTGAATGCATTTCACACAGTAAGGGATTAGGTTAATAGCAGTGAGTTCACCATCACCAGATTGTGGGATTATAGATTTGCGCTGCTTGTTTCTTTTTTCTTGCCAATTAACTGGTGATCATAGGCATGGGCAGGGGATGTGCCAGGTGTGCCTGGGCACACCCTAATCACCCCAAGCGCATTAGCATTGTCGCTCTGTG
Organism: Lithobates clamitans; assembly: GCA_037952925.1. Taxonomy (NCBI): domain Eukaryota; kingdom Metazoa; phylum Chordata; class Amphibia; order Anura; family Ranidae; genus Lithobates; species Lithobates clamitans. The sequence continues at coordinate 5,447,331 of JBBGZY010000833.1, read as the reverse complement.
TGCAGACAGGGAGATGGGAAATATCTCCCTCTGGCTAGTTCTGCCATTCATGAAGTGCTACCGTACTTCTCTTTCACTGTACTGGCTCTACCATAACAGTATGTGTATGTATATCACACAAACATATACACACACACACACACACGTGTGTGTTTGATCTTTGGCCTGCTCACCCTAATGCAGTAGGCTACACACACCTATGCTGGTGATTCACAGGTACTTAGGTTGCAGCAATCTTATTTAATCCCTCAATTTTCCATTAATATCTTTGGCACTAGTTTTTCTTTTTGTTTGTCCAATTGTCCGTTTTTATTGGGTCTATTCACTAATTAGTGAAGAGTAGTGAATGGTCAGAAAAATCTAAGCCAAAGTGGCTGAAGTAGAAAAAAAAAAGGGCCCATTGAAATATTTTTAGTTTAGCTTATTTGGCCACTGGAGAGCCTTAAAAAAAGCGGATACAAACTAAGTGGCTGGTAAGGTGTCTTCTTACACACTGACTGCGAGTACTCATTGACTGAAATAGCTGTGCACTGGTCTAGTGGTTTAGTAGTGGGGGTCTACCACATGTGTGCTGCCATGTTGGCACCAGGAAATTTTTGTTTTAACCCCCTCCTGGCCAGCCGCCGCAGTTGTACAGCAGCAGGTTGGCTCCCCTGGGCGAAACAACGTAGCTGTACGTCGGTTTGCCTTTTGACCACTAGGGGACGCACGCACCCGTGGTGCCACGCCGGAGCCGATACGAGGGGCACCCAGGATCACTCGTTACAGAGCGAGAACCAGGATCTGTGTGTGTAAACAGTTATAACACACACTAGGGAACACAGTTAACTCCTTGATTGCCCCCTAGTGTTAACCCCTTCCCTGCCAGTAACATTTATACAGTAATCAGTGCATTTTTATAGTACTGATCGCTGTATGATTGTCAATGGTCCCAAAAATGTGTCAAAAGTGTCCAATTTGTCTGCCGCAATATCGTAGTCCATATATCACCGCCATTACTAGTAAAAAAAAAATAATATTAATTTTGTAGAAGCTATAACTTTTGCACAAACCAATCAATATACGCTTATTGCAGGTTTTTTTTACCATAAATATGAAGAAGAATACATATCGGCCTAAACTGAGGAAAAAATGTGTTTTTGTTTGTTTTCTTAAATTTGGGATATTTATTAAAGCAGAAAGTAAAAAATATTGTGGTTTTTTTTTTCAAAATTAAAAAAAAAATAAAAAAATCGCAGAGGTGATCAAATACCACCAAAAGAAAGCTCTATTTGTGGGAAAAAAAGGAAGTCAATTTTGTTTGGGTACAGCGTCGCACGACCTCACAATTGTCAGTTAACCAGTTGCCGACCGCCTCATGCAGATATACTGCGGCAGAATGGCACAGGCAGGCAGAATCACGTACCTGTACGTCATCTGCCTCCCACGGGCGGGGGGTCTGATCGGACCCCCCCTGGTGCCCGAGGCAGTCTGCTTCTGTCCGGGAGCAATGAGAGGTGAGGGGGAGGCCATTCATTCATGGCCCCCCCCTCGCAATCGCTCCCAGCCAATGAAATCCTTTCTCTGCTGCTGTATAGTAAACAGCAGCAGAGGAAGTGATGTCATCTCTCCTCGGCTCGGTATTTTCCATTCCGGCGCCGAGGAGAGAAGACATCCGAGTGAGTGCACAACACACACACAGTAGAACATGTCAGGCACACATTACACCCCCCAATCACCCCACAATCACCCCCCCCCCGTCACACTGACACCAAGCAGTTGTTTTTTTTTCTGATTACTGCATCGGTGTCAGTTTGTGACAGTTAGTGTGGTAGGGTAGTTAGTGGTAGCCCCCTTTAGGTCTAGGATACCCCCCTAACCCCCCTAATAAAGTTTTAACCCCTTGATCACCCCCCGTCGCCAGTGTCACTAAGCGATCATTTTTCTGATCGCTGTATTAGTGTCACTGGTGACGCTAGTTAGGGAGGTAAATATATAGGTTCGCCATTAGCGTTTTATAGTGACAGGGACCCCCATATACCACCTAATAAAGGTGTTAACCCCTTGATTGCCCCCTAGTTAACCCTTTCACCAGTGATCACCGTATAACTGTTACGGGTGACGCTGGTTAGTTCGTTTATTTTTTATAGTGTCAGGGCACCCGCCGTTTATTACCTAATAAAGGTCTAGCCCCCTGATCGCCCGGCGGTAATATAACTTAGGTTTTGGGTCAGATAGAGTCTGCGTCGCCCCAGGCAGCGTCAGGTTAGCGCCAGTACCGCTAACACCCACGCACGCACCATACACCTCCCTTAGTGGTATAGTATCTGAACGGATAAATATCTGATCCGATCAGATCTATACTAGCGTCCCCAGCAGTTTAGGGTTCCCAAAAACGCAGTGTTAGCGGGATCAGCCCAGATACCTGCTAGCACCTGCATTTTGCCCCTTCGCCCGTTTTTTTAGTAGCGTTTCGGTGAAGTGGCAAGCACCAGCGGCCTAGTACACCCCGGTCGTAGTCAAACCAGCACTGCAGTAACAATTGGTGACGTGGCGAGTCCCATAAGTGTAGTTCAAGCTGGTGAGGTGGCAAGCACAAGTAGTGTCCAGCTTCCACCAAGAAGAGGACAATCACAGGCCCATAGTGCCCATAGTGCCCTTCCTGCTGCATTCGCCAATCCTAATTGGGAACCCACCGCTTCTGCAGCGCCCGTACTTCCCCCATTCACATCCCCAATCAAATACAGTCGGCTGCATGAGAGGCATTTTCTTTATGTCCTCCCGAGTACCCCTACCCAAGGAACCCCCCCAAAAAAGATGTTGTGTCTGCAGCAAGCGCGGATATAGGCGTGACACCCGGTATTATTGTCCCTCCTGTCCTGACAATCCTGGTCTTTGCATTGGTGAATGTTTTGAACGCTACCATACACTAGTTGAGTATTAGCGTAATGTACAGCATTGCACAGACTAGGCACACTTTCACAGGGTCTCCCAAGATGCCATTGCAAAAAACACAAAAAATATATAAAATAAAAACAAAAATAGTTGTAGTTTTATTGTTCTCTCTCTATTCTCTCTCTATTGTTCTGCTCTTTTTTACTGTATTCTATTCTGCAATGTTTTATTGTTATCATGTTTTATCATGTTTGCTTTTCAGGTATGCAATTTTTTATACTTTACCGTTTACTGTGTTTTATTGTTAATCTTTTTTTGTCTTCAGGTACGCCATTCAGCTGCAGTGCGGATTTATTTATCTTGACAGCAACAGCGTTTGCTCCCACGATATATAAAGCCGTGACTCCAGCAGAGGTGATATATGCCGAAGTATGGCGGCAGCAGGGGTGGAGAAGCGATTTGCTCCTACCTTTTGCGGGAGGATGCCCCCATGCTTCGGCATATATAAATGGTGCATGTATGCCCATCATTAGAAGTGGGTGGATGAAGGGAGGTATTCGAATGGTGGGCATACCCACCGATCAATCTTTTTTTCGTTCAGCCCACAGGCTGCATGAAAAAAAAAGATTACAATATATGCCCAACAAGGACCAGCAACGTACTGGTATGTTGCTGGACTTTGAGTGGTTATACCAGAATGATGCCTGCAGGTTTAGGTATCATCTTGGTATCATTCTTTTCAGCCAGTGGTCAGCTTTCATGTAAAAGCAATCCTAGTGGCTAATTAGCCTCTAGACTGCTTTTGCAGGCAGTGGGAGGGAATGCCCCCCCTCCCCACCGTCTTCCATGTTTTTCTCTGGCTCTCCTGTCCCAACAGAGAACCTGAGAATGCAGCCGGTGATTCAGCCAGCTGACCATAGAGCTGATCAGAGACCAGAGTGGCTCCAAACATCTCTATGGCCTAAGAAACTGGAAGCTACGAGCATTTCAGGACTTAGATTTTGCCGGATGTAAACAGCGCCATTGGGAAGGCATTTTATCACACCGATCTTGGTGTGGTCAGATGCTTTGAGGAAAGAGGAGAAATCTAGGGTTTAATAGACCCCAATTTTTTCAAAAAAAGAGTACCTGTCACTACCTATTGCTATCATAGGAGATATTTACATTCCCTGATTGCACCATGCATGTGAGGTATCACCGCAAAGGTCAGATCGAGGGCAGTAATTTTAGCAGTAGACCTCCTCTGTAAATCTAAAGTGGTAACCTGTAAAGGCTTTTAAAGGGTTTTAAAAATGTATTTAGTTTGTCGCCACTGCACGTTTGTGCGCAATTTTAAAGAATGTCATGTTTGGTATCCATGTACTTGGCCTAAGATCATCTTTTTTATTTCATCAAACATTTGGGCAATATAGTGTGTTTTAGTGCATTAAAATTTTAAAAAAGTGTGTTTTTTCCCAAAAAAATGCATTTAAAAAAATCGCTGCGCAAATACTGTGTGAAAAAAAAATGAAACAGCCACCACTTTAATCTGTAGGGCATTTGCTTTAAAAAAAATATATAATGTTTGGGGGTTCAAAGTAATTTTCTTGCAAAAAAAAATAATTTTTTCATGTAAACAAAAAGTGTCAGAAAGGGCTTTGTTTTCAAGTGGTTAGAAGAGTGGGTGATGTGTGACATAAGCTTCTAATTGTTGTGCATAAAATGCCAGGACAGTTCAACCCCCCCCCCAAATGACCCCATTTTGGAAAGTAGACACCCCAAGCTATTTGCTGAGAGGCATGTCGAGTCCATGGAATATTTTATATTGTGACACAAGTTGCAGGAAAAAGACAATATTTTTTTTGCACAAAGTTGCTCAAACATGCCATGGGAATATGTGAAATTACACCCCAAAATACATTCTGTTGCTTCTCCTGAGTACGGGGATACCACATGTGTGAGACTTTTTGGGAGCCTAGCCGCGTACGGGACCCCAAAAACCAAGCACCGCCTTCAGGCTTTCTAAGGGCGTAAATTTTGGATTTCACTCTTCACTGCCTATCACAGTTTCGGAGGCCATGGAATGCCCAGGTGGCACAAACCCCCCCCAAATGACCCTATTTAGGAAAGTAGACATCCCAAGCTATTTGCTGAGATGTATAGTGAGTATTTTGCAGACCTCACTTTTTGTCACAAAGTTTTGAAAATTGAAAAAAAAAATGTTTTCTTCTTGTCTTTCTTCATTTTCAAAAACAAATGAGAGCTGCAAAATACTCACCATGCCTCTCAGCAAATAGATTGGGGTGTCTACTTTCCAAAATGGGGTCATTTGGGGGGGTTTGTGCCACCTGGGCATTCCATGGCCTCCGAAACTGTTATAGGCAGTGAAGAGTGAAATCAAAACTTTACGCCCTTAGAAATCCTGAAGGCGGTGATTGGTTTTCGGAGCCCTGTACGCGGCTAGGCTCCCAAAAAGTCCCACACATGTGGTATCCCCATACTCAGGAGAAGCAGCTAAATGTATTTTGGGGTGCAATTCCACATATGCCCATGGCCTGTGTGAGCAATATATCATTTAGTGACAACTTTTTGTAATTTTTTTTTGTCATTCAATCACTTGGGACAAAAAAATGAATATTCAATGTGCTCAAAATGCCTCTCAGCAATTTCCTTGGGGTGTCTACTTTCCAAAATGGGGTCATTTGGAGGGGTTTTGTACTGCCCTGCCATTTTAGCACCTCAAGAAATGACATAGGCAGTCATAAATTAAAGGCTGTGTGAAATTCCAGAAAATGTACCCTAGTTTGTAGGCGCTATAACTTTTGCGCAAACCAATAAATATACAGTTATTGACATTTTTTTTACCAAAGTCATGTGGCGGAATACATTTTGGCCTAAATGTATGATTAAAATTGAGTTTATTGGATTTTTTTAATAACAAAAAGCAGAAAATATCATTTTTTTTCAAAATTTTTGGTCTTTTTCCGTTTATAGCGCAAAAAAACAGACTACAGACGTGATCAAATACCATAAAAAGAAAGCTCTATTTGTGGGAAGAAAAGGACGCAAATTTTGTTCGGGTACAGCATTGCATGACCGCGCAATTAGCAGTTAAAGCGACGCAGTGCCAAATGGTAAAAAGTGCTCTGGTCAGGAAGGGGGTAAATCCTTCCGGGGCTGAAGTGGTTAAAGCGACGCAGTGCCGTATCGCAAAAGATGGCCTGGTCATTGAGCAGCCAAATCTTCTGGGACTGAAGTGGTTAAGGTGCATCCATCATTACTGCCACACCAAAAAATAAATACATACATAAAATAGAGTTAGATATACTCAAGTATAGGGTACTGCTTTATAACAATTTTCAATTTCCTTTAAAAAAAATTGGCTAAAGTGACAAAAATGGATACTCGTATATGGAAAAAAAAAAACATAAGCATGCTGCCAGGCTATGGATTTTCAAGCAGTTACATTGACCTCCCTAGCTGTTGGCACTGTTGAGCAAATCAGCAGAGGGTCAGCAGTCTTCCAGCTTTCCAATCTCTTGGTCTCTCTGAGAACCTTTGAACTGAAGAAAAAGTATATTACATAAGCATACTTCTTTGTTTACATTAGAGATCAGGAGGCTAAGGGGGCAATCTAGCTGCTGTGTATCCCTCATGGTGTTATAGTACTGCCTGCAGTTTGTCAAAGTCTATGACAGGCTACAGTTGAACAGGATTGAATGCTGTACTGAGTTTTTAGGATCCTATGCATTCAGGGATGAATGCCCAAATGCAGGTATTTCACAAATAAATCAGGGGAAACAGAGGCATTGCTGAAGCCATGGCACTCTACATTCTTGCACTATAAACAGTATCAAGCTACTAACAAAAATATATTCTGGCCTGAGATGAAGGGCTAATTTTTGGTTAGTGATAAACATAAATTCTGCAACAATTGCTTCCCTTATTGTTGAGATATCAATATTCAGTATATGCAGTTCCATTTTGGGCACCAGTTCACAAAAAGGATATTGGGGAACTGGAGAAAGTGCACAGAATGGCAACTAAACTTATAAGTGGTATGGAGGAGCTCAGCCATGAGGAACAATTAGCGGAACTGAATTTATTCTCTCTTGAGAAAAGGAGATAAAAGGGGGATATGATCAACATGTACAAATACATATGTGGTCCATATAGTGAACCTGGTGTTAATATTAGGGATGGGCCGAATGTACCCCTATTCGGTTCGCACCAGAACTTTCATAAACCTTCAAAGTTCAGACCCGAATAACGAACCCCATTAAAGTCAATGGGACCCGAATGTCAAAAATCAAAAGTGCCCATTTTGAAGGCTTATATGCAAGTAATTGGGCATACAATGGTTATAGGGGTCTGGGTCCTGCCCTGGGGGACATGTATCAATAAAAACAAGTTTGTGAAAAAAGTCATTTTTAAATGATTTTTTGATTTTTAAAGTGAAAGCATAAAAATGAAAAATTCCTTCCAATATAGTGCCTTAGGGTTCCCCTTAGTCTTTCCTCTAAAGTGGCAGATCTGTACCATGTCTAGAATCTGCTGCAGCAATAATTGCATTTATAAAGCCAAAAAAAAAGATTTTCCCTGCAAGCTGCCTTTATTTTGCTCAGCAACAGCTGGGGTGACAGTGTGTATGATGAGGCCACAATGTAGTGCACGGGGAACAAGATTAGAGATTTTTTGGATACATTCTGGTGTCACTTTGACTTTGTATAGAAGTAACGGGTGCGGAAAAATTGATCTTTGCCCCCTCCCACCGTAACCCTATAGAGGTAATCTTGATGAAAGCAAGAATTGACCTTGCTGTAAAAAATTGCAATGATATGCACCTGTCAAACAGGTGCAGAAAAATTGGTCTTTGTGTGTCGGTGGCGCCTTCCCACCGTAACCCTATAAGGGGATACTTGATGAAAGCAAGAATTGGCCTTGCTGTAAAAAATTGAAATAATATGCACCTGTCAGACAGGTGCAGAACAATTACTCTTTGGGTGTTCGGGGCGCCTTCCCACCATAACCCTATAGAGGTACTCTTGATGAAGGCAAAAAAAATTGCAATGATATGCATCTGTCAAACGGTTGCTGAAAAATTGGTCTTTGGGTGTTAATTGTGCCCATGAAACCTATACCAAAAACATTCTTCTAGATGAAATGATTGCACACCCTCAAAGCTAGGCAGCCTTGAAGTCCTGCAGAGATTCCACATCCCAAAAAGACTTAATCAGTGGCATCGGCATCAGGGGCTTCATAGCTGGTAATCCAGGACTGATTCATTTTTATAAAAGTCAACTGGCCCAGGGAGTCTGTGGACAGACGCGTTCTATGATCAGTAACAAAACCTCCTGCAGCACTGAATGCCCATTCTGAAAGCACACTGGATGCAGGGTAGCCTAACAACTCAATAGCATACTAGGCAAGTTCTGGCCAGTGGTCTATTCTCATGACCCCGTAAGTCAGTGGATCGTTAGCTGGAAAGCTCTCCATCTCTGTTTTAACCTGAGGTAATCGTCCACCATGTGATGCAGACGCTGCTGATGGGATGTGGAAGCTGACAGCCCTGGGCGGCGATGACTAAACAAATTCTGAAAATGCCTAACTTAGGTGGACGCCTTCTCCAACGCTCCTCTCTTGATCAACAGAAGACTCAAAACTACTTTTACCACAACACTGTAACCTACTGAATTCAGGAAAAACATTCAATAAAATCCTCTTTAATGTGTTCTCAAGAGATTTTATCTTCTGCACTCTCTGTGGAGACGGGATGAGTTCAGAGACCTTCCCCTCATAACAGTGGTCAAGGAGGGTTGCCAACCAGTAATCATCCTTCTCCTTTATGCCACGTATTCTTGGGTCCTTTCACAGGCTTTGAAGCATGAGGTTGCCCATGCCCCTCAAATTTGCAGAGGCTTGAGAAGCAGACTCCTCTGGGTCACTCAGGATGACAGCATCTGGAACTTCCTCTTCCCAGCCACGTACAACTCCCAAGGGTCCTGGGGTTGGAAAGCCATCGCTTACAGATTGACGCATGTCTTCCTCTTCTTTTGAAGCCTATGAAAGTGCCAGAATCCTCCTCCTCATCCTCCTCCCTTCTCTCCTCCTGTGTGTTCTGTGATATAGGAATGATGGTGTCTGGATAAAGTGGGCCTTGAGAGGAAAGGAAGTCCTCCTCTTCCTCCTGCTGCTCTGCCTCCAGTGCCCTGTCCATAATGCCACACAGAGTCTGCTCCAGCAGGAACACAACAGGGATTGCCACTGGTGCATGCACTGTTATGGCTCACCATCCTTCTGGCCTCCTCAAATGGTGACAATACAGTGCATGCATCCTTAATGATCAGCCATTGGAGTGGGTAAAAAAAGCCGAGGCGGCCTGAGCCGGTCGCCAGGCCATACTCGCATTGGTACTCGTTGACGGCCCTCTGCTGCATGTATAGCCACTGCAGCATTGCCAAAGTCTAGTTCCACCTGGTGGGCATGTCACAAATCAGGCGGTTTATGGGCAGGTGGAATTCCCGCTGAATTTCAGCCAACCGAGCACTGGTTGTGTATGACCATCTGAAATGGCTACAAACTGTTCTGGCCAACTTTACTTGCAACCCTGGGTACGTATTTAGGAAACGCTGCACCACCAAATTGAGGACATGTGCCAGGCATGGCACATGTGTCAACTTTCCCTGTCTAAGGGCGGAGAGGAGGTTTGAGCCATTATCGCACACCACCATTCCTGGCTCCAGCTGGTGTGGTTTGAACCACCTTTGGGCCTGTCCCTGCAGAGCTGCAAGAATTTCTGCTCCGGTGTGGTTCCTGTCCCCTAAACACACCAGCTGAAGCACTGCATGGCACCTTTTAGCCGGACTCATGGAATAGCCCTTTGAACGTTTAGGGGGGTACCTGATGTTCATAGGACAATTCTGCAGAGGAGGGCATGGAGGTGGCAGAGGAGGATGAGTAGGGGGTAGAGCTCACAGGTCTGGCATTATTACCACCAGATAAATAGAGACATGGGGGCACAACAAGCTGCAGCACCGAGCCCTGTCCTGCATCCTTTCAAGTTGCAAGCAGCGTTACGCAGTGTGCTGTGAACTAAATATACAGTCCCTGCCCATGCTTGCTGGACCATGTGTCAGTAGTAAGGTGGATTTTACGGCTGACTGCCTTGCCCAACGATGCCAGAAAATTCCCTTCCACGTGATGGTAGCGAGATGGAACGGCCTTACATGAAAAGTAGTTGTGACTTCAAACCTGCTATTGTGGTACAGCGCATTGTGCAAATTCCTGGAAGGGGGCAGAATCCACCAGGCTGAAAGGCAGAAGTTGGAGAGCCAACAGCTTTGACAAGCTTGCATTTAGACGCTGGGTGTGTGGGTGGGAGGGACTATTTTTTTTCCGCTGCAGCAGATGGGGCAGAGAAATTTGCCGGCTACTGTCTACAGCTGGTGGTGTGCTGCTGGCAGATGTGCTACTAGAACCTGGGACACCCTTTGCTATACCATTATTCCTGTCAGTGGAGGCTGCTGAGAGGTAATGACTCGGTATAGCAGGGGCAGACTGAAGTGGGTAAGGAGGAGGAGGGACAGATTTGTGCCCTTTTTCTGTGGCTTTTAGGTGCTCTTGCCAACGGGCTTAGTGGTTGGACGTTAAATGCCTTGTTAAGCATGTGGTACCCAAATGGCTGGTGTTTTTGCCACGTTTGATGTGCCTGAGACACAGTATACAGATAGCAACAGTGTGATCTGCTGCAGATGTGCTGAAAAAGGCCCAGACAGCTAAGCTTTGGGGAGTGGGCCGGGAGATAACAGCTGCAAAATGTGATGGAATAGGGTGGCTGGCTTTCTACTCTTTCTTGATATCGGCCTCATTGGGGTTGTGCCACCTCACCTTCAGTTTCCTCCTCTGCTCTATCTGGCGCCCAGGTTGCATCAGTGACCTCATCATCATCTCCATCTGCTCCATCTTCATCATTACCGCTGGAGACAACTTTTCTCCAGTTGTTCAATTGCCACCAATTTGACATGTCAAATCTCATCAATGTGAAAAAGGGCTGATACATACAACACTGCCTATCCACCAGCTGTATTTATTACCTGCAATTCTCCACAGCTGTTATATATAAAGATTCCACCTTTATCATTTACTTGCAGGTGTGCTGAAGAGATTCATTTTTTGCTGCACAAATACATGTAGAAATTATAAGGTATAAAAGAAAGATATTGCTCTTCCCCAAAACCACCACCCCCAAAACGAATTAAAAAGAAGAAAGAAAAGAAAACCCCCACGCACACACACACACACACACACACACACACACACACACACACACACACACCAAACAAGCTCAATAATGTACTTTTATTTTGCCAGCAGAAACAAAATTATGTACATTCATTTACTAGCTTCAAAAAAAAAAAATCTACAGGATAAATGGTGCTACATTTAGCAAAACAGTTAGCAATTGGGTTAGAAGGGCCCTGCTCATAGGAGCATTTAAAATTTGTCTAAACCTAAGAGTGGACACAGCTTTACCTTCAGTGTATAATGGGTAACATTTCAAACTACTCACCCACCAGCCCACATCATTTTTATAGATTATAGAAACATACTTAACAGCCATTATTCTTACAAAGCATTCCAACATATTATTCAAAATATAACACCCACCACCAGCCCACAACACACACACAACACACACACATACATAGGTGACCATGTTCTGCTGAAAGCTGCATTTCTGTGTACATGATTAAGCAATGAGATCAAAGAGTAGAAGGTCAGCACATTCTCCCAAACCATGTTTGCATTGTCAGTCAGGAACAATACACACACAACACTCACAGTATGCCCACATAAATCCACTTTTGATGGAAAAAATGCACAAGAATTTCAGCAAACAAACAGCCTTAGTTGGGCAAAGGGTGGGCCAAATCAATTTTTAACCCTAAGACTGGGCTGCCATTAAAGTTCATGTGTGTGTAAAAGCAGGTATCCCAATACTTTTGGCTAGATAGTGTATGTATAATGTATAGTATAATGTAATGTATAGTGTAAAGTTCTAACCTCTAAGTAGGGATGAGCCGAACACCACCCCCGGTTCGGTTCGCACCAGGACCTGCGAACGGACCGAAAGTTTGCGCAAACTTTAGAACCCCTGGACTCGAACATTCGAAATAAAAAGTGCTAATTTCAAAGGCTAATATGCAAGTTATTGTCCTAAAAAGGGTTTGGGGACCCGGGTCCTGCCCCAGGGGGCATGTATCAATGCAAAAAAAAGTTTTAAAAACGGGCGTTTTTTCGGGAGCAGTGATTTTATACACAGGTGACCATGTTCTGCTGGAAGCTGCATTTCTGTGTACATGATTAAGCAATGAGATCAAAGAGTAGAAGGTCAGCACATTCTCCCAAACCATGTTTGCATTGTCAGTCAGGAACAATACACACACAACATTGATAGTATGCCCACATAAATCCACTTTTGATGGAAAAAATGCACAAGAATTTCAGCAAACAAACAGCCTTAGTTGGGCAAAGGGTGGGCCAAATCAACTTTTAACCCTACGGACTTATGCCCCGTACACACGGTCGGACATTGATCGGACATTCCGACAACAAAATCCTAGGATTTTTTCCGACGGATGTTGGCTCAAGCTTGTCTTGCATACACAAAGTTGTCGGAAAATCCGATCATTCTGAATGCGGTGACGTAAAACACGTACGTTGGGACTAAAAACGGGGCAGTAGCCAATAGCTTTCATCTCTTTATTTATTCTGAGCATAAGTGGCACTTTGTGCGTCGGATTTGTGTACACACGATCGGAAATTCCGACATCGGATTTTGTTGTCGGAAAATTTTATAGCCTACTCTCAAACTTTGTGTGTCAGAAAATCCGATGGAAAATGTGTGATGGAGCCTACACGCGGTCGGAATTTCCGACAACAAGGTCCTATCACACATTTTCCGTCGGAAAATCTGACCGTGTGTACAGGGCATAAGACTGGGCTGCCATTAAAGTTCATGTGTGTGTAAAAGCAGGCATCCCAATACTTTTGGCTAGATAGTGTATGTATAATGTATAGTATAATGTAATGTATAGTGTAAAGTTCTAACCCCTAAGTAGGGATGAGCCGAACACCCCCCCCCCCGGTTTGGTTCGAACCAGGATCTGCGAACGGACCAAAAGTTTGCACGAACTTTAGAACCCGTGGACTCGAACATTCAAAATCAAAAGTGCTAATTTCAAAGGATAATATGCAAGCTATTCTCCTAAAAAGGGTTTGGGGACCCAGGTCCTGCCCCAGGGGGCATGTGTCAATGCAAAAAAAACTTTTAAAAACTGACCTTTTTTCGTGAGCAGTGATTTTATTGATGCTTAAAGTGAAAAAAAAGTGAAATATTCCTTTAAATATCGTACCTGGGGGGTGTCTATAGTATGCCTGTAAAGTAGTGCGTGTTTCCTGTGCTTAGAACAGTCCCTGCACAAAATTACATTTGTAAAGGAATAAAAGTCATTTAAAACTGCTTGCGGCTTTAATGTAATATCGGGTCCCGGCAATATGGATGAAAATCAGTGAGACAAATGGCATGGGTACACCCCCCCCAGTCCATTACCAGGCCCTTTGGGTCTTGTATGGATATTAAGGGGAACCCCGCACCCAAATTAAAAAAAGTGTAGCACTAATAGGGCGTACACACGGTCGGACTTTGTTCGGACATTCCGACAATAAAATCCTAGGATTTTTTCCGACGGATGTTGGCTCAAACTTGTTTTGCCTACACACGGTCGCACAAAGTTGTCGGAATTTCCGATCGGCAACCACGCGGTCACGTACACCACGTACGACGAGACTAGAAAAGGCCGGTTCAGAACCAAGCGCGGCACCCTTTGGGCTCCTTTTGCTAATCTCGTGTTAGTAAAAGTTTGGTGAGAGACGATTCGCGCTTTTTCAGACTCGTGGCTTTCAGATCGTTTTCTGCCGTTCAGTTTGTGCTTGTGGGTTTGTATCTGCTCTTCAGTGCGTGCAGCAAGTTCCGCGTGACTTTAGGTAGTCATTGTATTCTTGTTCGTTCGTTACTGGTTTTCAGGTCGCTCTTCACAGGCCTTGCTGTTCTTCAGTGCCTTCTGTTACTTCCTTCTGAGCAGCCGACCGTTTTTTAGCCATGTTTTGTATGCGTACTCCTTGGTAGAGTTCGTGCTGTGCGGGGGCTTGGTGTTGGGGTCCTGACCTTGACACAAGTCCAGTCCATGAACAGGGTGGGGAGGAGTTCATGGACCAAGAATTGGTTGCTTCAGCGTGACCAGTTCTGTCATATGCCTTTGCTCCGTGAGATCCGTGAGAATAATCCTGATGATTTCAGAAACTTTCTCAGGATGACGGACCCCGTGTTTCACCGTTTGTTGGCTTTGCTGACCCCCTATATCAGCAGGCAGGATACCTGCATGAGGCAAGCCATCACTCCGGAGCAGAGGCTCGTCGCTACCCTGTGGTATTTGGCCACAGGGAGAAGCCTGCAGGACCTCAAGTTCTCGACAGGCATCTCCCCTGAGGCTCTTCTTTGTGGACATTTACTGCTTGTGTTTGTTTTAGCTGACCCTGACAGAAATGTGTGGAGTCCAGAAAATGTTGTGATTGTGTAACCTTACAAAGCACTGTTGGCTGTTTTTTACTAAATGCAAAGACACTTTTCACTACAAGTGCACTTGCAACTGCACTGAAACAGCACTTGTAGTGCAAAGTGGATTTGCCCTTAGGAAATAACCCCAATTTTCTCATAAAACAACAATTACATCACCCCAAAAGTGTTGTAGTGTTGAAACAATAATCCACACATTCTTGATGAACAATCTTTTTAATACCTGCACAATCACATGTGCATTTACCAAAGGTTTTTCTGACAAACCAACATGTTTGTTGTATAACAATTTTTGTGGTGTCATTATCCAAAATCAAAATGTGCATTTTATAGAAAACAGGCCTGTGTAAAACCAACAAGGAACCCCACATTTCTATTCCAAACTTATTAAAAGATTTCCACCTCTTCCAACGCATCTCTAATTTTAAAATAAACTTCACCAAATCACACGCCCTAAATGTCACTATCCCAAAAGAAACAGTTGCGCAGTGTGAATCCAACTTCCCTTTCCAATGGCGACAAAACGCAATTAAATACCTTGGCATCTACCTTACAACGAACCTATCAGACCTTTTTGCACAAAACTATCTTCCCATCCTCAGAACGATCACTGCTGATCTCAAAAATTGGAACAAACCCCAATTTTCCTGGTTCGGGCGGGCAGCGATTATTAAAATGAATATTCTCCCCCGCATTCTATATATCCTACAAGCTATCCCCATCAAACTCCCCCCGTCATTTTTCTTATCCTATAGAAGGCTTTGTATTGAATTTCTATGGAAACAAAAATCTCCGAGAATTGCACATGATCTTCTGACAAAACCCAAGACAAAGGGGGGCATTGGGCTTCCAGATCTGAAAAAATATTACTGGGCCTGCCACCTTACCCGTATTGTGGACTGGTCATTACACACCCAACTCAAAGACTGGGTCAGACTGGAGGGATCACTGTCCCCCTTTCCACTAAAATCCGCACCCTGGCTGGCATCGACACATATCCCCTCCATTCTTAAAGAACACCCTCTCATTGGACCGACCCTGGACTGTTTCAGGGAAACATGCCGTAAGCTACACATTTCATCCTCCCCGGGCCCTTTGACTCCTATAAGACAGAACCCTGCCTTTCCTCCGGGCATGTCCATACAATTCCTAGCGAATCAATGGCAATCCCCCGACATGCTGGCACACCAGTTCTTCCGAGACGGATCTTTTCTAGATCGCCTCACACTGACACCCGCCACCACCAGGGACCCTTTACCGCTCTGGACTTACTTTCAAATTCGACATTTTTTAAAGGAAGCCAACCGCGACTCTTCTATATCCAGAACACTTACTCCTTTTGAGCACTTATGCTCTCAATCCAATCCCCAACAACATTTAATCTCCAATATATACGCCATACTATTTACTGAAACCTCCTCCAAAGAAGGGAAAGCCTGCAAATCCTGGGAAAGAGAATTACAAACAGAACTAGAAGAAGACCAATGGGAACACATATTCACGATTGCCCATAAAGGCTCCCTAAACGTATCCATTCAGGAAAATAACTATAAGACCCTGACACGATGGTACCGAACCCCAGCTATCTTGAATAAAATTAACCCCTCATTCCCCAACAAATGCTGGAGATGTGGGGATGAACCAGGCACACTGTTACACATCCTGTGGTCATGCCCAGCTATTCAATCATTCTGGACACAAGTCCGAGAACTCACGGAATCAATTTCAACCTATAACTTAGACCACACGCCAACACAATGCCTGTTTCATCACTCAGATTTATCCGCGTCATACTACCGTAAAACATTGATCTTACCCCTTCTAAATGCAGCGAAAATGTGCATACCTAGACATTGGGGTACACCTCATTCTCCGACCATCCAAGAATGGCTCACACAAGTTGATAAAATAGCAGAAATGGAAGAACTTATTTCCATCTCACGAGACTCCCCAGATAGATTCTCTAAGACGTGGGCATGCTGGACCCACTTTCGGTCAACCGACAGATACCTAACACTGATGACATAATTGTTGACCTCGACCCACCCATTCAAACTCACCACCCACCACCCTCAATATGCATTGCACAGCCCTCTCAACCTCACCACTCCTATACCTATTCTTCTCCCCCGGCTGACATGGACCCCCCACCCCTAAACAAGGGACGAGTATGGGGGGCCACACGTCAAAATTAGCCCAATTTCACTATCCAAGAGTGAAGATCGAACAAACCTGACCTGCCCCACCTTAAAACAACACCAAACCGAACCTATACCACAAGTGGCGGAGACCGGGGAGACAGGCACTCCTCTAGCCCCCTTATCCTCCCCCTCCTCCCCCTTCCCCCCCCCCCTTCGCTCCCTTCCCCCCCCTCGAGTCTCTTAGTCACCCCTCCCTCCCCCCCCTTCTCTCCTCTTTACTCCCACCCCCCCATCTTCTTTTTGTTCTTTCTTCCTTTCCTCCCTTTTCTTTTCTTCTTTTATATATTTATCATTGTCCACCTACAACCCCTTTTGGCCCCTTACACGGTTTGGATCTCCTAGCAGAGCTCCCAACCAACACCTCTACCTTAGACGTGGATTGAATTGTCATACAATTCCCTATGCCATCACCCAATGATTGGGAATCCTCCTCTGAGAAACATGACAGCGACTTGAAGGAAGGGGGAGGGAAGGAGAGAGGAGAAAAGGAAGAAGAAACATCTTATGCCACAATATTAAACTTCAACCTCTCGATAGTCATTTCAATATGTTACCAGATTTAATATAAAACCCCTCCCGCGCAGACATAGTATATCGTAAATTATCAACAAGAGAATCTCTGTTACCAGTCAATTCACGGTTACTTTTGTCCCAATCGTAAGAATCTATGTATATTCCCCATCTTTTGTACAACTGTATGATGATAATGTGATACTGTCATATTGTACTATTTTTCTTTTAATAAAATCTTTTTTGGAAAAAAAAAAAAAAAAAAAAAAACCAACAAGAAAGACACAAATCTTGATCTTACAAAGTTCATATTTGGTAGAACTGGAAGGCAATATCAGACATGAGTATTTAGGAACTGTGTTTGATATTGCGTTCAGATGGGGTGAAATCACCGCTGGAAAAGCCAAATTTGGAAGATGCACACAAATTTCACAATGTCAACATGTGCTAGCTACCATCAGGGGGGATCAAGGGATGTGTTTTGGGGGAGAAAGCCCTTCCTCACCGCTACTTTATTATTGAGGAAGGGGTTGCACCCCCAAAACGCATCCATTGATCTCCCGTGATGGCAGATAGCACATGTTGGCACACTGTGTGCATCCTCCAAATTTGGCTTTGGGAAAAATCACAAAAACATTTCGCACATTGTAGCACACAAAAGAAGAAAGTGATTTGGAGGGGTTTTAAACTCGCCCCAAAACGTCAATGATGTTTTTATATTTTGGAATAACATCATTGATGTTTTGCTTGATGTTTTCCAATTGTAAATTACACCCCATGATCTCCCCGATCAGGATCTGGGCACTTTCGGATGTGAAAGGATCTTCATCCATAACCTCACGATCACCTAAAAAGAGAGGAAACCCAAAATAAATTATGTTTAAAAAAAATGCCACCATCCATCTCTTATCTGAGCCTGTGGTTGCAGACACTCACCTGTTGTGGTGACTAGTTCCACCACGTCTTCTTCCTCCTGCTCATCTTGTGTTGGTGGGATTTCACCTTCTTCCAGAGGTGGGGGGTCTCTGGTCTCCTAGGATGAGGGCTGTCCTCCGAGTCTTTTCTCCCCTATGTAAAACAAAAATGGTATAATTAGCACACAGATATTTAATGTCAGAACTATAAAGATGAAACATTGCTTGGAAGTGGGGTACAATGATCTATTTTAGCAGAGTTCCAAGATGTAGCTTTTTTAGTGTCCTTTGTCAATCTGCGATACTTTACCTGTTTAGTACAAGCTTCACAGATGTAGCCCCCCCTATAGTATACACTGGAGCACCTGTGTGCCCCCCCCTAATAAAAATGGTGTTCTTTTGTCCCACACTAGTGCTCCAGTGTCCAGATGTGAAAACAGCTGCTGAGTGTCCTCTCCTTACACACAATCTAGTTTGCATTTCATTCTAGTAACAAAGCCATCTACACAACCCAATTCTTTGAAGACAAGTATAGGGCGTCAAAATGGTGGCCAAATGCATATGGCCTAAACAATGGTATTTTATAGTCCGAAATAAAAATGTGTGATCCTAACGAATAATGTGCCCATGAACATGAAAGTTGCCATTTTAAACTGTACAACAGTTCCTAAAAGAACATGAAGCAGCACGAACGTAATAAACACAAAAAGAATAGGAACACAGCAAAAATACTTACTTTTTTGCAGCACTCTCCGGATCTTTCTGTACTGCTCATGTTCTCGTAATTTCAGGTCCGACCACCGCTTCCTGAGCTGATCTTTCGATCGTCGTACCCCGAAATTCTGGTGCAGACTCCTGACCACTTTCGCCATGATCTTGGCCTTTCGGATATTGGGGTTGGGGTAAGGCCCATACTTTCCATCATAGTCGGCCCTCTTCAGGACGTCCACCATCTCCAACATCTCCCCAAAGGACATATTTGAGTCCTTTAATCTCCTTCTCGATCGGGACGTTTCAGGCTCCGGCCTTTCCTCCTCCTCCTCCTCCTCGTTGCTACAATTAGCACGATCCTGCTGTCTATCCGCCATGTGCTCTTCCCCCACTGCGCCAAATGAAAAGGGGCGGGGAATAGACTAGAAAGAACGTCAGGGGCGGGCGGAGTTATACGCATGCGCAGTGTGTATAAATCGTAACACGCGCGCGTCTTACGTACGATCTGTGAGCGGAGGAAGGAGCATCGGAGACGCCGATCGTGCTAACGAAGGTAGGATCTAAACTTGGGCCTATACTGCTTCGAAATGGAAGCCTATATTGTAACAAGATTAGGGGAGTTTGGCCTGACATTAGGGTTTGTCTTGTGTTGTGTCTTGCAGAGAAAATGGATGGGTTCAATGACCACAATTTCCTGCCCCTGTTTATTGACAAATACAGGAGCTGCCCTGTCTGTGGCAGGTGAGACACCCCCACTGTAATCACAAACAGAAGAGGCAGGCAGCGCTGGAGAAACTGCTGGAGTTGGTGAAGCCGGTGGTCCCCACAGCAACCATCCCCTATTTAAAAGCCAAAATTGGTGGCCTGAGGAGCACATATCTTAGGGAGTGCAAGAAGGTCACAGATTCCCAGAGGTCCGGAGCTGCAGCAGATGATGTTTATGTCCCCAGGCTGTGGTACTACGAGAGACTGCGATTTCTGTCAGACCACACTGAAGTCAGGGAATCCCTCTCTACTCTTCCTTCCACACTTCCTTCCATACCAGCTGAGGCTTCCGATGTCCAACCTGGGCCTTCCAGCCAGAAAGAAGTGGAGGAGCCCAGCTGGAGTCAGGTATAGCATTCTTCTACAGGTTATTATTGATCATTAATTGCTGATTAAAAAAAGTGTTTTACATATCAATAGACAGTAGTGGGCACCCAAAATTGGGACAAGAATGCAAAATGCTGGGCTCAGAAGGATAGTCTGTTATATTTGTTAACATTAAATTTGCAACGGTCAGGAGGTGAAAATTGTGTGTGATTGATGTAAAAAATACTAAAACTATGTCCCTTTTTCATACACAGGAAGACCTCAGCCAGGAGGAGGCTGTGGAATGTGGCAGTCAGGAGGAGGCGGGGATTAGTGGCAGTCAGGAGGAGGCGGGGATTAGTGGCAGCCAGGAGGAGACGGGGCTAAGTGTCAGCCAAGAGAAGCCTGGGACAAGTCGCAGCCTGACTGAGTCTCAGGTTCCTCCCCTCCGCCTGCCATACAAAAGGGCCAGGAAGGCCACTCCCAGTCCTGTGCAGGATTCAGCATACAGGCTGATCCAGGAGGCTTCTGCGTCCCTCAGAGCCTTCCCCAGTCCTGCAGAGGCCTTTGCCTGCATGGCTGCCACCAAATTGCAGGGCATGCAGGAGGGCCAACGCAGGATCTCTGAGGACCTGATTTATAAAGTCCTACATAAGGGGTTGAGTGGGGAACTAACACCCAAGACGGATGTCATTGAGATCGACGATCCTCCTCCTCCTCGTCCTCCTGCTGCCACAATTCCACCACCACAGCCAAAGCCTGTAAGGAAGTGTGGAAGGAAGACCAAAGAGTGATGGCCTGGGTTCAGTCTGGTCTGACAGAAGATGCAGTCTCTCGTATGACCACAGCCTGGGGACATAGATGTCATCTGCTGCTTTCCGGATCTCTGGGACTTCTGGACCAGACTGCACTCCCTTAGATAAGGACTCCTCAGGCCACCAATTTTGCTTTTACATAATTGATGTCTGCCCTGGGGGTCCAAGGCTTCGCCAATTTATGCAGTTTCTCCAGCGTTGCCTCCCTCTTTGTTTTTTTATAGTTGTGACCCCTTAATAAAATTTTTTGAGGTAAATTCTACTCTCCTGTGTGTGTTTTCATCCAAAAAGGACAGTTTGTTGGTGAGTATTCAGGTACATTTCTAAAGTACAATGTGAAATTAACAAGGGACAACAACACCAAACAATCTCCTACAGATTAAATAGAACAACATATCAATGGTGTTGTGGGAACTTGTCACAAAAAACACACACAAACATTTTCTGGAGTACAAATCAAAATCACCAAAAAAAAAAAGAGAAACACAAAAAAAGATTCTACATTAAAGCCAAAAAAAAAAATATACAAAAATATGTTGTCAGATGTGAGAAATCAAAATATATTGAGGGGATCCCGATAAATAGTAACGAAATAAGTTTGTGAGAAGTCTGTGTGAATATGAGCAGCAAAACTACTTAATTCTTGTCACATTATAAAGAAGAAGAGAGTGCGCTGTATTAAACCATTTTTAACATTGCAGCGTGACGAAAGTGCTGTATCCATTGCGAACGCTAAGTTTACCAGAACGAGCTGTCCCGTCTCGGAATTTCTTCTGAGCATGCGTGGCACTTTGTGCGTCGGATTTTGTTGTTGGAAAATTTTATCTCCTGCTGTCCAACTTTGTGTGTCGGAAAATACAATGGAAAATGTCTGCCCACACACGGTCAGAATTTCCGACAACACGCTCCGATCGGACATTGTCCATCGGAAAATCCGACCGTGTGTACGGGGCATAACTCTCGGTGGAGCTCCTGTTTTAAGCGGGCTGTTACCTTCACTCTCGATACCTCTGTTTCACCGGCACCGGTTCTAGGGTTCCGTTGAGTTTACCTCTGGACGATATAAGCACCAACACTTGAGTACATTTTCAATACTTTATTGAACCAAGTAACAAAGGAAGTAACAGGAAAGAGGCAGGAGGGAAACTGCAGGGAAGCTCAAATACCTTTTTTTAGGTTTCTTTAGAACATCCTTTAAAGTTGACTACTGTAATTGAATGCAATCCCCTTTTGTGGGACACGATCTTTGCTCGCCTGGATAGGCCTCTCTCACTTGCCTAGCAGCCAGTACGTAGCACAAACAAAAGTCTCTGCCACAGACTTGCTTGAAATAAACCTGTACAATCCTCTGCCACAGGATGTATTGGTTCACAATGAATGTCAGACACAGTACTTGGACCTCTAAGCCAACCCAGCAGTACTATGTAATAAGACTACTTCAGGATACGTCCTCCAACCGAGTCACCAGGCCCCTCTCCAGACCAGCACTCTGCATGATCCTTTCATGACAGGTCCTCCCCTGGGATCTTCTCGGTTGTCCAGCTTCTTCCCTCTGGATAGACAGCTCGGGACCATTCCTCGGCTGCTGTGGTAGGCCCCAGACAGGCTTCTGGGCCCACTCACGCACCTCAGCGATGCGGGTCTCCGGAACGGAGGACCACGAGGTGGTACTCTAACACATACCTGTTGGCCAGGAGGGCCAGCAGGTGGCTGAAAACGAACCCCTAAACATGGCGTACGTCCCATAAATACCCTCTCCCAGAATGCAACTCGGAGGACCACCTCCACCGAGTTGTCCCCAGGACAGAGGAGCACTCATCCGCTTAAACACGTTGCTTTTCCAACATTCGCCAATGGTGACAACGACACCCACCAGCACAACATTTGTTTTGCTGTCTGTGCACCTCTTCAGAAGATTTCACTTCACTTTCTGTCCCAATGACAAATGTTTTTTGAAAATTAGGGTTTTTTAGTGAAACAAGGATTGGTGATAAAGCATCAGTGGAGAGGAGACACGTTTTTCCCATATTAACTCTTACAGGAGAGAATTTCCCTTCCTAGAACTAGATTTCATCTCACTTCCTGTTGTCTCCTTCCATTTGCAAGTAGGAGTCATTTGTAAGTTGGATGTTTGAAAGTAGGGGCCTGCCCTTTATACTCTGCAGAAATTGGGACCTTAGGTGTTGGTGTTGCCACAACACTGTAAGCCCTCACAGTTACTCTTGGTGGGTGCAGGAACTGGCCCTGCTGTGAAATATTAGATCAAGAATTGTAATTACATGCCATTGTTGAACAGTGGTAGAAAAATTGGGCCTTTGGTAGTGGTGGTGGTGGTGCTGGTGCCACAACATTGTAAGTCCTCACAGTTACTCTTGGTGGGTGTTGGAACAGGCCCTGCTATGAAATATTATATCGAGAATTGTAATTACATGCACCTGTTGAACAGGGGCAGAAAAATTGGGCCTTTGGTGGTGGTGGTGTTGGTGTTGCCACAACACTGTAAGCCCTCACAGTTACTCTTGGTGGGTGCGGGAATGGGCCCTGCTGTGAAATATTAGATCAAGAATTGTAATTACATGTCCCTGTTAAACAGGGGCAGAAAAATTGGGCCTTAGGCACTGGTGCCACAACACTGCAACCCCTCACAGATGCTATAATTGGAGCGCAGGAATGAGCCCTGCTGCACGGTATTGCATCAAAAATTTTAATTATACGCCCCTGTTAAACAGGGGCTGAAAAATTGGGCCTTGGGCGCTGGTGCTGGTGCCACAACACTGCAACCCCTCACAGATACTCTAGTTAAATTCAAAATACTAACCACAACATACAAAGCCATTCTGTCAGGGGAATAATTCCTCTAGATGCTTTGGCCGTGTTCCTGCGTGGAGGAACGGCGCTCCAGCGCATGAGCATTCGCGGTCCGGCGCTACGGCGCACGCGCATGCACACTGGCGCACGCCCAACGTGATCCTTTCAGCTGGCCTATAAAAAGGGCTCTGGTACTCAGACAAATTGCTGGTTCATCTTCAGCTTCCTGTTTTGAAAATTTGATCTTGTCTCCTGTACCTGTTTACCCGTTGTGACCCGGATTGCTACCTGACTACTCTACTCTTCTCCTGGACCTGACCTTGTCTTGTTTAAATGAATCTCCAACGATCTCCTGTGTTTGTCCCTCTGCCTGTGACCCAGATTTGTCTCCTGTCTCCTTGCCTTGACCTCCTGCCTGTAACCTGGACTTGCCTTATGTCTTCCTGACATCATCCTTCAGCCTGCAGTTGTTTTGCTGACTCTGGTGTTTGACCCTCAGCCTGGCTCTGGACTTTGTTTGTTCTCTTTCAGTTAAGAACTCCTGTTACCAGTTCCTGCACAACGGCTCCTCCCTTCAAGGACCTCCACGCAAGTGCTCTACGGTCCATTGGGTAGCCTGTGCCTCTTTGTGCCATTCACCTCCTGTACCACCTCCAGGGGGCGGACTGCACTTAGTTGCAAGGGTGAGCCGCTCTCTGCATCTCGGCCTCGGTAAGTACTTTCCTGACAGTACGAACCAGCCATGTCAGAGGCCGACAGAGCGTGTTCCCCGCGTGAGATCCTATGTCAGCAAGTCTCTACACTCACCGATGCAGTTCAGAAGTTGCAAGAGGGATACAACTAGGGTTGTCCCGATACCACTTTTTTAGGACCGAGTACAAGTACCGATACTTTTTTTCAAGTACTCGCAGATACAGATTACCGATACTTTTTTTTAATGTCACGTGACAGTTTTTTTTTTGCTATTTTTTTTTGGGGGGGGGGTGAACGTTGTATGTGTGTGTGGTTTTTTTTGTTTTTTTTTACAATTTTTATTTTTTCCAATAATATTTTTTTATTCTTTATTGTTTTTTTTTTTTTTTTAATCAGCCCTTTTGGGGGGCTTTGGTGAGATATCAGGGGTCTTAACAGACCTCTGATATCTCCCCCTTGAGACAGAGAAACAGACAGAGGATAGAGATTCCCCAGTCCCTTTCTCTGCAGCCTCAGCTGCACTGAGAATGAATGAGGGAAGACAGCAGCTTCTCTCCATTCATAAACTGACACATCGTAATCACAGGAGATTACAATGTTTCAGTTATGTGAATGGACAGAGTCAGCTGACTCTCTCCATACACAAAGGAAGGAGGAGGGGGACGGAGGAACGGAGGGGGAGAACGGAGGGGACAGATAAGGAGAGCAGAACGGAGGGGACAGATAAGGAGAGCAGAACGGAGGGGACAGATAAGGAGAGAGGAACGAAGGGGACAGCGTAGAGGCACAGAGGAACGGAGGGGGCATGGAGGAGGATGCAGTGACATACAGTGGTGACCGATCACAGCTGTATGTCACTAAAGCTGAAGAAAGCCGCTGGGGGAGAATCTTGTAACTCCCCCACGTGCCGATCACAGCTGTCCTCTAGGTATCTGGGGGGAGCATCGGGAGCATTTGCCCGAGTACAAGTACTTGGGCAAATGCTCGGTATCGGTGCCGATACCGATACTAGTATCGGTATCGGGACAACCCTAGATACAACCAAATTGACAATCGTCTTCAACAACTCTCTGGGGCACCCCCATTAGCAGCCGCAGCTCCTGCTTCTCCCAGTGGGGCCTCTTCTCAAGTATCACCCAACCCTATAGTGATTATGGCTTCCCCCGAACCCAGGGTTCCTATACCAGAGCGATTCGCTGGTGACCGCAAAAAATTCAGAGCCTTCAAAAACGCTTGTTCTCTGTACTTAGCTCTGCAACCCAGGACTTTTTTGTCTGAAGAAGTCAAGGTTTTACTTTATATGGAAAGAAGGAAGGTCCCACAAATGTGTAATATTGTATGGCTAAAACAGTTTTTTTATTAATAAACAGCATGGGTACTCACAATAAAACAGATAAAAAAGGCTTATCTCCGACGAGCGGCGAGCTCGTAAGCCTCAATCAGCATCAGTGCCTGTCCCGTACCTACGTGTGACGTCACACCACACGTGACTTCATCAGGGGATAAAAGGAGGCACACTTGATGTTTAAATAGTTCTAGCATTGTTTCTAATGGCCAGCCATTTTCTTGTAGTTCAATGGGGTAATAACAGCGGCCATTTTCCCGGAAGGGACCCCCTGATGAAGTCACTATTGTGGGACCTTCCTTCTTTCCATTTCCGTGCCCCCCTATCATCTGAGGGAACATGCTCCGGGATTAGGACTGTGAAGATTGAGGAGGAATTTAAAGGATGGTACTCCCAATACTGGTCATATGCTGTTACCCCATTACCCTAAGGTAAGGGGCCACTACCTACTAGTGTGTGTGTGAACACGAAGAGGAGCACTATTGTGTCACATTTGAGCACATCACTGCAATATATGCATGTTAGAAAGCTGGTGTCACTTTATGAAGGAGGACTTTTATATGCTGAAGCACTTTGATTGAACTGATAATTTTGTTTCATTGTCACGTTGATTTTATTTTTGCACAAAGTCACTTTGTGTGTTGCATGTATGTTACACGCTGGAATCCACTTACATATTGTATTTTTTGCACTTTATACAGGAGTTGTTACTCCTACATATGCTGTTACCATTTTGGTACTTTATAGTGATATTTTGGTATATAGAGTCACTGTTATTATTACTTACAGCACTAGTGCACTTTATATTTTATTATTTATTGTTTATTTACTTCCTTTTTAGTGGTTGATTTTTTATATTTAAGGGATCACTACTATCCATTATTGGTTTATTTAGTTATATATGATTAATTTGTTTTGTTTATACCTTAGTGTGTTCTATCAAGCCCACTAGGAGCATATCACGAATATAATTTGTGTTCTTGCTAGGATTAGCGCATCACCACTCTATTTATTTATCCATTTGTTGGCAGGGTCTGGTTGTACCCTACTCGATGCAGGCAGCTTTTCCCTATAGCTCTGTTTTAACACGCATGATAGCGCAGGAATAATTATATATACACTTTTGATTCTGGAGCTTGCAGTTGATTCCTGGATGCTTCATTAGCTACAAGATTAAACATCCCTCTGTTGACAAAGAGCCAAAGCCTCCAGGTACACCTAGCTGATGGGTCTCTTCCCCGTTCTGGACTTATCACTCAGGTAACCAGACCCATCCTTAACACCACGGACTCTGGTCACCAGAAGTTCCTACGCTTTGACATTATTTCTTCCCCTATGTTTCCCATCATCTTGGGGCTTCCCTGGCTACAGGCTCATGAACCACAGATTAATTGGAATAAAAAAAGAAGTCTCCTTTTCCTCCCAATACTGTTCTCAACACTGCCTCCTTCCAGCACCAGCCTCTTGCTCAACCATAGTACCAATACCTGATAATCTTCTACATGTACCTCCAGTCTATCTGGAATTCAAGGATGTCTTTGATAAACAGGCCGACCGTTTACCACCTCATGACTGCCCTATAGACCATTTGCCCGGCTCAGATATTGCTTTTGGCAGCATCTTTCCCTTGTCCGAGACAGAATTAAAGGCTCTCAAAACCTACATAGATGAAAATCTTGAGAAAGGATTTATCATCCCTCCTCATCACCGGTTGGAGCCGGTATCTTCTTCGTAGAGAAAAAAGATGGCTCTCTCAGACCATGCATTGATTATAGGGAGCTAAACAAGATCACCATTAAAAACCAATACCCGCTTCCTCTCATCCCAGAGTTGTTTCAACGTTTTCGATCCACTCGGATCTTCTCCAAGTTAGACCTTCGTGGTGCCTACAACCTTGTATGGATTAGAGATGGCGATGAATGGAAGACCGCCTTCAGGTCCAGGTTCGGGCACTACGAGTACCTGGTAATGCCGTTTGGGCTCTGCAACGCCCCGGCTACTTTTCAACACCTAGTAAATGACATTTTCCGAGAATATCTTGATGACTTCCTAGTTGTTTACCTGGATGACATCCTCATTTTTTCTGCCACCTTGGAGCTACACCAGACACATGTCAAACAGGTCTTGGCAATCCTCAGGAGACACAAATTATACCTCAAAGCAGAAAAATGTGAATTTCGAAAAGACAACTGTGCAATTCTTGGGATTTATCGTCTCCACCAACGGGGTCGCAATGGACCCCCAGAAGGTCAAGGCAATCCAGGAGTGGCCGGCTCCTGTGGATAAAAAAGGAGTTCAACGATTTATAGGTTTCTCAAATTTTTACCGGAGGTTTATCGCAGGCTTCTTAGCTATTGTACCTCCCATCACCCAACTCACACGCCAACATAACCGTTTCCAATGGTCTTCAGAAGCACAGGAAGCTTTCATTAGGTTAATGGCCCTATTCTCATCTGCACCAGTCTTACAACACCCAGATCCTGCCCTGCCATTTATACTGGAAGTTGATGCTTCAGAAACAGCTACTGGGGCCATCCTTTCTCAAAGACAGGGTCCCAAGGCCCTCCTGCATCCCGTAGCCTTCGCACCCCGGAAATTAAGTCCACTGGAAAAGAATTATGACGTAGGCGATAGAGAGTTGTTGGCCATCAAGCTTGCTCTGGAAGAATGGAGATACTTGCTAGAAGGGGCATCTAATCCTGTCATGATCTTCACCGATCATAAAAATCTGGAGTATCTCAGGACAGCAAAACGTTTAAAACCCAGACAGGCCCGATGGGCCCTCTTCTTCTCCAGATTTAATTTCCATATTTCTTACAGACCCGGTTCAAAGAATGGAAAAGCGGTCACACTCTCCTGGATGTTCCACGAAACCTCTCAGGTAACTGAACCCAGTACCATCTTGTCTCCACAAAATTTTTTTTTTGGTCACTCAAGCTGACTTAATAACCTCTATTAAATCAGCATCCAGTCAATGTTCTGATCCTGACATATCCTCTTTGGAGAAACATGATGACTTACTCTGGTCCCACAGAAAAATTTTTGTCCCACTGGAGTCAAGGCCTCTAGCTTTAAGAACCTTCCATGACCATAAACTGGCAGGCCACTGCGGGACACAAAAAACTATTGAAATAATTTCTAGCTCTTTTTGGTGGCCTGGTTGGAGACAGCACTGTAATGCCCCGTACACACGGTCGGACATTGATCGGACATTCCGACAACAAAATCCTCGGATTTTTTCCTACGGATGTTGGCTCAAACTTGTTTTGCCTACGCACGGTCGCACAAAGTTGTCGGAATTTCCGATCGCCAAGAACGCGGTGACGTCAATCACGTACGACGAGACTAGAAAAGGCCGGTTCAGAACCAAGCGCGGCACCCTTTGGGCTCCTTTTGCTAATCTCGTGTTAGTAAAAGTTTGGTGAGAGACGATTCGCGCTTTTTCAGACTCGTGGCTTTCAGATCGTTTTCTGCCGTTCAGTTTGTGCTTGTGGGTTTGTATCTGCTCTTCAGTGCGTGCAGTCAGTTCGTATCGGAGTTTTCTGTGCGATCTTGTCCGCTCGTTGCTGTTTTTCAGGTCGCTCTTCACAGGCCTTGCTGTTCTTCAGTGCGTTCTGTTACTTCGTTCTGAGCAGCCGACCGTTTTCTAGCCATGTTTCGTATGCGTACTCCTCGTACAGTTCGTGCTGTGTGGGCGCTTGGTGTTGGGGTCCTGACCTTGACACAAGTCCAGTCCATGAACAGGGTGGGGAGGAGTTAATGGACCAAGAATTGGTTGCTTCAGCGTGACCAGTTCTCTCATATGCCTTTGCTCCGTGAGATCCGTGAGAATAATCCTGATGATTTCAGGAACTTTCTCCGGATGACGGACCCCGTATTTCACCGTCTGTTGGCTTCGCTGACCCCCTATATCAGCAGGCAGGATACCTGCATGAGGCAAGCCATCACTGCGGAGCAGAGGTTGGTCGCTACCTTGCGGTATTTGGCCACAGGGAGAAGCCTGCAGGACCTCAAGTTCTCGACAGGCATCTCCCCCCAGGCTCTTCTTTGTGGACATTTACTGCTTGTGTTTGTTTTAGCTGACCCTGACAGAAATGTGTGGAGTCCAGAAAATGTCGTGATTGTGTAACCTTCTAGAAAGCACTGTTGGCTGTTATTTACTAAATGCAAAGACACTTTTCACTACAAGTGCACTTGCAACTGCACTTGTAGTGCAAAGTGGATTTGCCCTTAGGAAATTACCCCCATTTTCTCCTAAAACAACAATTACATCACCCCAAAAGTGTTGTAGCATTGAGACAATAATCCACACATTCTTGATGAACAATCTTTTTAATACCAGCACAATCACATGTGCATTTAATAAAGGTTTTTATGACAAACCAACATGTTTGTTGTCTAACAATTTTTGTGGTGTCATTATCCAAAATCAAAATGTGCATTTTATAGGAAACAGGCCTGTGTAAAACCAACAAGAAAGACACAAATCTTGATCTTACAAAGTTCACATTTGGTAGAACTTGAAGGCAATATCAGACATGAGTATTTAGGAACTGTGTTTGATATTGCGTTCAGATGGGGGGAAATCACCCCTGGAAAAGCCAAATTTGGAAGATGCACACAAATTTCACAATGTCAACATGTGCTATCTGCCATCAGGGGGGATCAAGGGATGTGTTTTGGGGGAGAAAGCCCTTCCTCACCGCTACTTTATTATTGAGGAAGCAGTTGCACCCCCAAAACGCGTCCATTGATCTCCCGTGATGGCAGATAGCACATGTTGGCACACTGTGTGCATCCTCCAATTTTGGCTTTGGGAAAAATCACAAAAACATTTCGCACATTGTAGCACACAAAAGAAGAAAGTGATTTGGAGGGGTTTTAAACTCGCCCCCAAACATCAATGATGTTTTTATATTTTGGAATAACATCATTGATGTTTTGCTTGATGTTTTCCAATTGTAAATTACACCCCATGATCTCCCCGATCAGGATCTGGGCACTTTCGGATGTGAAAGGATCTTCATCCACAACCTCACGATCACCTAAAAAGAAAGGAAACCCCAAAATAAATTAGGTCTAAAAAAAATGCCGCCATCCATCTCCTATCTGAGCCTGTGGTCGCAGACACTCACCTGTTGTGGTGACTAGTTCCACCACGTCTTCTTCCTCCTGCTCATCTTGTGTTGGGGGGATTTTCCCTTCTTCCAGAGGGG
Source organism: Lithobates clamitans (assembly GCA_037952925.1). Classification (NCBI taxonomy): domain Eukaryota; kingdom Metazoa; phylum Chordata; class Amphibia; order Anura; family Ranidae; genus Lithobates; species Lithobates clamitans. The sequence goes on along the minus strand of JBBGZY010000833.1, from coordinate 5,416,559 downwards.
GGGGGGCTCTGGTCTCCTAGGATGAGGGGTGTCCTCCGAGTCTTTTATCCCCTATGTAAAACAAAAATGGTATAATTAGCACACAGATATTTGATGGCAGAACTATAAAGATGAAACATTGCTTGAAAGTAGGGATGAGCCGAACACCCCCCTGTTCGGTTCGCACCAGAACATGCGAACAGGAAAAAAATTCGTTCGAACACGCGAACGCCGTTAAAGTCTATGGGACACGAACATGAATAATCAAAAGTGCTAATTTTAAAGGCTAATATGCAAGTTATTGTCATAAAAAGTGTTTGGGGACCCGGGTCCTCCCCCAGGGGACATGAATCAATGCAAAAAAAAGTTTTAAAAACGGCCGTTTTTTCAGGAGCAGTGATTTTAATAATGCTTAAAGTCAAACAATAAAAGTGTAATATCCCTTTAAATTTCATACCTGGGGGGTGTCTATAGTATGCCTGTAAAGGGGCGCATGTTTCCCGTGTTTAGAACAGTCTGACAGCAAAGTGACATTTTGAAGGAAAAAACACATTTAAAACTACCGCGGCTATTGCATTGCCGACAATACACATAGAAGTTCATTGATAAAAACGGCATGGGAATTCCCCACAGGGCAACCCCGAACCAAAATTAAAAAAAAAAAATGATGTGGGAGTCCCCCTAAATTCCATACAAGGCCCTTCAGGTCTGGTATGGATATTAAGGGGAACCCCAGCCAAAATTTAAAAAAAAAATTGACGTGGGGTTCCCCCTAAATTCCATACCAGACCCTTCAGGTCTGGTATGGATTTTAAGGGGAACCCCGCGGCAAAAAAAAAAAAAAAAAAACGGCGTGGGGTCCCCCTAAAAATCCATACCAGACCCTTATCCGAGCACGCAACCTGGCAGGCCGCAGGAAAAGAGGGGGGGACGAGAGTGCGCCCCCCCCCCCTCCTGAACCGTACCAGGCCACATGCCCTCAACATTGGGAGGGTGCTTTGGGGTAGCCCCCCAAAACACCTTGTCCCCATGTTGATGAGGACAAGGGCCTCATCCTCACAACCGTGGCCGGTGGTTGTGAGGGTCTGCGGGCGGGGGGCTTATCGGAATCTGGAAGCCCCCTTTAACAAGGGGACCCCCAGATCCCGGCCCCCCCCTGTGTGAAATGGTAAGGGGGTACTTACCCCTACCATTTCACTAAAAAACTGTCAAAAATGTTAAAAATGACAAGAGACAGTTTTTGACAATTCCTTTATTTAAATGCTTCTTCTTTCTTCCTTCATCTTCTTCTTCTTCTGGTTCTTCTGGCTCTTCTGGTTCTTCCTCCGGCGTTCTCGTCCAGCATCTTCTCCGCGGCGTCTTCTATCTTCTTCTCCTCGGGCCGCTCCGCACCCATGGTATGAGGGGGGAGGCTCCCGCTCTTCTCTTCATCTTCTTCTCTTCTTCATCTTCTTCTTCATCTTCTTCTTCTTCTTCTTCCTTCTTCTCTTCTTCCTGTCTTCTCCGGGCCGCTCCGCAATCCATGCTGTGGCATGGAGGGAGGCTCCCGCTGTGTGACGGCGTCTCTTCGTCTGACGGTTCTTAAATAACGGGGGGCGGGGCCATCCGGTGACCCCGCCCCCCTCTGACGCACGGTGACTTGAGGGACTTCCCTGTGACGTCACGGGGAATGCCACAGGGAAGTCCCGTCATGTGTGCGTCAGAGGGGGGCGGGGTCACCGGGTGGCCCCGCCCCCCGTTATTTAAGAACCGTCAGACGAAGAGACGCCGTCACACAGCGGGAGCCTCCCTCCATGCCACAGCATGGATTGCGGAGCGGCCCGGAGAAGACAGGAAGAAGAGAAGAAGAGAAGAAGGAAGAAGAAGAAGAAGAAGAAAAAGAAGAAGAAGAAGATGAAGAAGAAGATGAAGAAGAGAAGAAGATGAAGAGAAGAGCGGGAGCCTCCCCCCTCATGCCATGGGTGCGGAGCGGCCCGAGGAGAAGAAGATAGAAGACGCCGCGGAGAAGATGCTGGACGAGAACGCCGGAGGAAGAACCAGAAGAGCCAGAAGAACCAGAAGAAGAAGAAGATGAAGGAAGAAAGAAGAAGCATTTAAATAAAGGAATTGTCAAAAACTGTCTCTTGTCATTTTTAACATTTTTGACAGTTTTTTAGTGAAATGGTAGGGGTAAGTACCCCCTTACCATTTCACACAGGGGGGGGGCCGGGATCTGGGGGTCCCCTTGTTAAAGGGGGCTTCCAGATTCCGATAAGCCCCCCGCCCGCAGACCCTCACAACCACCGGCCACGGTTGTGAGGATGAGGCCCTTGTCCTCATCAACATGGGGACAAGGTGTTTTGGGGGGCTACCCCAAAGCACCCTCCCAATGTTGAGGGCATGTGGCCTGGTACGGTTCAGGAGGGGGGGGGGCCGCACTCTCGTCCCCCCCTCTTTTCCTGCGGCCTGCCAGGTTGTGTGCTCGGATAAGGGTCTGGTATGGATTTTTAGGGGGACCCCACGCCGTTTTTTTTTTTTTTTTTGGCGTGGGGTTCCCCTTAAAATCCATACCAGACCTGAAGGGTCTGGTATGGAATTTAGGGGGAACCCCACGTCAATTTTTTTTTAAAATTTTGGCTGGGGTTCCCCTTAATATCCATACCAGACCTGAAGGGCCTTGTATGGAATTTAGGGGGACCCCCACATCATTTTTTTTTTTTTTATTTTGGTTCGGGGTTCCCCTGTGGGGAATTCCCATGCCGTTTTTATCAATGAACTTCTATGTGTATTGTCGGCAATGCAATAGCCGCGGGTAGTTTTAAATGAGTTTTTTCCTTCCAAATGTCATTTTGCTGTCAGACTGTTCTAAACACGGGAAACATGCGCCCCTTTACAGGCATACTATAGACACCCCCCAGGTACGAAATTTAAAGGGATATTACACTTTTATTGTTTGACTTTAAGCATTAATAAAATCACTGCTCCTGAAAAAACGTCCGTTTTTAAAACTTTTTTTTGCATTGATCCATGTCCCCTGGGGCAGGACCCGGGTCCCCAAACACTTTTTATGACAATAACTTGCATATAAGCCTTTAAAATTAGCACTTTTGATTTCTCCCATAGACTTTTAAAGGGTGTTCCGCAGCATTCGAATTTGCCGCGAACACCCCAAATTGTTCGCTGTTCGGCGAACTTGCGAACAGCCAATGTTCGAGTAGAACATGAGTTCGACTCGAACTCGAAGCTCATCCCTACTTGAAAGTGAGGTACAATTGTCTATTTTAGCAGAGTTCCAAGATGTAGTTTTTTAGTGTCCTTTGTCAAGCTGCAATACTTTACCTGTTTGGTACAAGCTTCACAGATGGAGACCCCCCTATAGTATACACTGGAGCACCTGTGTGGCCCCTTAATAAAAAGGGTGTTCTGGGGTCCCACACTAGTGCTCCAGTGTCCAGATGTGAAAACAGCTGCTCAGTGTCCTCTCCTTACACACAATCTAGTTTGCATTTCATTCTAGTAACAAAGCCATCTACACAACCCAATTCTTTGAAGACAAGTATAGGGCGTCAAAATGGTGGCCAAATGCATATGGCCTAAACAATGGTATTTTATATTTGCAACGAAAAATGTGTGATCCGAACGAATAATGTGCCCATGAACATGAAAGTTGCCATTTTAAACTGTACAACAGTTCCTAAAAGCACATGGAGCAGCACGAACGTAATAAACACAAGAACAATAGGAACACAGCACAACTACTTACTTTTTTGCAGCACTCTCCGGATCTTTCTGTACTGCTCATGTTCTCGTAATTTCAGGTCCGACCACCGCTTCCTGAGCTGATCTTTCGATCGTCGTACCCCGGATTTCCGTTGAAGACTCCTGACCACATTCGCCATGATCTTGGCCTTTCGGACATTGTGGTTGGGGTAAGGCCCATACTTTCCATCATAGTCGGCCTTCTTCAGGATGTCCACCATTTCCAACATCTCCCCAAAGGACATATTTGAGTCCTTTAATCTCCTTCTGGATCGGGACTTTTCAGGCTCCAGCCTTTCCTCCTCCTCCTCCTCCTCGTTGCTGTACTTAGCACTATCCTGCTGTCTCTCCGCTATGTGCTCTTCCTCCACTGCGCCGAACGAAAAGGGGCGGGGAATAGAATAGAAAGAACGTCAGGGGCGGGCGGAGTTATACGCATGCGCAGTGTGTATAAATCGTAACGCGCGCGTCTTACGTACGATCTGTGAGCGGAGGAAGGAGCATCGGAGACGCCGATCGTGCTAACGAAGGTAGGATCTAAACTTGGGCCTATACTGCTTCGAAATTGAAGCCTATATTGTAACAAGATTAGGGGAGTTTGGCCTGACATTAGGGTTTGTCTTGTGTTGTGTCTTGCAGAGAAAATGGATGGGTTCAACGACCACAATTTCCTGCCCCTGTTTATTGACAAGTACAGAGAGCTGCCCTGTCTGTGGCAGGTCAGACACCCCCACTATAATCACAAACAGAAGAGGCAGGCAGCGCTGGAGAAACTGCTGGAGTTGGTGACGCCGGTGGTCCCCACAGCAACCATCCCTTATTTAAAAGCAAAAATTGGTGGCCTGAGGAGCACTTATCTCAGGGAGCGCAAGAAGGTCACAGATTCCCAGAGGTCCGGAGCTGCAGCAGATGACGTTTATGTCCCCAGGCTCTGGTACTATGAGAGACTGCGATTTCTGCCTCTCCACTCTTCCTTCCACTCTTCCTTCCACGCTTCCTTCCACCCCAGCTGAGGCTTCCGATGTCCAACCTAGGCCTTCCCGCCAGGAAGAAGTGGAGGAGCCCAGCTGGAGTCAGGTATAGCATTCTTCTACAGATTTCTGGGCAATAAATAAATGATGTTTAGTAGATGTTATTATTGATCACTATTTGCTGATTTCATAAAGTGTTTTACATATCAATAGACAGTAGTGGGCACCCAAAATTGGGACAAGAATGAAAACTGCTGGGCTCAGAAGTATAGTCTGTTATATTTGTTAACATTGAATTTGCAGCAGTCAGGAGGTGAAAATTGTGTGTGATTGATGAAAACAATACTAAAACTATGTCCCTTTTTCATACACAGGAAGACCTCAGCCAGGAGGAGGCTGTGGAATGTGGCAGTCAGGAGGAGGCGGGGATTAGTGGCAGCCAGGAGGAGGCGGGGATTAGTGGCAGCCAGGAGGAGGCGGGGCTAAGTGGCAGCCAAGAGAAGCCTGGGACAAGTCGCAGCATGACTGAGTCTCAGGTCCCTCCCCTCCGCCTGCCACTCCCAGTCCTGTGCAGGATTCAGTGTACAGGCTGATCCAGGAGGCTTCGGCGTCCCTCAGAGCCTTCCCCAGTCCTGCAGAGGCCTTTGCCTGCATGGCTGCCACCAAATTGCTGGGCATGCAGGAGGGCCAACGCAAGATTTCTGAGGACCTGATTTATAAAGTCCTTCGGAAGGGGGAGAGTGGGGAACTGACACCCAAGATGGATGTCATGGAGAGGGACGATCCTCCTCCTCCTCCTCCTCCTCCTGCTGCCACAACTCCACCACCACAGCCAAAGGCTGGAAGGAAGCGTGGAAAGAAGACCTGAGAGTGATGACCTGGGTTCAGTCTGGTCTGACAGAAGATGCAGTCTCTCGTATGACCACAGCCTGGGGACACAGATGTCATCTGCTGCTTTCCGGATCTCTGGGACTTCTGGACCAGACTGCCCTCCCTTAGATATGGACTCCTCAGGCCACCAATTTTGCTTTTAAATAATTGATGTCTGCCCTGGGGATCCAAGGCTTTGCCCACTTCTGCACTTTCTCCAGCATTGCCTCCCTCTTTGTTTAGTTGTGACCCCTAATAAAATATTTTTAGGTAAATTCTACTCTCCTGTGTGTGTTTTCATCCAAAAAGGACAGTTTGTTGGTGAATATTCAGGTACATTTCTAAAGTACAATGTGAAATTAACAAGGGACAACAACACCAAACAATCTCCTCCTACAGATTAAATAGAACAACATATCAATGGTGTTGTGGGAACTTGTCACAAAAAACACACAAACATTTTCGGGAGTACAAAAAAAAATCACCAAAAAAAAAAAGAGAAACACAAAAAAAGATTCTACATTAAAGTAAAAAAAAAAAAAAAAAAAAAAAATATGTTGTCAGATGTGAGAAATCAAAATATATTGAGGGAATCCCGATAAATAGTAACGAAAGAAGTTTGTGAGAAGTGTGTGTGAATATGAGCATCAAAACGACTTAATTCTTGTCACATTATAAAGAAGAAGAGAGTGCGCTGTATTAAACCATTTTTTACATTGCAGCGTGACGAAAGTGCTTTATCCATTACGAACGCTAAGTTTACCAGAACGCGCTGTCCCGTGTCGGAATTTCTTCTGAGCATGCGTGGCACTTTGTGCGTCGGAACAGGCCACACACGGTCGGAATTGACGCGATCGGATTTTGTTGTCGGAAAATTTTATCTCCTGCTGTCCAACTTTGTGTGTCGGAAAATCCGATGGAAAATGTCCGATGGCGCCCACACACGGTCGGAATTTCCGACAACACGCTCCGATCGGACATTTTCCATCGGAAAATCCGACCGTGTGTATGGGGCATAAGAATTATGTTGCCTTCTGCATTCCATGCCAACGCAGTAAGGGTCCAAATAATAAATTTTGGGGTCTACTAAAACCTTTGTCCATTCCTGAACGGCCATGGGCAGAAATCTCCATGGATTTTATCGTTGACCTAAGTCCCTCGGGGGGTTCACCACCATTCTTGTTATCGTTGACCGGCTTTCAAAGATGGCACACTTCTGGCCCATGGTGGGTACTCCCTCTGCTTCTGCTACAGCCAACGTGTTCTTTAAAGAAATTATTAGACTACATGGTGTACCTGTGAGCATCACCTCGGACAGAGGTGTCCAATTCACTTCTAAGTTTTGGAGGGAATTATGTAAATCTCTGGAAATAAAGGTCTGTCTCTCCTCTGCATACCATCCCCAAAGCAATGGCCAGACGGTGAGAGCGAATCAAACACTGGAACAGTATCTTCGATGTTTTTTTTCTGACTCCCAAGATGAATGGTCCATTCTACTGCCGTACACGGAGTTTGCGTATATTAATTCCATCCATACTGCCACCAAACACCTTTTTGGTCTAACTTTGGTTTCCATCCCTCTTTCCTTCCAGATTCGGTTCCTCAGTTGTCTGTCCCTGCGGTACAAGACAAGTAGCTTCCATCCAGTTGAACTTCCGGAGAATCCAGGAAGCCATGCAGAAAGCCCAGGAGGATTACCAAAAACATTACAACAAGGGAAGGAAGGAGAATCCAGCCTTTAAGGTAGGCGAAGAAGTTTGGCTGTCAGCCATTAATCTCAGGTTGCCAATTCCCTCACGGAAACTAGGACCAAAGTTCATAGATCCCTTCAAGATCAAGAGGGTGGTCAATCCTGTGGCCTTTGAACTAGTTTTACCTAATTCTTATAAAGTGCATCCAGTATTCCATGCATCTCCCCTGAAGCCTGTTGTTCCCAGTCCTTTTCCTGACAGGGAAGAACCACCTCCTCCACCAGTCATGATAGACGGGGAAAGTGAATTTGAAGTGGAAGAAATCTTAAGTTGCAGGAAAAAGGGAAGACAACTCCAGTACTTGATTAAGTGGAAGGGGTATCCCCTTGAAGATAATTCTTGGGAACCTTCCAAAAATTTGTATGCCCCACGTCTGGTCCAGGCCTTTCATCGAGAACATCCAGAGCTAATGTCTAGTTTGGGTGTCCAGAGGCCACCCCTCGGGGGGCACTGTCAGGGGAATAATTCCTCCAGATGCTTTGGCCGTGTTCCTGCGTGCATGCATGGCGGAACGGCGCTCCAGCGCATGCGCATTTGCGGACCGGTGTTGCGGCACACGCACATGTGCACTGGTGCACGCCCAACATGATCCTTTCAGCTGGCCTATATAAAGTGCTCTGGTACTCAGACAAATTGCTGGTTCGTCTTCAGCTTCCTGTTTTGAAAACTTGATCTTGTCTCCTGTACTTGTTTACCCGTTGTGACCCGGATTGCTACCTGACTACTCTACTCTTCTCCTGGACCTGACCTCGGCTTGTTTAAATGAATCTCCAATGATCTCCTGTGTTTGACCCTCTGCCTGTGACCCGGATTTGTCTCCTGTCTCCTTGCCTTGACCTCCTGCCTGTAACGTGGACTTGCCTTGTGTCTTCCTGACACCATCTTTCAGCCTGCAGTTATTTTGCTGACCCCAAAGCACCCTCCCAATGTTGAGGGCATGTGGCCTGGTACGGGTTAGGAGGGGGGCTGATCTCTCGTTGCCCCCTCTTTTCCTGCGGCCTGCCAGGTTGCGTGCTCGGATAAGGGTCTGGTATGGATTTTTGGGGGGACCCCACACCATTTTTTTTTTAATTTTGGCGCGGGGTTCCCCTTAAAATTCATACCAGACCTGAAGGGTCTGGCATGGATTTTGAGGGGGACCCCCACGCTATTTTTTAAAAAATGTTGGCGCGGGGTTCCCCTTAATATCCATACCAGACCTGAAGGGCCTGGTATGGAATTTAGGGGGATCCCCACGCCATTTTTTTTTTTACTGTGGTTCGGGGTTCCCCTGTGGGGAAATCCAATGCTGTTTTTATCAATTAACTTTTATGTGTATTGTCGGACCGACAATTCATTAATAGCCGCGAGTAGGGATGAGCCGAACACCCCCCGGTTCGGTTCGCACCAGAACCTGCGAACGGACCGAAAGTTCGCACGAACGTTAGAACCCCATTGACGTCTATGGGACTCGAACGTTCGAAATCAAAAGTGCTCATTTTAAAGGCTAATTTGCATGGTATTGTTCTAAAAAGGATTTGGGGACCCGGGTCCTACCCCAGGGGACATGTATCAATGCAAAAAAAACTTTTAAAAACTGCCGTTTTTTCGGGAGCAGTGATTTTAATGATGCTTAAAGTTTAAAAAAAAAGTGAAATATTCCTTTAAATATCGTACCTGAGGGGTGTCTATAGTATGCCTGTAAAGTGACGCGTGTTTCCCGTGTTTAGAACAGTCCCTGCACCAAATGTCATTTTTAAAGGAAAAATCTCATTTAAAACTGCTTGCGGGTTTAATGTAATGTCGGGTCCTGGCAATATGGATGAAAATCAGTGAGACAAACGGCATGGGTACCCCCCAGTTCATTACCAGGCCCTTTGGGTTTTGTATGGATATTTAGGGGAACCCCGCACCCAAATTAAAATAAGGAAAGGTGTGGGGCCACCAGGCCCTATATACTCTGAACAGCAGTATACAGGCGGTGCAAACAAGACAGGAACTGTAGGTTTGTTGTTAAGTAGAATCTCTTTGTAATTTTGAACGGGTACATTTTTAACGTGTTTAGCTCCAGCCAAAAAATCTTTTTTAAGCTTTTTGGAAAACATAGGGAAGGGTTATTACCCCTGTGACATTTGTTTTGCTGTCTTTCCTCCTCTTCAGAAGATTTCACCTCACTTTTTGTCCCAATGAAAAATGTTTTTTGAAAATTTGGGTTTTTTTGTGGAACAAGGATTGGAAAGCATCAGTGGAAAGGAGAAATATTTTTCCCATATTAACTCTTACAGGAGAGAATTTCCCTTCCTAGGGGTAGATTTCATCTCACTTCCTGTTGTCTCCTTCCGTTTGCAAGTAGGAGTCGTTTGTAAGTTAGATGTTTGAAAGTAGGGTCCTGCCCTATATACTCAGCAGAAATTTGGGCCTTAGGTGTTGCTGTGGCCACAACACTGTAAGCCCTCACAGGGCCCTGCTGTGAAATATTAGATCAAGAATTGTAATTACATGCCCCTGTTGAACAGGAGCTGAAAAATTAGGCCTTAGGCAGTGGTGCTGGTGCCACAACACTGCAACCCCTCACAGACACTCTAGTTGGAACGCAGGAACGAGCCCTGCTGCAAAGTATTGCATCAAAAATTGTAATTACACGCCCCTGTTAAACAGGGGCAGAAAAAATGGGCCTTAGGCACTGCTGCTGGTGCCACAACACTGCAACCCCTCACAGACACTCTAGTTGGAATGCAGGAACGAGCCCTGCTGCAAAGTATTACATCAAAAATTGTAATTACACGCCCCTGTTAAACAGGGGCTGAAAAATTGTACCTTAGGCACTGGTGGTGGCGCCCAGAACCAAAAATGTTCTTACAAGCTATCAGCGTGATGATTGAGGAGGAAGAGGATAATTACTCAGGGATAGTCACTCAGCGTCAGCATAGGCAGTCTTTGAAGGGATCTGAGATTTCCAAAAAAATTATTTGGTTACATCAGCATCAGGTGCTTGGTAGCTGGTGGTGATCCAAGACTGATTCATTTTTATGAAGGTCAGTCGATCGACCGAGTCAGTGGACAGACGCACCCTGTGATCGGTTACCACGCCTCCAGCAGCACTGAATGTGCGTTCCGAAAGAACGCTGGATGCAGGACAGGCCAGTAGCTCAATTGCATACTGTGCAAGCTCTGGCCAGTGATCCATCCTCAAGACCCAGTAACCCAGAGGATTTTCCGTGGGAAAGGTGTCCAAGTCTGATCTTGCCCCTAGGTATTCCTGCACCATGTAAAACAGACGCTGGCGATGGTTGCTGGAACCGATCATACCTTGGGGCTGCGGACCAAAAAATTGTCTGAAAGCATTTGTCAGACGGCCATCTTCTCCACCGCTCCTTCTTTGACTGACCGAAGCCTCAGCAACACGTTGTCCAGAAACAGGAGTTTGTAACCTCCCAGTCTCTGGGAACGCGTTGCACAGACCTTTCTGCAAGGCCTCCCGAAGATGTTTCATCCTCTGCTCCCTCTGCGATGGCAAGATAAGGTCCGCAACCTTACCCTTGTAGCGTGGATCAAGGAGGGTTGCCAGCCAGTATTGGTCCTTCTCCTTGATGCCACGAATACGAGGATCCTTACGCAGGCTTTGCAGGATCAGGGAGGCCATGCAGCGTAGGTTTGCTGAGGCATTCGGTCCGGAGTCCTCTGGGTCACTAAGGACGACATGGTCCGCAGCCACCTCCTCCCAGCCACGTACAAGTCCATGTGTTTCTTGGGACTGATCCCTTAAAGACTGCTGCTGATGCTGAGTGCCAGGCTCCACCTCCATACTGACACAATCTTCCTCCTCCTCCTCCTCCTCGTCCTCTTCCTGTGTGATCGGCGGGCACGCAGGAACACTGTCTGGATAAAGGGGGCCTTGAGAGCTAAGGAAGTCCTCCTCTTCCTGCCTCTGTTCTGCCTCAAGTGCCCTGTCCATTATTCCACGCAGCATGTGCTCCAATAGGTGGACAAGGGGGACAGTGTCACTGATGCATGCACTGTCACTGTTCACCATCCTCGTGGCCTCCTCAAATGGTGACAGGACAGTGCATGCATCCCTGATCATGGCCCACTGGCGTGGGGAAAAAAAAAACAAGCTCCCCTGACCCTGTCCTGGTGCCATAGTCGCACAGGTACTCATTGATGGCCCTCTGCTGCGTGTGCAGCCGCTGCAGCATGGCCAACGTTGAGTTCCACCTGGTGGGCATGTCACAGATTAGGCGGTTCTTAGGCAGGTTAAACTCCTTTTGGAGGTCCGTCAGCCGAGCACTGGCATTATATGACCGGACGGAAATGCACACAGACTTTCCTGGCCTGCCTCAGGACATCCTGTAAGCCCGGGTACCTGCCCAAGAACCGCTGCACCACCAAGTTAAGGACATGAGCCAAACAGGGCACATGGGTCATTTGTCCCTGTCAGAGGGCAGAGAGGAGGTTGGTGCCATTGTCGCAAACCACCATTCCTGCCTTAAGTTGGCGTGGCGTCAACCACCTCTGAACCTGCCCCTGCAGAGCTGACAGAACCTCTGCCCCAGTGTGGCTCCTGTCCCCCAAGCACACCAGCTCAAGCACCGCATGGCATCTTTTGGCCTGCGTACTTGCGTAGCCCCTTGAACGACTACGGAGCACCGCTGGTTCCGAGGAAGAGGCCATGGAGGAAGAAGAAGAGGAGGGGTGGAGGAGAGAGGTGTGTCACAATCATTAGCATTTTGGAGGCGTGGTGGCGGAACAACCTCCAACACTACTGCACCTTGTCCTGCATCCTTCCCAGCTGCCAGCAGAGTCACCCAATGCGCCGTGAAACTTAGGTAACGTCCCTGTCCATGCCTGCTGGACCATGAGTCAGCGGTAATATGCACCTTACCGCTGACCGCCCTGTCCAGCGAGGCATGGACATTGCCTTCCACATGCCGGTAGAGAGCCGGAATAGCCTTCCGTGAGAAAAAGTGGCGTTTGGGTACCTGCCACTGAGGAACCGCACATTCCACAAACTCACGGAAGGGGGCAGAGTCTACCAACTGAAAAGGCAGCAGTTGAAGTGCTAGCAATTTTGCCAAGCTAGCATTCAACCACTGGGCATGTGGATGGTTGGGAGCAAACTTCTTTCGGCGGTGCAGCAGCTGGGGCAGGGAAATTTGCCTGGTACAATCTGACGTTGGTGTACCAAAAGCAGATTGCCCACAAGTACTTGGCTGTGACACACCTAATTCTACACCTTCATTCCTCTCAGTGCAGGTCTCAGAGAGGACTGAAGGTCTAGTGGGGTTGGAAATCTCAGCTGATGAGGAGCAAGGAGAGGTCCTCTTTGTTCTTTGGTGTGGGTCTTTTAGATACGCTTGCCAACGAACTGCATGGCAGGTCAACATATGTCTGGTCAAGCATGTGGTACCCAAGCGGGAGATGTTTTGGCCACGTGAGATACGCTTGACACATATGTTGCAAATAGCAGCGGTGCGATCTGATGCACTCGTCTCAAAAAAGGCCCACACCAAAGAACTTTTTGAATAATGCGCAGAGACTGCAGCGCCCTGCACATGTGGAGCTTTGGGGTGTGATGCAGTCAATGTGCTGCCCTTAGGCTGGCCCCTGGAGGGCATCCTACCTCGTTGGTGATGTGCCGCCTCCTCCTCCTCCTCCTCCTCTCTCTTATCAGGCACCCATGTTGAGTCAGTGACCTCATCATCCCCTCCCTCCTCATCACTGGAGCAAACCTGGCAGTATGCTGCAGCAGGGGGAGCATGACTGCCAGATTGCTGTCCTTCTTGGGCACCCCCTCTGTCCGTGCTCATGTTACTGCCTTCATCGAGCTCAGTATCATCATCAGAGCCTTCCAAACGCTGGGCATCCTCCTGGAGCATGTACCCAACACTGTGGTCAAACAGTTCGAGGGACTCCTGAGGAGGACATGGTGGGGCTAGGGAAGGAGTCACTGATGACATTGAGCCGAGGGAAGAGGCCGCTGCTTTGCCAGACAAAGTACCCTGGGCATGGGTGAGAGAGGATGAGGAGGATGAGGACGGCTTGGTCATCCACTCGACCAAGTCTTCCGCATGTTGCGGCTCAACATGGCCAGCTGCCGAAAAAAAGGCCAAGCGTGTCCCATGGCCACGTGCTGATGAGGATGCACCGTTTCTACGACCAGCACTAGACACAGAGCCTGCTTGCCCTCTCTTATTGGCTTGTGACTGTCTGCCTCTCCTTCTTGGCCTTCCAGACATACTAATGGCCTGTAGCTGCACTAAGCTGGGATATATATATATATATATATATATATATATATATATATATATATGTACTGATACTTCAGCTAGCAAAATCAACTGCCTGCCTGTAGTATGAGAACACCACCAACCTTCTACAGGTAGCTTTAGCTGAACACTGTGAGCAGGACGCACCCCACTAACTTGTAGGTTTAGCTGAACACTGTGAGCAGGACGCACCCCACTAACTTGTAGGTTTAGCAGAACACTGTGAGCAGGACGCACTGCACTAACTGTAAATAGTCTAGCTGCCTGACTGTGGTACTAATAGGATCAAAAGAACATCAGCAATTTTCTTCAGGTAGCTGTATTTACTGTAACAAGACAAGCCTGCCTGTCAGTAAGAAGATAACAGAAACGGATCTAGCTGAACACTGTGAGCAGGACGCACCCCACTAACTTGTAGGTTTTGCAGAACACTGTGAGCAGGACGCACTGCACTAAATGTAAATAGTCTAGCTGCCTGACTGTGGTACTAATAGGATCAAAAGAACACCAGTAATTTTCTTCAGGTAGCTTTATATACTGTAACAAGACAAGCCTGCCTGTCAGTAGGAAGATAACAGGAACGGATCTAGCTGAACACTGTGAGCAGGACGCACTGCACTAAATGTAAATAGTCTAGCTGCCTGACTGTGGTACTAAAAGGATCAAAATAACACCAGTAATTCTCTTCAGGTAGCTTTATATACTGTAACAAGACAAGCCTGCCTGTCAGTAGGAAGATAACAGGAACGGATCTAGCTGAACACTGTGAGCAGGACGCACTGCACTAAATGTAAATAGTCTAGCTGCCTGACTGTGGTACTAATAGGATCAAAAGAACACCAGTAATTTTCTTCAAAATACTGTAACAAGACAAGCCTGCCTGTCAGTAAGAAGATAACAGGAACGGATCTAGCTGAACACTGTGAGCAGGACGCACTGCACTAAATGTAAATAGTCTAGCTGCCTGACTGTGGTACTAATAGGATCAAAAGAACACCAGTAATTTTCTTCAAAATACTGTAACAAGACAAGCCTGCCTGTCAGTAGGAAGATAACAGGAACGGATCTAGCTGAACACTGTGAGCAGGACGCACTGCACTAAATGTAAATAGTCTAGAAGATAACAGGAACGGATCTAGCTAAACTGAATACAGTGTATATATATATATATATGCAACACCTGGGATGCATATATATACACAATACACTTTAAGTGCAGCTAACTGACTGACTGTCCTGCCTAATCTAGCTAACTCAAATGAAATGACACTGTCTCTCTCTCTCTCTCTCTATTTCTCAGCACACCGGAACACACTGCACAGGGCCGCCGTGCAGGCGGCCTTATATAGTGTGTGGCGTGTACTAAATCCCCTGAGCCATAATTGGCCAAAGCCTCCTTGGCTTTGGCCAATTACGGCTCTCTGTTAAGGCGGCGCTGTGATTGGCCAAGCATGCGGGTCATAGTGCATGCTTGGCCAATCATCAGCAAGCAATGCACTGCGATGCCGCAGTGAATTATGGGCCGTGACGCGCCACACGAATTTGGTGTGAACGGCCCATGTCGTTCGCAATTCGGCGAACGACCGAACAGCCGATGTTCGAGTAGGGTTCGACTCAAACACGAAGCTCATCCCTAGCCGCGAGTAGTTTTAAATGACTTTTTTTCCTTTGAAATGTAATTTTGCTGTCAGACTGTTCTAAACATGGGAAATATGCGCCCCTTTACAGGCATACTATAGACACCTCCCAGGTATGAAATTTAAAGGAATATTACACTTTTATTGTTTCACTTTAAGCATTATTAAAATCACTGCTCCTGAAAAAACGGCCATTTTTGAAACTTTTTTTGCATTGATCCATGTCCCCTGGGGCAGGACCCAGGTCCCCAAACACTTTTTATGACAATACCATGCATATAAGCCTTTAAAATTAGCACTTTGCATTAGCAATTGTCTTCAGGTAGCTTTAGGTGCACACTGTGCAGAGGACACAGTACACTAACTGTAAATACTGCAGCTGTCTGCCTGTGGTAGTAATAGGATCAGAACACCAGCAATTGTCTTCAGGTAGCTTTAGGCGCACACCGTGCAGAGGACACAGTACACTAACTGTAAATACTGCAGCTGCCTGCCTGTGGTATTAATAGGATCAGAACAACAGCAATTGTCTTCAGGTAGCTTTAGGTGCACACTGTGCAAAGGACACAGTACACTCACTGTAAATACTGTAAAAACACCTGCCTGCCTGTCAGTATATTAGGAAGATAATAAAAGGAATGGATCTAGCTAAACTGAATACAGTGTGTGTATATATATATATATATATATATATCATAAATGAAGGGACACGTTCTCCAATGCAAATATATTTACTGAATCTTCAAATCATCAAAGTCGTCATGTACATCAATTGCAGCTACTGTATACAGTTGTGAGCATCCCTGCTCTTCCTCAGGCTGTATGGCTTTGTGGGAATTGTCCATTTGTCCATTTGCATTGGAGAACGTGTCCCTTCATTTATGTTAATGGATATCGGTGGAGAACAGGGAGTCCACCTTGACACCATTCCAGTCTAACAGCAAGGACAAAGAAAAGGCAGTAACCCACCCAAAGTTTGAATATATATATATATATATATATATATATATATATATATATATATATATATATATATATATATATATATATATATATATACACATACATACATACATACACACACACACACAACACCTAGGATGCATATATATATATATATATATACACAATACACTGTAAGTGCAGCTAACTGACTCGCCTGCCTACTCTAACTTAAATCAAATGACACTGTCTCTATGTCTATCTCTCTCCGCCGCTGCAACACACTACACAAGGCCACCACGCAGGTGGCCCTATACAGTGTGGGGTGTGTACTAAACCCCCTGAGCCATAATTGGCCAAAGTCACCCTGGGCTTTGGCCAATTACGGCTCTCTGTACAGACGGCGTTGTGATTGGCCAAGCATGCAGGTCATAGTGCATGCTTGGCCAATTATCAGCCAGCAATGCACTGCGATGCCACAGTGAATTATGGGCCGTGACCCGCCACTCGAGTTTGGTGCGAACAGCCCATAACGTTTGCAAATATGACAAAGGATCGAACAGGCGATGTTCGAGATGAACATGGGTTCGACTCAAACTCGAAGCTCATCCCTACCTCTAAGCCACGGAGCTGTCACATGTGAGAATCTCCCACACATAAATACTGCATTTCTTTGGACATACAGGTGATAGAATTACATTACTTGAGAGTTATTCTTCTTTATTTATTCTGTGATATTTGGTGGTTCTTTGTGGGTGAGTGTAGAATAGTGATATTACCCTTAAATTTTTGGGAATTACATTTTTATTTCTGATGTTGGTACACATCACATTTTCACAATCACAACAAATTATGATTATTTGGAAATAATAAATAGCACAAAAAATTGTGATTTAAAATTTGCATCAGCAATGGTATTGTTTGTGGTTTGTAAAGACACCTGTGTCAGTTTGGGTAAAGATTGTTGTGAGATGTAGAGTAACAAGTGAAAGTGACAACATAGTTACTTAGCTAGTCTGGTTGAAAAAAGACACAAGACCATCCAGTTCAACCAATAGAAGGGAAGAAAAACCTATACAATCCTATATTTACAATCCAAAAAAGCATGACCCAGTTTTCTACAACAGGGGAAAAAATTACTTCCTGATCCCCCAAGAGGCAATCGGATGTTTCCTGGATTAATTTTACCTATAGGCATTAGCCCCACTGTATGTCCAAGAAAGGATTTTATAAATCTGCAAATGGATTAGAAAATGCTTACAATTACTCTGAATAAAATGTTCTGTTATTGGTTCCAGGCAAAAAAATATTAAAATGTGGATTCAAATATGAATTGTTATATGGTTCCATTATAAAATAGTTATTATACAGTTGTTATTAACACAATTTTTTTTCTCAAATTGATATGATTAATATACTAAATATACTCTAATCCAAAGCAAGTGTTTATAAACTGACAATTAAAGGAACATTATAATAAGGACTGTAAATTGAAATAATGAATGAACAATTAGCTCAGCAGCTGCAAGTAAAGATTTAAAACAAACACAGAGATTGAAAGACAATTTATGTAATGCAGAATTAGATGGTTATGCTTAAATAAACTTTAAAAAATGTATGAGTCTCAGAATTTATTAAATAGAAAAATGTAAGCTGTGGTAGAACAGGATTTCAAGAAAGTTAATTCAGTAGGGACAAGTTAAACTTTTAATAAAATCAATTACAGTTATGAATCTTTAGCGGGATTACAACCTTAATGACTCAGTAAATCTTTCTAATAAAGTATTGCAAAACTTACTCCTAATAATGCATAGCATGTCGTAGCCTTGCAGAGCTTTATAATGTAAATCATGAGAATAGATTGTGGGTGCCAAATTATACTGGAACAAAGTATGTACAAAGTCCAATATGTGGCTGAGTTTTTGTTTTAAGAATACTGTATTTTTTATGCAAGTTAACCCAATTAACCAAATGTTTTTTGATACAGCCATATGGATCTATTACTGTTTCTGAGTTAATGGAAAATGGTGTTGCACTGAATATTAAAGTTAACATGTGGCAAAGCTTTGGATAAGTATTTACTTATTCGTTATAAGCACTTTCCTCTGTAGCTGCAGACAATGTGGACCAATTCATTCTCAACATTCACAGCAGAAGCCCTGAGGTTGTTTTCATGGTACCATTGCAAATAAATTAAGGGTTACATTTGTAGTATCAGAATCTGATGTTTCCATTATCTATTTTTCTTTCTTACAAACTGCAAGTTTTTTTGTTGATTCAGTGTTCCCCTATAAACCCATTACTAAACCTTAGAACTTGCAAACTAAGGTTTGCAGTTATTAGACAAGCATAGTCTGCCTGGTTACAAGTTGAAGACCTCTCTCCTTCTTGACTGGTGCTCTATCCAACACACCATGAAACAAATAATCTATCTGCAGCTGTCAATACATTAATTGAACACCTATCCTTGTGTACTCCATGTGTCCTGGCCCATTAGCCTGTGTGATATTTTCTAGTTCTCTATTCCACTACATACTCCTTGTGAGTACTTGTAGTTTAAGTTATGTTTAACATTTTCAACCATTTCTCAATAACTCTCATCGTTGTGAGGGGTCTGGCCCCAGAGAATGGTTGTCCCTGGTATTCTCTCCACTAACTCAGCAGTCACGCTGCACAATTGTCCACTAACAATGGAACTGCTGCACTGTGAGATTGTTGAGTTGGTCCCAGCAAACTGCAAGGTCCACTCTATGCTGCTGGCTGCCTGGGGATGATGCTGGGGATGCCCACAATATATTGTGATGTCTTACTTTCTGTTTGACTCAGAAAAACAGGGTCAATGGTGATGGGTGGCACCAAACTTTAACCTGGGGAAACCAGGTGCAACCAATGAGTCACCATGCTAAAGGATGAGGTATAATATATTTTAAATATGCTGCAGTTGTATTTGTGCATAACTTATGTCCGACTACTGCAATCTGTGAATTACTTTCACCTGACCTCTGCACTCTGTGTGTTACATCTGACCACAGGAACCTGTGCATTAGCTTCTCCTGACCTCTACATACACCCCACACCTTACTTACTCCTGACCTCTGCATTCTCATAGCATCATAAGCTCAAGTTTTGTGTAACCATATTTACTTAATCATAATGGTCACACCTACAATTTTCAACAGCATGCTACACACATACCACATCAATTCTGTGCACATGATCCCCAAGGCATTTTGTCATCCTACCTTGAATGACTGAATCTTTGAACATTTTATTGTGTTAATAACTTCTGATACTGATTCATTCATTGCTCTTAAGATACTCTCTGTAGCTTGATTCTGACAACCATCTTACTGCAATGGCTTTCAGAATTGTAGCCGCCCTTTAGAATTCTGTCGATAGCCCTACCAAAATTGTCGGTGCTTGTGGAAGATGTATTTACTTGTCACAGACTGGATACTTCTTACTGTGTGCTTCCTCCCCTGCTACTGCACCTGTCACACTGACAGGCCACTGTATGCCATCCCAGAACAGTCTTAATTACCGCCAGTTTCAAAATTTATGCCAATTGCTGGTAATGCTATAGTAACAGGTTCTTAAAGCGGGAGTAGTTAGAAGGACGCATGCGCGGCTCTCAGACATGGCGGACGTGTAGAGACTGAACTCCGGATCCCGTCTGCTCTCCAAACCCCCTTAACGCTTCTATCCTGAAATAATCACCACGGGGGTAAGCACAAATACTCCCTGCATGTTTGTAGCACCCCATGGGCAAAATCGACCAGCAAAAACACTGCTACAGGCTGCTGCTGGACCCACGATATCAGACCGCAATGGATAAATATCTTATTAGGCTGCAATCCCCGGCCTTGCCTACGCCCGTGGACCCGTTCACTGCTATGGACCCCTCGTTGGGGATGGATGATCAAAACAGTGGCTCATTTCAAGCACAGGACACTTAGATTACTCCTGCAATGGCCCCCCATGTTACATAGGCTGTGTTAACCCCTGATTTGCTGGATGTAAAGCTCCAGGCCCTCCTTCAGCAAATGACATGTAACTTCGCTGCAGAGGTGGGTAAATTATCCCAGGAACTGCGGGGGGAATTTTCCCAAATTGGAGAAAGAACTGATGCTATAGAGACTAAGTTTGACGAGCTTGTCCATTATGTACAGGAATTAGAGGAAGAAACTTCCTTACTAAAAAACATTGTATCCCAGCTCCAAATGCAACAGGAATGAAAAAAATCCAAAAGGAAAAGCGCCTCTTAAGTATCAGAATTTATTGTAATAAAAGAATCACATCAAAGCACTTACATGTACAAATGTAGACTTCCAAGGAGAACTGTTCCCACTGTCGCCACATCCAGGTGTAGGTTTGAATGGATGACGGCCGTGCGGATGGCCGCGGACCTCCGCTCGGAGACGCCGGCTGTTGTGCGGAGAGCGAGTGTCACTTCCGCGTTCCAACAGGGTCACGTGGTGGGTGACGTCAATCGGGCAGTTCTAATATCTGGGATCCACTACGCGTTTCTGAGCATGCGCGAAGCTCGCAACGGGCATGCGCGCTCCTTTCTCAAGTGTCACCCACGTCACCCACCACGTGACCCTGTTGGAACGCGGAAGTGACACTCGCTCTCCGCACAACAGCCGGCGTCTCCGAGCGGAGGTCCGCGGCCATCCGCACGGCCGTCATCCATTCAAACCTACACCTGGATGTGGCGACAATGGGAACAGTTCTCCTTGGAAGTCTACATTTGTACATGTAAGTGCTTTGATGTGATTCTTTTATTACAATAAATTCTGATACTTAAGAGGCGCTTTTCCTTTTGGATTTTTTTCATATCTTTCATGGAGAGCTGACTTCGCTCAACAGGAAGCTGCCCTGGGTATTGGATATATAGAGACCCACTTGACACCTATATCTATCAACTACACCGATGATTTACATCCATAGACTTTATATTGTTTTTTACAGTATTGGTTTATCTTTTATTGGACATTGCTCCTATTTATTATTATTATTTTTTACCGGACATTGCTTCCACTGGTCTGCTTGTCCTCACCAACTGATTTCTCTTTGATTGATTATACACACACATGTGTGTTTATATGTGTTTATATTATCCTTGAATGGACTAAGCGCTGTTACATTATATTTTATTTTCACAAATGCAACAGGAAGACCTGGAGAACAGGGAGAGACGTCAGAACTTATGTTTTCGAAGTGTACCAGAGACTGTAGGAGACAACACCCTGCAACAATATTTGCTGGGTCTCTTTAACACACTGGCCCCAAAAATTGCAGACATAGATTGGAGACTAGACCGGGCTCATATATCCCTGGGCCCTAAGCAGCCCTCCGGAGCTAGGCCTAGGGATGTCATATTATGCTTCCATTACTATGACAGCAAGGAGGCCTTGACCCTTGCCACACGCAATAAATCTTCCACTGAATACAAGGGGGCAAAAACTCAGATATATAATGATCTGTCTCCGATCACTCTGGCTAAACGCAGTAATCTTTGTCCAATTACCTCTCATCTACAAAATCTACGCATCCCATATTTCTGGGGCTTTTTTGACTGACTGTGCCTCGTGAGGGATTCCAACACTGCCTTTGTGACATACATGAAGGGGAAGCATTTATAAAAAGCCTGGGCCTACCTCCACTGCCTGATTGTCATTAACCATGAATCTGACCAAGACAGAAGTACAGTCAATTACACTTGTTTAATAATAATAAAAAGGTAAACAGAGTAAGCGTAGTCAATACAGAGTTCAATAACCAGATCGGGTAGTCAGCCAATGCCAATGTCAGAGAGCCAGAAATCAAAGTAGTAGTACAGCAAGCAGGATCAGGAGCCAGAAGGGACGTCAGCTGAGCAAGTCTTTAACAGGAACGCAGGAGAAAGTCTCTGAGGCGAAGGCAGAGATAAAGTGAGCTGGACAGCTTTAAGTAGCCAAGACTGATGAGCAGATCATCAACAGCTGAGTCACTGTGGAGAGAAAGGAGCTGGCAATTAGCCGACAGCTGAGCGACCAACTCAGAGAAGGAAGGGCTGAGCCCAGCTCTGACAGTACCCCCTCCTCAACGACCCCTCCCCCTCGGAGGACCACCGGGCTTGAGGAGAAAACCTCTATGGAAATCACGGAGGAGGACAGGGGCATGTACGTCTGAGGATGAGACCCAAGAGCGTTCTACCGGACCGTACCCCTTCCAATGCACCAGGTACTGTATGCGCCCACACAACCTACAGGAGTCAACAATGGATTGTACTTCATACTCCTCATGGTTCTCAACCTGTATAGGGTGAGGACGTGGCACCGAAGTGGTAAAGCGGTTGCAGACCAAAGGTTTCAATAAGGAGAAATGAAACACATTAGAGATGCGCATACTATGATGGAGGTCCAACGCGTAAACCACAGGGTTAATCCTGCGAAGGATACGGAAAGGTCCAATAAACCGAGGTGCGAACTTCATAGTAGTCACACGAAGTCGGAGGTTGCGAGACGACAGCCAGACTCTGTCCCCAACCTGGTAGGAAGGCGCAGGCAGGCGTCTGCGGTCAGCATGGAGTCTGTACCTATCGTCAGCATGTCGCAAAGCCTCCCGGACTTGTGCCCAAGTGGAACAAAGGCCACAGAGATGCTCCTCTAACGCAGGAATACTCTGCGGAACAAACGAGGCAGGCAACATGGAAGGTTGGATACCTTAGTTTGCCATAAACGGGAACAAACGGGAAGCTAAATTCAAGGCACTATTGTGAGCAAACTTCGCCCACAGTAAGAGGTCTGGCTAATTGTTATGATGGGCAGAAATAGAGCAACGTAGGAATTGCTTCAAGGACTGATTGGCTAGTTCTGCGGCCCCATTAGACTGCGGGTGATACGCAGAGGAGAAAGCAAGCTGAATACCCAACTGTGCACAAAAGGCTCGCCAGAACCGGGACACAAACTGACTACCCCTGTCTGAGACAATCACCTTGGGTAGCCCATGTAAGCGGAAGATCTCCTGAGCAAAAATAGATGCCAGTTCCTTAGAAGTAGGCAACTTCTTGAGTGGAATACAATGCGACATTTTCGAGAACCGGTCAACCACCATAAGGATAACTGTGTTGCCCTGGGAGTTGGGTAACTCTACAATTAAATACATAGACAGGTGGGTGCAGGGCCTCTCTCCATTGGTATGGGTTGTAGGAGGCCCACTGAAAGGCGTTGTGGAGTCTTACTCTGAGCACACAAGGAACAGGTAGCTATGAAGGCGGTTACATCAGCACGTAGACTAGGCCACCAGAATTGTTGGGAAAAGGCCCAAAAGAGTTGATTCTTCCCAGGGTGGCCAGCAGCCTTGGGAGAATGGTAAGTCTGGAGCACAGCAGTAGGGAGACTCTTGGGAACAAAGCAGTGGTCACAAGGTTCCTCAGGAGGAGCATCGACCTGAGCAGCAAGAATTTTGTCACCCAAAGGAGAAGTAAGACTAGTGCGAACCGTAGCCAGAATATGATCAGGAGGAATCACAGGAACCGGAACCGACTCCATCTTGGAAATGGAGGAAAATTGCCGTGACAAGGTGTCAGCCCTTACATTCTTAGTACCGGGTAAGAATGAGACAATGTAATTAAAACTCGACAAGAAAAGACCCCTTCGCGCCCTTCTGGGAGAGAGACGCTTCGCCTCAGACAATAATGTGAGATTCTTATGGTCAGTAAGAATGAGAACCGGCACAGTTGTACCTTCAAGGAGATGTCTCCATTCTTTCAGGGCTAAAATGATCACCAACAGCTCTCTGTCACCAATCTCGTAATTGCACTCTGCTGGTGTCAATTTCTTGGAAAAGTAGCCACACGGATGCATAGCACACTCAGAGTTAGGACGTTGAGACAGAAGGGCGCCAACTTCAGTCTCAGAAGCATCAACTTCTAGAATAAAAGGCAACGTAGGAACAGAAACAAAGACAGCCTTGAGACTCTCAAAGGCCTTAATGGACTCCGAAGACCAACTCTGTGGGTTGACGTCTTTCCTGGTCATATCAGTCAGGGGCTTGACCAGAGACGAGAAGTTACGAATAAACATCCGATAATAGTTGGCAAAGCCAAGAAAACGCTGCAGAGGATGTAAATCCACGGGTTTTTGCGTCTCCCATAGAGGGTTTGCCCAGGCCAAGGCTCTCTCAGAAAGCAAAGATATCATGAAACCTACTTTGCTTCTGTCCGTGGGAAACGCCTGGGGCAGCATCTCAAAGTATATCTCAACCTGGTTGAGAAACCCTCTGCATTGAACTGGATTGCCCCCAAATCGCTGGGGGAGCGGAACCAGACATGCCTCTTATAGAGGTAATACTCGAGGCGGGTGCCTGTACAAAGACTGGAGCAGCAGCAGGGACAGCCTGCAACACAGGTTGTACCGGAGCAGCCATAGTGGAAGATTCTAGGTGAACCGTGCGACTCAGGAGCGTTTGTAACGCCAAGGCAAACTGATCCATGCGGTGAACCTGGTCATCCAATCTGGAAAAATATTACCAACAAGTGGAATGACTGCATCTTCTGAATTCATGGCCTTCGCCTACTGTCAGAAACCATGAATCAGACTACGAAAGAAGTATAGTAAATCACACTTGTTTAATAATAATAAAAAGGTTAACAGGGTAAGCGTAGTCAATACATAGCCAGAGTTCAGTAACCAGATTGGGTAGTCAGACAATGCCAATGTCAGAGAGCCAGAGATCAACATAATAGTACAGCAAGCAGGATCAGGAGCCAGAAGGGACATAAGCCGAGCAAGTCTTCAACAGGAATGCAGGAGAAAGTCTCTGAGATGTGACCAAAGGCGAAGGCAGAGATGAAGTGAGCTGGACGGCTTTAAGTAGTCAGAACTGACGAGCAGATCATCAACAGCTGAGTCACTGTGGAGAGAAAGGAGCTGGCAATTAGCTGACAGCTGAGCGGCCAGCTCAGAGAAGGAAGGGCTGAGCCCAGCCCTGACACTGATGATTTTATGCTTCCGCCTGCTGCCTTGCAGGGCCACAACGCTCTTACCACACCTAACCGGGTTTGGACCCCGGTCCAAAATAAGCAGAAAAGATCTTTCTCCACTCCTCAACACACTCCTCAATGCACATCCAGACACTCTCCTTGAACAGATGACAGCTACAGTTGGTCCTAACTTTACAGGCAGTATTGCCTCTAACCTAGTGACAGACTATACTTGTTTTTCTTTTTTTGCCTGTTAACTTTTCTCTGTTGTGTTTTTTCTCTGGTCTGGACACTGGATGGAACAGTTCTCCAACAACTGGAGATAACACCCCGCATACCCATAGGGTAAAGTATATCTATAAAGTTTTCATTTTTTTGTTCTTTTTCTTTATATGCACTTTTTCTGTTTACATAAAGTTATGAGAAAGAAAGGGACATTTTTACAGTCTTTTGTTATGACAATTTTTAATACGCTACATACCTGCTGTAGAGCAGGTGGATCCCTCTTCCTTACACCTCCATCTGATGGGAGTCGCTAAGTGGCTCTGTTTTGTCCATTACTTCGGTCTAGGACTCCTGAGTAGCATTTACTTCGCAGGTGTATTGACTCTGTTTTTTCTTTTTTTCTGTTCTAGGCCCCTTTTGGGTCCTGCCAAAGTGTTTTTTCTACCACTGTGTTTATTTTTGTTTCAAGAGCTGTTCAAAATAGGTACACTTACATTCTGTTATAGGGAAATCTCTCACTTAAGAGAATTACAGGTATCTTGGTTTATAGAGTTAAATAGCAGATACACTGTTAATATATTATGGCTTTAAAAATAGTCTCTCATAATGTTAAGGGTCTGAATTCTATCCAGAAGCGATGGCTTGCCCTTAAAGATTTTAGAAGGTCTGGTGCTGATATAGTGCTAGTACAGGAGACTCACTTCCGTGCTAAGGGTTCGATTAAATTTGCATATAAATATTTCCCTACCTCCTATATAGCCTCTGATCCTTCTGGAGTAGCTATTCTTATCAGAACATCTTGCCCCATTAGGGTCAAAGACAAATGCATCGACCCCCATGGGAGGTTTGTTATCCTGGTCTGTGAATACATGTTGTCTATTTTCACGTTGGTAAATGTTTATGCACCCAACTCTGGTCAAACTGTCTTTCTAGATGAGTTGTTTGGTCAGATACAGAGATACTCTAAACCATTTATGATAATGGGGGAGATTTCAGTTTGATTATGTCCCATAGAAAAGATAGCCATACACTCTTTGGGGATGTAACACATCAATGAGTGATATCCCAGGCCACCTCTTTTGGAAAACTAATTAGATCTCACCGACTACTAGACACCTGGAGAATCAAGCACCCAACACAAAGACAATATACTTTTACTCCATGGTCCATAAAATGTATTCTAGGCTAGATAATTTCTTTATAACATCACCATTACCCCCCCCTTACAGTAGATTCTGATATATCACCTATTACCTGGTCAGATCATGCCCCCATCTCACTGGATCTCTTACTACACAACTCTACTTCTAAAACTTGCCATTGGAGACTTAATGAACACCTTCTTAGCTCCACTCCTATTAAGGAAAGACTGACCAGGGAACTGAGCGAGTATTTTAAACTAAATGTAGGTTCGGTGCAAAAGGTCTCGACCCTCTGGGAGGCTCACAAGGCCTGCTTCCGCGGCTTCTGCATTGCCGAGGGCTCTCGCCTTAAGAGAGACAGCGAGGGCCATCGGGTTTCTTTACTAGCGGATTTGAGGCATGCGGAGCAGAGACTTGTGGTTTCCTCAACAGTCAAGGACCTCCGCAGGGTAGTTGCATTATGCAATCAGCTGAAATCATTAGCATACAGTAAAACCGCGAAATCCCTTATGTGGACTAAACAAATATTTTACGAATGCTCTAATAAGCCACACAGAATGTTAGTTAATAAGCCATGCCCACGTCCTTTTCATTTCTTCCCTGAATTACTGATTCCAAAAGATGGCACACCTACCCACTGCCCCAAAAAATGACCAAAACTTTTGGAAATTTCTATAGAGAGCTTTACAACTGTCTTACCCCCGAAGATAATTTTAATCAGTTTGTCAAGGACCCATCATTGCCTAAACTGACATCTTCAGATCTTGAAAAGCTTAATGCCCCTATTTCCCCTGAAGACCTAACAAGAATAGTTAAGGATCTCCCTCTACACAAATCCCCAGGCCCAGATGGTCTACCTTTATTATAAAACTTTTTTGCCCACTTTAATGCCACATATGTTACACTTATTTAGCACACTGTTACAAGGTGACACACCTCACTCCTAGTTTATTCACTCTTATATATCAGTGATACCGAACCTGTGAAAGGACCCCTCTATACCTGACAACTACAGGCCTATAGCCTTATTGAATTCTGACAATAAGATTTTTACAAAAATTCTGTCATCTAGGTTGTCCCAAATTATACCCAAATTGGTCAATAAGGACCAGGTAGGGTTTGTACCATCTAGACACGCAGGGGATAACACAAGGCACACTATAGATCTGATTGACCTAGTGAACAAGTTCCTTTGCCTAGCTCTCATCTTGAGTCTAGATGCCCAAAAAGCGTTTGATTGCGTAAGCTGGCCCTACATGTTCTCTACACTTACGCGATTTGGGTTTGGGGGTCCTTTCTTTAAGGCTATACAGGCATTGTACACCCACACATCTGCATAGGTACAGATGGCCTTATTCCTATCCCCTTGCTTTCCTATGTCAAATGGCACTAGGCAGGGATGCCCTTTGTCCCCCCTTCTTTTCATCCTGTGCTTGGAGCCTTTAGCAGAGGCAATAAGGTGTCATCTGGACATTAAGGGAGTGCTAATGAGACAGCGGGAGTACAATTTTTCCCTATTCGCTGATGACATTCTTCTTATGCTAACTAATCCAATTGTCTCACACCCCTCATTACACGCTCTTCTACAGACATTTGGGTCCATTTCAGGCTATTAAATAAATACTGACAAAACTGAAGTACTCCCCCTACATCTACCACCAGATGCTTTATCACAACTTAAAAGTACATACCCCTATAAATGGTGTCCTGAATCTTTAACATACTTAGGTATTAGGCTTACCTCCTCTAGCTTATATTCTACTAACTTTCCCCCCTTATTTCAGGATATATACCGATGTCTTCACCAATGGGCTACATACCCTATTACTATGCTTTGTAAAATTAACGTTCTAAAAATGTCTATATTGCCAAGGCTACTATATCTTGCCAAAGCTACTATACTATATACTATATCTATATCTACTATATCTTTTAAACCCTACCAGTGGCAATACTTATTAGTCAGCTTAAAGCTCTCCACAGAGGTTTTTTAAAATTTATATGGAATAATAAGACACATCAGATAGCAAGCTCAGTGGTTTTCTCTCTAAAAACTGAGGGAGGTCTAGGTGCCCCTGATATCATAAGGTACTATTATGCCTCTCACCTTCGGGTGGTAGGCTCCTGGTCATGTCAGGTGGCTCCAAACCAGTGGTCAGAGATTGAGAGGGGTGCCATATACCCAGTACATCCCTGCTCGCTGGTATTTTCCCGTTCCCTACTAAATGATCCCATATTGAAGAATGTGTGCTTAGTACCAATGTTATTCACCAAGTCGTTATGGGGTAAATGTGTGCTGAAGTATTCGCTCTCTTCACCATGCCCACCTCTATCTAACATATTGCTAAACCTGGCTTTGTCAGACAGTTTGGCCTTTGGAAGACTGCTGCCCTGGATGCAGACACCCCTCTTTCAATTACGTAACCTGGTACAACCGGTCACTCACAAATTCCATACCTTTGCAGCCTTACAAGAATAATTTTCTATCCCTCAAAGCTTATTTTATTTCTACCTCCAAGTTAGACATTTTTTTCACCCATTGTCCCCGACTCTCACTCTGGACCTACCCATTCCCTTTGAACATTTATGTGCTGAAGGTCCTCACCAACTCCATTTAATATCATCCATATACCATATTCTGCATAAATCCACAAAACTGTTAGCCGATACCCACTTGTATATGCGTAAGTGGAATATGATATTGGGACATACTATCCCTATGCAAATATGGACTAAAATTTGGTTGTCAACTTTTAAATTCTCTAAATGTGTGGTCCAGAGGGAGACGGCAGTGAAGATCTTAGTGTTTTGGTATAGGACCCCAGAGCGTATTCATCACATTAATTCTACACTCTCACCTTGTGTTGGAGATGTGGAAAGGAGACAGGTTCACACTTTCATATTTTCTGGACCTGTCCACTTATAAAGGTATTTTGGTTAGAGGTTATGCAAACGCTCCAGAGTGTAACCGACCTCCCACTCCTCTTAGATCCTATTCATTATTTGCTTGGGCTCCCCTTTTCAGGTATTGCTAAATCAACTAAACATTTGACCTCTTATATACTTCTAGCTGCCAAGAGGGCTATACCAATATGCTGGCTGTCCACCACCGCCCTCCCACTTACAATTCTTACAACTTGTAGCAGAAGTCAGAAGGATGGAATTCCCTATAGCTACGGTACAGGACACGATCTCTCAGTTTAATAAAATTTGGGAGCCCTGGGACCAATTACAATATGGGGAACATGTGAACTGAATATATTTTTTTAAGATTGAATATGTTTTTCTTTATAAGTCCTTCTCCTTTACTCTGTGCTCTCCTGTAGATCTCTTCATTGTGGGATGACATCCACATATTTACACACTAATTTGTGCTCTTGCCCTTAGTTATTTGTTAATGTTCTCCATGTGTAGTATGCAGGAAAAGAAAAAAGTTATTGATATATGTTCCTAAGCTTTGATTTCCTGTGTACCTCTTTAGTGTTATTTGATATACATTCTGTGATGTACCAATTGTATCTTTGTTGCCTATTGAACTAATAAAAATTACAATTACAAAAAAAAAAGCAGGAGTAGTTAGAACTACCTGAATTTGTTGCTTGTGTCGGTAATGTGACCAAACTGCCACAAATGTTTGCCTGAATTAGGTGCAAGTAATTACAAAGGGACCAACCTCTAGAAAAGTGCCGTAAGATTTTATTTATTTCCCCTGTCTGTGTTTTACAGTTACCAACTGATTAAGATTCAGTGGTCCAGAAATGACAGTCATAGGGAAATCTTGCCTCAAATTGTCTGTGTGACTTGTTAAATATGGTTAACAATGAAATTAGGATATCTGGTTATTATTTCTATTTTTGTGCAGCACAATTTGCTGAAAATTGCTGTGTTGCTTTTAGGAATTGTAAACGTCTGCTCTATGACAGGAATAGGCGGTATTATTTACCGCTTGGGTCCTCTGCCTATTAACACAGAATAACACAGTTCAGGTCTCCTTGAGACAATCGTGCAAAGGTTGTGCTTTAAGTCACATTATCTAGAAAGAAAAGGAATTAAAGTTGAAACCCCAAAAGGCTGGTTATACCAAGATTGTATGAACAAAATTCAAGGCATGAAATAATTGCATAGTAAAATAGCTTTACTGAACCTTTTTTGCCTGCTATTGGTTAAAGGAGATGAAGTCTCTTAACTTATTATGACCTAGAAACTGCATTACCCAACTGTCCCTGCAGCCCTAATTAGTTGCAGAAACAGAGCATTTTACCACATAACCTTCATATCATCTCTTTGAATTCTCTCTTTGGTTCTAAATCTCATTTCTATCCCAAGTGTTTTTCCTTGTCTCATCTCATACAGTTAATGAAACAACTCAATCAAGAGGCCAGCTTCCCCAACAAGCTGATTTGAAACAGGGAAAGTCCAGGCTCAAAACTCCAGGTGAATATGTTGCTCAAAAATGCTTTGATTATTTTCAAATTAATACATTTCTGCGTATAATTCCTATTATGAATACACATTTTTAAATGGAGCATTATCTAAAGATACAAATGAATCATTATGACAAATTTTCAAGCATGTCTTTAAAAGTTCATCAATCTATTCTCTTTAAGGATTTCTAAACCATTGGTAAAGTGGACTTATCAATAGATACGGTATACATTTACAGAAATGTGTGAGTGTTACACAGGTATTTACCAACTCTAACAGGGATCATGGTACTTCTCCAGACATTGAGATCAAGTTACTAAAGGACTAGAACATTTTCACTTTGTGAAGTGAATTGTCATTTAGGTTAGTGAATTAAATAAATCTGTGCTGACTTCAATAATCCAGTTGTGGGAATGAAAAGATTCAGCATTTTTCTTTTCCTTAGGTATTCTATGCAAAGTAAGATTTTATTAAATCAGTAGTAAACCGCATCAGTAAAAAAAAAAAAAAAAAATCTGGCCCTGTGTAGTTGAAGGCATAATGTGCTGGTATGCGATGCAGACCTCCCTGAAAATGAAGGCCTCCAGCGGATGACCCAATATGGTCATGCCCATATGCAGGTACCTGCACTATAAATGCTATAAAAGGTTATGTAAGCAACATTTTTTAAATTTTATAAATACAGATTGTTTTAGAATATGTGTATTGGATAGCTTGACTTCACAACTAGGGATGGGCGAATGGTTTGGCCCGAGCATAAGTTTGGGCCGAACTTTCGCTGTTCGGGCGTTCGACGGACAGCCGAACAAAGGGGTCATTCGTTCATTTGTTCGCCCCCCGAACCGACCAAAATGTATTGCGGCGCTGAACAGTGAAATGAAAGCCCTGATTGGTTGAAGCAGTGAAAGCTTCAGCCAATCAGGTTACAGAGCACTGTCAGAGTCATGATTGGACACTGTCATCATGACTTTATCCAATCATGGCTAATTCCCTTTCAATGGCATCCATTTTCAGCGTGATTTTGGCAAAGAGAGAGATAGAACAGGGCTCTGTTCAGTGCTATTAGTTAGTTAGTGTGCTATACTGTGCTATTTTGCTTCAATTGTCATTGTAGAATATTAATTTAGTGTCAGTCTAGGGATAGTGTGAGTGTAGTGAGGAGGGCCATCATTCAGCTTTGCATAGTGTGCAGCTAGAGTAGGGACAGCTCAGATAGTTTCATTGTAGTTTCACTGTAGTGTAGTGTAGTGAGACTGTGTCAGTATTCTGTACATTAGTGTATAGCTAGAGTAGGGACAGTTCAGATAGCGTCAGTAGTGACGGTTGAACACCATCTATTTGATTGCATTACTGCCAGTTTAACGCCATTTACTTCTGTGTGCGTTACTGCCAGTTTAACGCCATATCATTTTGTGTGCATTATTGCCAGTTTAACGCCATATAGTTTTGTGCGTTACTACCAGTTTAACGCTATTTACTTCTGTGTGCTTTACTGCCTGTTTAACGCCATATAGTTTTGCATGCATTACTGCCAGTTTAACGCCATATAGTTCTGTGTGCGTTACTGATAGTTTAACGTCATTTATGTCTGTGTGCGTTACTGCCAGTTTAACACCATATAGTTCTGTGTATAGCTAGAGTAGGGACAGTTCAGATAGCGTCAGTAGTGACGGTTGAACACCATCTATTTAATTGCGTTACTGCCAGTTCAACTCCATTTACTTCTGTGTGCGTTACTGCCAGTTTAACGCCATATCGTTTTGTGTGCATTATTGCCAGTTTAACGCCATATAGTTTTGTGCGTTACTACCAGTTTAACTCCATTTACTTCTGTGTGCGTTACTGCCAGTTTAACGCCATATCGTTTTGTGTGCATTATTGCTAGTTTAATGCCATATAGTTTTGTGCGTACTACCAGTTTAACGCTATTTACTTCTGTGTGCTTTACTGCCAGTTTAACGCCATATAGTTTTGCATGCATTACTGCCAGTTTAAAGCCATATAGTTCTGTGTGCGTTACTGCCAGTTTAATGTCATTTAGGTCTGTGTGCGTTACTGCCAGTTTAACGCCATATAGTTCTGTGTGCTTTACTGCCAGTTTAATTTCATTTACTTCTGTGTGCGTTACTGTCAGTTTAACGCCATATAGTTCTGAGTGCGTTACTGCCAGTTTAACGCCATTTACTTTTGTGTGTTACTGCCAGTTTAATGTCATATAGTTCTGTGTGTCACTCTACATTTGGCGCATTATATTGCAGTATATTATAGTGTATCCGTAGAGTGTGTCTGTGTAGTGGGAGTACTCAAATTAAAATGCACCAAACACCTCTTTACATTGATTAAAGTGCAACTACATACAGATTTCAACTTCTTCTTTACATTTGCTTATAAGAACCTCCCCTTCCCTCCCTCCTAATAATGTCTGGGAGGACAACAAGGAGAGGCAGACGTTCCCTTGCCACTGTAGGGTCACCAGCAACAAATGTGTCCACAAGCAAAGGTGGAGGTGGTGGTCAGTCCTCAGGCAGGGCATCATTTCCTCTGTTTAGTGAGTTTGCCCATGCTATCCAGCGTGCTTTCAGAATGGGCATTCAGTGCTGCAGGAGGTTTCATTACTGATCATAAAACGTGTCTGTCCACAGTCTCCGTGGACCATTTAACTTTTATAAAAATGAAACAGTCCTGGATTACCAGCTATGAAGCCCCTGATGCCGATGCCACTGATTAAGTCTTTTGTTTGGCATGTGGAATCTCTGCAGGACTTTGAGGCTGCCTAGCTTTGAGGGTGTTCAATCATTTCATCTGGAAGAATGTTTTTGGTATAGGTTTCATGAGCACAATTAACACCCAAAGACCAGTTTTTCAGCACCTTTTTGACAGGTGCATATCATTGCAATTTTTTACAGCAAGACCAATTCTTGCTTTCATCAAGAGTACCTCTATAGGGTTACGGTGGGAAGGTGCCACGACACCCAAAGACCAATTTTTACGCACCCGTTACTTCTATCTAAAGTTAAAGTGACACCAGAAAAAATCTCTAATCTTGCTCCCAGTGCACTACATTGTGGCCTCATCATACACACTGGCTCCCCAGCTGTTGCTGAGCAAAATAAAAGGCAGCTTGCAGGAAAAATGTCATCTTTTTTGGCTTTATAAATGCAATTATTGCTGCAGCAGATTCTAGACATGGTACAGAACTGCCACTTTACAGGGAATTTTTTTTATTTTTAAAGTGAAAGCATAAAAATGTAAAATTCCTTCCAATATAGTGCCCTGGGAGTCCCATTTTTATGCTTTCACTTTAAAAATAAAAAAAATCACTGCTCATTTAAAATTGACGTTTTTCACAAACTTTTTTTAATTGATACATGTCCCCAGGGCAGGAACTGGACCCCTATAACCATTGTATGCCCAATTACTTGCATATAAGCCTTAAAAATTGGCACTTTTGATTTTTGACGTTCGGTTCCCATTGACTTTAATGGGGTTCGTTATTTGGGTCCGAACTTTCGTGGTGTTCTAAAGTTCTGGTGCGAGCTGAACAGGGGTCCATTCGGCCCATCCCTATTCACAACTCACTTAACTAAATGGAAATTTACTTTTCGTTGTGAACATGCTCTACCCCAATAATCTTTTTTCAAAAATGCGGTGGATGGAGGAATCCTTTCCCCGCTGGAACAGCTTATTGGCTGCAGCCGCTGATTGAGAATTTTTTTTTCAACATGTGCCTTCTACGGGCGTTGATCAAATGATTGACTTCTGTCAAGCAGGGAGTGTCACATAGTGATTGAAATTTGGCCATTCCCTGATGAACTGACCAAACTTAGTGAATGGCCAGTTAAATTGAGTCCCAAAGTTTTAATCTGTTTTTTTCATTATACAGATGGGACCATGTTTGTTCAAGAATTATCCAGATTTAGAGATTACACTATCATGTAAATCTTGGCTGCTCTGTAGTTCTTGGAGGCATATTAGTCCTGTCCTGCAGCCTCCTACTTTGAACCTTGTTAACAAAGTTACAATGTTGCAGTCTGATCAGTTGTGCAAATATGATAGAGTAATGCTCCTTACACATGATCGGAATTTCTGTCGGAAAAACCTTGGATGGCTTTTCCGACGGAATTCTGCTCAAGCTTGTCTTGCATACACACGGTCACACAAAAGTTCTCTGAACTTTCGACCGTCAAGAACGCGGTGACGTACAACACTACGACGAGCCGAGAAAATCAGGTTCAATGCTTCCGAGCATGTGTTGAATTGTTTCCGAGCATGCGTCAGAATTTTGCGCGTCGGAATTGCTACAGACGATCGGAATTTCTGATAGGAACTTTTTCCGACTGAAAAAAGAGAATCTGCTCTCAATCTTTTGCTGGTGGAAATTCCGCCAGCAAAAGTCCGATCGAGCATACACATCGTCAGAATTTCCGACCAAAAGCTCACATCGGACTTTTGCTGGCGGAATTTCCAATCGTGTGTACGAGGCAAAAGAACCTGTTTACACTAGCATGAAAAATAGGCATTTGAGGTGCGTTTTTAATGTTCCACAAAATAAAGTAGCCCACAATGGATAATATGGACAGCGGACAGAGTTGTTCACATTTGAAAAACATATAGCATTTGTGACACTTCATGTTGCTGTTTGGCAAAAATAAGACTACATTTTAAGTTTGCGAGGAGTTGAAGCTTGTCAACTCCTTCCATTTAATCCTATGGTTTACAGTGTGTTTGACAAGTGTTAATCAAATATCAGTGACATGAAAAGTGGAATATCAATGAGGTGGAAAAGAATATCACTTGGAGGGCATCTGGTGTGCGTTTTTAACACACCTTAAATATGCGTTAAATGTACATTAAACTTTTTCAAAAGAGGGGTTGTGCCTCTGTAACCAAAAATAACCAAAAACCAGCGGAAACTTAGGTGAGGAAATAACTTGGAATTGGATTATCTCATGGTGAAGAGCCCCTACGGCCATGGACAACGAAACAGTCTCATGAGTCACATGGGCACGCTGTAGAGGTCTCCCGTCAAGAGCCTCAATGGCAAGTGGAATGTCACGCAGCTGCAGCGGAATCGAGTGCTTCCATACAAAGGCAGCATCAATGAACAGGCCTGCAGCCCCAGAGTCGATTAGAGCCTGTATCTCTGGGCCCTGATAGGTGGCACTAGGGATGAGCTGAACACCCCCCCCCCGATTCGGTTCGTGGCAGAACATGCGAACAGACAAAATATTTATGCGAACACTGTTAAAGTCTATGGGACTCGAACGTGAAAAATCAAAAGTGCTAATTTTAAAGGCTTATATGCAAGTTATTGTCATAAAAAGTCTGTGGGGGCCCGGGTCCTGCCCCAGGGGACATTTATCAATGCAAAAAAAAAGTTTTAAAAATGTCAGTTTTTTCGGGAGCAGTGATTTTAATAATGCTTAAAGTGAAACAATAAAAGTGCAATATTCCTTTAAATATCATGCCTGGGGGGTGACTATAGTATGCCTGTAAAGTGGCACATTTTTCCCGTGTTTAGAACAGTTCCTGCACAAAATGATGTTTCTAAAGGAATAAAAGTCAAAACTGCTTGCGGCTGTAATGTAATGGTGCCCCCCCCCCCACCAGCCCATTACCAGGCCCTTTGGGTCCGATATGGATATTAAGGGGAACCCTGCACCCAAATAAAAAAAAAAGGTGTGGGGCCCCCAGAACCTATATACTCAGAACAGCAGTATACAGACGGTCCCCGGGTTACAAACAAGATAGGCACTGTAAGTTTGTTCTTAAGTTGAATCTGTTTGTAATTTGGAACAGGTACATTTTGTAAGTGTAGCTCCAGCCAAAAAATATATTTTTAAGCTTTTTGGATAACATAGGGAAGGGTTATCATCACCCCTGTAACATTTGTTTTGCTGTCTGTGCCCCTGTTCAGAAGATTTAATGTCACTTTCTGTCCCAATGACAATTGGATTTAGAAAATGTTGGGTTATTAGGGAAACAAGGATTGGTGAAAAAGCATCAGTGGAGACACATTTTTCCCATATTAACTCTTACAGGAGAGAATTTCCCTTCCTATGGGTAGATTTCCTCTCACTTGTTGTCTCCCTCCGTTTCTAAGTAGGAGTCGTTTGTAAGTCGGATGTTTGAAAATAGGGCACTGCCTGCCCTATTTATTCTGCGGAAAATTGGGCCTTAGGTGTTGGCGGTACCAGAACACTGTAAGCCCTCACAGTTACTCTTGGTGGGCACTGGAACGGGCCCTGCTGTGAAATATTATATCAAGAAATGTAATTACGCGCCCCTCTTATTCAGGGGCATAAAAATTGGGCCTTAGGCGGTGGTGGTGGTGGTGGCACAACACTGTAAAGCCTCACAGATACTTTTGTTGAGCACAGGAACAGGCCCTGCTGTGAAATATTAGATCAAAAATTGTAATTACACACCCCTGTTAAACAGGGGCTGAAAAATTGGGGCTTAAGCAGTGGTGGTGGAGCCCTGAACAGAAAATATTCCTAGAAGCTATCATAATGAAGATTGAGGAGGAATAGGATAGTCACTCAGTATAATAGGATAGTCACTCAGAATATGCAGTCTTCAAGGGATCCCACATCCATAGAAAAATCAATTGGTTACATCAGCATCAGGTGCTTGGTAGCTGGTGATCCAAGACTGATTCATTTATATGAATGTGAGCCGATCAAGAGAGTCTGTGGACAGGCGCACTCTGTGATCGGTTACAAAGCCTCCAGCAGCACTGAATGTGCGTTCAGAAAGAACGCTGGATGCAGGACAGGCCAGTAGCTCAATTGCATATTGAGAAAGCTCTGGCCAGTGGTCCATCCTCAAGACCCAGTAACCCAGTGGATGTTCTGGTGGAAAGGTCTGATCTTGCCCCTAGATATTCCTGCACCATGTAATTCAGATGCTGGCGATGGTTGCTG
Organism: Lithobates clamitans; assembly: GCA_037952925.1. Classification (NCBI taxonomy): domain Eukaryota; kingdom Metazoa; phylum Chordata; class Amphibia; order Anura; family Ranidae; genus Lithobates; species Lithobates clamitans. The sequence goes on along the minus strand of JBBGZY010000833.1, from coordinate 5,378,740 downwards.
GAACCGATCAGACCTGGGCGCTGAGGACTGAAGTATTGTCTGAAGGCATCGGCCAGCCGGTCACCTTCTCCACCGCTCTTTCTGTGACTGAATGAAGCCTCAGCAACACGTTGTCCAGCACCAGGAAATTGGAACCTCCCAGGCTCTGGAAATGCATTGCACAAACCTTTCTGCAAGGTCTCTCGAAGATGTTTCATCCTCTGCTCCCTCTGCGAAGGCTGGATAAGTTCTGTAACCTTACTCTTGTAACGTGGATCAAGAAAGGTTGCCAACCAGTAATGATCCCTCACCTCGATACCATATATCCTAAGGGCCTTTCGCAGGCTTTGCAGCATCAGAGAGGCCATGCAGCGTAAGTTTGCAGAGGCATTCGATCCGGAGTCCTCTGGGTCACTAAGGATCACATGATCCTCAACCACCTCCTCCCAGCCACGTACAACTCCATGGGTTTCTGGGACTGCAAACGATCTCTTGAAGACTGCTACTGATGCTGAGTGTTATCCTCCACCTTCATGCTGACACAATCCTCCTCCTCTTCTTCTTCCTGTGTAGGAATACTAGTATTTGGATAAAGGGGGCCTTGGAAGGTAAGGAAGTCCTCCTCTTCCTCCCGCTATTCTGCCTCAAGTGCCCTGTCCATTATTCCAAGAAGCGTGTGCTCCAACAGGAAGACAAGAGGGACAGTATCACTGATGCATGCACTGTCACTGCTCCCCATCCTCGTGGCCTCCTCAAATGGTGACAGGACAGTGCATGTATCCTTAATCAGTAGCCAAGCTCCCCTGACCCTGTCCTGGTGCCATACTCACACAGGTACTCATCGATGGCCCTCTGATGCATGTGCAGCCACTGCAGCATTGCCAACATTGAGTTCCACCTGGTGGGCATGTCACAAATGAGGCGGTTCTTGAGCAGGTTGCATTCTATTTGAATGTCAGCCAGCCGAGCACTGGCATTATATGACCGGCGGAAATGACCACAGACTTTCCTGGCCTGCCTCAGGAGATCCTGTAAGCCTGGGTACCTGTTCAAGATCCGCTGCACCACCAAATTCAGGACGTCAGCCAAACAGGGAACATGGGTCAAGTGTCCCTGTCGGAGGGCGGAGAGGAGGTTGGTGCCATTGTCGCATACAACCATTCCTGGCTGAAGCTTGCGTGGCGTCAACCACCTCTGAGCCTGCCCCTGCAGTGCTGACAGAATCTCTGCCCCAGTGTGGCTCCTGTCCCCTAAGCAGACCAACTCAAGCACCGCATGGCATCTTTTTGCCTGAGTGCTTGCGTAGCCCCTTGAACGCATACAGAGGACTGCTGGTTCAGAGGAGAAATCTGCAGAGGAAGAGGCCATAGAGGAAGAAGAAGAGGAGGGGGTGGAGGAGAGAGCTGTGGCAGAATCACCACTAGCATTTTGGAGGCGTGGTGGCGGAACAAGCTCCAACAATACTGGACCCTGTCCTGCATCCTTCCCAGCTGCCAGCAGAGGTACCCAGTGCACCGTGAAAGAAAGCTAACATCCCTGTTCATGCAGGCTGGACCATGAGTCAGCAGTAATATGGACCTTACTGCTGTCTGCCCTGTCCAACGAGGCCAAGACATTGCCTTCCACATGCTGGTAGAGAGCCGGAACGGCCTTCCGAGAAAAGAAATGGCATTTGGGAACCTGCCACTGAGGTACCGCACATTCCACCATTCCACAAATTCACGAAAAGGGGCAGAGTCTACCAGCTGAAAAGGCAGCAGTTGCAGTGCTAGCAATTTGGCCAAGCTAGCATTCAGATGCTGAGCATGTGGATGGCTGGGACCAAATTTCGTTTGATAGTTTAGCAACTGGGTTTGGGAAATTTGCCTGCTAAAATCCGATGTTGGTGTACCAGCTAGCAGATTGGCTGCAAGCACTTGGGACACCTATTTCTATACCTTCATTCCTCTCAATGCTGGTTTCTGAGAGGACTGGAGGTAAAGTGGGGTTGGAGATCCCAGCTGATGAGGAGCAAGGAGAGGTCTGCCTTGTTCTTTGATGTGGGTTTTTTAAGTGCTGTTGCCAACGGATTGCATAGGAGGTCGTCATATGTCTGGTCAAGCATGTGGTGCCCAAGCGACTGCTGTTTTGGCCACGCTTGATACGCTTCAGACATATGTTGCAAACAGCAAAGGTGCGATCTGCTGCACACGTGTCAAAAAAGGCCCACACCAAAGAACTTTTCGAAATATGTGGCCTATTTGGTTTGCTTATTTACTATTTAATACTCCTCTCATCACTACCTAAGAGGTCCCTGGATGGATGGAGGGTATTAAACACATGCTTTAGAATAGTTTTCACGTGGTACCTAATGATTAATTAACTGATTGGTTTATTACACATATCTCAGAGGGGAGATCTGTAGATTAGATTCCCCCATTAACACAGAGGTGGGGACACATCCATGCAAATAGTTTTATTTTTATCTATTTTGATTTTTGATTTTTTTTCCTCCAGAGCGGGTGCTCTTAAATACACATTCAGCACTTATTTTCACATTAGATACCCCAATAAAGGTAGCGCCACTTACCCCTATTTTTATAAAAGATCTCTAGTATTAGCCACCCTCCAGAAGGGTTGTCTAAGGGGAGGCTGCACACCTTAGTCTGTGAGCGTGGAAATCCCCGTATTTTATCTTAATATTGACTGTATGTGTACATACATATAATAATGTCCCACATAAATCGGTGAACATATTACAACATATACAACAATACTCAGCAGACATCTGAATAAAAAAACCTGTCAAATGCCAGCAGCTGCAGAGTGGGACCCTTGTTCTATGTATGGGAGGAGGACATTGTCACGCTTACCCCTAACACTGGTGGTCAGACACTATAGCTGGCTACTGTGTTCTTCACCTACAGCAGCCCCCTTTCCCATAAGGCTAGCAGGCCTAATGGTACTCAGTTGCCCCCAGGACTTATACACAATACTATACGGCCTGGCCACCAGGCAAAATGAGCAAAGCAAACAGGTAATTGCTGTTGGCAGACAGGCAGAGTGGTTCAATGACAGTCCAGGTAAAAGGCAGGCAGAGTTCAGAGAATAGTCGTTATCCGATCCAAGGTCATACACAGGGAAATCCAATCTAGCAGAGCATGGCAGACAAACAGGCAACTTGATCAGGCATTACACTCTATCACAAGCATGAGATTGCAAGCTTGGCTAGCCTAAATCAGGTTTGGTCTCCACCATAGACGTGCATACAGGGTGTGCCAGGTGTGCCTGGGCACACCCTAATCAACCACCCAACTGCCGGGTCCCAGTGGCTGAACATGTTCCGGCATTTGGCTCCAGGGAAACACTGTTTTGTGTCTCCCCTGCAGCTGTGTTTCTCATAGACAGCTACAGAGAAAATGTTGTTTGCTAGGGATGAGCCTAACACCCCCCTGTTGGGTTCGCACCAGAACTTGCGAACAGGCAAAAAATTTGTTCGAACACACGAACACTGTTAAAGTCTATGGGACACGAACATGAATAATCAAAAGTGCTAATTTTAAAGGCTTATATGCATGTTATTGTCACAAAAAGTGTTTGGGGACCTGGGAACTGCCCCAGGGGAGTTTTAAAAACGGCCGTTTTTTTTTTTTTGGGGAGCAGTGATTTTAATAATGCTTAAAGTGAAACAATAAAAGTGTAATATTCCTTTAAATTTCGTACCTGTACTTATGCCTGTAAAGGGGCGCATGTTTCCCGTGTTTAGAACAGTCTGACAGCAAAATGACATTTCAAAGGAAAAAAAAAACTTTTAAAACTACTCGCGGCTATTAATGAATTGCCGGTCCGACAATACACATAAAAGTTCATTGATAAAAATGGCGTGGGGGTCCCCCTAAATTCCATACCAGGCCCTTCAGGTCTGGTATGGATATTAAGGGAAACCCCGGCCAAAATTTTTGAAAAATGGCGTGGGGTCCCCCTCAAAATATATACCAGACAATAACTTGCATAAAAGCCTTTAAAATTAGCACTTTTGATTTCTCCCATAGACTTTTAAAGGGTGTTCCGTGGCTTTCGAATTTGCCGCGAACACCCCAAATTGTTCACTGTTAGGCGAACGGGCGAACAGCCAATGTTCGAGTCGAACAGGAGTTTGACTCGAACTCGAAGCTCATCCCTATTGTTTGCTTATGTCAGGAAGGGGGGCGGGTACTAAAGGGCAGCACAGGGAGTAGGGAGGCAGGGCTATGATTGATTCTTATTGGCTTCATACCAGGGAAGGTGTGTGTGCTAAAGCCAGGACAGCGATGGAGGAGAGCCCAATAAGCCAATCACAGAGAATAATAGCACCGCCCCCCTACTCTCCATGCCATTCTTTAGTACCCTTCCCCTGCTGTCGAGGAGACAAAAAAATAGGAATGACTTCTGTTCTTTTCCCAGGATTTTCACATTACTCAGGAATCGATACTGCAACTCCAGCTCCCCCGTCCCTTTCCCTTCTCCTATACCCAGGTCCAGTGAGCAGGGTTATGAGTAGCTGTAATTTAGCTCCGCCTACAGGACCAGCGACTAGGAAAGGGGGGGAAGCTGGAGTTGCACTATCCTGAGTAATATGAAATGTCCAGGGAGAAAGAGAACACAGGTATGCAGTGCAGAGGTGAGAGGGTATGTTACTACTGCACTCTGTAGTAAGTGACGCAGAGCTCAGAAGTGACTCAGGGGGTGATAGTAAGTGAGGCACAGTTCAAAGCTCAGCAGTATGTTAGGTAGGGATCAGTAGTAAGTGAGGCGGAGTTCAGAAGTGAGTAGTAAGTGAGGCAGAGTTCAGGGGTCAGTAGTGAGGTGGAGTTCACATGTCCGTAGTAAGTGAGGCGGAGTTCACATGTCCGTAGTAAGTGAGGTGGAGTTCAGGGGTCAGTAGTAAGTGAGGTGAAGTTCAGGGGTCAGTAGTAAGTGAGGCATAATTCAGAAGTGAGTAGTAAGTGAGGCATAGTTCAGGGGTGAGTAGTAAGTGAGGCATTGTTTAGAGGTGAGTAGTAATTGAGGCAGAGTTCAGATATCAGTAGTAAGTGGGGCAGAGTTCAGATGTCAGTAGTAAGTGAGGCAGAGTTCATGGGTCAGTAGTAAGTGAGGCAGAGTTCAGGGGTTAGTAGTAAGTGAGGCAGAGTTCAGAGGTCAGTAGTAAGTTAGGCAGGGTTCTGGGGTCAGTAGTAAGTGAGGCATAGTTCAGAAGTGAGTAGTGAGGCAGAGTTCAGGAGTCAGTAGTGAGGTGGAGTTCAGAGGTCAGTAGTAAGTGAGGTGGAATTCAGGGGTCAGTAGTAAGTGAGGTGGAATTCAGGGGTCAGTAGTAAGTGAGGTGGAGTTCAGAGGTCAATAGTGAGTAAGGCAGAGTTCAGGGGTCAGTAGTAAGTGAGGTGGAGTTCAGGGGTCAGTAGTGAGGCATAGTTCAGAGGTGAGTAGTATGTGAGGCAGAGTTCAGAGGTCAGTAGTAAGTTAGGCGGGGTTCAGAGGTCAGTAGTAAGTGAGGCGGAGTTCAGAAGTGAGCAGTAAGTGAGGCAGAGTACAGGGGTCATAGTGAGGTGGAGTTCAGAGGTCAGTAGTAAGTGAGGTGGAGTTCAGATGTCCATGGTAAGTGAGGTGGAGTTCAGGGGTCAGTAGTAAGTGAGGTGGAGTTCAGAGGTCAGGGGTTAGGTGGAGTTCAGAGGTTAGTAGTAAGTGAGACAGAGTTCAGGGGTCAGTAGTAAGTGAGGCAGAGTTCAGGGGTCAATAGTAAGTGAGGCAGAGTTCAGAGGTGAGTAGTAAGTGAGGCATAGTTCAGAGGTGAGTAGTAAGTGAGGCATAGTTCAGAGGTGAGTAGTAAGTGAGGCATAGTTCAGAGGTGAGTAGTAAGTGAGGCAGAGTTCAGAGGTGAGTAGTGAGGCAGAGTTCGGATGTCAGTAGTAAGTGAGGCAGAGTTCAGGGGTCAGTAGTGAGGTGGAGTTCAAGGGTCAGTAGTAAGTAAGGTGGAGTTCAGCGGTCAGTAGTAATTAACAGAGAGTTCAGAGGTCAATAGTAATAAACATTGAGCTTGGCTTTCAGACTAATGTGGTGCAGTTTTCCCACACCATAGGTGCAGCAAAGTGTACCTGCGGTTTTCGCGTGGGTTAGCTTTCTGAAAGCGCACCAAAACTGCCCTTTATGTTTTTGCTTTCGGAAAGTGCACGAAAACCACGGAATATAACAGAAGTCTATGTCAAAGTGCAACTAACTCACACAGAAACTGCAGGTACAGTGTGAATGCACTCCACTGGGGGGGGGGAACCAAAAGCATATTTTATGGGTACAGGAAGGCTTTTGTTTTATTTAACCATGCCCTTTAAGCCCCTCCCACTGTAAACACAATTTGGCCACACCCACCATTTACCGTGGCTTTGGAGTGCACACCCTTATGCAATAGGCTGCGCATACCTATGGTCTCTACCCAGAAACTGGCCACAATCAATCAGCATGCAGGTGGACAGACAGAGAAGGAGAATGACTGCCAAAACCAGGATACTGGAACCAGAAGCTATGATGGAGCAGGAGCGCACACGCAAAGCTTATGCTCCCCTCTGATTGGAGAGCTCTAGCTGTGAGTAGGAATGAGCTCAGGTTTGATTGACCATGAGTTTGGCCTAAACCAAAACTGTCTTCAGCATGCCAAAGAGGCAAATGAAATGGCTGGTTTTGCTTAGCTCCCCAGCACGCTGCAACCTCTAACATCTACACCTAGGAGTCATTCATTTAGTGGGGGTATGACTACCCCCATTAAATGAAGTTTCTGGCCACCTACCCACCAGCTTGCAATAAATTGATCATTGATGTCAGCCAGCATTACTGTCCAGTATGTTGACATATATATCAATAAGCTAAAAACCTGTCATTTTCAGCAAGATTTGGATGGAATAGGATCGTAGGCACAGGTCTTTGTATTGACAGGCTAGTGTGGCACTGTAACCTGTGATTAAAGGATCTACATTGCTGGGCAACTTGTTTGAATTTGGTTGGATTTACATTCTGGGAATTTTTTTTGTGTACCCCTTCTTATTCATGAAGGGGGGGGATATCTGGGGGCTCTGTTATTTTAAAAAGAGCTTCCAGATCCTGAGAATCTCCACCATCTGCAGACCCCCATATCCACTGGGCTGAAATGCAGGAATTATTTTCCTAAACATTTGGACAATGTGTCTTGCTGTAAAAGGTGGGGGGGCTGGCAAATCAGTGTTGAGCCAATGTAGCCTAATGCTGCGTACACACGATCGAAATTTCCGTCAGAAAAAACTTGCATGGTTTTTCCGACGGAATTCCGCTCAAGTTTGCCTTGCATACACACGGTCACAGAACTTTCTCTGAACTTTCGACCGTCAAGAACGCGGTGACGTACAACACTATGATAAGCCGAGAAAATGAAGTTCAATGCTTCCAAGCATACGTCAAATTGTTTCCGAGTATGCGTGATTTTTTGCATGTCCGAATTGCATACAGACTAACGCATTTTCGGAACTTTTCCCGACCGAAAAATAGAGAACATGCTCTAAATCTTTTGCTGGATGTTTTTTTATTGTGGTGTCCCCCTTAAAATCCATACCAGACCCCTATCTAGAATACAAGGCTGGTATGAATTTTTAAGGGGATCCCATAAATAAAATGCAAAAATGGCATGACCCCCACCCCCTCAAAATCCATACCAGACCCTTATACTTGATAGGGATCTGGTATGGATTTGTAACGGTTATTCCATGAAAAGATAACAAAAATACTGTGGGGTCCCCATGAAAAATCCATATCAGACCCTTATCTTAAAGAGGGGTCAATTAAATATTTTTAAGGGGGACCCTATGCAAAATACAAAACAAAATGGCATGGGATCTCTTCTCAAAATCCATGCCAGACCCTTTTCTAAACATGCAACCTGGCTGGCCTGGAAAAGGGAGGGGTAGCGAGCATGTGCAACCATACCCTTGTGGCAGTGCTCAGCTACTAATGCATTTTTTTTGCCAGAAGTTTGCAATTGGCCTTAAAAAAGGCACAAAACATTTAAGATTTGGTTACCATAGACTTCCATGAGATTTGCAAATGTTCTCTAGTGGTTTTATTTAGTTAGCTTATCATTAACTTTGCAGTGGGTATGTCAAGCAGATCAATGCTCCCTCACTAAGAGCTAGGGTCATTCTCTGTAGCATGCTGGCATGATTCAGGCTTTTCTACTCAGACTGTGGCTGATTCTTAAAGAAAACAGAATTGACTTTGCACCAGTTCAGGGACAAGGTCATTCAGCACCCAGGGCGAACATGCCAAACTGTGCCCCCCCGGGTTGTGCATGGGTTAAATGCTCATTAATGCTTAGTACACATGATAAGAATATTGGATGAAAACAAGGGCATTTGGAGCGATTGTCTGATAATCTGATCAATAGTACACAGCTTTCAAGAGCTGATTACGCCAGTTCATGTGAAAATATCACAAAATAAGCACAAAAAAATGATTGTAAGAGAACAGAACGAACGATTTTTGTGTAATTAACATGGTATTTGCACAAATAAAAATCTGGAAAAAAAAATAGTTCTGTAATTTCTCAGGGTGCCAGTAAAAAATGTGTTTTGCCAGTAAATTTCCCATGTTTTGTCAGTAAAAAATGCTGCGGAGGGTTGGCAACCCTGGTTCCTGGTCCGAATTCAGCTAAAATTTAAGACCGAAATCAGATCTGAAACGGAGAACAGGGATGCACCGGACACCCTGCTGTGAGCCACTCCACACAGCAGTGCGAATCCAGCCTAACAGATTCATCCATCCACACGAGAGGTAGATGCATAAATCCCCTTTACCGAGACATATTCTGACAGGGAGGATTCCCTGTCAGAATACATTGATCAACGCTGCAGCTGATTGGCTGCAAGCCTCTGATTGAACAAGGTTTTCCAGCAGTCCCATTCTACGGAAGCTAATCTGATGGGGCGGCTTCTAACAGGCAAGGCCACATATAGATCAAAATTCAGCTGGTCCCTGCTAAACTGAAAGAATTGTGATCTGTGTGTACCCAGCTTGGCCTTATTTCTTGGTCCACTAGGCTCTCCCAGTGCTGTCACTGGTCCTATGGAGCTCCTGGGTGAATTGTGAGTGGCTGTGGTCACACTCCAGCCTCATCATACCATATAGGGTTAATGTTCTTAAGTGGTATATGACAGGGATATGCAATTAGCGGACCTCCAGCTGTTGCAGAACTATAAGTCCCATGAGGCATAGCAAGACTCTGACAGCCACAAGCATGACACCCAGAGGCATGATGGGGCTTGTAGTTTTGTAACAGCTGGAGGTCCGCTAATTGCGTATTCCAGGTATATGATAATGCTGAGGTCTGGGTGGAGGGAGGAGAGCACTGCAGCTGGCTGAAGCAAGTACAAGTTTTCCCCCAACACTGCAAGGGTGGACTTTTTTACTTTGGGCTGCATTATATCACCCGCTGTTTGTGGTCAAATCTTTCCATAGTGTAGCGCACTACCCCCATAGGAGCTGCTGGGTAGTTAATTCCTTTCTGTAGTATGTTCCCATTACCCCCTTTCCCCTCATAGATTAACACAGCAGACAGTCCATAACATTTAAACATTTAACCTTATTTATTTTCCGGCACTCATTGTGGTACTGCATTACAGAGTTACTCTGAATAACTCTTACCAGTTTGGCAATAAGCAAAACAAATTCAATGAGCACCTAGTCCAGAACATGTAGAGCCACTGTAAATAACTTCTAACTTGCATTGGCTTCCAACTGTGTTATGCAGCTTTCCTTCCTCCTGTTTGTTACTATTTCCTGACCGTACAGCGCTTCCAAGTTTTCCCAAAGAACGATACTCTGAATAAAGTTCTTTAAGGTGACTGATTGGATTCCTCCAGAATGTTAATTCTTTAAGGCCCGGCTCTATACTTTTTCCTCCAAGACCCGCACTTTAACACCTTTAAAGTCTCTTAGAGGCACTGTTTCCCTGGGTTTACACTCACGTGTACTCCTGATCAACCGTCCATGCTTGCCACAGAAGGTCCTCTCCCAGTCCTTGTTTCTGTCAGTAGTAGCAACCTCCTCCTAAAGTCTCCTCCATTTCTCCTCTCCACATGGCACTTTCCCCTCCCCCGAAGGGGAGAGCACCTGGGATGCACCAGCCTCCTACATGCTGTCTTCTTCTCCTCAGTTCCCAGACTCGAACCCCCAGAAACATGTGACCTTGTCTTTTATAGAAGTCCTGCCTCTGCCCAAGCAAAACAATGATTGGTTCATAGGGGGTCTCCAAAAGACTACCTGCCACTCTAATCCTTTATTTCCCCCCTACTTTCCAGAACATTTAATAGAAATTGATGGAAATCTTGCAGGCAGAGTGTAGGTGGCCACACCTTCCTCTACTCTAATTAACCCTCCCAACCACATTAACCAACCAGCTTACACCAACAGGGTAAAACACTGGAAATTTACCTATTTTAGCACACACCTAAGTAGTTGGGCGCTACAATAGGTTATAAATACACTGGGACTTTTCAGGTGCTACATAGATGTATTCCACATACACACTATATTTTATTAAAAATGCATGATTTTCATAAAGATACAGTGTGTGTGTGCAATAGATCTATGTAGAGCCTGAAAAGTCCTAATATATTTCTAACCTATTTATAAACATTTTTCTTTTACTTTAGAAAACTTGCACTGTAAGGGTCAGTACAGGTTTACAGCATAGCATTGCACAGTGTGGATAGCAGAACAGGTCCAGACATCTCAAGTCTCCCGGGAGGTGCGAGAGACTCTCGCATTTCTGCGGTGGCTCCCACACACCCGCAAACGCCTCCTGATCTCCCAGAATGATCAGCTGTGATCACCGATCTCCTTTGTATAGATTTTTAGCTGACAGACGCTTCTCCTTCTCTCCCTCCAGTGGCGGTCAGCTAAAAAGCTATACAGGGAGATCAGTGATCACAGCTGTCCCTCCAGATGCAGCGATCATCCCCAGCTGCTCTGTGTGCTCCTCCCGGGCCCCCTCCATGTCCTTCTCTGCCACCGTTCTCCGGCCCACTCCATGTCCTTCTCCGCCCCCGTTCTCCTCCGGACCCCTCCATGTATTTCTCCACCCCCGTTCTCCTCCGGCTCCCTCCATGTCATACTCCACCCCCGTTCTCCTCCGGCTCCCTCCATGTCCTTCTCCATCCCCGTTCTCCTCAGGCCCCCTCCATGTCCTTCTCCACCCCCATTCTCCTCCGGCCCCCTCCATGTCCTTCTCCACCCCCGTTCTCCTCCAGCCCCCACCATGTCCTTCTCCGCACCCCCCTCTTCCCCCACAGCCAGCTCCCCTCCTCTCCTCTCCTGCTGGCTGCGGGGGGAACTAGCTAGTTAATGGACACAGCGAGCGAGATCGCTCCTGTGTCCTGTGATAAATGAGCAGAGTAAACCGTGTTTACTCAGCTTATGCTCAGTTTATGAATGGACAGGATCCTCTGTCTCCTGTTCATTTATCTTTAGTGCTGAGAAAGGGACTGGGGAATGTGTGTCTGTTTAGACCCCTGACATCTCACCAAAGCCCCCCAAAAAATATTAAAAAAAAATTCTAAAAAAAATGAAAAAGTGTAAACAAATAAAATAAAAACACTACTGACACCACTATCCCCTGCCCTACCAACACTGTCCACTGCCCCAACCCCCTCCCCCCAAAAAGCAATGTGAAAAAAATAAATTATTAAAAATAAAAATAACCTACTGACACCGTCCACGTACGATCCACCCCACCCCTCACCCCCCTCCCCAGAAGCACTGCAAAAAAATATTGAAAAAGTGACTTAAATAATATTTTGCCACGGGGGGGGCTGGGCGTTTGCGGGCGCAAAGTGCCACCTTCCTGAAATGAGTTTGCCACCTCCCTGAAATGAGTTTCTGCAGGTTGGAATGTCTGCAAGTCTGTATTTACAGGAGGAGAAAATCAGTCTGTTATCTGTCACTTCTTATCTTATTTGGCCGGAGGAGAAGAAAGCTCTGATGTCGGCTGAGCAGAAAACAGTGATCAGGGCTTCAGTGTAGTGCTGTCTGCCTGCTCCGCCCACCTGTACTGGAGCTCTCACTGTCCAATCCGCCAAGCCTGTTAGGGATCTGTGCCCAGGAGAGTGTCTCTTTCCTTTCTGGGGAAGCCTGCAGCAGGTATAGGCACATTCTCGGCTCGGCTTTTGGACAGAATTAGCATCACAGAGGCTGAGACAAAGCATGATGCTCCAGTGTTTTGGTGCCCCCTCCCACACTCCGCCCAGGGCAGTGGCCCCTCCCACCTCTGCCTTGTAACGGCCCTGCTTTGCACATCTTTTGTTGTGATGCACATGGAATGTATTTAGCTAACTTAAGTTCCAGACCACCCACTGCATATATATTGCGGCAGGGTGGCCTGGCTGCGCAAAATCACTTACAGGTACGTGATTTAATGCACGCGGTTTTGGGTTCGCCCACCGCTCCCGCTATGACTGGACACAGCGGGAGCCAATCAGCAGGTCTGGCGGCTGCAATGGCCACCACGACCCGCCGATTGTTCACAAGAGAGACAGATTAGTCGTCTGCCTGTGTAAACAAGGCAAATGGCGGACCTGTCAGGAAGGGAAAGAGAGATCTTGTGATTCAGCTAAGCTGAATCACTGATCTCCCTTTTCCTTCAGTGTGACACTGCCCCACACAGTTAGTAAGCACCTCCCTAGGGAACATTTAACCCTTTGATCGCCCCTGGTGTTAACCCCTTCCCTGCCAGTGTCATTTATACAGTAATCATTGCATTTTTAAAGCACTGATCACACTATTGGTGTCACTGGTCCCCAAAAACTGTCACTCGGTGTCAGATTTGTCCGTCGCAAAGTCACAGTCCTACTAAAAATTGCAGATTGCCACCATTACTAGTAAAAAAAAAAATAGTCACTAAATCTAGCCTCTATTTTGTAGACGCTATAACTTTTGTGCAAACCAATCAATATACGCTTATTGGGATTTTTTTTACAAAAAATATGTAGCAGAATACATATTGGCCTAAATTTATGAAGAAATTAGATTTTTTTAAATTTTTTTTATTGGGAATGTTTTATAGCAGAAAGTAAAAAATGTAGTTTTTTTGAAAATTATCAGCCTTTTTTTATTAATAGCGCAAACTATGAAAACCGCAAAGGCGATCAAATACCACCAAAAGAAAGCTCTATTTGTGGGAAAAAAAGGACATCAATTTTATTTGGGTAAAGCGTCGCACCACTGCGCAATTGTCAGTTAAAGCGACACAGTGCAGTATCGCAAACAATGGCCTGGTCAGGAAGTGGGTATAACCTTCCAGAGCTGAAGTGGTTAAACTGAAAGTTAATTTGGGCTTCAAAGGTTTGCGCAAATATTATCTGTTTGAACCCTAACTGCCTTATATTGCTTTGGTACATAAATCTCATGTCTAAATTGATAGCTCTACTGACCTGTTATGGCTAGGTCTTATTCCTTTCCCCCACCCATTCTATTTTTCATTTAATTTACATTATACACACAAAGGTTGGTTGACATTTTACTTTTACAGAATGAGGAGCAAAGCTCTGGGTGACACTTCAATAGTATTAAAGGGCAAGTTTACACTTTCATGAAAAATGAAAAGGTGAACTAATTCCAAATATATCATGGCCATCCCTCCGGACCCTACTGCAAATAGCAGCTGTAATGCCTTGTGTTGCATACACCACAATACGCAGTGAGTATCCATCATAATGTTTGCAACAGCATGTGCTCATTGGTCAGCTTATTCAGAAAATGAAGGGGCTGGTAATTACATATTTTCCAGGCCCTTCCCCTGTTCTCCATCCCAAAACTTCCCCCTGTGTCCCGGAGAAGCAGCTGAGGGGGGAAGCCGCAGATTTGTCGGCTGCACATCCATGATGCAAATCTCCCGTTCTACCACATCCCAAAGGTGCTCTACTGGCTTGAGATCTGGTGACAGTGGAGGCCACTTAGTGACAGTGGAGGCCACTTAGTGACAGTGGAGGCAACTGGAGTATAGTGAGCTCCTTGTCATGTTCAATAAACCAGTTTGAGATCACTTGGGCTTTGTGACATGGTGTGTTATCCTGCTGGGAAATAGCCATCAGACAATGAGTACACTGTAGTCATAAAGGGATAGACATGGACAGCAACAATACTCAGGTAGGCTGTGGTGTTTAAATGATACTCAATTGGTACTAAGGGGCCCAAAGTGTGCCAAGAAAATATCTCTCACACCAACACCACCACCACCAGCCTGAACCATTGATACACGGCAGGATGGCTCCATGCTTTCATAGTTACATAGTTAGTCTGGTTGAAAAAAGACACAAGTCCATCTAGTTTAACCAATAAAAAGGGAAAAATAAATCATTAAATAATCATACAATCTTATACACAATCCTATACCCACAGTTGATCTAAAGAAAGGCAAAAAAAAAACAGCAGAGCATGAACCAATTTGCTCCATGTTGTTTATGCCAAATTCTGACCCTACCATCTGAATGTCACAGCTAAAATCAATACTCATCAGACCATGCAATGTTTTTTCTGATGTTGTATTGTCCAATATTGGTGAGTCTGTGTGAATTGTAGCCTCAGTTTCCTGTTCTTAGCTGACAGGAGTGGCACCCGGTGTGGTCTTCTGTTGCTGTAGCCCATTTGCTTCAAGGTTCGATGTGTCATGCATCCAGAGATGTCATTCTGCGTACCTTGGTTGTAATGATTGGTTATATGAGTTACTGTTGCCTTCCTGTCATCTCAAACCAGTGTGCCCATTCTCCTCTGACATCAACAACAAGGCATTTTCGTCCACACAACTGACACTCACTGGATATTTTCTCTTTTTCACACTATTCTCCATAAACCCTAGAGATGCTTGTGTGTGAAAATCCCAGTAGATCAGCAGTTTTTGAAATACTCATACCAGCCCGTCTGGCACCAACAACCATGTCACGTTCAATGTCACTTAAATTTCCTTTCTTCCCCATTTTGATGCTCAGTTTAAACTTCAGCAAGTCATCTTCACCATGTCTAGATGCTTAAATGCATTGAGTTGCTGCCATGTGATTGGTTGATTAGCAATTTGTGTTACCAAGCAATTGAACAGGTGTATCTAATAAAGTGGCTGGTGAGTGTATATGTCAGAATTTTTTTTTTTTATAATATAAAATATAACTACACACAAACCAAAGAACTGAAAACATTGCCTGTCTTCCATCATCTCTGTCTTAGAAAAGTGCAGTGTGTACTTGGCACGAAGCTTGAAAAATATATTTTATCTTCCAGTTTCATCTGTGGTTGCTTCATAAGCTTGATAAAAAGGAAGAATCTACTTGCACATATCTCCAATGCAGTAAGGTGACCTTAGACCGCTGGTAATTGTTTGTTTAGTAGGATGTGCGTATCTTTTTCTGTGCAATTTAGTTTTTCACCATAAATAGCTAGAGAAAGTTGTGATGTCATTTATTTCCTCTTCTATGATTTCTATTTTAATTTCCTACATGCGTGGAAATAAAACACCAGGAGCAACACGGGTATGTCTCATATTTTAAAGGATAACATCAAATGCCGCTAAGATATTAAACCTTGAAAGCTAATAAAATTGCTTACACAGGACTACCAAGGGACACAAATGGATCAATTTTCCAATTGTCTTTAGTTCATTGACCTGCTCCCTACTAGCCAAGATATGGTGGAATTTAAACTGAAATATGTTGGTCTGATCATTTCCAAAAAAAAACAATTATATTGCTGGTGGACATCATAACCAATCTTATTTTTTCAAGGCAGGGCTTAGCTCACACAGAGGCAGAATAAAGGTTTGTATGGGGAGATGAAGTGGGGTGGGGGCACAGCTGGGGTAAACTGACTCTTCCCATGTAATCTGCAAGACTCATCTGTCAAGAGAGTCTACTCTGTGTATCAGAAAGGTGCTCTAATATACAGAGCTGGACCAACTGTCAAATTGAAAAGCCAAGCCCTGAACGGCTCCACAGACACAGAGAGGGCTTTTATTTAGTTTGCGACTAATTCTCTGTGCTTTGTACTAGAAACATTATTTGAAGTCCTTGTCAATAAGGTACACATTTCAATACATATTAAGGTACCTTAGTTCTCAGATAAAAAAACTTTGGTTATTACAAAGCTTTCCATCCAAGTTTCTATGAAAAGTCACCAGGGATTTATATCCACTCAACATTGGCTTCACTGCTCTGCTTGTCTATATTGCTGAGTACCACAGGCAGATTGATATTTGCCTAAGGTACGGTCAACGTTCCGACTGCTGGAGCCATTTAACAGAAAAGAGCCAGCAGTACAGGACATATTCAAGTAGCTAAGAATAGACGCTGTTTTCAAGAGAGTACACAATAGACCCTGTACAACCATCCCCTAACATTTGAGATTCTGTATAAGAAAAACAATTTAGAGGTCAATTATGCCATTAATATTTGTGTAAAGTGTGTGACGTACAGCAGTTATTATATGTGTAGAGGAAAGGGACTGAATGCTATTTTTCAACCTAGATTTGGGGATTAGTTTGGAATGCTTTGGACTCCCAGCTGTCATTCTGAACATTCTATGAGCATGTGTTGCTTGTCCCAGATAATCAGAGCAAATTACCACCATTCATATGAATGTGGGGCCAGAGGTCCGTGTGGGTATCTCTATGTACTGATACCTGTCAGTACACTGTCATTCTACTTTTCATGCTTTGGGACTACACGAAAATACCCTGCATGGACTGGGCCTTGATTTGAAAGTCTATATATCAATATATAATATAAACTATAGATGTAGAGGCAGTTTTTACTTAGAATCCCTACTTTCAAGCAGCACGGCATCCACTTGATGATATCATGATCTTGTTGTCTATACAGGGCAATGCCTAAGTTACATATAGCACATAAAAGAAATTAATAGCACTGGACTGAATGATCTTATTTTGAGTTGTGGTTCCTAGTTAAAAAAATCTCTAAAGGATTCAGGGTCTTCCAGAGACCATTAAAGACAAAGATTTGGAGGCCACAGTGTGGGGAGTGTTTAACAAAGTATTAAAAAGGGAATAAACCTCCCCCATTCGGGAAAACTCCTGGAGATGTCATTGCAAGATTCCACTATTATGATGATAAAGAGTGTGTATCTCAGGGAATGAGAGAATCTGCATCTGTAGACTTTGATGGAGTAACCTTGCTTATTTTTACAGATCTATCACCCAGGACACTAGCCCATAGAAGGGCGTTTAAGCCATAAAGTATGAAGTCTGGAAGTTTGATATATGTAGGAAGCAGAGATAAGAACAAACGTTGGCTAGATCAGCGATGATGGGATTTAGGTTAGAGAATTGAAGATTTCAGAAGAGTGTACGTAGAGTGGCTATGAGTGCCAGGATCTCCAGAACCATCCCTT
This sequence comes from Lithobates clamitans, assembly GCA_037952925.1. Taxonomy (NCBI): domain Eukaryota; kingdom Metazoa; phylum Chordata; class Amphibia; order Anura; family Ranidae; genus Lithobates; species Lithobates clamitans. The sequence continues at coordinate 5,361,343 of JBBGZY010000833.1, read as the reverse complement.
ATTTTTGGAGGATGAGGCCGGGAAATCCACACGAGCATATAGAGCCCCCCAAATGGGACTTGACCCTGCTGTCTGCTGTGACTGCAGGGCCGAGCACAACATTGATTTGCAATTTCTCCCTGGGAGGGGATTGTTGGGTTCTGGAGAAGGGCTGGTTTCTTGGGGATATATGTTGCATGTGTATTATATGTTTTTATGTTTGTCACTAAAATAGTGTATTCCTTGATTTTTGAGAGAAGTTCTCTCCTACCCCATTAATCATATTTAAAGTATGGCCCCCTTGAAAATAATTACCTGCAATGTTAGAGGCTTAAAAAGCCCTATTAAGAAAAAGTGTCATTCTCTGCTCTGCAGACGCTTCTAGACGCAAAAATGGTAAAACATGGTAAAACGCGGCTAAACGTGGCATGCAAACGCTGCAAAACGGGCGTTTCTAAATGCTTTTAAAAACATGTGTTCAGCAGAGTTTGCACCGGCGTCTCGTGTGCATGAAGCCTAGGGTAATTAAACAGAAGCTTCATCAACAACAGTTAGTAGAGGCATGGAGAATTCTATATCACAAAGTAAAAGACTTTACATATTATTCACAAGTACATTCTTCATATTCAAGAATAGATTACATTCTTTTACATCAGTGTTTCTCAACTCCAGTCCTCCAGGTGCCCCAACAGGTCACGTTTTCAGGATTTCCCTCAGATGAGACAGTTGTGGTTAATACTAAGGATTAGGGATGAGCCCAATGTTCGAGTTGAACGTAAGTTCAAGTCAAACATCGGGTGTTTGCCAGTTCACCGAAAAGCGAACAATATGCGGCGTTCGCGGCAAATTTGAAAGCCGCAAAACGCAGTTAAAGTCTATGGAACACTAACATAAAAAACCAAAAGTGCTAATTTTAAAGGCTTATATGCAAGTTATTGCCAAAAAAAGTGTTTGGGGACCCGGGTCCTGCCCCAGGGGACATGTTTCAATGCAAACATTTTTTTAGAAAATGGACATTTTTTCAGGAGCAGGGATTTTAATAATGCTTAAGGCCTCTTTCACACGGACTGTCCATTCAGGTCCGCCTGTCAGTTTTTTAGGCGGACCTGAACGGACACTCCATGGAGGTCTATGGAGCATCGGATGTCAGCGTTGACATGTCCGCTGGCATCCGACCCGCTACAATCCGAAAAAGTGTAACAGAGGAAAAACCTACTTTTCCATCCATTTTCGGATCGGATTGGGTGACGGCGGACTCTACGGTCCGTCATCACCCGATCCCCCATAGGGGAGAGTGGCGCTCTGACAGGTCAGTCGCTGCACAGTGTTCAGTGAAAGACATGTCATTTTCCTGCTCAGCGGGGATTGGCGGAGCGATCCCCGCTGAGCAAGCGGATGTTCACAGGGCGGATCATCACTGATCCGCCCCATGTGAAAGAGCCTTAAAGTGAAACAATAAAAATGAAATACTCCTTTAAATATAGTGCCTGTGGGGTGTCCTTAGTATGCCTGTAAAGTAGCGCAATTTCCCCGTGTTTATAACAGTACCACAGCAAATCGGCTTTTACTTACTCGCGTCTGACAGACGCAAGTAGAGGAGAGCCGATCGGCGGCTCTCCTGACAGGGGGGTCTGTGTTGATTGTTTATCAGCGCAGCCCCCCCTCGGATGCCCGCACTAGACCACCAGGGAAGGGGGCAACATGTGGATGGCCAGGTATGTACCCCATGGCCATCCACATGTGCCCAATGTGCCCAATTTGTTCCAATCGGTGCCCACAAATGGGCACTGATTGGCACCATTATATTTCAGTGATGCCCAGCAATGCCACCTATTAGTGTCATCAGTGCCACCAATCAATGTCCATCAGTGCCACCTGTCAGTGCCCATCAGTGCCCATCCGTGCCACCTATCAGTGCCACCCATAAGTACCCATCAGTGCCACCCATAAGTACCCATCATTGCCACCTACGAGTGCCCATCAGTGCCGCCTATGAGTGCCCATCAGTGCCACCTATGAGTGCCCATCAGTGGCGCATACCAGTGCCGCCTATCAGTGCCCATCATCAGTGCCCATCAGTGCCACCTCAACAGTGCCATCTCATTGGTGCCCATCAGTGCCGCCGTATCAGTGCCTGCCAGTGCAGCCATATCAGTGCCCATCATTGAAGAAGAAAACGTACTTATTTACAAAAAATTTTAACAGAAACAAAGAAAAACTTGTTTTTTTTCAAAATGTTCTGTCTTTTTTTATTTGTTGCGCAAAAAATAAAAACCTAAGAGGTGATCAAATACCACCAAAAGAAAGCTCTATTTGTGGGAACAAAATGATAAAATTTAATTTAATTTGTATTAAATTTTTTGGGTACAGTGTTGCATGACCACGCAATTTTCATTCAAATTGCAACAGCGCTGAAAGCTGAAAATTGGCCTGGGCAGGAAGGTGACTGGTATTGAAGTGTACTATCAAAAAAAATAAAAAAAATAAAATAAAAAAAATCTCTAAAATAAGCTTGCTTCAGCTTCAACACACATTAACGGCTAGTTTACACTTGCTTCAAAATAAGGTTTTAGAGAGGCTTTGTTAAAGTTCTCTGAAAGCTAGTCAAAGCCCCTGTCACTAAATAAAATGGTTAGCTTACATTCCTGTTGACACCTTGCTTTTGCTTTGCTTTGGCTTTGCTTCAAAAGTTATACCCCATGGAGCTTTAGTGGTGCTTCAAAGTGTCTTCAAAGCTTCCATAGCTCGCTTAAAGCCCCACAAAGCCTCACCGAAGCACCACCAAAGGCTCATCGAAGCCCCATCAAAGCTCCAGCAAAGCCTCATCGAAGTCCCAACAAACCCTCATCGAAGCACCAAGCAAACGCTAGGTGTAAACAGGACTGTAAGCTAACCATTTTATTTAGTGACAGGTGCTTTGACTGGCATTCAGAGAGATTTAACAAAGCGTGTCCGAAGCCATGTTTTGAAGCAAGTGTAAATTAGCCCTAAAAGCTATGGGCTGAAGATCCACTAATGCTTCATGTACATAAATCCATTCATATTGTATTTTGGAAAGGTTGCTCAAACTATATTATAAAACATAGTAATCTGTAGAAAATCACTAAGCAGAGTATACAACTGGAGATGTTTCATGATCTCTGTATAGAGATCCCTGTAGCCATTAAAATGCAACTTTGACTAGCTCTGTTATGCCGCGTACACACGGTTGGACTTTTCGACCGGACTGGTCCGACAGACTTTCCAGCGTACTTTCAACGGACTTCCGACAGGCTTTCTAACAAACGGACTTGCCTACACACGATTACACCAAAGTCCGATGGATTCGTACATGATGACGTACACCGGACTAAAATAAGGAAGTTGCTAGCCAGTAGCCAATAGCTGCCCTAGCGTCGGTTTTTGTCTGTCGGACTAGCATACAGACGAGTGGATTTCTGGGTCCGGCGGAGTTACGACGTAAAGATTTGAAGCAAGTTCCAAATCTAAAGTACCTCAGATTTGCGACTGGAAAAGTCAGCTGAAGGTCCAGTGAAGCCCACACACAATCGGATTGTCCGCCGGCTTTGGTCTGTCGGCATCCGTCGGACCAGTCCGGTTGAAAAGTCCGACCGTGTGTATGCGGCATTAGTCTTATGTGCAGTAGTTCTCAGTGCCACAACCACAGGCAGAGCAAGAGTGATACAAAGCCAAACTTCTCCTCCTTCTCCACAGTGGTGATTGACAGTGGCGTTTTAGGCAGAGTTTCTTTGGATCGGTGTCTCTCTCAGGAATGGCAACACATGCTGCAGCTCTTCTCTCTGCTGTTTCTTTTCACAGGAGCCTCAGCAGCATTGGCTCCTGCTGCTGTCAATCAAATACATTGAGGAAGGATTGGGAGGCAAGGCCAAGCCACACTGTGTGTGTATATAGATGCACATCTTGGGTTTGAGCCTGCATATCTGCCACCATAGTAAGCTGCTTGCTATGGGGGCAGACACATAGGAGGAGGAGCCAAGAACGCTGGCTTGGGAAGAAGAGGATCGGGGGCCGCTGTGTAAGAAAACACTGCACAGAGAAAGTGAGTAAAGAATGTTTATTATTTTAATTTAAAAAAAAACAGGCTTTACCATAAGTTTAAACTTTTCAAGAAATACTCCAGGGTAAAAAGGTTCAGAAAAGCTGGGTTATCATATTGTTGAAGCGGGTCTACCTTAACCACTTGCCTACTGGGCACTTTCACCCCCTTCCTGCCCAAGTCAATTTTCAGCTTTCAGTGACTTGAATGACAATTATGCAGTCATGCAGTACAGTACTGATATGAAAGATTTATCATTTTGTTCGCACAAATAGAGCTTTTTTTGGTGGTATTTAATAACCACTGAGTTATTTTTTTTTTTTTGCTAAACAAACAGAAAAAAAAACATTTTGAAAAAAAATAAAATGAAAAAAATAAGCTTTTCTTAGTTTCTGTTATGAAATTTTGCAAACAGATAATTTTTCTCCTTCACTGATGAGTCTGCACTGATGGGCACTGATAGGCAGTACTGATGGGCATTGATAGCCTGCACTGATGGACACTGATGAGGCAGCACTGATAGGCTGCACTGATGGGCACTGATGAGGCTGCACTGATATGTGGCACTAATGGGCAGCGATAGGCAGCACTGAAGGGCGCTGATAGGGGGCACTAATAGGCAACTCTGATAGGAGGCACTGATAAGCAGCACTGATGAGCACTGATAGGCGGCACTGATGGACACTGATTGGCAGCACTGATGGGTATTGTTGGGGCTGCACTGAAAATCAGGACACTGATATTCAGTGTAGATGTCTCATTTCACACTTACCAGTTACCTGCTCTCCTCACACTATGACAGCATGAGGAAAGGAATGCCGATAACCGCTAAATGTGTTTACATTGTGATCAGATGTGATTGGACATAGATCTAAAAAAAAACAAAAAAAAGACGCCACTTGCTCCCATGTCGCAGTAAGAAGCATTGGAAGGCTAACAACAGGTAAAAACAAGGCCAAGGATAAATCCAAGGGAAAAAACAAGCTTAGCTTACCACCAGCCCGCAGACAACCAAATATGTGATTAAAAATAGCTGATCCCGTGGTAAATCGCCACTGTGATTTGCTCTTTACCATAATCTGTGATCACAGAGTGCACTGGGTGTGCGCCACAGCGGGAGCGGTTCTGGAAGGATGTCAATAGACGCCCTCCCAGAACTGGATGATTGCGCTGAAGCTGTCATTTGCTATAGCGAGGTCGGAAAGTGGTTAATACCTTTGGTGCCCCAGGATCCCCCCCCAGCCCCCAATTATACTTTCCTTAGCCCGATCTTGATCAAGCACTGTGCCTGAGAGCAGTGGCTCTCTCTGCTCTCTCTGCTCTTTCCCTCCTCATAGGGCAGATTGAAAGCAGTGGGAGCTATTGGCACCTGTTGCTGACAATCAAATCCTGTGACAGGGGGCAGGGAAATGCAACCTACACATGGCCTACATTTTATGTACAGTATGGGCTGTTAAATGTGGGCTGCAATTTGCATAATCCTGTTGACTTCAATAGACAGCAGATAGCAAAACCCACTCTCCTTTATAAGTGAGCCCCTAAAATCACTGGTTTATAACATTATAACACCTACCCCCTCCCTTAATCCATTCCTTTTTTCATAGCCCAAAAGTTGGTATAGATAATGGCCGTAATCTCAATAAAGATTAGGTTCTCCCTTTCAACATGTTACACACGTAGTTATTAACATGTTCAAGCAGATCCCCCTCTACTCCTTAGCCTCCCTTCCCTGTGACAGTGGGAGGGCATTGTTCTTCCCCTGCAGCTGCTGTCACATTCATTCACAGGGATCTATAAATGAATCAAACTACAAGTCCCATCTTCCACCACAAACGATGGACTTGTAGTTTCAATGGACTGCAAGCAAGCTGATCAGTGCTCTCGTAGTCCTTTGACACTTCCAACAGCCCTGAAACTGACAGCCCAAACAGAGGTACAGGCAAAGAGCTGTAGGAAGAGTCTGCAGGAACCTTTATGCTAAACTCTGCTTTTAAGGCTAATTGGCAAGCTATTGTCAAAAAGGGCAAGGAGAGCTGGGCATTGCCATAGGGGAAATGTAGCAAAGCAAAGAAAAAAAATACTGTACTGTGACTTAGAGGGTGACATAGAAAAAAGCATCAATGATTGAAATTGCACGCTTGGGAGATGCCTTTAGGCTGTATATGATGTTATGGAACAGTACAATTTTCATGGACATGTATTCTGGCATCACATTTTGGACGTGTAATTGATTTTTTTAACTCTTACATTTGGCTTGGCTGCAATGATGCAGCAGCAACCCAACAGTTCTTTATTTAGGACTACCTTTTGTGTGTCTGTGTTAATGACAACTGTATAGTAGTTGCTGCTTAGCTGCTGGTTCCCCATCTCTCTCACCTTACATTAATCAGAAGCCTTCAGAGTCCCCTGTTGTTCTGTCCTATTCTAGCAATCATATGGAAACTCCACCCATTCAGCATATACAATGGGGACGGAAAGTATTCAGATCCCCTTAAATTTTTCACTCTTTGTTATATAGCCATTTGCTAAAATCATTTATGTTCATTTTTTTTCCTCATTAATGTACACGCAGCACCCCATAGTGACAGAAAAACACAGAATTGTTGACATTTTTGCAGATTTATTAAAAAAGAAAAACTGAAATATTACATGGTCCTAAGTATTCAGACCCTTTGCTCAGTATTTAGTAGAAGCATCCTTTTGATCTAATACAGCCATGAGTCTTTTTGGGTAAGATGCAACAAGTTTTTCACACCTGGATTTGGGGATCCTCTGCCATTCCTTCTTGCAGATCCTCTCCAGTTCTGTCAGGTTGGATGGTAAACGTTAGTGGACAGCCATTTTTAGGTCTCTCCAGAGATGCTCAATTGGGTTTAAGCCAAGGCTCTGGCTGGGCCATTCAAGAACAGTCACGGAGTTGTTGTGAAGCCACTCCTTCGTTATTTTAGCTGTGTGCTTAGGGTCATTGTCTTGTTGGAAGGTAAACCTTCAGCCCAGTCTGAGGTCCTGAGCACTCTGGAGAAGGTTTTCGTCCAGGATATCCCTGTACTTGGCCGCATTCATTTTTCCCTCAATTGCAACCAGTCGTCCTGTCCCTGCAGCTAAAAAACACTCCCACAGCATGATGCTGCCACCACCATGCTTCACTGTTGGGACTGTATTGGACAGGTGATGAGCAGTGCCTGGTTTTCTCCACACATACCACTTAGAATTAAGGCCAAAAAGTTCTATCTTGGTCTCATCAGACCAAAGAATCTAATTTCTCACCATCTTGGAGTCCTTCAGGTGTTTTTTGGCAAACTCCATGCGGGCTTTCTTGTGTCTTGCACTGAGGAGAGGCTTACGTTGGGCCACTCTGCCATAAAGCCCCGACTGGTGGAGGGCTGCAGTGATGGTTGACTTTCTACAACTTTCTTTCTGATCTTTGGGTTCTTCTTTACCTCTTTCACCAAGGCTCTTCTCCCCCGATAGCTCAGTTTGGCCGGACGGCCAGCTCTAGGAAGGGTTCTGGTCATCCCAAACGTCCTCTATTTAAGGATTATGGAGGCCACTGTTCTCTTAGGAACCTTAAGTGCAGCAGAAATTTTTTTGTAACCTTGACCAGATCTGTGCCTTGGCATGATTCTGTCTCTGAGCTCTTCAGGCAGTTCCATTGGCCTCATGATTCTCATTTGCTCTGACATGCACTGTGAGCTGTAAGGTCTTATATAGACAGGTGTGTGGCTTTCCTAATCAAGTCCAATCAGTATAATCAAACACAGCTGGACTCCAATAAAGGTGTAGAACCATCTCAAGGATGATCAGAAGAAATGTACAGCACCTGAGTTAAATATATGAGTGTCACAGCAAAGGGTCTGAATTCTTAGGACCATGTGATATTTCAGTTTTTCTTTTTTAATAAATATGCAAAAATGTCAACAATTCTGTGTTTTTCTGTCAATATGGGGTGCTGTGTGTACATTAATGAGGAAAAAAAATGAATTTAAATGATTTTAGCAAATGGCTGAAATATAACAAATAGCGAAAAATTAAACAGGTCTGAATACTTTCCGTCCCCACTGTATGTTCAATCTATATTATGCACCTAGTTGTTTCTCATGTATGGAATAATGTATATTATATCCTAGATCATTCATTCTATTATACTCTCTTTACTTAGCAGTTAAAACTTCTCTTCATATACAATCAATACCAGTAACTGACGTTGGATGGGTTTCTGATTGGCTGACCAAATACTCTTGATCTTTTTGTTACACAAGATAAAAAGACTCTATCTGCAATTACTGAAAATACCAATTAAGGCCGGCTGTAGTGTGTACAGTCATTGTGAATGAATGAATGAATGATTGATTTATAAAGCGCTGCAAATGCGAACTGAATCGCCTCAAGGCGCTGGATGCATTCTCTGATGTCAGCTTCTCAGAAAAGGAAGGTCTTTAGTTTTTTCCTGAAGGCCTGGTGGTTTTCTTCCATGCGGATGTTGGTAGGAAGAGCGTTCCATAGTTGAGGTCCTTGGACTGCGAATCTTCGTTCTCCCTTTGCTTTGTAGCGGTATTTGGGAATGGTAAGGAGGTTTTGGTTAGCTGATCGAAGACTGCGAGTCGGTGTGTAGTGTTTTATTTTCTCGCGGAGATATGGTGGGGCGTTTCCTTGTACGCATTTGTGGGTGAGGCAGAGGGTCTTGAATGTGATCCGTTTCTTCACGGTTAGCCAGTGTAGGCTCTTTAGGGAGGGGGAGATGGATTCCCAGGGTTTTTTCCCTGTTAACAGTCTTGCCGCCGTGTTTTGGATGAGTTGTAAGCGCGCAAGCTGATATTGGGGTAGTCCTACGTAGAGCGAATTTGCGTAGTCGAGTCGGGAATTGATGATTGTTCCCACAACTGCCGCTTTGTCCTCTTCTGGGATGAAGGGGATTAGTCTGCGTAGTTGGCGGAGGAGATGGTGGGATCCGCTCACCACTGATCCTATTTGTGCATCCATTGTCATTTCTGAGTCAAAAATGACTCCAAGACTTTTGACTTTGGTGCTTGGGGAGATGGTCTGTCCAAGGATGGTGGGAGGTGTCCATGTAGTCTTTATTTTGGAATTTTTGTTAGCTTGTAGGAGAAGTAGTTCTGTTTTTGATCCGTTGAGTTTGAGGGAGCTAGTGGTCATCCAGTTGTCTATTAAGGAGAGGCAATTCTGTAATTGCTGATGAAGGTCTTTTTGTCCGTTGATACGAAGGTAGAGTTGGGTGTCGTCAGCGTATGAATGGAAACAAAGATCGGTTTTCCTGATGATATTGAAAAGTGGGCGGATGTATATGTTGAATAGTACTGGTGACAAGGGTGATCCTTGGGGGACTCCACAGGAGACTGCCCGGGTTTCCGAGGTGAATGTACCTAGTTTCACTGTCTGGGAGCGATTCTCTAGGAAGGATGTAAACCATTTTAGAGCAGAACCTGTAGCTCCTACTACTTCAGCGAGGCGGACGAGTAAAGTATTGTGGTCTACTGTATCGAATGCTGCGCTGAGGTCTAACAGTACCAGGAGACTCTGTTCTCCGTCGTCTGCTGCTTCAAGGGCATCATCCCATATCTTCAGAAGTGCTGTTTCTGTGCCATGGCCTGGGCGGAAGCCAGATTGCAGAGGGTCCAGGAGTTGGTGTGTGTCCAGGTGGCGTTGTAGCTGTTGTACTACTGCTTTCTCCATAATCTTGGAGATGGTGTTGAGGCTTGTTATTGGTCTGCGGCTGTTAGGGTCCTTAGGGTCGAGATTTGGTTTCTTTAGGAGAGGTTTGACGATGCCTTGCTTGAGGGAGGTTGGCACAGTCCCTTCTTTGAATGATTGATTTATGAGCTGTGTTAGGATAGGAGCCAAGATGTCGGAACATTCTTTAAGCAGTTTAGTGGGGATGATGTCGTTCGGTGATGTGCTGTCTCGAAGGCTACTGATGATGTTTTTGGTTGTGTCTATGGTGATTGGAGACAAAATGAAATTCGGTGGTTGAGTGATGTTCGTGTCGATATCCTCTTTTTGGTTTGGTTCAGTGAGGATGATCGTTGTTTTCTGATGGATTGATTTCCGAATGTTGTCGATTTTGTCGATGAAGAAATCTGATAACTCATTGCAGAATTCTTGAGTATCATTTCCTGGGGGCTCTAAGCAGGCCGGGTTCATAGACTGAGCCACTATTTTGAACAGTTCCCGCGGGCGGTTTAAGGCGGATGAGATGGTGTCTGAGAAATGTTCTTTTTTGGCTTTGAAGATTGCCTTGTGGTATTTCCCCGTGAGTGCTTTGTAGTTAGCATGGTTTTCCTTGGTAGGATTTCTTCTCCATGCTCTTTCAGCTCTTCTACGTTCTTGCTTGAGTAGGGTGAGAGTACCATTGAACCAGCTTGAGTTTTTTTTGCGGATGAGTGTTCTGCGTTTTGGCGCCACCAAGTCTGCTGTTTGTAGTAATGCATTGTTTAGGGAGTTGAGCGTTTGTTCTGTTGAGAGGTTTGAGTTTAGCAAAAGAATTTTGCTCGATAATGTAGTTTTGAAGAGATCGGAGTGAAGTTTCTTCTGAGATCTATTCCAGTGTGTTGCTGTTACGTGTTTCTGTTTTTGGAGGATGGTGTTAGTAGTGATTTTAAATTTGATAGCATGGTGGTCCGTCCATGGTAGTGGAGTGTTGTCAAAAACGTTGATGTCCATATTCTGTTTGAAGATGAGATCTAGGGTGTGTCCTGAACCATGCGTGGGAGAGTTTATCAGTTGTTGAAGACCAAGTTCTTCCATTTGGTTGACGCAGGCGGTTGCGGTGGGGTCTTGGGCAGAGTTTGCCCACAGGTTAAAATCCCCAAGTACCAGCAGGTTTTTGGTTTTCAAGGTGTGCATCGAAAAGAATTCAGTGAGCGGCGTGAGGAGATTGGTCTTTGGTCCTGGTGGTCTGTAGCATAGTAGTATGTGAACGGTGTCTTGAGGTGTTGTTCGGAGGTGCAGTGGGAGTGTTTCCATGAAAGGCACTGAGTTCTGTACGTTTGGTTTGGTGAACCCAAGATGAGATTTGAAGATCACTGCTAGGCCTCCTCCTTTTTTTCCGATTCTATGCTCGGTTAGGATACTGTAGTTCTCGGGCACCAGTTCAGTTAGGATGGTGTTGCAGTCAGGTGTTAGCCAGCTTTCTGTAATGAAGAGGCAATCTAAGTTGTTTTCGATGACGAAATCGTGGATTTCAAGCCTATGCTTGACTGCAGATCTGGTGTTGATCAGGGCGCATGCTAGTTGTTGCGGTTGGATCGGTGTCTCCCTGCATTTCCTGGTTGATTGTGGGTTGGTTCTTAATAATTGTTCTTTTTTTAGTCTTTCCTTAGTGGCGATCGGTAAAGTTGCGGTGGTGTTTCTTAGCCTGTGGATGGTGTCTGCTGTGTATTTAAAGTTGCACATGATGAGGAGGATGGTGTTGCTAGCAGGGAAGGTATTCTGATGGTGGTAGTGATGTGGTGACGATCCACTTCCAGGGAGATGGAGAGGTCTGATGGCTACCCGCTGCTAATGGAGTGGTGTGGCGATGGGCTGGTGTGGGTGCGGCGGTACTTGAGGAGGTACGGCTGCCTACCCCCTAGTCGTTGATCCAGAGGAAGGCGAAAAACCCCTAGCTGCGAGGCCAATAATGCAGCAGAGGAAAAAATTCCTTCCTGACCCCCCGAGGGGCGATCGGACTGGCCCCTGGATCAACTAATGAAGTACCCTTGGTGGCTTACCTGTAGGATGGTCCGGCGGACGAGGGGGGGATCAGACACTACTTACTGGTAGGTGGTGCGGTGGCTGCGTCTAGGATGATTGATTTGGAGTAGCCTCTGGTGAGATCCCGGAGCCCTTGCAATGATGTTCAGTGAAAGGCGGGAGGGGTGCGGGCTCTGTAGGAACAAAAAGGGGAGGGGGGGATGAGTGGCTGGCTGCAGGAAACCAAGCCGCAGCCGTGGTCTGTCCCACAGAGTCTAGCGCTAGCCTATGGTGATTTAGACTGCGGCTGCGGTGGTGACCCGGGGGGGGTGCCAGAAGGGGGGGAGGATGTGGGTCTAACTGGGGGGGGTCCTGCTGGGCGCTGGTGGCCTCAGATGTTGCACCGAGGGTCTTCAGTAGTTGCACTGACAGCCTGGGTGTGCCAATATGGCCGCCGGTTAGGTCTGAGCTGCAGCTGGGCGGCGATGGGTGTACCAAGATGGCCACCGGCTAGGCCCGAGCCGCGGACTTTCCTACGGTGGTCCCGGCCGTCCAGCGAAGGTGTGCGGGATAATCCGGTAGTAGGTAAGCAAGGAGGTGGGGGGGCGCCCGCGGGCGGGCAGAACGGTCGGTGAAGGGGGCAGTGAATTGCTGCCTGTTAGCAGCCGAGCTGGGCCGGAGCCGCGGAGTATCCTGTGCGGCCGGCCGGCTGGCTGAGGGCGGCGTCAGGGAGGGAGGAGCGGGAGGGGGGTCCGATGATGGTGCGGGGGGGGCAAGCCGGACCACGGAGCTGCCTGGCGGCCGGCCGGTAGGCTGGACGGGCGGAGAACGAATGGAGGACCGACAAGAGCGGGGAGGACAGGAAACAATTGCTCATTGAACCAATTAATATAAGGCAAGATTGTTTTCACGCTACCATTTGTATTAGTCTTTTGACTAGAATTAGCATAGGAAGAGTCTGCCAATTCTATTCTTTATATATATTACAAATACAGTGTACATATCCTAAACTACGGTGTTGACAATTGAAGATCTAGCTATCAATCAGTTGTTGCAGATAGATATTGGTTCATAAAAGATTTTTTTTTTGGTGTACAGATCAGGGTATATAAGAAAATGTACCCTACCACTGCAATTTAAAGTACTCAAGCATATTTTATAGATGTAAACCCAACCACTAAACGTTTGTTAGCAGCACTCCCTATGCTTTACCTATAACATATAAAGAACATTATCAATATGACTGCTGTGACCTCATCCTTTTTAGTGAGAGGGACAGCTTATCTAATAGTCCTTTTCTAAGCCAGCTGTTATAGGTTCAAAAGCCAGACAATGTATTATGCTTACAATGAAATTAGCCTGGCAAATTCCCACATAACTTTTCTAGGAATGTGAACATCAATCATGTGGGGTTTGCCTCAAACCCATGGTAGCAGTGAAGCCAAACCTCATCCCTACCTGTAATATCTGCCATCAGAATAATTTGAAAATTAGATTTAGTGTAATCTCTATATTAACAATTGTCTTAAATTTTATAGATTTGTTCCCCCAGTCAGCAAAAAAGTATGAAGGTCACTAAATTCAACATTATTTATTGTCACTGAGTAAATTAATGAGACCTCATGAATTAGAAAATCATAGAACTTCTGGGAGGTTTGCGCCTGATATTGCATTAATGATATCAGTTTTTTGTACCATATACAGTATAGCACTAGAAAGTGCAAATGTTGGTTAAAATGTAAACTCACAATAAACATTTCTTAATATGTAAAAGTAAAATGTTGAAAGACTGCAGTCTTATTTAGCTGAAAAGAAAAACAGCTTTGAAACTGGTTTCAAGGGAGCTTATTAACCTCATTAGAAAACTGTAAGACATTTCCCAAGCAATGGTAATAGTCTTTTCATATTATATTAAATATTTCATATTCATATAATATATTTCCCCTTTGTCTGAGCAAAGGTTCAGGAAACCACATGGGCATATCTAATGAAAAGCGGACAGAAGGTCATTTGGACAAATACTGTATTCCAACTAATGAAAAGTAATAAAACAGCACTATGCATCTCTGTAAAAAGAACCTGTTGTTTTTAGTTGCTTTGGGAAATCGATAAAAATGGCCTTGTACCAACTTAACTCCAATAGGCAGATTTTAAATTATTTACACAGCCCAAGACTTTAACAAAATGACCCTCCACATCCGGAAGGGCACCTTAATGACATTAGCCAAGTTTTTGTTTAGCAAATAATTTGTTCCTACATAGATTTGTTTTCATTAATTTAAGCCCTTTATTCCATTGTATTGTTTTTTTTAACAGAATCACAGCCTTCTTCAGGAATCATAGTATGCAAGGGGCATGTTTGTTGCTGTGATTCTTAAAAGCCTGAGAGATAGCTAGCACACTACTATTCTTCAGGGGTCTGTACAGAGCAAACACTTTGCCACTATGCAGGTGCCTCTGCAAGCCATGGGTGATGCAACCTACAGCTGTACAAAAAAAATCCACATAGCAGTGAAGCGTAGGTGTCACTGACCCATGGAGCAAAGGAGGAAACTCAGGCCATGTGCCCCAGGTGCCCAGCCTTACCAAAGTCCTTGAGAAGGCATATTCTGCATTATCTATTAACTAAAGCACAGTTGTATTAAAAAGTGTAGAAAAAAATAAAAAATGAAATGTTCATGCCAACAAGGGAAAAATGTTTTAAAAATGTAAAACATTTAAAAAATATATGACATATGTCCATACTGCATATCCATTCCCGACTTGTTAAGCTTGGACCACATTGATTTAATGCTGCCCAGAAGATATTTAAGTAGGTTACACTTACATTTAGGAGAATACAGACCACTTTAATATCAATAGTTAACTTGTGTTGGAAAACAGGGAAAAACTTACCAACCATACAGCTTCCTGCCCACTGAAACTCTTCTTAAACTTTCATTAAGGGCCCATCACATTTGTCAGACCAAAATATATCCTGCATTTAGCAGTATAAACGGTCCTGTTAAAGCTGATGTCCAGCAATGCCCTGTGTTATAAACACAGTAAGCATCATGGCTGGAGACGGTTCCTTTAGGATAGTATGTTGGCGTCAAAAGGGTTCATGACTGGAAAAAGGGTGGGGTGGTGAGGTGGTTTGATTTTGGTGGCAGGTTTTTGGCAGGAAAAATAGAAAGTAGAGGACTTCTGTGTCACATTGAGTCCCATGACTTACTGGTCACTCAGTTTGTACATTTCCCACCGGAAGTCCTCACACTCTTGCCCTTTGTTGCTGGACTTTGTTATTATGCCTTTCTTTAAAAAAAAAAGAAAAAAAAGACGACACAAAACAAAAGTTAAAATATGAAATAAATAAATAAAAATAAAATATAAAAGTAAGGAAATTACAAAAACCAATTAACTTGTCAGTTGTGTTCCTGGATGCTATCGTATTTAAATCCTGACTGCAAGATTTACTATTGGTTAAGGTTGTATATGTTTTGTTTAGACATGTGTTGTAAGTTTTGTTTCGAATTAATATTCAGACAAATTTTTCGTTATTCGGATATTCGGATAGATAATTACAATATAAAAACATTTTACTGAATGCTCTGAATAACGTAGCGAAATTCGTCCAAATTTCAGAAATTCGGACTGAAATTCGAATTGAATTTTACATTGAACTCCAGTCGAATTCTCACTACACATATTGCTGAAATCAAAGACTGTGTTATTAGAGTACCATTTCAAATTAATGTTGTTTTTGTTAAGCCAAAGGTGATTTAAAGAGTTATTGTAATCACTTGATTTCTTTTGTTTGTTCACTTTGCCTTATTCAGATCGAAAACAATATAACATTTTTGTTTCGACTGATTTCAAAATTCATCGATTTGATTGTTTTGAATCGAAAAAAATCGGTAAACTCAAAGCAAATTCTGAAATTCCGAAAACTAATTCCAAAAACGAATTGAATGAATCAAATGAATTTAACTAAACAAAATAACTAGATTATTGAATCAAAACAAAACTAAACAAAACTATTTTTTTCGTCATGTCTACTTTTGTTACGAGACAATTTTATTGTCACAGCTGGTGGATATCCCTTTTGCGGGCTGAGGTGGCAGGTGGCTGAGTCAGTAGAATGGGAAGCAGGAAGCACAAGTAAGCCCCCGAGCCTAACTTGGATGGCTGTGAGCTGAATTATAAGGAAGGAAAGTTGAGATAAGCCACTCAGCAGTGCAAATGGGATCTGGTGTTGGCTATACCGTATATTTTAATGGTTTGATTGTTATCATTTGTCAAACTGTGGTCCATACCAAAGTATATAAAGTATAAATCCAGCCAAAAGAATTTTGGTGTCAGTGTGGTTATTTAAAGAGAAGTGAACAGTGGACCAGTCAAGGTTTGCTTTCACTTTAAATAATTTGTGTGGACCAAGTTTGCCCAAACAAACTATTTTCTTCACTAACATGTGGGTCTGCTGAGTGTGCTGTATAAAATGTATGTAGCTGAGACTACATACATGTAGCAAGGTCTCCAGCCTCCTTCAGTCTAATGAGGACCTCCAGGGCCAGAGATAACTGACATCCTTCTGTATGTAGTGGGTTGCGAGGCATAGTGGGTGCAAGGTGGAAGTTATTGGGCGCCAGAAACTTCTTGAATGCAAACGAGATGTTTATTTCTCTTACAAAGAGGGTTAGGGCCAGGACACCCTTGAGTAGTTGCAAGTTCAATTAGCAGACCCTGAGACTTCAATAGAAGGACAGCCATGCAGGGAAAGGCCTCCAGCAAGAAGCCACATCTGCACGTGCAGGAATGCTGTCTCCTATGGCAACAGTCTTTAACAGTTCCTAACACAAAGCGTAACAGTTCTTTCACCTTCTTCTTGTAGTTCTTCAGCCCACTGAGCTTCCGGTCTCTCACTAGACCCTCTGATTCACTGCCACTGAATCCCTTGAGCTCCTCCAATCTTCACGGTGATATCTTCCTCAAGCGTCACCCCTTTCCTCTCTGCTGGGTCCTTAGCTTGGCACTCCTGATACTTCTCAAGCTTCAATCCACTGGCCTGCTCGATCCCTGACTTGGCAAACAAGGCTGCTTTGCAAGCATCACCTCCGCTGGCTGGGTCCCTGACTTGATCACTGCCTGAAGTTTCTCAATTTTCTACCATGCCTGTTCGGTGAGAATACTGCTCCGGTACTTGCTTCAGTTACTCATTGTGGTCCCTGGTAATAAGGTGTCTGGTCCCTTAGTGGCAACAGCTTCCCCTCTACCTCCAACCCCTGACAGGTTCTCCAGCTGGCAGAACTGTCACTTCTGGTTGGACTTCAAGCCACAATCCCAACCCTGTGCTGTTCTCTTGCTTCTGGATAGACCCTCAGACAGCCTAGCAGCCAGATGCCCCCAGGCTAGGCCCAATCTCTGGCCTATCAGCCTTGGGCAACGCGACACCCAGACAGCCGTCCAGGTGGCACAGAACATAGATCACCTGACTCCACCCGAATATATAGGCTCTCCCAGCAGGCCAATGTGCAATAAGGCCAAACTTAGGGGAAATCAATAGATCTCTAACAATCAACCAGGATAATTACTCCTGGCAAGTAAATTTGTGAGGAGCATCCCTGCCTAAACTCCAGGGTGCTACATACAGCATACAGCACTGTGTTCTGGGTGTGAGACAAGACCTTCCTGTCTCATACCCAGAGCAAAATAGCGTCAGGCTGAGATGCACTCTGCCATCCATAGGCAGCTTTTTTATTCTATCAATGATTACAAAGCTTTGTCTAATTGGCGAGTCGGAGATCATGACATTATCAGCCCACCTCTCTGACCAACCAATCAGAAGAAGCTTTGTATTCAATGATAAAATACAAAGCTGCCTATGAATGGCTGAGTGCAACTCAGAAAGACACTAGTGTGTTCTGCTTGCTGAGGCTACATACAGTTTATACAGCACGCCCACTGGGTGAACATGTAAGTGAAGGAAATAGTTTATGAAAGTAAACCTGGACATCAGCTTTAAAGCTGAATTCCAGGAAAAGTAAAATCCTCTGCACTGCAAGGGTTTAATGCTCATTCATGTCTAGAGGACTTATAAAAGCAATTTAAGCAATATCTGATCCTCCACTCCAGCGGGCTACTCTGCACTGATAGATCAGTCCATGCAGCTTCTTATCCCCTGTACTCTGGCAGTCTAAGGTTCTTTGATGTCATCAGAGCAGGGCCCATAGCCCTGCATTGAATGTGAGGACACTGAGAAACAGTCCACTGCCACAGCATGGGTGAGCACCATCTGCCAGGACAGCAGATGATTGGGTAAGTAAAGTCTGACCCTAGACAGAAATGAGCACTTAACATATGCAGTTCAGGTTATGGATGTTTTTTATTATTCTTTGACTTGGGTTTTAAACATATGCAACAACACCTGAAACTCAATAATGAATCTGCCATAAATTGTGCATGGCGTTTGTCCCATGTGCAAGCAGGAACTTCTGTTGCCCTCACAACCCCTTCCACAGGCTCAGCATGCCTGACCTCATTGCACACTGGTTTGGGGGTGTTAGAGTGCGGGTGCATACACTCAGCAGCCAGCTCCTATTGCACACCAGGAAGTTTTGTAGTGTGGGCAGACACATTAAGCCAGCCACTAGTCAGACCTGGAGGAGTTGTAGGGCACTCTCCGTGGCTCTTTGCTGCAGATCTGACAGGAGTCAGAATAGAAAAAATAACAGGCGGTTTCAAAGGTCGTTGGGACCCGGACACCCAGCAGTAGATGTGGGGCATCTGCCCAACACTAGTTAGACCCTAGCTTTTTACTGCATTATATTGTTGAATTACACTGTTGTTCTTAAACTGCTGCATGTACTACTGCAGAACATGTTCAATCAACTCTTACCCAACCAAAAATGGTCTTATTGCTGTTTTTAGCTCAGATATTGCCATTGGTATGTCTGTGTTTTGTGTTTTTTCAGGTCCAGTTAAAAGGCTAGTCACTAATGGGGACAGTAGGGGAATCCAACATAAACCAGCAGCTCAGGGGTACTGCTTCATATCCTGTGCATCAGATGTAAACTTATTATGACGTATGGAGGTACTGTAAGTATGCTGCTTGTTCTCATTTACTTCAGCAGACCTCAAGGACTTGCAAAATGTTTATCCTTGACTTGATCAATATTTTACTGAGCTGCACATATGGAAAAAAAGTGTATTCCTTTATTGTGGAGTTCTTTAAATTATCCAGGAATTTTTCCAACATAATGGAAAAACTCTCTGCATTGGTTTGGAGCTTGGATGCCCATACGGCTTCACAAAGTCCTACAAAGCTTATTAAAAGTAATTATTAAATAGGTTGAATCACTTGAAAAATACTAAGGGATGTAGGATCATCTTTACACATCAATCACTAACAGTGTTACACACATAATCCACAAGCATTGTAATCACATTTCCTCTGCTGTTCTTATTATTTAAGGTACTATCACGCTATGATCTCAGTCAATCGGTTCAAACAGACAGTTGAAGTGTCACAATAACATTTTCCATTTGACAAAATACAAAAGCAGCAAGCTTGCTTAAACATAGCTTTTTATAGTTTAAAACTATAGTTCGCTATAACTCTAATAAAATGGAAAATGAAAATTAATGGCAAGGTCTTGATGAAATAAAAATATTGTCCCTAAACTAGGACAAGTCTCTCATGGGAAGGACATATTGTGCATTTTTTAGTAGGGAAAGAATGAACATTCTGACAAGACCAGCAAATATTTGTCAAGGAGCATGTGATAAACGTTACTAGCCACAGTCAATAGGAAAAAAAGCATGCTATGATATAGTGCTCTTTTGATGGCTGTACACTTATTAGCCACATCTGTTTTTCAAGCAACAAGGTGACTGCCTTCAAGTTCAAGGGCTGTCCTCTGTAAGGGTAGGATAGATCAGGTTCTTTCCCTATGGAAGCCACAAGTTGACAAAGATTAATATTAGTCTTTTGACAGCATCCCATAGGCAATAACCACTCTCATCATTTATTGCAATGTCCTAGAACAAGAATTGCCCTAGGCTTATTGTTTTCATTAATAGGCTAAAATACCTGTTGTTTTGAAGCCATAATCCATGTAATATTGATGGTTAAAGTGTAAGATTTATAATGTCCCCAAGATTATAAAATTACTTTGTGGCTTACCAACTGACAGCCTTGTATTTTACTTTACAGTTTGGAAGATTGATGGTTGGCTTTCAGATTTACAGCATACAATGTACAAAGTTTTTGCTTTGAAAAAAATATATACAATATTATCCTACTGGATATTTATTTTAGGTTGAAAACAAAATGGTTAGAGCTTTATATTTGGGGTACCTAAGCAAAAAATATGATCTTTCAATTACTGTGACAGGCAAATGAAAAGTACCCCAAGGGTAGTAGTGGGCAGAAAGAATGTTTTCCTTTGTTCTCGTTCACATCTTCACATATTCATGTGCATTTTGAAATACTTAAAAACATACTGTATATCACAAAAATACATTAGGGGAGATTTACTAAAACTAATGCACATAGAATCTCGTACAGCTGTGCATAGTAACCAATCAGCTTCTAGGATTTAGGCTCCATGCATACTAGTGTTTTTTAGGCTCCTAGAAGTTGTCTTTAGCGGTTTTTTTTTTCTGCACTTAGAAGCTAAATAGTGTTATCCTGTGTGTTCACGCACACTACTTTGTAGTTTTTGGCACGTGTAGAGTTATGGAGCGTTTTTCAAGCAGAAAAAAAGGCTGAACGCTCCTAAACGCTGTTAGATCCACTGCTAAGCATCGTTTTTCAGTGTTTTTGTTTTCTCTTTTTCTTAGCCAGGAGCCCACCGCTGTCCTTAACAACCAGTGTTTAGCTGATTGTTAAGGAGCGGGCCGACAAGCCAGCCGCCACATCCTTACCAATGGATGACTCATCAGCTGCCAGCGGTTTGCTCGCTTACAGCTGAATGTAAACAAAACAATTGTCAGCAATAAAAATTGTCCCCCACCAATCCATACCAATCCCTTATCCGAGTATGCAGCCTGGTAGGCTAAGAAAGGGGGGGGGACAAGCAAGCGCCCCCCCCGAACCATACCGGGCAACATGCCTTCAAGATGGGGGGGTGCTTTGCGTAGAGGGGCTCCCCCATCAAAGCGCCTTGTCCTCATGTTGATGAGGGGGGTGACTTATTGGAATCTGGAAAGCAGTTTTTGACAAGTCCTTTATTAAAAAAACAAAAATAAAAAACAATTGTCCTCCAGTGTAAATCCGGCATCAATCACGATGAACACCTGCTGCCAACCCGAAAAAAAGAAAAAGCAGTTCGCACCAGTCGAAGGCTTTTGCCGAATGACAGCTCCACCGCCAGACAGTTCTTAAATAACTAAGGGGCAGAGCTGCCCAGTGATGTCACTGGGTGGCTCTGCCCCTTGTGGCATCATTGACCCAGCATGCCTTGGTTGATGACGTCAGACCTCTTTTTTTTTATTTCCAGACGGATCTACTTCGGATCTACTTCGGGGGACATATTTTTTTTTTAATAATAAAAAAAAACTGCCTCTTGTATTTATTTACACTACACTTTTTTTTTGGTGTAGGGGTACTATGTACTTGTCAAAGGGGGCTTCCAGATTCTGATAGCACCCTACCCAAAAGCAACCCTCCCATGTTGAGGGCATGTGGCCTGGTATTGTTCAGGCTGCATGAATGGATAAGTGTCTTTTATGGATTTGGGGGGGGGGGGGCGGACCATTTTTTTTTTAATTTGTGTATGGGGCTCCATATCAGACCATAAAGGGCCTGGTATAGATTGAGGGGGAACCCCACGCTGTTTTTTTTCACATAGTTTTTATTGCCGGCAATTGTTTAGTGTACATTGAGCTGTCAGCAGGGAAACCCTAATGAGTCACCTGTTTTGCTAAGGACACAGCAGCCGGATTCCAAGCCCGCTCCTTAATAACCGCTATTCAGTGGTTGTTAAGGATGCTGGTGGCCGCCTGCTTCTTAACAAAAATGCTACCACACCTAAACAGTGCAAAAAAATGGCAAAACCGCTAAATATTAGCGTTTTTTTTATCCAGCAGTTTTCGAGCATCTAGTGTGAATGGAGCCTTATTGTCAAAGTTTAATTGAACAAGCGGAAGTTAGAAGCTGATCTGTTACTCTGCACAGCTGCACCAGATTCTGGATGCACCAGTTTTAGTAAATCACCCCCACTGAGTCCAAAGCGGCTGTTTATATTTATGCACTGCATTGGTAAAAATTAGGGATGTCTGATTTTCCTGAGCACTTTCATGCTCTATAATTCTCAATAGAACAGGAAAAATGAATAAAAAAACGTGCGTACAATGCACATTAAAAATGGGTTTAAAAAAACATGAAAGCAGACACGGACACATGTGAACCCAGCCTTAAGCCCCGTACACACGGTCGGACATTGATCGGACATTCCGACAACAAAATCCTAGGATTTTTTCCGACGGATGTTGGCTCAAACTTGTCTTGCATACACACGGTCACATAAAGTTGTCGGAAAATCTGATCATTCTGTGCGTGGTGACGTAAAACACATACGTCGGGACTATAAACGGGGGAGTAGCCAATAGCTTTCATCTCTTTATTTATTCTGAGCATGCGTGGCACTTTGTGCGTCGGATTTGTGTACACACGATCG
Source organism: Lithobates clamitans (assembly GCA_037952925.1). NCBI lineage: Eukaryota > Metazoa > Chordata > Amphibia > Anura > Ranidae > Lithobates > Lithobates clamitans. The sequence goes on along the minus strand of JBBGZY010000833.1, from coordinate 5,338,960 downwards.
GAAATTCCGACAACAGATTATGTTGTTGGAAAATTTTATAGCCTGCTCTCAAACTTTGTGTGTCGGAAAATCCGATGGAAAATGTGTGATGGAGCCTACACACGGTCGGAATTTCCGACAACAAGGTCCTATCACACATTAGACTGTGGTTAGTTTGTTAGCTAGGGGTCTGGAGTCTGGCTGGGGAAAGAGTAGGTGGGTTCCCTGGCCACCTCTCCATGTCAGGAGGTAGCAGTGCTGCATATGGCTGTGTTTTTGTAACTGAGTGTCAGTGAGGAGGCCAAAGTTATATGTTTTCTTGATGTACCCTCAGAGGGAGACTTGGGTTTCTGGAACAATGGATCGTTAGTAATAGAATCTTTGACTGATTCTCACTTATAGTGGTTCTAAAGCAGGGGTAGGCAACCTTTTGAGCACAGTGTGCCGAAAAATGTTTTCAAAGAAATTGACCGTGCCAATTTTATAACAAAAAAATGTCAACTTCACACTCTCAATCACGAAAAGGATTTTTTATGAAGTAAATGCTGTAAACTACTTGAGTAGTAGTGAGAAATTAACATCCTGCACTCTCATGCCTCAGATCAGACCCAATTCTTGAAACTCCACACTTCAGATCAGCTCCAATTCATGTACCTTCACAGCTCAGATCACTGTCCCCCCTGCAAATCTCTTTCACCGCTGTATCCCCCTGCTCATCTGTCCCACCACTGTAACCCCCTGCACATCTGCCCCACCACTGTAACTCCTTGCATATTTTCCCCACCACTATAACCCCCTGCTCGTCTGCCCCACCAATGTACCCCCTTTCTCATCTGCCCCACCACTGTAACCCCCTGCACATCTACCCTACCACTATAACCCCCTGCACATCTGCCCCACCGCTATAACCCCCTGCACATCTACCCCACCACTGTAACCCCTCCACATCTGCCCCACCACTGTACTACCCTGCACATCCGCCCCACCTCTGTACCCTCCAGCTCATCTGTCCCACCACTTTAACCCCTTGTACATCTGCCCCACCGCTGCACCACCCTGCTTTTCTGTCCCACCACTGTAACTCCCCGCTCATCTGCCCCACCAATGTTCCCCCTTTCTCATCTGCCCCACCGCTGTACCTCCCTGCACATCTGCTCCACCGCCGTACCCCCATGCTCTTCTGTCTCACTGCTGAACCATCTTCTCATCTGTTCTAACACTGAACTTATCTGCTCATCTGCCCCACCATTGTAACCTCCTTTCTCATCTGCCCCACCACTGTACCTCTTGCACATCTGTCCCACCTCTTTACCCCCTGCTCCTCTGCCCCACTGCTGTAAACCCCTGCTCATCTGTCCCACCAATGTACCGCCTTTCTTCTCTGCCCCGCCACTGTACCCCCCTGTACATCTGCCCCACCTCTGTACCCCCTGCTCTTCTGCCCAACCACTGTAACCCCCTGCTCATCTGTCCCACCAATGCACCTCCTTTCACATGTGCCTCACCGCTGTACCCCACCTGCTCTTCGGTCCCACACCTGAACCTCCTTCTCATCTGCCCAAACTATGAACCCCTCCTTCTCATCTTCCCCACCATTGTAACCCCCTTCTCATCTGGCCTAACACTGAACCCCCCTTGCTCATCTGTCCCACCACTGTAACCCCCTGCTCATCTTCCCCATCTCTGTACCCTCCTGCTTTTCTGCCCCACTGATGAACCCCCTTATCATCCCTCCCACCACTGTACCCCCTTGCTCTTCTGTCCTACCACTGTACCTCCTGCACACCTGCTCCACCGCCGTATCCCCATGCTCTTCTGTCTCACTACTGAATCACCTTCACATCTGTCCTAATACTGAACCCATCTGCTCACCTGCCGCACAACTGTAACCCGCTTTTTCATATGCCTTACCAATGTACCTCCTGCACATCTGTCTCACCTCTGTACCCCCCTGCTCTTCTGCCTCACCACTGTAACCCCCTGGTCATCTGTCCCACCAATACACCTCCTTTCATATCTGCCCCACTGCTCTATCCCCCCTGCTTTTCTGTCCCACCACTGAATCCCTGTCATGGACATACTACTTCCAGACCTGCAAAATGGCTCAGGCGCATCCCAGCCAACAGGTCCCCAGTAGAGGAGAACAGGCGTGCGCCAATGCGCATGCGCCGATCGCGGAGATCGTGCGTGCGCACAAAGTGACGCGGCTTTGGCGCTCAGTGGCCTTTAAGAGGGGCTTCCACCGTTCAGCTCTTGCTGTCTGATCTGCAGCTTCACCTGTGACCTGTTCCTGTAATCTGCATCTGATCACCCTCCGACCTGGCTCTCTGACTACGCTGCTGTCTCCAATCCTGAACCTTGGCTTCCCTTGACCCTGATCCTGTTTACCTGCCTGCCTGATCTCCTGCTACCAGAACCAGCCTGAACTTGACCATTCCTTGCCTGCCGATTCTGTTGAACTGATCCGCTGTGTATGACCCGGCTTGTCTGACCTTGCTTCTGCCTGCTGTGCGCTTCTGCCCACGTGTGCTTGCTGCTTCTTGATGCACCTGCAGTCTGCTGACCTGCATCCAGCTTACCTCCAGCCTTCTGACCTGCATCCAGCTCATCTGCACCCTGCTGACCTGCATCCAGCTTACCTGCAGCCTGCTGACCTGCATCCAGCTCATCTGCACCCTGCTGACCTGCATCCAGCTTACCTGCACCCGGCACTCCAACCAGTTCCAGTGCCTCCCAGTGGACATCATCTCCAGTTCCAGAGAATCCACCAGGCACTCATACCCCACTGTGCTCCTACGGTCACTGTCCTCAGCTCCAGTGACCTGGAAACCAGGGCTGTACGAGAGGTCTCCCTCTGCACGTCAGGCTCACATACGAGGTATGTGTCAATCCCCTTCTCATCTGCCCCAACACTGAACCCCCCTGCTCATCTGCCTCAACACTGAACCCCCCTGCTTATCTGCCCCAACACTGAACCCCCCTGCTCATCTGCCCCACTGCTGAACCCCTTTCTCATCTCTTCCACCACTGTACCTCCCTGCACATTTGCCCCACCACTATACTCTCCTGCTCTTCTGTCCCACCTCTGAACCCCTCCTGCTCATCTGCTCCACCACTGTACCCTCTTGTCATCTATATGTGTGATATGCAGAGTGGTAAAAGGAAACAGAGATGAGATACAGCTACTTGTCCTGCCACACTCATCCTGCTGATCCACCTCTCGCATCCAGCCCACGTGCCTGTATGTGATGTCACATTCAAGCATCTGTAATGAATGCGCAATAATGAGATCAGGTCAGGGACATTTTCTGAAAGCAGTGGGCCTGTGTGCAGGATCATAAGTTGGGCCCCTGCAGCTGAGAAAAAGTTTCTGCGCTGCAGCAAAATTTGGGTGTGATTTTCATTGTGCTGAATACTGACTGTGGCTTAAAGGGACACAGAGTGCAGGGGTTCAGTAGTAAGTGACGCAAAGGTTCAGGAATAGTTTCAACAAAGTTCCCAGAAGCTCAACAGTAATTTCACAAACTGGCACAGTGTGTGTCAATGAACACACAAAGCCCAGCTTGGAAGTAAACCCGCACGTTTGCCACAATAGGAAGCAGCTTTCCATGGTGGCACACCGAGAAGAGGAGGAGCCAAGCATGCTGGCAGGGACCCCAGAAGGGGAGGTTCAGGGCCAATACCCTTGCACAGAGCAGGTAACAATAACATCTTTTTTATTTTAGTAAAAAAAAAAAGTGTAACCTTACAACCACTTTAATGTATGTGATAATAAGTTTTAGAAAGCACCAAGATTAAATAATATGTACACCTCAAAGACATTGGGAAATGATTACTGTTTCCATGATGAAGTATTTGGATGCCAGGAATTACTTGATGTCATCAGTTTAGCATGGACTGCCACAATTCAATAACACTGGCACAAGCACACTATTTATGGTACTTTTATGTACGTTATATTATAGTGTATGCATAATTATGAATATGGCACTCTGAGTAGGGGAATACTCCCCTAACACAGTGTTTGAGGGTTATATTGAAAACATTTTTTCTTATTTATTTATATGTGATGATTAAACAAATTCATTAATTTGGAAAGCTCTAGTATGTGATTTAAAATTAAAATGAGATTTTATTTTAAATCCATTGATATTACAATAGGAGCCCATTCATACCATATTACGCAATACTATCATAATCTGGTCCACAGATTTTCCAACTCTAGCAGATTGAGAATGACAGCACTGGGCAGGTCAACTGAGGAGTTAAGCACTTACACACGCACACACATGTAGCGGTACTCCCATAGGGGCTGCTAAGTGATGTTAGAAAACAGTTCATGTGCTTGTTTTTTTGTTATTTTTATTAGGGAATTTAACTTGGATGGGGAAGAGAAATATGAGATGCCCGGCAAATTGTATATCAATCAATTGGTGGATTGCATATCAATCAGTTGGTAGATTGTATATCAATCAATTGGGACAACTATGTACACTTCTCTGTACACGTTACTACTTCAGTCTCCTCCTGCATAACTCTTGCTTGCAGACTGCACACCAGACCATTTACGATGTGACAAGTTATGACAAGACTTCATCAGAAGTCCTTTGAAGTCCCTAAGTAATGTTAATGATGCCCTGCATGCCTCCTAAATGGACTGTTGGATTTAACACCAATAAGAGATTTTAATTTGAACTTCTTGTTATCGACGTTAGAATTGTTGGGAAAATGAGGGAGCATTGTGTTCTACTCCCGCTTTCCCATTCTAGCTACACAGTTTCTGATTTGTCAGACCTTGGTGTAGGCCCAGTATACTGTATGAAACTGCTCACATGAAACTGAATTTAAACAAAGGAATAAGGAGGAGAAAGGTCAGTGTATGTAAGATACTATATATACATTTACTTTGCTGATCCTTGCACACCTTTATTTTGGCTATCTTAACCACTATGATTCTGATTATCCAGGGTCCCATTTGGGGTGACCGTGGAACTTTGATATGCTTTTTGTTATCCCCAGCTGAATCCCCTATAGTTATAATATGTATATTGTGTTTGTTTTTTTCCATTAACATTATGTTTTGCCATTTTCTCGTATTTTTGCTATATTGCTTTGCTTTTCATATTTCAACGGATGTGTGAGCTATTAGCATTCCATGCTTGTTGATTTAATATATATGTCTGCTGCTTTTTTGCTGCCTGATGTTCTGCAACAAGTCTGTGTTGATAGGCTCATTGCAATCACTGGCAGCCAACTGTGTTTTGACAGTTCAGAGTGACTATGGCAGTATGTCCTGCTGCCTAACAGTTCTCTATATGGCACCAACTTCTTGCAGAGGGTCTCCATGGCAGCCATGATGTTGGCAGCTCTATGTGGCTTATACATACATGTTTTAGTAGAATTAACATTTTAGAGCAAAAGACAGAAATCATTGCAAATATTCACGTCCTTTTTTCCCCCACAAATAGAGCTTTCTTTTGGTGGTATTTGATCATCTCTGCGATTTTTATTTTTTGCGCTATAAACAAAAAAAGACCAACAATTTTGAAAAAAAAAACAATATTTTTAACTTTTTGCTATAATAAATATCCCCCCCCCCAAAAAAAAGTCTTCATCAGTTTAGGCCAATATGTATTCAACATATTTTTGTAAAAAAATTGCAATAAGCGTATATTGATTGGTTTGCGCAAAAGTTATAGCGTCTACAAAATAGGGGGTAGATCTATGGAATTTTTACAATCTGACACTTTTGACACTTTTTTGGGACCATTGTCATTTATACAGTGATCAGAGCTAAAAATATCCACTGATTACTGTATAAGTGTCACTGGCAGGGAAGGGGTTAAATACTGGGGGGCAATCAAGGGGTTAAGTGTGTTCCCTCATGAGTGTTTCTAACTGTGGCGGGATGGGACTGACTGGAGGAGAAGACATATCGCTGTTCCTAATTATTGGAACAGCAGATCTGTCTCTCCTCCCCTGTCAGAATGGGCATTTGTGTGTTTACATACACAGATCCCCATTCTGGCTCTCGTGCCAGTGATTGCGGGTGGGCAGCGGACATCACAGCCGCCGGCCACGTGCATCAGGTCCCCCGCCGTGCAGCGGGTGGCGTGCGTCTGCTATGGCTCTTAAAGAAGCGGACGTACATGTACAGCGATTTGCGGGAACGAGCCAACCTGCCGCTATAAATATGCGTGAACTGGTCGGCAAGTGGTTAAAGCATAGCTCCACTTTTGTTGAGAAAAAAACATTCCCCCCTGGGTGATCTATGTACAAGAGTTTTAACAAACTTTGTTGCAGATTCCTACCTTTTGTTATTCTGAAGTAATCCCTGTGTGTTTCTCTGTGTCCATGTGAGAGAGTGAATCTAATGGGAGGGGTTTCATAATTATCAGCTGTGCACCTTGCAGGGCACTAATGAGGAAAGCTGCTGGGCCTGCATTTCTTTCGATGTGCTCCTATAGGGAATATCTCACCAAAAATACAATTTTTGTTGCAGGGGATGTTTGAAATCTGACTTGTTTCTTAGTGTAGACTTCTGGGAAAATCAGCGAGCCAATCACACAAGCAGGAAATTATGTTTCTGGGGGGCATTCTGTACACATTATGTGTGCAGAACACCTCCAGGTAGCCATATTGCAATGCATTTTCAGAAAATTACAGCGGCTGCAGATTGAAAAGGAAAGGTAAATTTTTAATAACATTCAATTACAACATGACTTATGCCGCAATTGTATACGCTATATTATTTTTTCTTTATTTGCTATTTTTTCCCCCAATGAAAGTGGAGTTACCCTTTATTTTCAAACTGGTAGGTATGCAGTAAAAGGATATAAAGGAGACACTGTGTATGTCTTTTGCCCAGTATCAGCTGATGAGGCAGAGTCAGTCGCACCACATTCAGGAAAGATCCCAACGTTATTCTTGGGATCCACCAAGGGGCGGATTAATACACAGGCTGGTCAAGACTGCAGCCTAGGGCCCCATGTGTGCAAGGGCCCCCGATTGGCCATGATATTTTTATTAATTTATATATATTTTTGTATATGTAGAATAAAAACCATGCCTGCGTGTTATACGAATACGCCGATAATTTTTTTTTACCAACAGGGGGCGGGGATCGGGCAGTTCTCCCCGGGTGCCACCCATTGGGGGGGTGTCAGGCCAGCTGTCCTGCCTCTCCTGGCCCTGGGACAGCGCTGCCAGCATACTTTAAAGTTGAGAAAACATTACTGCCAGCCCTTTCTCATGCACAGCTCCTTGTGTGTCACTCTCAATGAAAATGGAAGTCTCCTAATACCTCAATTAAAGTCGCTCCGTCTGGCCGCTCTCCTCCTCCTGCTCCACCTCCTTCCCAAGTGTAGCCTTTGATTGCAGAAGGAGAGCGGTCATGTGGCCATCAATGAATGATCAGAGGAGAGCAGTCACATGACCGGGTCACGAAGAACGGCGTTAATTAGAATCTTTGATTTACAATGAGTGACACAGGAGGAGCGGTGTATGAGAAAGGGCTGGCAGTTATGTTTTCTCAACTTTAGAGTATTCTTTCCCAGAAGACTGGGGGTCTCCTGGGAGTGCAGGGGGGCTTTATAATGAAAGAGGCCTGTGTGATATGCAGGCAAAGGGGTCTGTGTACTATGCAGATGTCTGTGTACTGTGCAGGGAAAGGGGTTTGTGTACTGTGCAGGGAAAGGGGGCTGTGTTATGTGCAGGGGGTCTGTGTACTGTGCAGGGAAAGGGGGCTGTGTTATGTGCAGGGAGTCTGTGTACTGTGCAGAGGGTTGTGTACTGTGCAGGGAAAGGGGTCTGTGTACTGTGCAGGGGGGCTGTGTACTGTGCAGGGGGGCTGTGTACTGTGCAGGGGGTCTGTGTACTGTGCAGGGTGTCTGTGTACTGTGCAGGGAAAGGGGGCTGTGTTATGTGCAGGGGGTCTGTGTACTGTGCAGAGGGTTGTGTACTGTGCAGAGGGTTGTGTACTGTGCAGGGGGTCTGTGTACTGTGCAGGGGGTCTGTGTACTGTGCAGGGGGTCTGTGTACTGTGCAGGGGGTCTGTGTACTGTGCAGAGGGTCTGTGTACTGTGCAGGGAAAGGGGTCTGTGTACTGTGCAGGGAAAGGGGTCTGTGTACTGTGCAGGGGGCTGTGGGAAGTTTTTTTTCCTGAAGCTTCCCTCTTAATGTTAGGGTGCGTGTTATCTACACTCTGAAAATGAAACAAAGGCGCCACTCTAAGTGCAGTAAAAAACATGGAGTTTAAAAAACCTGTAAAAAGGTACTCGCAAAGGTACATAGTGAACAAGCATGTTGGCAAAAGCTGGCGGATATCCTGGGAGTGAGTCTGGTCTGTTTCCTGGATTGCAGTGGTGTCCGATGGACAGGCTGCGCCGATGGATGCTGGCACTTCCTGCCGTTGGAACGTAGGATTGTTCTGCTGTTGATTATTGCTTGCTTTTATGTGCTGCTGCTGCTGCTGCTGCTGTTTATGGTATTTGCATGGCTTTTGCTCTATTGGAATATTACACAGCGTTTCGATTGGTCTCTGTCAGGATGTTGTGATTTTGCCTCACTTAAACAGAAGCTGCTGCAGACGTTTTTGGCCTAACTGTTGGTTTAGAAAGGTAAAATCTATTACCAGCTTGCAGGTGTATTTTGAATGCTTTTTTTCTGTGGCATTGCTGTTTATAGTAGGCTCCTGTCTGAATGTGTTTGGGCTGTAGACCTGAGAGTTGCACTTGAGAAGTGTAATAAAGGGTCTACCCTTTTACACATGGCACTAAATAATTTATTTTCTGGTAAAGCATGCTTAGGAGGGGGCCACACAAAAAGTAGCCTAGGGGCCCATGACCACCTTAATCCTCCACTGGATCCACCAGGCTGTCTGATTGACAGCTGGCTCCATCTTTCAGCACGTGTATATGAGCTAGAGCCAGCCACGCCCTCCCCTCCCCTCCCCAACCTGTCACTCCAGTAAGCACTGAAGGAGCAGAGCAGGGTGCAATGACTAACACTGTTCTGCTCTGCCAGCAGACTGATTGCTGATGAATCAGCAGCCATGTGAGCTGTCAGTAGGGATGAGCTTCAGGTTCGACTCGAACATCGGCTGTTCGATCGTTCGCCGAATTGCGAACAATATGGGCCGTTCGCGCCAAATTCGTGTGGCGCGTCACGGCCCATAATTCACTGCAGCATAATTCACTGCGGCATCATCCACCTAAAGGAGGGGTGATAAGCCCACTTAGCCACACAGCTGAGAGGAGCACAGCTCCCCACACTGGATCTGTTTGCTTTGAGTGGCTAAGTGGGCTTATCACCCCTCCTCAGGTGGACACCCCCTCCTTCTCCTTTCACCTGTGTGGCTTCTGACCCGATAGGATCGTGGATGTCTTCCCTTACTTTTATGAAGTGGCTATTTACCTATGGGACCTTTCCTTCTGTCATCCATTTGATGGACTAGCTCCTTTTCGTTTACAGCTGAGAAGTCTGTGTCTATTCAAGGACTTGCCCTTTTTACTATTTTTTCAGTGCGGGAAGTTCTAAGTAGTGCATTGATATATGACTTTTAGTATACTAACACATATTTCATTATACATTATTCACCGACTGCACTTTGATTTATGTTTGATTTATGTATTTAATTGTATTGATTTTGGATTGCTTTACTATGATCCGCTTTGCACATTTATATTTTTGAATTATTGGTATATATTGGGAGTGCTTTAATACTAGTTTCCCCCATTAATTATGAGCGCACATTTTTTTGTTTTATTTGATTTATTTTACACAGATATTGGTGTTTTATTTGTGCAGCTATAAGTTTTGAATACTATTATCGTTTTTTTAGCGCGGTTATATTTTATTTTTTATTTTTATACAGTATGCAATTGAGCTACTGGCCTGTCCTGCATCCAGCGTTCTTTCGGAACGCACATTCAGTGCTGCTGGAGGCTTTGTAAACGATCACAGGGTGCGTCTGTCCACCAACTCAGTCGATCGACTGACCTTCATAAAAATGAATCAGTCTTGGATCACCACCAGCTACCAAGCACCTGATGCTGATGTAACCGAATAATTTTTTTTGAAATCTCAGATCCCTTCAAAGACTGCCTATGCTGATGCTGAGTGACTATCCTGAGTAATTATCCTCTTCCTCCTCAATGATCATGCTGATAGCTTGTAAGAACATTTTTGGTTCTGGGCGCCGTCACCAGTGCCTAAGGCCCAATTTTTCAGCCCCTGTTTAACAGGGGCATGTAATTACAATTTTTGATGCAATACTTTGCAGCAGGGCTCGTTCCTGTGTTCCAACTAGAGTATCTGTGAGGGGTTGCAGTGTTGTGGCACCAGTGCCTAAGGCCTCATTTTTCAGCCCCTGTTCAACAGGGGCATGTAATTACAATTCTTGATCTTTTATTTCACAGCAGGGCCCATTTCTGTGCCCACCAAGAGCGAGTGAGGACTTACAGTGTTGTGACACCAGTACCACCACCACCAAAGGCCCAATTTTTCAGCCCCTGTTCAACAGGGGTATGTAATTAGAATTCTTGATCTAATATTTCACAACAGGGCCCATTTCTGCGCCCACCAAGAGCGAGTGAGGACTTACAGTGTTGTGGCACCAGCACCACCACCACCACCAAAGGCCCAATTTTTCTGCCCCTGTTCAACAGGGGCATGTAATTACAATTCTTGATCTAATATTTCACAGCAGGGCCCTGTGAAGGCTTACAGTGTTGTGGCCACAACAACACCTAAGGCCCAAATTTCTGCTGAGTATATAGGGCAGGCCCCTACTTTCAAACATCCAACTTACAAACGACTCCTACTTGCAAACGGAAGGAGACAACAGGAAGTGAGATGAAATCTACCCCTAGGAAGGGAAATTCTCTCCTGTAAGAGTTAATATGGGAAAAACATTTCTCCTTTCCACTGATGCTTTATCACCAATCCTTGTTTCACAAAAAAAAACAAATTTTCAAAAGACATTTGTCATTCGGACAAAAAGTGAGGTGAAATCTTCTGAAGAGGAGCACAGACAGCAAAGCAAATGTCACGGGGGTGATAACCCTTCCCTATGTTTTCCAAAAAGCTTAAAAAAGATTTTTTGGCTGGAGCTATACACATTAAAAATGTACCCGTTCAAAATTACAAACAGATTCTACTTAACAACAAACCTACAGTCCCTGTCTTGTTTGCACCGCCTGTATACTGCTGTTCAGAGTATATAGGGCCTGGTGGCCCCACACCTTTACTTTTTTCAATTTGGGTGCGGGGTTCCCCTTAATATCCATACAAGACCCAAAGGGCCTGGTAATGGACTGGGGGGTACCCATGCCGTTTGTCTCACTGATTTTCATCCATATTGCCAGGACCCGACATTACATTAAACCCGCAAGCAGTTTTAAATGACATTTTTTCCTTTAAAAATGACATTTTGTGCAGGGACTGTTCTAAGCAAGGGAAACACGCGCCACTTTACAGGCATACTATAGACACCCCCCCCCCCCTCCAGGTATGATATTTAAAAGAATATTTCACTTTTTTTTTACTTTAACCACTTCAATACCAGGCACTTAGACACCTTCCCGCCCAGCCCAATTTTCACCTTTCAGCGCTGTTGCAATTTGAATGACAATTGCGCGGTCATGCTACACTGTACCCAAACAATTTTTTTATCATTTTGTTCCCACAAATAGAGCTTTCTTTTGGTGGTATTTGATCACCTCTGCGGTTTTTATTTTTTGCGCAACAAATAAAAAAAGACCGAAAATTTCGAAAAAAAACAAGTTTTTCTTTGTTTCTGTTAAATTTTTTTGTAAATAAGTACGCTTTCTCCTTCAATAATGGGCACTGATATAGCTGCACTGATGGGCACTGATACGGCGGCACTGATGGGCACCGATCAGGTGGCACCAATGAGGTGGCACTGATGAGGTGGCACTAACGGGCACTGATGATGGGCACTGATAGGCGGCACTGATGGGCACTGATAGGTGGCACTGATGGGCACTGATAGGTGGCACTGGTATGCGGCACTGATGGGCACTCATAGGTGGCACCGATGGGCACACATAGGCGGCACTGATGGGCACTCGTAGGTGGCATTGATTGGCATATATGGGTGGCACTGATGGGTACTTGTGTGGCACTGATGTGTGGCACTGATGAGCACTGATAGGTGGGCACTGATGGGTACAGATGGGCACAGATGGGCACTGACAGGTGGCACCGATGGGCAATGACTGGTGGCTAAGATGGGCAATGACAGATGGCACTGATATAGCATTGCTGGGCATTACTGGGCATTGCTGGGCATATCATTGGCATACTAGTGCCAATCAGTGCCCTGATTGGCACAGATTGGGCACATGTGGATGGCCATGGGGTACATACCTGGCCATCCACGTTGCCCCTTCCCTGGTGGTCCTAGTGGCATCCCTGGTAGTCCAGTGGGGTGATCTGCGGGGGGGCTGCGCTGATAAACAATCAGCGCAGACCCCCCTGCCAGGAGAGCCGCCGATCGGCTCTCCTCTATTTGCATCTGTCAGACGCGAGTGAGGAAGAGCCGATCAACGGCTCTTCCTATTGACAGCGTGATCAGCCGTGATTGGACACGGCTGATCACGTGGTAAAGAGCCTCCGCCGGAGGCTTTTTACCAAGATCAGTGTAGCGGTGTGTCAGACTGACACACCGCTCCACCGATCGCCGTGATGCGCGCCCCCGGGGGCGCGCTGCGGCATGTTATCCTGCTGGACGTCATATGACGCCCAGTCAGGATAACACAACCACTTCCCGGACGTCAATCCGCTATAGGGCGGGTGGGAAGTGGTTAGGCATCATTAAAATCACTGCTCCCGAAAAAACACCCGTTTTTAAAAGTTTTTTTTGCATTGATACATGTCCCCTGGGGCAGGACCCGGGTCCCCAAACCCTTTTTAGGACAATACCATGCAAATTAGCCTTTAAAATTAGCACTTTTGATTTCGAACGTTCGAGTCCCATAGACGTCAATGGGGTTCTAACGTTCGTGCGAATTTTCGGTCCGTTCGCAGGTTCTGGTGCGAACCAAACCGGGGGGTGTTCGGCTCATCCCTAGCTGTCAGCTCTCGGCCTTAGAGCCGATGTGGGGCAGCTGCAGTGTCAGGCGAATTCAAGTATGTATGTTTGGGTTTTTATAACCCTATAATTCTCCAGTACTATGCAATATGTTTTATTTTTCAGACAAAACAGAACTATTTTGAATACACAAAGAAAGAAAACAAGTACAAAATAACTATACATCCTTTTCAAATAGAATAAAAGACAAACATCTACCTTTTAACAAGAAGGAAAACCTTTCAATACAATGCATTAGCTACAGGTAGTCTAATTTTCTTGCACAGCATGATCTCTGTGCTTTGATAGATCTTTATGAAAAAGATAAAAACTTTAAATATCTGTTCCAAAAGTAAGTGTAGTTTGATGCCGCGTACACATGAGCGGTTTTGCAGTCGGAATAAACTCTGAAGGTTTTTGAAGATTTTGAAGCCATGTTGTGGGTACGTACTCGTCGTAGAGTTTGTGCTGTGTGGGGCTTGGCGTTGGGGTTCTTGCTTTGCCCCAAGCCCAGTCCATGAACATTGTGGGGAGGAGTTCATGAACCAAGAATTGGTTGCTCCAGCGTAACCAATTCTCTCATATGCCTTTGCTTCGTGAGATCCAGGAGAATAATCCTGATGATTTCAGGAACTTACTCAGGATGACCCGGTTTTTCACCATCTTTTGGCTTTGCTGACCCCTTATATTAGCAGGCAGGATACCTGCATGATGCAAGCCATCACTCTGGAGCAGAGGCTAGTTGCAGTACTTGGTGACTGGGAGAAGCCTGCGGGACCTCAAGTTCTCGACAGGCATCTCCCCCCAGGCTCTGGGGATCATTATCCCAGAGACCTATTCTGCTATTATTAAGGTCCTGCAGAAGGACTATATTAGGGTAAGTTTTTTCCTTTAACATCACATTCTATGTATTTAATGTATGCTAATGTAGTGTATTTCTTTCATCATTCCATAATTACCATGAATGTGAATGTCCCCTTTGTCCTCATGCATGCTGTAATCTTTTAATGCTCCTTTTTTGGCCTACAAGCATATTTGCCTTCACTAACCTCCCCAGCATGCTATCCCATATACACCTAGCCTAGTCACTTAACAATGTATTTTGTCAGCTCCATTGTAGTGCTTTACCCAAAACACCCCCTAAAATGTGTACAAATATTATTGTTGTTCTTAAATTCAGGCAGAGTGCCATAGGCTTTTTTTGGGTCCTAAACTCAGCTCGAACCCTCCCTCTCTCCCCCCCTCCAATTTTTATAATGGGCCATCAGAGGGGGGGAGGAATCTGATAAGTGGGCCTTATATGTTTGTCTTTAAATACTCCTTAAAATAAATGTTATACTGATGTTGGGCAAGAATGTTTGTGTCTCATCTGCTTGCAATGTTATGTGCAAAAATACTAATTTTTTTTTCTGTTTTGACTTCACAGCTTCCTTCAACGTCACAGGAATGGCGGACTGTGGCCTCCCATTTTGCCGACCGTTGGGACTTTCCCAACTGTGGAGGAGCTATAGAGGGGCAAGCACGTCCACATTGTGCCACCACCCCATTCGGGGTCTTACTATTATAACTATAAGGGGTTTTATAGTATAGTGTTAATGACGGTGGTGTCGGCACAATATGAGTTCCTCTATGTGGACGTGGGGAGGAATGGTCGGATGTCGGAGTCTTCGCCCAGATGGAGTTTTACCAACGTCTCCAGACTGGTGGCCTGACATTGCCACCTGATGCGGACAACGTTGAAGGACTCCTGTTCGTCTTTCTTGCTGATGAAGCATTCAGTCTGGACTAGCACCTGATGAGGCCATTCCCCCAGAGGACCCTCACCCCGGAGAGGAGGGTTTTTAACTACCGGCTGGCCAGAGCCAGAAGAGTCGTTGAGAGTGCCTTCGGGATAATGGCCAGCCGTTTCCGCCTGTTTCTGACAGCAATACACATGGCGGACTGCAAAATCAACCACATCATATTATGCTGCTGCATATTGCACAATTTTTTACGGACAAATGCGCAAAATTATATTGCCTCATTTGGGCCTGAGACTGGACTTATTACTGCTAATCCCCGAATGGCCTGGATACTGGACGTCCTGGCTTGGCCCCCCAAAGCGCCCGTGAAGTTCACCAGAAATATGTCAATTATTTTACGGGTAGGGGGGCCATTGCTATGCCAGACAATGTCTAAAAAAATTTTTATTAAAAAAAATAATTATCTGTTAAAATCTTGAAATTTCTATATTGCTTGTGTTTCTTTTTGGCTGTCTCCTAGGTTCTCCTAGTGCACTTGTAGTGCCAAGTGGATTTTCCTTTAGTACATAAGCCCCATTGTCACTGTAAACACAAAATTACTTCAAAAACTGGTATTGAACATTGAAAGAAGAAGCAAACTTTTTATTTTGTGCACATTCACATGTTTGTTCTAAAATTTGGATGTCAAATAATATTTTTTTTCTCAAGCTTTTTACAATTTTTGTTTTTTTTTGGTATAAACACGCATGTTTCTAAACATAACATACACAACTCTGGAACTTACAAAGTTCAATGTATAAAAACTGAAGGCAATATCAGACATTATAGTGTCAAAAATGTCTTGATATTGCCTTCATCAGATGGGGTGATGTCACCCCTGTAAAAGCCAAATTTTGAAGATGCACACAATTTGGGAGTCAAAATGGGTATTTCCCTCCTGATCCCATGCTTAATGTCAACATGTGCTATCTCCCATCATGGAGGATCAATGGACGTGTTTTGGGGGTGGAACCCCTTCCTCTCACCTACTAGAGTTACGAGGAAGGGGTTGCACCCACAAAATGCGTACATTGATATCCCCTGATGGCAGATAGCACATGTTGACACACGGTGTGCATCTTCAAAATTTTGCTTTTAAAATGTAAAAATAAAATTTTTGATTAGTACAACAAATGTTAAAATGGTGGCATTTGGAAGAAATTTAGATTCTCCCCAACACATCAATCATGTTTTTCATTTGTTGTTCCATAACATTGAGTTTATTCCTTATGATGTCAATTTCACGATCCCACACCATGTCCTGGATTAGCCTTTGTGCACTGTCACCTGTGAAATGTTCAGCTTGCTCTTCCACAACCAGCACATCACCTAAACATTTGAGTAAAAACATGTATTATAAATATGCAGGCATACATATATTACCTGAAGCTGGGGTGTCAGACACTGACCTGTTGTGGTGACAATTTCGCCAACTTCCTCCACATCTCCTTCCTCCAGATCCTTGGGGTGTGGTCTCGTGTTCCCCTTCTTTCTGAGATGTGGGGTTCCTGGTGTCCTCTGAGTGGTGTCCACCGAGTCTTTTCTCCCCTTTGAGAATGAAACAAAAGGTATACTTAGCACACAGATATTTAAGTCCAGAAATAGGAATATGAAACATTGCTGGGAAGTGGGGTACAATTGTCTGTTTTGGCAGAGTTCCAAGCTGAAGACATGATTTTTAACCTTACCAAAGCTGGAATACTTACCTTCTTCTGACAATTTTCACACATGGAGACACCCCAAGTATCCACTGGAGCACCTGTGTGGGACACCTTAAAAAGTTTGTTCTTGTGTCCCACACTAGTGCTCCTGAGTCCAGATGTGTAAACAGCTGCTTAGTGTCCTCTCCTTACATTACACTGAATCAAGCTTGCATTTCATTCTAGTTACAAACACATCTAGACAGCAATGTACAAAACTTATTTTTAGACAAATAGGAATGACCAAATGTATTTAAGCTGCATCTGCCCAAAACATCGTATTTAATGAGCGAACGATGTTTTCTACGAACGATTACTGTGCCCATGAAAGTCGCCATTTTAAAATGTACAACAGTAAAGAAAAGCACATGGCGCAGCATGCAAGTAATAATAATAATAGGAACACAGGACAACTGCTTACTTTTTAGAAGCACTTTCTTGTTTCTTCTATACTGATCCTGCTACCTCAGTTTCAGGTCTGACCAGCGTTTACTCAATTGCTCCTTGGATCGTCATACCCGAAAATTTCTGTGCAGACTCTTCACAACTTTAGTCATGATCTTGGCCTTTCTCACATTTGGGTTTAGGTACGGTCCATGCTTCCCATCATAATCGGTCCTCCTCAAGATGTCCATCATCTCCATCATCTCTATAAAGGCCATATTTGAGGCCTTAAATCTTCTCCTCCGAGATCAGGACGTTTCTGGCTCCGGGCTTTCCTCCTCCTCGTTACTGGAATAAACACACACCTGCTGTGTCTCCGCCATGTGGCTCCTACTGCGCGCCCAAAGAGATGGGGCGGGGAATATTCTCAAAAGAACATCAGGGGCAGGCGACATGGGTGGAGTTTCACACATGTGCAGAGTCTATCAAGCTAACACGCATGTGTTGTATGTACATGCTGTGTGCGAAGGAAGGAGGAACGGAAGTGGCGAGCATCCTAAACAAAGGTAAAATTTGAACTTGGGCCATCAGTGGTCTATACTGCTCCTAAAGCACTGCTCCTAAAGCACCCCTGGTCATTGAAAACAATGGGGCAGCGCCGCCAAACTGCCAGCTTAGAGCCGCTATGCGGGTGGTTTTAACCCTTTTTCAGCCGCTAGCGGGGGTTAAAACCACCCCGCTAGCGGGCGAATAGCGCCGCTAAACAAGCACTAAAAATAGCGCTGCTTTACCGCCGACGCCCGCTCGCCCCAGTGTGAAAGTAGCCTTTTCTGCCAGTGCCCCTCCCGAGACTAGACTCTGGATCCGCCCCTGGGGCAAAAAACCTATTGCATCACACTACAGAGCTCCGCAGGTGCAGGGTGCTGCTGACTCCCCGCTGACTTTTATAAGTTCCTTGGTGTAGGCCTTTTTAGACACATGTGCAGCAGATCGTACCGTTGCTGTTTGCAACCTATATCTGAAGTGGATCAAGCGTGGCCAGAACTGCAGCCACTTGGGCACCACATGACCAGACATATGATGACCTGCCATGCAGTCCATTGGCAGCAGCACCTGAAAGACCCACATCATAGAAAAAAGGCAGACTTCTCCTTGCTCCTCATCTGGGATCTCCAACCACACTTTACCTCCAGTCCTCTCAAAAACCTGCACTGAAAGGAATGAAGGTATAACAATAGATGTCCTAAGTACCTGCAGACAATCTGCTAGCAGTACACCACCAATTGATTTTGCAGGCAAATTTCCCTACCCCCAGATGCTGAACCCTAAAAAGAAATTCGGTCCCAGCCATCCACATGCTCAGTGCCTAAATGCTAGCTTGGCCAAATTGCTAGCACTGCAACTGCTGCCTTTTCAGCTGGTAGACTCAGCCCCCTTTCGTGAATTTGTGAAATGTGCTGTACCACAGTGGCAGGTTCCAAAACGCCATTACTTTTCACGTAAAGTCATTCCGTCTCTCTACTGCCATGTGGAAGCCAATGTTTTGGCCTTATTGGACAGGGCGGTCAGCAGTAAGGTTCATTATACCATTGACTTATGTTCCAGCAGGCATGGGCGGGGACATTACCTTTCCTTCACGGCACACTGGGTAACTCTGATGGCAGCTGGTAAGGATGCAGGACAGGGTTCAGTGTTGGTGCTTGTTCCGCCACCACGCCTACAAAAAGCTAGTGGTGATTCTGTATGCTCCCCTCCTCTTCTTCTTCCTCTATGGCCTCTTCTGCAGAATTGTTATCTGAATCAGCAGTGCTCCCTAAGTGCTCAAGGGGCTACGCAAGCTGTCAAGCAAAAAGATGTCATGCGGTGCTTGAGTTGGTCTGCCTAGGGGACAGGAGCCACACTGGGGCAGAGGTTCTGTCAGCTCTGAAGGGGCAGGCTCAGAGGTGGTTGACGCAACGCGAGCTACAGCCAGATAATTTCCGCCGGTCATACAATGCTAGTGCTCGGCTGGCTGACATTCCAAGTGAATGCAACCTGCCCGTCAACCGCTTCATTTGTGACATGCCCACCAGGTGGAACTCAACGTTGGCAATGCTGCAGCAGCTGCACACACAGCAGAGGGCCATCAATGAGTATCTGTGCGAGTATGGCACCAGGACAGGGTCAGGGAAGCTTGGCTTCTTTTCGCCATGCCAGTGGCTACTGATCAAGGATGCAGGCACTGTATTGTCACCATTTGAGTGAGCCACAAGGATGGTGAGCAGCAACAATGCATGCATCAGTTACACTGTCCCTCTAGTCTTCCTGCTGGAGCACACTCTTCATGGAATCATGGACAGGACACTTGAGGTGTCCAAACACACAGGAAAAAGAGGAGGAGAGGGAGGAGGAGGATTGTGTCAGCATGGAAGTTGAGGATAACATGCAGCAGTCTTCAAGGGATGGTTTTCAGTCCCCAGAAACCCAAGGAGTTGTACGTAGTTGGGAGGAGGTAGTTATGGATAAAGTGATCTTTATGCCGCGTACACATGACCAGACTTTACGGCATACTTGGTCCAGCGGACTTGAGTCCGGCGGACAATTCGATCGTGTGTGGGCTCCAGCTGACTTTTTTTCCCCAAAAGTTCGACGGACCTAGAAATTAAACATGTTTCAAATCTTTCCGATGGACTCGAGTCCAGTCGAAAAGTCCGCTCGTCTGTATGCTAGTCCAACGGACAAAAACCGACGCTAGGGCAGCTATTGGCTACTGGCTATGAACTTCCTTGTTTTAGTTCGGTCGTACGTCATCACGTACGAATCCGTCGGACTTTGGTTGATCGCGTGTAGGGAAGTTCGTTCATTAGGAAAGTCCGTCGGAAAGTACGTCGAAAAGTCTGCCGGACAAAGTCTGCCATAAAGTCCACTCGTGTGTACGTGGCATCAGTGACCCAGAGGACTCAGAATCAAATGCCTCTGCAAACTTACGCTGCATGGCCTTCTTGATTCTGCAAAGCCTGCGAAAGGACCCTAGGATTCGTGGTATTAAGGAGAGGGATCATTACTGGCTGGCAACCCTTCTTGATCTACGTTACAAGGGTAAGGTTGCAGAACTCATTCTGCTTTTGCAGAGAGAGCAAACATCTTCAGGAGGCCTTGAGGAAAAGTGTGTGTAATGCATTTCCAGACCCTGGGAGGTTACCATTTCCTGGTGCTCAACAACGTGTTTCTAATGCCGCGTACACACAAGCGGACTTTCTGGCATACTTGGTCCGGCGTACCGGAGTCCGTCGGACAATTCGATCGTGTGTGGGCTCCAGCTGACTTTTTTTTCTCAAAAGGTTGATGGACTTAGATTTGAAACATGTTTCAAATCTGTCCGACAGACTGGAGTCCGGTCGAAAAGTCCGCTCGTCTGTATGCTAGCCTGACGGACAAAAACCGATGCTAGGGCAGCTATTGGCTACTGGCTATGAACTTCCTTGTTTTAGTCCGGTCGTACGTCATCACTAGGGATGAGCCGAACACCCCCCTGTTCGATTCGCACTAGAACATGCGAACAGGAAAAAAGTTCGTTCGAACACGCGAACACCGTTAAAGTCTATGGGACACGAACATGAATAATCAAAAGTGCTAATTTTAAAGGCTTATATGCAAGTTATTGTCATAAAAAGTGTTTGGGGACCTGGGTCCTGCCCCAGGGGACATGGATCAATGCAAAAAAAAGTTTTAAAAACAGACGTTTTTTCAGGAGCAGTGATTTTATTAATGCTTAAAGTCAAACAATAAAAGTGTAATATCCCTTTGGGGGTGTCTATAGTATGCCTGTAAAGGGGTGCATGTTTCCCGCGTTTAGAACAGTCTAATCCTGATGATTTCAGGAACTTACTCAGGATGACCCGGTTTTTCACCATCTTTTGGCTTTGCTGACCCCTTATATTAGCAGGCAGGATACCTGCATGATGCAAGCCATCACTCTGGAGCAGAGGCTAGTTGCAGTACTTGGTGACTGGGAGAAGCCTGCGGGACCTCAAGTTCTCGACAGGCATCTCCCCCCAGGCTCTGGGGATCATTATCCCAGAGACCTATTCTGCTATTATTAAGGTCCTGCAGAAGGACTATATTAGGGTAAGTTTTCTCCTTTAACATCACATTCTATGTATTTAATGTATGCTAATGTAGTGTATTTCTTTCATCATTCCATAATTACCATGAATGTGAATGTCCCCTTTGTCCTCATGCATGCTGTAATCTTTTAATGCTCCTTTTTTGGCCTACAAGAATATTTGCCTTCACTAACCTCCCCAGCATGCTATCCCATATACACCTAGCCTAGTCACTTAACAATGTATTTTGTCAGCTCCATTGTAGTGCTTTACCCAAAACACCCCCTAAAATGTGTACAAATATTATTGTTGTTCTTAAATTCAGGCAGAGTGCCATAGGCTTTTTTTGGGTCCTAAACTCAGCTCGAACCCTCCCTCTCTCCCCCCCTCCAATTTTTATAATGGGCCATCAGAGGGGGGGAGGAATCTGATAAGTGGGCCTTATATGTTTGTCTTTAAATACTCCTTAAAATAAATGTTATACTGATGTTGGGCAAGAATGTTTGTGTCTCATCTGCTTGCAATGTTATGTGCAAAAATACTAATTTTTTTTTCTGTTTTGACTTCACAGCTTCCTTCAACGTCACAGGAATGGCGGACTGTGGCCTCCCATTTTGCCGACCGTTGGGACTTTCCCAACTGTGGAGGAGCTATAGAGGGGCAAGCACGTCCACATTGTGCCACCACCCCATTCGGGGTCTTACTATTATAACTATAAGGGGTTTTATAGTATAGTGTTAATGACGGTGGTGTCGGCACAATATGAGTTCCTCTATGTGGACGTGGGGAGGAATGGTCGGATGTCGGAGTCTTCGCCCAGATGGAGTTTTACCAACGTCTCCAGACTGGTGGCCTGACATTGCCACCTGATGCGGACAACGTTGAAGGACTCCTGTTCGTCTTTCTTGCTGATGAAGCATTCAGTCTGGACTAGCACCTGATGAGGCCATTCCCCCAGAGGACCCTCACCCCGGAGAGGAGGGTTTTTAACTACCGGCTGGCCAGAGCCAGAAGAGTCGTTGAGAGTGCCTTCGGGATAATGGCCAGCCGTTTCCGCCTGTTTCTGACAGCAATACACATGGCGGACTGCAAAATCAACCACATCATATTATGCTGCTGCATATTGCACAATTTTTTACGGACAAATGCGCAAAATTATATTGCCTCATTTGGGCCTGAGACTGGACTTATTACTGCTAATCCCCGAATGGCCTGGATACTGGACGTCCTGGCTTGGCCCCCCAAAGCGCCCGTGAAGTTCACCAGAAATATGTCAATTATTTTACGGGTAGGGGGGCCATTGCTATGCCAGACAATGTCTAAAAAAATTTTTATTAAAAAAAATAATTATCTGTTAAAATCTTGAAATTTCTATATTGCTTGTGTTTCTTTTTGGCTGTCTCCTAGGTTCTCCTAGTGCACTTGTAGTGCCAAGTGGATTTTCCTTTAGTACATAAGCCCCATTGTCACTGTAAACACAAAATTACTTCAAAAACTGGTATTGAACATTGAAAGAAGAAGCAAACTTTTTATTTTGTGCACATTCACATGTTTGTTCTAAAATTTGGATGTCAAATAATATTTTTTTTCTCAAGCTTTTTACAATTTTTGTTTTTTTTTGGTATAAACACGCATGTTTCTAAACATAACATACACAACTCTGGAACTTACAAAGTTCAATGTATAAAAACTGAAGGCAATATCAGACATTATAGTGTCAAAAATGTCTTGATATTGCCTTCATCAGATGGGGTGATGTCACCCCTGTAAAAGCCAAATTTTGAAGATGCACACAATTTGGGAGTCAAAATGGGTATTTCCCTCCTGATCCCATGCTTAATGTCAACATGTGCTATCTCCCATCATGGAGGATCAATGGACGTGTTTTGGGGGTGGAACCCCTTCCTCTCACCTACTAGAGTTACGAGGAAGGGGTTGCACCCACAAAATGCGTACATTGATATCCCCTGATGGTAGATAGCACATGTTGACACACGGTGTGCATCTTCAAAATTTTGCTTTTAAAATGTAAAAATAAAATTTTTGATTAGTACAACAAATGTTAAAATGGTGGCATTTGGAAGAAATTTAGATTCTCCCCAACACATCAATCATGTTTTTCATTTGTTGTTCCATAACATTGAGTTTATTCCTTATGATGTCAATTTCACGATCCCACACCATGTCCTGGATTAGCCTTTGTGCACTGTCACCTGTGAAATGTTCAGCTTGCTCTTCCACAACCAGCACATCACCTAAACATTTGAGTAAAAACATGTATTATAAATATGCAGGCATACATATATTACCTGAAGCTGGGGTGTCAGACACTGACCTGTTGTGGTGACAATTTCGCCAACTTCCTCCACATCTCCTTCCTCCAGATCCTTGGGGTGTGGTCTCGTGTTCCCCTTTTTTCTGAGGTGTGGGGTTCCTGGTGTCCTCTGAG
This sequence comes from Lithobates clamitans, assembly GCA_037952925.1. NCBI lineage: Eukaryota > Metazoa > Chordata > Amphibia > Anura > Ranidae > Lithobates > Lithobates clamitans. Next base: position 5,315,489 of record JBBGZY010000833.1, on the reverse strand, counting down.
TGGTGTCCACCGAGTCTTTTCTCCCCTTTGAGAATGAAACAAAAGGTATACTTAGCACACAGATATTTAAGTCCAGAAATAGGAATATGAAACATTGCTGGGAAGTGGGGTACAATTGTCTGTTTTGGCAGAGTTCCAAGCTGAAGACATGATTTTTAACCTTACCAAAGCTGGAATACTTACCTTCTTCTGACAATTTTCACACATGGAGACACCCCAAGTATCCACTGGAGCACCTGTGTGGGACACCTTAAAAAGTTTGTTCTTGTGTCCCACACTAGTGCTCCTGAGTCCAGATGTGTAAACAGCTGCTTAGTGTCCTCTCCTTACATTACACTGAATCAAGCTTGCATTTCATTCTAGTTACAAACACATCTAGACAGCAATGTACAAAACTTATTTTTAGACAAATAGGAATGACCAAATGTATTTAAGCTGAATCTGCCCAAAACATCGTATTTAATGAGCGAAATGGTGAAATGGTAGGGGTAAGTACCCCCTTACCATTTCACACAGGGGGGGGGGCCGGGATCTGGGGGTCCCCTTGTTAAAGGGGGCTTCCAGATTCCGATAAGCCCCCCACCCGCAGACCCCCACAACCACCGGCCAGGGTTGTGGGGATGAGGCCCTTGTCCTCATCAACATGGGGACAATGTGTTTTGGGGGGCTACCCCAAAGCACCCTCCTAATGTTGAGGGCATGTGGCCTGGTACGGTTCAGGAGGGGGGCACTCTCTCGTCCCCCCCTCTTTTCCTGTGGCCTGCCAGGTTGCGTGCTCGGATAAGGGTCTGGTATGGATTTTTGGGGGGACCCCACGCCGTTTTTTTTTTTTTTTGGCGCGGGGTTCCCCTTAAAATCCATACCAGACCTGAAGGGTCTGGTATGGAATTTAGGGGGAACCCCACGTCATTTTTTAAAAAAAATTTTGGCCGGGGTTCCCCTTTGGGGAATTCCCATGCCGTTTTATCAATGAACTTCTATGTGTATTGTCAGCAATGCAATAGCAGCGGGTAGTTTTAAATGAGTTTTTTCCTTCAAAATGTCATTTTGCTGTCAGACTGTTCTAAACACAGGAAACATGCGCCCCTTTACAGGCATACTATAGACACCCCTCAGGTACGAAATTTAAAGGGATATTACACTTTTATTGTTTGACTTTAAGCATTATTAAAATCACTACTCCTGAAAAAACGGCCGTTTTTAAAACTTTTTTTTGCTTTGATCCATGTCCCCTGGTGCAGGACCCAGGTCCCCAAACACTTTTTATGACAATAACTTGCATATTAGCCTTTAAAATGAGCACTTTTGATTATTCATGTTCGTGTCCCATAGACTTTAACGGTGTTCGCGTGTTCGAGCAAACTTTTTTCCTGTTCACATGTTCTGGTGCGAACCGAACAGGGGGGTGTTCGGCTCATCCCTAGTTCCAGCAACCATCGCCAGTGTCTGCATTATATGGTGCAGGAATATCAAGGGGCAAGAGCAGACTTGGAGACCTTTCCAACAGAGCATCCACTAAGTTTTGGGTCTTGAGGTTGGACCACTAGCCAGAACTTGCTCATATGCAATTGAGCTACTGGCCTGTCCTGCATCCAGCATCCAGCTTTCTGAACTCACATTCAGTGCTGCTGGAGGGTTTGTAATGGATCAAAGAGTGCGCCTGTCCACAGACTCAGTTGATAGGCTCACATTTATAAAAATGAATCAGTCCTGGATCAGCAGCTATCAAGCACTTGATGCTGATGTAACTGATTGAATTTGCTATGGATCTGGGATCCCTTGAAGACTGCCTATCCTATTCCTCCTCAATCATGATGATGCTAGCTTCGACCAATATTTTTGATTTAGGGCACCACAACCACCAAGGCCCAATTTTTTAAATAATATTTAACAGCAGGGATCGTTCCTGCACCCAACAACAACACCTAGGGCCCAATGTTTCTGCCCCTGTTTAACATGGGCATGTAATTACAATTTTTGAAATATTTAACAGCAGGGCCCGTTCCTGCGCCCAACAAGAGTAACTGTGAGGGGTTACCGTGTTCTGCCACCACCAACACCTAAGGCCCAATTTTTCAGCAGAGTATATAGTGCAGTCTGTATAGTATATATACTGCAGTTCAGAGTATATAGTGCAGTCCGTATAGTATATATAATACAGTGCAAGGTATATAGTGCAGTGTACAAAATATAATATAGTGTATTGAAGTGGTTAAGGGGACCCATACGACTAAATTAAGAAAAAAAATGCATGGGTTCCCCAGTCCATACCAGGCACTTTTTATATATATTGCCAGGATCTGGCAATACATTACAGCCATGAGCAATTTTATATGACATTTTTTTCCCTTAGAAATGTCATTTTGCTGTGGTACTGTTCTAAACATGGGGAAAATGTGCTAATTTACACGCAGACTAAGGGAACCCCCCAGGCACAATATTTAAAGAAATAATTAATTTTTATTGTTTCACTTTAAGCATTTTTAAAATCAGTGCTCCTGAAAAAACGTCAGTTTTAAAAACTTTTCTTTGCATTGATACATGTCCCCTGGGGCAGGACCCGGGTCCACAAACACTTTTTATGTCAATAACTTGCATATAAGCCTTTAAATTTAGCACTTTTGTTTTTTTACGTTTGTGTCCTATAGACTTTAACGGTGTTCGCATGTTCGCCCAAATTTTTTGTCTGTTCGCAAGTTCTGGTGCAAACTGAACTGGGGGTGTTCAGCTTATCCCTACATGAGATGAATAAATGTCCATTAAATAGGAAATACTTGTTTGAAACTTACACGCTAAGCCAGTGTGAGTTGGTGCATGTATTCGGATTGCATACAATTTTCTAGTGGCGTTTGTAATATTTCTGTGCGTTCATGTGAGTTTTCTTCTAAAAACAACATATTATACACTAACTGGCTGTCTTCCCAAATTGTTCCTAGTGAGTTAGAGTGTGGCAGAGACATTTGACTATGAGCTGCTTTGGGTGACAGAAAAGTGATATAAATGGATCTATGTACTCTGTAAAATGCTGTTTAAAATTGTGGCATTGTATTATTTCAAAAAGTAAAATAAAAAATAATTAAATAAAATGCTACAACTACCAGTGCAAAAATGGCCTTTATACCTCCCTCTTCTTTGAAAAACCCAACGTATAAATTGTCCGAAAATATGCAAGAAGTGTGGCTTTCTAACCCATTTCTTCAGCTCCATATAACATTAAAATACATACCTCATCAATATTCTTTTATTACTTTTCTGCATCAGGTTGGACCGCTATGATTCATACATAGAAAGGATGCAGTGAACTCTCATGCATATTCAGTTTTTTTACCCATAGTGGGCTTTTCTAAAAAAACATTTGCAGATTTTCTACCCTATTGCAGATATATTGCAATGATGTCATTGGCGCATTTACTCTGAAGGAACGGCCGCCCATGCCATTTCTTCAGGAAGCCTGTGCCGTGAGGTGATGCTGCTCCGGCCAGTTATACAGGCAGAGTCCGTGGCCTCAGAAGGACTACGAGCAAAGATGGCTACGGTCTCCAGCAGGGACAATGCGGGCTTCTTTTGCAGGTAAGTGCCACATAATGTGCTAGTATGCGATGCATACTAGCACATTATGCCTTTACTTTACAGGTCAGCAAAAAGGACAAAAAAGCAAGGTTTACTTCCTCTTTAAATGGTGAATAAACCAGGTGGTACCGTGATCTGATCGCTATATTATATTGTATATTTCCATCAGATGCACACATATGCTGGTGCTATCACACGGGGAGAGGAACCTACCTGCATATCTGATGGGAAACCTTTTTGGTTACAGATCTTCCAGATTTACATTGAGATATATGGTGAGCCCCTCACCCCCTCCCCAACCATAGCGCTGTTATCTATCCTCCCAGGCTCGGTTAAATCCCAGAAATCCAGTTTGCAGCCAGACAGTTAATCTCTAGACGCTGGAAGAATACATCTCCCCCTCCTTATCTTCGTGGGTGAACAAAATTAATGATATAATGTTCATGGAGGAAGTTCAAGCTAGGGAGCTTGATAAGTGGGAAAAATGTAAAACCCTTTGGTGCATTTGGATGCATTACACCTCATCTGAGAAATTAGGATTAGGACTAGATTAGGTCAGTAAACCCAAATCTTCCACCTCCCCCTTTTTTTCCCTTTTTTTAATTTTTTATTTTTTTAATAGAGGGGGACAAAAAAAGGAAAAAAAAGCCAAGAGAACTCGTCTTTGCTCCTTCTCTTTTCTTTCTTTCCCTTTTCTTATTACTTTTAGCTACGCTCTTCTCTCCATAAATAATGTTCTGCATTGGTTCTTTACGGGCCTCCTGTTTTTGCAATAAATACATGCATTCTGGGCAGCGCTCGAGAAAGTGCTTTTGCCCATTTCATCACAGTTTTGTTTAATAGTATAACAGTTATCCTTTTTAAATTCACGACCATGTTAATTATTAGGGATGGGCGAACGGTTCGGCCCAAGCATAACTTAGGACCGAAGTTTGGTTGTTCTGACATTCGGCAGACAACGAACATTATGCGGTGTTCGCGGCAAATTCGAAAGCCACGGAAGACCGTTAAAGTCTATGGAACACTAACATGAAAAATCAAAAGTGCTCATTTTAAAAGGTTTATATGCAAGTTATTGTCATAGAAAGTGTTTGGGGACCTGGGTCCTGCCCCAGGGGACGTGTATCAATGCAAAAAAAGTTTTAAAAACACACGGCCGTTTTTTCGGGAGCAGTGATTTTAATAATGCTTAAAGTGAAACAATAAAAATGAAATATTCCTTTAAACATCGTGAATGTGGGGTGTCTATAGTATGCCTTTAAAGTGGCGCAGTTTTCCATGTTTAGAACAGTACCACAGCAAAATGAAATTTCTAATGGAAAAAAGAGTCATTTAAATCGCAGCTGTAATGAATTGTCGGGTCTAGGCAATATAGATAAAACGGCATGGGTCCCCCCTCCAGTCCATTACCAGGCCCTTTGGGTCTGGTATGAATGTTAAGGGAAACCCCAAATCATTTTTTTTTTAAATTGCGTAAGGGCCCCCCCAAAATCCATACCAGGCCCTTTAGGTCTGGTATGGAAATTAAGGGGAACCCTGCACCAATTTTTTTTTTTTTTAATGGTGTAGGGGCCCCCCAAACTCCATACCAGACCCTTACCAGATCCAAGCACGCAACCTGGCAGGCCGAAAAAGAGGGGGGATGAGAGAGCGCCCCCCCTGAATCGTACCAGGCCACATGCCCTATCATGGGGAGGGTGCTTTGGAGTCAAGGGCCTCATCCCCACAACCCTTGCCTGGTGGTTGTCCCACGATGTGAATCCATCTCGTGCCGCCAACGAGCAGAAAAAAAAGGAATAAAAGCTGCAACAGCTCCGCCTCCATGGGAGGCTCCTGTTGAGTGACGCTTCTTCTCTATGACAGCTGTTATATAGCTGAGGGCGAGGCCACTCCCATGGAGGCTGAGCTGTTGCGGCTTTTTTTTTTTCCTTTTTTCGGCTCGTCGGCGGCGTGAGATGGATTTACACTGTGGGCCATTTTTATTTTTTTATCTTTTAATAAAGGACTTGTCCCAAAGTGTCTCCTGTCTTTTATACTATTTTGACACTTTTTTTGTGAAATAGTAGGGGTACAATGTACCATTACCAATTCACATGGGGGGTGGGATCTGGGGTCCCCTTGTTAAAGGGGACTTCCAGATTCCAATAAGACCCCCACAACCACCGGGCAAGGGTTGTGGGGATGAGGCCCTTGTCCCCATCAACATGGGGACAAGGTGTTTTGGGGGGCTACTCCAAAGCACCCTCCCCATGTTGAGAGCATGTGGCCTGGTACGGTTCAGGAGGGGGGGCGCTCTCTTGTCCCCCCCTCTTTTCCTGCGGCCTGCCAGGTTGCTCCGATAAGGGTCCAGTATGGATTTTGGGGGGACCCCTACGCCATTTGTTTTTTAAATTTTGGTGCAGGGTTCCCCTTAAAATCCATACCAGACCTGAAGGGTCTGGCATGGATTTTGGGGGGGACCCCTACGCCATTTTTTTTTATTTGGTGCAGGGTTCCCCGTACTTTCCATACCAGACCTGAAGGGCCTAGTATGAATTTTGTGGGGACCCCCACGCAATTTTTTTTTATTTTTGGTTTGGGGTTCCCCTTAACCACTTTAAGACTGGGCCTCTTTTTTAGATGTGGTGTTTACAAGTTAAAAACAGTTTTTTTGCTAGAAAATTACTTAGAACCCCCAAACATTATACATTTTTTTCTAACATCCTAGAGAATAAAATGGCGGTCGTTGCAATACTTTCTGTCACACCATATTTCACAGCGGTCTTACAAGCACACTTTTTTTGGAAAAAATACACTTTTTTGAATTAAAAAAATAAGACAGCAGTAAAGTTAGCCCAATTTCTTTTATATTGTGAAAGATAATGTTATGCCAAGTAAATTGATACCCAACATGTCACGTTTCAAAATTGCGCCGCTCGTGGAATGGCGACAAACTTTTACCTTTAAAAATCTCCATAGGCGACATTTAAAAAATTATACCGGTTGCATGTTTTGCGTTAAAGAGGAGGTCTAGGGCTAGAATTATTGCTCTTGCTCTACCGATCGCGTCGATGACTCACATGTGTGGTTTGAACACCGTTTTCATATGCAGGCGCTACTCACGTATGCAATCGCTTCTGCACGCAAGCTCGTCGGGACGGAGCGCGTTTTAAATTTTTTTTAATTTTTTTAAATTTTTTTAGCTGTATGAGCGGTGAAGCTGTCTGACCATTATAACAAAAGTGATTCAGCTACTGCAAATGTGTGAGTGGATTACATTGTTTGCCCAGTCTTGTAGCATTTAAAACACTGCGCAATGATGGTTTTTCTTTTATCTTTATGTGAATCATCACCTTTCAAATGTAATTCATCAGGCAACTGTGATCTGTGAGAATTGAAATACAAGCAAGTTCATCAAAGGCAAGTGATTGGACATTCAGACCTCAGCTGGATTAACACAGACACTATTTATTGCCTTTTTTTTTTCTTGTTTTTTTCATCTACATATATCTAGGGATGTGTGTTCCCTTATATGCTTTTTGATGCATCTATTTGCATTTATTCACTTTATTGATTGATATATTTATTTGCACCTATTCACTTTACTGATTGTGATATTAGGGTATATGTTTTTTGATTCATTTTTTTTGCATTTATTTACTTTATTGATTGATTATTTATTTGCACTTATTCACTTTACTGATTATATCAGGGTGTTTTTATGGTTCAGGATTTTATATGTGTAGCAATAACTCTCGGTGGAGCTGCTGGTTTAAAGCGGGCCTGTCCTCTTATCTCTTTACCCCTCTTAAATTGTTCAATCACCTTGGCACAACTGTAGTGCAGTGTTGTAATGATATGAGTATTGACTTTAACCCACAATATACACTTATATTTATATTTACCTCTACCTGGGTGTCTGTAGCTCCACCTGCAGGAGAAATAACAACACTGCACACAACTTCAATAATAACCAGAAATAACTTCTTTCTTTGAGTAGATAGTATATTTATATAAATGGGTTATTACAATGACTACACTATCACACCAACATAGTGCAATAGTGTAGCAAATAGTTATGACAATTGATAACATACACAAATATACCTAATTGTATATATCTATACCAGGGAGCTCCCCCTGCTCTAAACTGTAAAGTCATTATACTTGATAAATAAATGCAGAGCCCTGCAATAAAAAAGATAGTCTTGACGTCTTCAGTCTTCGCTAGCTAAGAACTTGTAATTGTAATCCACAAGGAGTTCCTCTTGGGTGTTGCATAGTGTAAGGTAGGGATGAGCTTCGTGTTCGAGTCGAACCCATGTTCGACTCGAACATCGGCTGTTCGGTCGTTCGCCGAATTGCGAACGATATGGGCCGTTCGCGCCAAATTCGTGTGGCGCGTCACGGCCCATAATTCACTGCGGCATCGCAGTGCATTGCTTGCTGATGATTGGCCAAGCATGCACTATGACCCGCATGCTTGGCCAATCACAGCGTCGCCTGAACAGAGAGCCGTAATTGGCCAAAGCCAAGGAGGCTTTGGCCAATTATGGCTCAAGGGATTTAGTACACGCCCCACACTATATAAGGCCGCCTGCACGGCGGCCCTGTGTAGTGTGTGTTCCGGCGTTGAAAGAGATAGACAGAGAGACAGTGTCATTTGATTTGAGTTAGATAGATTAGGCAGAACAGTCAGTCAGTTAGCTGCACTTACAGTGTATTGTGTATATATATGCATCCCAGGTGTTGCATATATATATATATACACTGTATTCAGTTTAGCTAGATCCGTTCCTGTTATCTTCTAGACTATTTACATTTAGTGCAGTGCGTCCTGCTCACAGTGTTCAGCTAGATCCGTTCCTGTTATCTTCTAGACTATTTACATTTAGTGCAGTGCGTCCTGCTCACAGTGTTCAGCTAGATCCGTTCCTGTTATCTTCTAGACTATTTACATTAAGTGCAGTGCGTCCTGCTCACAGTGTTCAGCTAGATCCGTTCCTGTTATCTTCCTACTGACAGGCAGGCTTGTCTTGTTACAGTATTAACAGCTACCTAAAGAAAATTACTGGTGTTCTTTTGATCCTATTAGTACCACGGTCAGGCAGCTAGACTATTTACATTTAGTAAAGTGCGTCCTGCTCACAGTGTTCAGCTAGATCCGTTCCTGTTATCTTCTAGACTATTTACATTTAGTGCAGTGCGTCCTGCTCACAGTGTTCAGCTAGATCCGTTCCTGTTATCTTCCTACTGACAGGCAGGCTTGTCTTGTTACAGTATTAACAGCTACCTAAAGAAAATTACTGGTGTTCTTTTGATCCTATTAGTACCACGGTCAGGCAGCTAGACTATTTACATTTAGTAAAGTGCGTCCTGCTCACAGTGTTCAGCTAGATCCGTTCCTGTTATCTTCTAGACTATTTACATTTAGTGCAGTGCGTCCTGCTCACAGTGTTCAGCTAGATCCGTTCCTGTTATCTTCCTACTGACAGGCAGGCTTGTCTTGTTACAGTATTAACAGCTACCTAAAGAAAATTACTGGTGTTCTTTTGATCCTATTAGTACCACGGTCAGGCAGCTAGACTATTTACATTTAGTAAAGTGCGTCCTGCTCACAGTGTTCAGCTAGATCCGTTCCTGTTATCTTCCTACTGACAGGCAGGCTTGTCTTGTTACAGTATTAACAGCTACCTAAAGAAAATTACTGGTGTTCTTTTGATCCTATTAGTACCACGGTCAGGCAGCTAGACTATTTACATTTAGTAAAGTGCGTCCTGCTCACAGTGTTCAGCTAGATCCGTTCCTGTTATCTTCCTACTGACAGGCAGGCTTGTCTTGTTACAGTATATATAGCTACCTGAAGAAAATTACTGGTGTTCTTTTGATCCTATTAGTACCACGGTCAGGCAGCTAGACTATTTACAGTTAGTGCAGTGCGTCCTGCTCACAGTGTTCAGCTAGATCCGTTCCTGTTATCTTCCTACTGACAGGCAGGCTTGTCTTGTTACAGTATATAAAGCTACCTGAAGAAAATTACTGGTGTTCTTTCCTTAGCTCTCAAGGCCCCCTTTATCCAGACAGTGTTCCTGCGTGCCCGCCGATCACACAGGAAGAGGACGAGGAGGAGGAGGAGGAGGAGGAGGAGGAAGATTGTGTCAGTATGGAGGTGGAGCCTGGCACTCAGCATCAGCAGCAGTCTTTAAGGGATCAGTCCCAAGAAACACATGGACTTGTACGTGGCTGGGAGGAGGTGGCTGCGGACAATGTCGTCCTTAGTGACCCAGAGGACTCCGGACCGAATGCCTCAGCAAACCTACGCTGCATGGCCTCCCTGATCCTGCAAAGCCTGCGTAAGGATCCTCGTATTCGTGGTATCAAGGAGAAGGACCAATACTGGCTGGCAACCCTCCTTGATCCACGTTACAAGGGTAAGGTTGCGGACCTTATCTTGCCATCGCAGAGGGAGCAGAGGATGAAACATCTTCGGTAGGCCTTGCAGAAAGGTCTGTGCAACGCGTTCCCAGAGACTGGGAGGTTACAAACTCCTGTTTCTGGACAACGTGTTGCTGAGGCTTCGGTCAGTCAAAGAAGGAGCGGTGGAGAAGGTGGCCGTCTGACCGATGCGTTCAGACAATTTTTTGGTCCGCAGCCCCAAGGTATGATCGGTTCCAGCAACCATCACCAGCGTCTGTTTTACATGGTGCAGGAATACCTAGGGGCAAGATCAGACTTGGACACCTTTCCCACTGAAAATCCTCTGGGTTACTGGGTCTTGAGGATGGATCACTGGCCAGAGCTTGCACAGTATGCAATTGAGCTACTGGCCTGTCCTGCATCCAGCGTTCTTTCGGAACGCACATTCAGTGCTGCTGGAGGTGTGGTAACCGATCACAGGGTGCGTCTGTCCACCGACTCGGTCGATCGACTGACCTTCATAAAAATGAATCAGTCTTGGATCACCACCAGCTACCAAGCACCTGATGCTGATGTAACCGAATAATTTTTTTTGAAATCTCAGATCCCTTCAAAGACTGCCTATGCTGATGCTGAGTGACTATCCCTGAGTAATTATCCTCTTCCTCCTCAATCATCACGCTGATAGCTTGTAAGAACATTTTTGGTTCTGGGCGCCACCACCAGTGCCTAAGGCACAATTTTTCAGCCCCTGTTTAACAGGGGCGTGTAATTACAATTTTTGATGTAATACTTTGCAGCAGGGCTCGTTCCTGCATTCCAACTAGAGTGTCTGTGAGGGGTTGCAGTGTTGTGGCACCAGCACCAGTGCCCAAGGCCCAATTTTTCTTCTCCTGTCTAACAGGGGCGTGTAATTACAATTTTTGATGCAATACTTTGCAGCAGGGCTCGTTCCTGCGTTCCAACTAGAGTGTCTGTGAGGGGTTGCAGTGTTGTGGCACCAGCACCAGTGCCTAAGGCCCAATTTTTCTGCCCCTGTCTAACAGGGGCGTGTAATTACAATTTTTGATGCAATACTTTGCAGCAGGACTCGTTCCTGCATTCCAACTAGAGTGTCTGTGAGGGGTTGCAGTGTTGTGGCACCAGCACCAGTGCCCAAGGCCCAATTTTTCTGCTCCTGTCTAACAGGGGCGTGTAATTACAATTTTTGATGCAATACTTTGCAGCAGGGCTCGTTCCTGCGTTCCAACTAGAGTGTCTGTAAGGGGTTGCAGTGTTGTGGCACCAGCACCAGTGCCTAAGGCCTAATTTTTCAGCTCCTGTTCAACAGGGGCATGTAATTACAATTCTTGATCTAATATTTCACAGCAGGGCCCTGTGAGGGCTTACAGTGTTGTGGCCACAGCAACACCTAAGGCCCAAATTTCTGCTGAGTATATAGGGCAGGACCCTACTTTCAAACATCTAACTTACAAACGACTCCTACTTGCAAACGGAAGGAGACAACAGGAAGTGAGATGAAATCTACCCATAGGAATGGAAATTCTCTCCTGTAAGAGTTAATATGGGAAAAAAAATTCTCCTTTCCACTGATGCTTTCCAATCCTTGTTCCACAAAAAAACCCAAATTTTCAAAAAACATTTTTCATTGGGACAAAAAGTGAGGTGAAATCTTCTGAAGAGGAGGAAAGACAGCAAAACAAATGTCACAGGGGTGATAACCCTTCCCTATGTTTTCCAAAAAGCTTAAAAAAGATTTTTTGGCTGGAGCTAAACACGTTAAAAATGTACCCGTTCAAAATTACAAAGAGATTCTACTTAACAACAAACCTACAGTCCCTGTCTTGTTTGCACCGCCTGTATACTGCTGTTCAGAGTATATAGGGCCTGGTGGCCCCACACCTTTCCTTATTTTAATTTGGGTGCGGGGTTCCCCTTAATATCCATACAAGACCCAAAGGGCCTGGTAATGGACTGGGGGGTACCCATGCCCTTTGTCTCACTGATTTTCATCCATATTGCCATGACCCGACATTACATTAAACCCGCAAGCAGTTTTAAATGAGATTTTTTCCTTTAAAAATGACATTTGGTGCAGGGACTGTTCTAAACACGGGAAACACGCGTCACTTTACAGGCATACTATAGACACCCCCCCAGGTACGATATTTAAAGGAATATTTCACTTTTTTTTTTTTTACTTTAAGCATCATTAAAATCACTGTTCCCGAAAAAACGGCCGTTTTTAAAAGTTTTTTTTGCATTGATACATGTCCCCTGGGGTAGGACCCGGGTCCCCAAACCCTTTTTAGGACAATACCATGCAAATTAGCCTTTAAAATGAGCACTTTTGATTTCGAACGTTCGAGTCCCATAGACGTCAATGGGGTTCTAACGTTCGTGCGAACTTTCGGTCCGTTCGCAGGTTCTGGTGCGAACCGAACCGGGGGGTGTTCGGCTCATCCCTAGTGTAAGGTAATACACTAAGGCAGTTATAATCCGGCACACTGACTAGGTGTTCTCATATGAAAAAGAAAAAGATCTAGCATCCGCTCTTGAGTATTCAAGTCTATGCAGATGTACTGTTTTCCAACTTAACTTGTTCTGTGGGACTATCAGTCCCAGCAACACTCTGTAACAGTTCTAAGTGTGTGTGTAGTATTAAACAAACTTCCGGGTGTTAACCCTCTCACCACACGGGATCCAGGCAGATGGATGTCTCAGTCCATATGGAGGCACCACCACACCGTCACACTGATCCGTTCATTAACGACCAGGAGTCCTCGGTTACCTCCCCACGGGTCTCTGGAATGATCACTTCTGCTGCTCCAGCACACTGTGATACAATGGCAGGATCCTTGCAGCTGCTCCGCTTCTTCTCAAAGTAGGCCGCAACCCTGTGGGACACACACACCCACAGGGTCCTGCTGGCAGGCCATGCGTCCCAGGAACAAGAGACCTAAGATGGCCGCTCCTTACCCTTTTATATCCTCCCACAATGCAGTTCAGTTCTCCTTTTGTCCAGGAGCATTGTGGGTGAGTCACAGTTAAAGTTCCGAAGTAAACAATCAATCACTTACATGTCACTTCACTTAATCATGAAACGTAAAAGTATTGTACCTTTTCAATTATCCACAAGATGGCATTATAACAACTTATGTACTGCATAACACACATATGGCTAAAAACAACAGTTGTCAGCTCTACATATATAAGCACCGCTCCAACAGATGGGGATAGTTTGATAAGCGCATCAACATATTTTATACTGGATCGGACATGTACAGCGGCCGCAAGTCATGTGACCGATCCGATCGTGTGTACACAAATCCGATGGACAGAGTGCCACGCATGCTCAGAATAAATAAAGAGATGAAAGCTATTGGCTACTGCCCCGTTTATAGTCCCGACGTACGTGTTTTACATCACCATGTTCAGAATGATCGGATTTTCCGACAACTTTGTGTGACGGTGTGTATGCAAGACAAGTTTGAGCCAACATCCGTCGGAAAAAATCCTAGTGAATCTAGTGAAACCAATTGCCTTCAGAAGTCACCTAATTAGTAAACAGAGTCCACCTGTGTGTAATTTAATCTCAGTATAAATACAGCTGTTCTGTGAAGCCCTCCGAGGTTTGTTAGGGAACCTTAGTAAACAAACAGCATCATGAAGGACAAGGAACACAACAGACAGGTCAGGGATAAAGTTGTGGAAAAGTTTAAAGCAGAGTTAGGTTATAAAAAAATATCCCAAGCTTTGAACACCTCACGGAGTACTGTTCAGGCCAGGGAAGGAGAGCATTAATCAGAGAATCAGCCAAGAGGCCAATGGTAACTCTAGAGGAGCTGCAGAGATCCACAGCTCAGGTGGGAAAATCTGTCCACAGGGCACTCCACAAATCTGGCCTTTATGAAAGAATGGCAAGAAGAAACCCATTGTTGAAAGAAAGCCATAAGAAGTCCTGTTTGCAGTCTGCGAGAAGCCATGTGGGGGACACATGTGGAAGAGGGTGCTCTGGTCAGATGAGACCAAAATTGAACTTTTGGCCTAAAAGCAAAACGCTATGTGTGGTGGAAAACTTATGCCCCATACACACGGTCGGATTTTGTGCGGACATTCCGACAACAAAATCCTAGGATTTTTTCCGACGGATGTTGGCTCAAACTTGTCTTGCATACACACCGTCACACAAAGTTGTCAGAAAATCCGATCATTCTGAACATGGTGATGTAAAACACGTACGTCGGGACTATAAACGGGGCAGTAGCCAATAGCTTTTATCTCTTTATTTATTCTGAGCATGCGTGGCATTCTGTCGATCGGATTTGTGTACACACGATCGGAATTTCCGACAACGGATTTTGTTGTCGGAAAATTTTATAGCCCGCTCTCAAACTTTGTGTGTCGGAAAATCCAATGGAAAATGTGTGATGGAGCCTACACACGGTCGGAATTTCCGACAACAAGGTCCTATCACACATTTTCCGTCTGAAAATCCGACCGTGTGTACGGGGCATAACACTGCACATCACCCTGAACACACCATCCGCACCGTGAAACATTGTGGTGGCAGCATCATGTTGTGGAAATGCTTTTCTTCAGCAGGGACAGGGAAGCTGGTCAGAGTTTATGGGAAAATGGATGGAACCAAATACAGAGCAATCTTAGAAGAAAACCTTTTAGAGTCTGCAAAAGACTTGAGACTGGGGCGGAGGTTCACCTTTCAGCAGGACAACAACCCTAAACATACAGCCAGAGCTACAATGGAATGGTTTAGATCAAAGCATATTCATGTGTTAGAATAGCCCAGTCAAAGTCCAGACCTAAATCCAATTGAGAATCTGTGGCAAGACTTGAAAATTGCTGTTCACAGACGCTCTCCATCCAATCTGACAGAGCTTGAGCTATTTTGCAAAGAAGAATGGGCAAAAATGTCACTCTCTAGATGTGCAAAGCTGGTAGAGACATCCCCAAAAAGACTTGCAGCTGTAATTGCAGCGAAAGGTGGTTCTACAAAGTATTGACTCGGGGGCTGAATACAAATGCACCCCACACTTTTCAGATTTGATTGTAAAAAAATTTGAAAACCATTTATCACTTTCTTTCCACTTTTCAATTATGTATCACTTTGTGTTGGTCTATCACATAAAATCCCAATAAAATACATTTACGTTTTTGGTGGTAACATGACAAGATGTGGAAAATTCCAAGGGGAATTAATACATTTTCAAGGCACAGTAGCTATCATCCTGATTCACCCGAATGCTGTGTCCCCTTTCAAAAGAATGTACCCCCTTTACCTTTCTCTACAATAATTAACCAGTGTAGGAAGGGAGAACCTGGGGATCCTAAAACTGGACTTCTGATTCCACCTATATAAAAAATAAAAATAAAAACATTTTTATTATTATTGTAATTCCCCTAAATCTAAAAACTCACTGCAAACAAAAGAAGCACCCCTTTATACTGAAGAAAAAAATAAAAAAGGGGGGAGGAAAGGGGAGGGGGGAAGAAGTAGGGTATAAGAAGTAGGGAGGAAGGAAAAGAGATAGAGGCGGGGGGGGGGGGGCATGCATTGTGACATTGTGACACTGCCCCATTGATTTGACTAGCTCGTGTTTGGTGGTGGTACTGCCTGCCAAATGCAACCTGTGATAACATTTGTGGATATCATTTTCTCTGGTGGACATGTTCACTTGGCACTGGGTGACTGAGAGGCAGTAACACTTTAATTATGTGATTACATATTTTTACTGCCTCCTGGCATAAACACGCTATTAAAGAAAATATTATGTTGTTATTTAATACTTATTTCAGTGATTCTAAATGTCATATGTCATTCATTTCAGTCTCTCTTCATGTATTTGCCTGTTATATGGCTTGTGTTGTGTGGTCATGATTTTTACATCTTCACCCTTTGGAAAAGAGCTAATGGGGGTCACAGTGACATATTTTTTGATGGATGTGACAACTTGGTTTAATAGATTATACACTAGAGAGCCCTATAACATTTGCTTGTTGTACATATTTTTGACCCTATGTGCATAGTGGGGTTGATTTACTAAATGAGTAGAGTCTGTTCACTTTACATAGTGAATTTTTACTTAGCTTAGTGAATGAGAAGAAGCTATACTGACATCAATTATCCAATCATGATTAATTAAAACACTTTCTTAATTTTATTTGCAAATTATTTAATGCAGACTAGTACGTAAGCTGCTTCATCAATAGTAGATATTTTTTAATATATGTTTTAATATTTTATTACTATCGCATTTTAATTTTAGTTTTTAGAATTTAAATATGTATTCATTCGTGGAAATGTAAAGGATAAGGAAGGGAATAGTTCCATCCAATTTATAAGGATTAAAAAATGGTATGAAATGATACTCACCTATTAATATTTAGGGTGTATTGTTGGATTTGGCCACTATATGGTGCTGGTTCTGAATTGTACTAGATAGTCTCTAAGGACAACCTTATATGTATTCATTTATTTTTACCTAAAATATGTTTGCAACTCATTAATTTAATTTAAATTTAGCCTATGTATGATTGCCAGGAGCAGCCAGTCCATAAGGAGCGCAGGGGCACCGCCCCCCTAGTTTACATGCAGGGCGCTGGACTCATAGGCTTCTATGAGTTTTTTTTTTTCAAGCCACATGATTAGAGCCCGAGGCTTTAATTGGTTGAAAAAAGCAGTGCTCTGTACCCGAAACCCACCCACTTGTGACACTAGCGAATCTATATTCGCTATTGTCTTCCAGTTTTTCCTCTTGGCCAATCAGTACAGGAGGTGGATCGGGTTGGCTGGGAGGAAAAGCCGACCATGGAGGGGTGAGTGTTTACCACCCCCCCAAAAAAAAGTTTACCACCAGCCGTCACATGTGCAGTGTTAGTATTCCGCCACACAGCGTTTTGCTTTTAACCCAAAAAGTTTAATTTTGGTCTCATCTGACCAGAGCACCTTCTTCCACATGTTGTCTGTGTCCCCCACATGGCTTCTTGCAAACTGCAAACAGGACTTCTTATGGCTTTCTTTCAGCAATGGCTTTCTTAAAGACCAGATTTGTGGAGTGCACAACTAATAGTTATCTTTTGGACAGATTCTCCCACCTGAGCTGTGGATCTCTGCAGCTCCTCCAGAGTTACCATGGGCCTCTTGGCTGCTTCTCTGATTAATGCTCTCCTTGCTCAGCCAGTCAGTTTAGGTGGACGGCCATGTCTTGGTAGGTTTGCAGTTGGGCCATACGCTTTCCATTATTGGAAGATGGATTGCACAGTGCTCAGTGAGATGCTAAAAGCTTGGGATCGTTTTTTTTATAACCTAACCCTGCTTTAATATTCTCCACAACTTTATCCCTAACCTGTCTAGTGTGTTCCTTGGCCTTCATGATGCTGTTTGTTCACTAAGGTTCTCTAACAAACCTCGGAGGACTTTACAGAACAGCTGTATTTATACTGAGATTAAATTATACACAAGTGGACTCTGTTTACTAATTAGGTGACTTCTGAAGGCAATTGGTTCCACTATATTTTATTTAGGGGTATCAGAGTAAAGGGGACTGAATATAAATGCACGCCACACTTTTCAGATATTTGTAAAAAAAATTGAAAACCATTTATTATTTTCCTTCCACTCCACAATTATGTGCCACTTTGTGTTGGTCTGTCATATAAAATCCCAATAAAATACATTTATGTTTTTGGTTGTAACATATCAAAATGTTGAAAATGTTAAGGGGTGTGAATACTTTTTAAAGGCACTGTATTTGTAGCTGTCTCAGTATTCACCCTAAATAATAATAAATAATGATCTTACCTTTTTATATTTTATTTCTATGTATTTATTTTTTTTTTAAGGTTACATAAAAGGGGTGTGTTTTTGCTTAGTGAGCTCTCTGGATGTAAATGTAGGTAGGCAATTTTGTAGTTTTAGGTGGGAAACTTTGATAGGTGGAACCGGAGAGATACCCTATCGGGGGCCCTCTGGTTTTCCATTTTTTGACTGATTGGTGATACCATTGTAATTTCTCCCCCCCTGCTTTCCTTTTCTTTTCTTCTCCTTTCCCTCCCCCCCCCCCCTTTTTTTTCTCTTCTGGACTGAGAGGACCTTGGACATAATTGATATTAAAGGAGGTTTCAAATGTTTTTATATTGTGCATGCTCTCGGAATGTTATATTTAAATTTGTATGCATTTGTGGATGTTATGTTATGTTTTGTGGCGTTGTTTTTTTTTCTTAAGGTAAAATTAATAAAAAGATTTAAAAACAATGCATGTGGCTGGATGCTGCAGTTTTTCAAGGGTTAAAAGATGACATAGAGCTTTTAAGCTGCCTGTCAAATGCCTCTGAAAAGCGATCCAACACAATCACTTTTAGAGAAGCAGCAATGACAGCTTCAAGTCCAAATGAGCTCTAAAGGGAAAGTATAATGGCTTTCAGCATATTTCTTTTTTTTTTTTCAACTAAAAACAGACAAAAAATATTTTCCTTATTTTTAGTCAGATATTTATCAAAGATGGCATGTGAATGTAGTATTTTATGTATCCAGTGTGTATAATGTGGGCATAAATAAGCTAGTTCATGGGCAGCACAGTGGCTTAGTGATTAGCCCACCTGCCTTGCAAAACAGGACACTATCTGCATGGGGTTTTCATGTTCTCCTTGTGCTTGTGTGCTTCCTACCACACTCCAAAGACATGCTGGTAGGTTGTGTTCTGCCTAAATTGGCCTTAGAATGTGTCATGAATGTGAAGTAGGGGCCTTAGATTTTATGATCCTTGAAAGCAGGGATAGGTGTGAATGTACAACATGTAAATTTGTAAATTCTCAGAGCTATACAAACCCCAATAATAAAAAATAAATAAAGTTCCTTCACAAAGGCAATTTACAAAAGCAGAGTAGGTCCTCTTTTACAAAGCGGCAATGTGCAAGGGCAGAGGCCAGGCATGTACTGGCCATATGAATTACCGGGAGTTTCCCGGTGGGCTGATGGCTCAGTGGGCCACTTTCAGTGACAGGGGAGGAGAGAGAGATACAAAGCGCCAACTAAGTGTAGAAAAAAACAACTTTTATTCCACTAAAAGAACATTACTGACAAAGGGAGTAGGGTGAAAGGCATTAGGACACTGTGCAAGAGTCCAGGCTTATCATCAATCTGAATTAGGAGCTGCAAGTGGAACTGATCGGGCCAGTAGATGCAGAGTAACGGTGTGTACTCCTACTTCCTGGAAAGGGTGAGGGACCTTTATAAATGCAAAACTGTACATTTTTAGTTCAATAGACTTCAATGGAGATGCCGCAGAAAAGTATGTAGTGCATGTTTTATGTGTTTTTGATGCATCTTGCATTTTTTAATCTGCCCAACAACTAATTGGCCAAAAAAAAGCATAAAAAAGCAAAACGCATAAAAAAATGCATGGAAACATGCCAAAAACACGTGTGCAAAAATGCAAAAAGCACTGCAGAAACAGATCAAAAGCAAACTGCATAGGTATGAACCAGGCCAAACTGTGTTCATATGCAGTTACAACTATGGAAAAATACACATTAAACCTATTCACTTGTAAAATAGCCTGCCACTAGCAGAAGTAAAAATGCATTGCAATTAGGGACATGGTTTGGATTTGCTACTACCATGGGTTTTTAGCAAATCCCTGGGATTTGCAAAGTTTGTGGCCTGTGAACTTTCAGCCAAAACATTTTCAGATTTGTTACCATCAAATAGGAACAACCATAATGCAGTACATAGTCTTTGCTCCTCGTCATCAAAATCACTACAGCCAATAATTTGAAAGAACAGATAATCCAATCCAGTCCCTTTTCTAAAAAAACATGGGCTCATAGCAGACATATTTTCAGTGTGCATTGAAATTGTAATGCCGCGTACACACGGTCGGACTTTTCGACCGGACTGGTCCGACGGACCCCGCCGGACCAAATCCAGCGGACAATCCGTTTGCGTGTGGGCTCCACCGGACCTTTAGCGGACTTTTCCAGCCGCAAATCTGACAGACATTAGATTTGGAACTTGCTTCAAATCTTTACGTTGTAACTCCGCCGGACCCATAAATCCACTCGTCTGTATGCTAGTCCGACGGGCAAAAAACGATGCTAGGGCAGCTATTGGCTACTGGCTATCAACTTCCTTATTTTAGTCCGGTGTACATCATCACGTACGAATCCGTCGGACTTTGGTGTGATCGTGTGTAGGCAAGTCCATTCGTTAGAAAGTTCGTCGGAAGTCTGTCAAAAGTCCGTCGAAAGTCCGCTGGAAAGTTTGTCGGACCAGTCCAGTTGAAAAGTCCGCCCGTGTGTACGCGGCATTAGTCTATGGGCTGGTAGATGTGCATACGATTACTTCTGAGTTTAACCCCCTTTCTATTGTTTGGACCTAAATGTGACAGATCAGAGATGAATGAATGTAAATTTAGATAAAACGTCAGTTTACATCTACCTCCCAATTGACCTAACATGGGTTCATTAAGTTCCATTTTGAATCCTTCATGAAAAAACTGAAGGGACACAAATGTGTGGAAAGTAACACTAAAATTTCTATATAAGTGTATATTCTTAACTTAAGTTCTCCTTGTGTTAAAGCTTCGTAAATAGAGTATTATGTCTTCCTTTACCAAGTGTGAGTTTGGATGAAAAAATAAAACATTATCAATAGTTTTCATTGGTCAATTAACATTTTTAAAAAATGCGTATTTGTCCATTTAGTTAATTTGCTTTGATAGCACTCTCTCTTTATCCTAATTGACTTAGTATAGTTGTTTAGCTGGTATAGTATTAAGCAATTAAAAATGCAATTGCTGGGATAAAATGGTTTAGAATCTTATTATACCGTCAGCACAATCACCCAGCAACAAGAAGAAATGGTCTGTCACCTGGGTCATGGAAAAATCTATTTGCATTTCAATCCTCTATATCATATGAAAAGATGGATATTATTTTGTGAGACATGTCTATGCCACATTGGTTTCAGGCAGGCATCTGGGGCCAGCCAGTCTCTAATTGTACAGCAGGAAAATGTTGCTAAGGTTACATTATTTTAATAGTGAGGAATGCCTGAGGGATCATCAGTTAATAGAGGCCACTTCCCAATAGCTATGTAAGTTTTCCCTTTTTTTTTATTCACTGTATTCAGGGAAAATTAAATGGCCATATGACATATAGCACTGTAGAAAATAGAATTGATTTCTTTTTATTTTAAATTATATTCATTTCTCACTTCAATTTCTAATAGCTGTCCTAAAGTGATGTTTATAATGTCACCTGAGAGATGAAGTGCCGACATACTGCTGCACATTACTGATGATTGACTATGTGTCACTCAAGAATTTTTAAAGATTCACTCTTTCTGGTTGCAAATGTGGATAATCTTTACCCTGTGTTTGCAGAGCAGTTAAAATGAAAATTAAGTTAGTATTGTAGCATTTAAATATTTTTATCTTTTTCAAAGTGTGTGATTAAAAAAGAGGAACAAACATAAGCAAAGCTCCAAAATACAAAGGTGGCTCTTGTTCACCTACCTCTGGAAATATTTCTTGCATGACTGTCTGCCATGATGTAAAAAATCTGATTTGCAGTGACTAAAAAAAATAAAAAAATAATAATTGGGCAAATTAACAAGTAAGGGATAAATCGCTATGGAACACTTGTTTGCAATCTCGCAAGAGCATGTGGATGTACAGTATGCAGGAAATGCAGGTCCTAAATTCACCCATCTGATGGCACATTGACTTTAAATGGGTACAATGTTTCCCACTTGTCTGTGCATGTTGGAATCC
The DNA here is from genome assembly GCA_037952925.1 of Lithobates clamitans. NCBI lineage: Eukaryota > Metazoa > Chordata > Amphibia > Anura > Ranidae > Lithobates > Lithobates clamitans. The sequence goes on along the minus strand of JBBGZY010000833.1, from coordinate 5,293,728 downwards.
AAACAATGCTACTTGTGTGTAGCACCACCCCTGAAGGAGTCGCTTGAGTATATTTAGTTCTGTACTCTGGCTCTCAACCCCAAGAAAAGTCTCGACCCCTCTGGCACACCTAGTGATCAGTGTTACTGCACACACAATAGTAAATAGACACAAGCGATATTGAACCAGAAAGTATTTTTACTGAAAGACTCTCTTTTGGCATAGAATAAAAAAGTAACCATATGATGAAGTAATAGTTAAATATACCCCAAATATCTAATTTGAGTCCTACTGACTAAAAGGTTAAGAGCAAGGAAATTCAACACTGTAATCTGGCTACTTCCAGGGGATCATTTAAAAGAGAAATATGGGATTTTTTTTTTAGCCCATGTTCATACTTACCTTACATACTTACCCCACTGCCTCTTCACTTAGAACCGAGCCCCCAAGATGACTCGGTTCTGTCACCTCCCCAAGCAGAGAGCTGCTGCCTGTCAGTCAGCAGCTCTCCACTCTGCTCCTCCATGCTCACTGGAGCGCTGAGCTGTGGAGGGGCAGGGAGTGGCCGTCTCAGCCTCTCAGTGGCTCGCTGAGAGGCCTATCGGTCCAGGCACCTGGCGGATCCAGACTTCCGAAACCGGGATGACACAGTGCCTGGACTAATATTGGTCACATCAGCAGAGAGCGGACTTCAGACCGCTCTCTGGTGAAAATGGGTCACAGGAGTGCAAAACGAATTGCACTCCTGTGACCCATAAGAGAAGTCCAGCTTAATGCGCCTAGGCTGGACTTCTCCTTTAAGGTTAAGAACCCTGAAAGCAGAGATAACCACAAAAATGGTAACCGATTGTAATGTGGTATGAATACTTTACACAGAATCAACAACTTCACATTAATTGAGCTCTATGTGTCCAGGCAGGAGGAGGGCAGGGAAAAGACCCTTTTTATGTCAGACCACTCCCTTCTGTACCTCAACACCACAGTCCCAAAAAATGTTTAAACACAGTATTTAGTCCAATGCAACTGACTTAACCAATATAGCACTTGAATATGTATTGTCACCCAATACTGGAGTCCTGAGGTAAATGTGGGTCCATTAACCAGTTCCGGACCGCCCACCGTCATTTTACGTGATGACTTTGAAGGGGGATATCGTTGTTATTGAAGCTGCTAGCTGCCATAACCCCGGTATCCTCCTCTTCAGCGTGCGGTCCGCTACAAGATAAAAGTGGTCTCTGCGGTGGATTCGCCGTGAGATCACTTTTATCGGTGCCCTCTGCCGCTTACCGGAGCCATCGGCAACGGCGAAGGCGATCGCATCTGTCCCCTGCCTGGGTATGGTGACGAGTGAGGGGAAGATGGCCCCCACCCATCTACATATCACTGCAGGCCGGAAGCGACGTCAAAACGTCACTTCCGCCCACATAACTCTTAAAGGGCCTTTTTTTTTTTCTTTTTTTTTATATGACAATTTTTTTTTATTTAAGAGAATAATAAAGTGTGGCGCTAAAAGGTGATATGATCTGGAAGGTATTAATACCAAAAGTGATAAGTAGATGAGCACAGTCCCAGGGTATGTCCAAAGTATGCTATACTTTGGGTGAGGAAGATATCATCCCTTCATACACTCCTAGGATCATCACTAGTATATTTGGTATATCTATTGGGATTATCACCTCTTAATACTCACTTCACCAAACTTTTCTTTGCACATACCCTGGGACTGTGCTCATCTACTTATCACTTTTGGTATTAATACCTTCCAGATCATATCACCTTTTAGCGCCACACTTTATTATTTTCGTACATATTTACACGAGTCAGGTTGTTGTGTTAGCTGCTGCACTTTGTAGGAGTTGGCGCAAATTTTTTATATAAATTTTTTTTTTGTTGCATTTTAATGTAAATATGAGATCTTAGGTCTTTTTGACCCCAGATCTCATATTTAACAGGTCCTGTCAAGCTTTTTTCTATTACAAGGGATGTTTACATTTCTTGTAATAGGAATAAAAGTGACATTTTTTTTTTTAAAAAAAAACAGTGTAAAAATGTAAAAAAAAAAAAGGTAAAATAAATAAGAAAAAAAAAAATAAAAATTTAAACGCGCCCCGTCCCGACGAGCTCGCGTACAGAAGCAAACACATAAGTGACTAGCACCCGCATATGAAAATGGTGTTCAAACCACACATGTGAGGTATCGCAGCGGTCGTTAGAGCGAGAGCAATAATTCTAGCCCTAGACCTCCTCTCTAACTTAAAACATGCAACCTGTAGAATTTTTTAAACGTCGGAGATTTTTAAGGGTAAAATTTTGTTGCCATTCCACGAGCGGACGCAATTTTGAAGCGTGACATGTTGGGTATCAATTTACTCAGCGTAACATTATTTTTCACAATATAAAAAAATTGGGCCAACTTTACTGTTGTCTAATTTTTTTATTCAAAAAAGTGTATTTTTTTTCTAAAATAAGTAATTTTCTAGCAAAAAAACCTTTTTTTAACTTGTAAGCAACAAATCTCAGAAAGAGGCATGGTCTTTAAGTGGTTAAGGCACCAATAGGACCAATCCCTTGAGAGGAAATGGTTTGTAGTTTTAGAAGGAAAGAAGGCCTTATGTCTTCAGATAGTTTTTTGTTGGTGCACTTTGTGTCCTCTTTGGCAGAGTGAACAAAGCATATTCAGAGATGTCTTGGCAGGCAATAGTGATGTGCAGTGTTCTGGCAGTATACAGGTAAGCAGGGTGGATACTGTAACTGCTCAGCAGGGTCTAAGTGTAACACAGGTTCTCCTACTAGGTGAGGCGAGAAAACAATACCGGTGTCTGCAGCATGCAGTGTTCTAGCTTGTGGAAGATTGGGCAAGTGCCGCTCACCAATCCTGCGTCAGGAGGCCCAAAGAGAAGATGTCCTGGGACAGGCTCTTCAGGTTACATAGTAGGTAAGGTTCAATAAAAACTATAGTCCATCCAGTTCAATCTGTGTAGGTGTTGGGTTGTCCGACTGGCTACCCAACAACTGGAACACTTCATGCAGTCTGTGCAGATACGCCTGGAGATGCAGCTGGGATCCCCCTCTGGCAGGATGTCTGTGGCCGACTGTGGAGCTGTGGTGAGAAACACCGACCCTGGATGGCAGCACCTCTCCCCTCCATCCAGTCTTCTCCTTGGCAGCCTCCTGGTGTTCTTTCCTTTGCTTTACTCCCCCTTACTGTTGGGCATGCCGGGCGGTGTAGTTCTGCCCCTAGGAATTGCCATGGGACCACTGGTGTTGGGGACTATATGTCCCAAGATGCTTTGCCCCAGTAGCTCTGTCTGGATTGGCTCTCTCCTCCTTCCAATGAGGAATCAGGGGAGGGAGTAGATCGGACGGCTGCCTGTGCGAGTGCCGCTCACATACTGCACAGTGAAGAGGAAAGGGAGGGGGGAGAATTCCCCCGCAGCTGCGGACAGGCTCTGTGTCAATTCCAGCAAGCACTAATGCATATGTGTAGCAACATTTTACCTGTAAAAAAAAAAAGGAGCAGAATATTAAAGTGCAAACTTGCCTTGGTCATATAGGGCATATAATATGCACAATGTAAGACCCCAAGAACAGAAAGCACCATGGCTTTTTTTGTTTTTCCTTAACAAAAATATTACAGATAAATCACATTTTTTTTAAGGTAGGCCACAGCTTAACCAGCATTAATGTAGACAATTGGCACACCACAACACAAATTTGGCATATACATGTCTGTATGTGCATCCACCCACATTTGTAGGGTAGAAGGAAAATGCCACTCACCAAGCCTCTGGACCTCATGCAGTTGCTCCCACCCAATGCGATTGGGTTCAGGTGCAGGCTCTGCGCAAGTCTATGGAAATGAAGAAATCCTGAACTGCCGCACTCCAAAATAAGGCATCTTTATTATAAATTGTTAAAATCCAACAAGAGTCACCTCATAAGGACAATACAGAGAGCAATAACTAACGCGTTTCACATCAGTGGATGCTTACTCATAGCACATTTGTAGGGGGAATTACTAAAACTTAAGCACTCACAATCTGATGCAGCTGTGCATGGCAGCCAATCAGCTTCTAACTTCAGCTTGTATAATTAAGATTTAACAATAAAACCTGGAAGCTGATTGGTTTTTATGCAGAGTTGCACCAGATTTTGCGCACTCCAGTTTTAGTAAACCAACCCTATGGGTGCATAGTAAATACTGTGAAGATATGATTTGTTTGCCAGTGTTTGCACATAGGCTTTAGTAAATCTGACCCATTGCCTCGGCAGGACAGCCAGGGAACTAATGTTTTTAGGACATGTAAGGTATAGACAACCATATAAGTCCTCACTGGACTTTAAAGTATAAGTCCAGAATTATTATTATTATATATTTTTTGAGCGGATGCGAAAGCCTTAGAATCCCTGTCTGTGTCTACAACAGGGACACAGACAGCAATAAACCTTTTGCAGGGGTTCTAGCCTTTCCCTACTGTACTGAAAAAATAAAATAAATATTTTTGTGTGTGTTGTATTGACTTCCTGTCTGGTTGTCAGCAAAATTGGAAGTGAAGGGAAATCTTTACAGATTCTAATCCTTTCCTATTATTTTCAAGTGTATGGATGCACATAAGTTAAGTTTACTGCAAGCAAAAAAGTGAAAACAAATATCTGTCTTGTTAATGTGGACAGCTCCTTGATTTCAGTCTTTAGAAAACTTTTCCTTTATGTGCAAGCATATTTTCCATCAACAAACAAGGTTGCATAAAGTTATAATTAATTATTTGTTTGCTACATTATTATGCTTTTACAAAAGATATAATGGAATTATGTGTAAATACCAGCATCAATAGTGCACCAGTCAACACTATAAATACACTATATATATACCAATTGGTTTAAATTAATAAACTCTGAGTTTATAAGAACAAGAAGAAAATAAAATAAAAAAAACATTCCAACATAAATTCTCAGTTGTTAGCTATGATTCACTATTTTCAGAAGCAAGAAGATGAATAAAGATCTGTAACTGTAGAATTCTGTCATTACTGCATTTGAAAAAGTTCACTGTAAGAAGATAAGCAAAGACTGCTAAGAGGCAATTGAATGTTTTTCTTATTTATATTAAATTAAAGTTAATGATTAATTACACTCTTTGGTCACTCCACAAACACATCTTCACAGTCGTAAACAGATCTTTAAACAAAGTATATAATGAACCTGTGTCCAGACTATGCACACTAATATATTTACATATTTTGCACAAACAGTAAACACAATTTAAAACAAGCCTTCATTCACCTCTATAGCTAAAGGCATTGTGGAGAAATTCATATTTAAAGTTCAGACACTGAAATAAATCCTGAAATTGATATTAACTTCTAAACTTCTAAACTAAATATTATCATCCGAGGGTGGTTACGGATTCCCTCTATTATTTCATATATGTATTGCTTTGTCTATTCCTATAGTTAGCTAGTCTATTAAAACTCTGATCACATGTTACTGTTGATATTACAATAATATAAGGTTAGCTATGAAAACAAACACACTGCTTAATAAAACAACGTCTTATTTATTTCCCAAGAAGATAGGAAAACGCTAACATGAAAATACTAAAGGAAGATATTACAAAGCATATAACAACAAGAAACATCAAATATACTTATCGCAGGCTGTCCTATAGATACAGTATAATCAGCTGGGCTCGAGATGGTAACAGAGAGAGTTCTCTATCTCCGGCAGCCCTTTTTTTACTTCAATCATACACCATTCAGACCCAACCCCATTGCCGGTCCATCTAGACCTTTGACGAATCAACGTATTTATGGGGCAGTCCTCCTCAATATATTATATTACTGTCCGTCCTGCTGCATTGGCCTCTAGGGGCAGCAATGTCCATATATCATGTCTACGTATCCTGGGTCAACCTTCAATGCCTTTGATCTTTATCTCCCACCGTCATCAATTATCCTGGCCGCCGTGGCTCTCTTTGATCACACCAGACGGTCCAGAGCCAAGCTTTTGTTCAGCCTTGATGGAGGCCTGATCTCTGAATATTCTGATATGCTACAAAGCTATGATGTGCAACTTGTTACATTACAAAGGCCACCTGTCTGCCTCAACCAAGAAGTGAAACTCCAGAAATATGATATTGAACCATGTTGCCTTCCAACAGACACTGCACCAAAATCTCAACTATTTTGTATGCAGAACACGGCTGTGGCACAGTTCTCTCAATGAACGGCATGCAATCCATTGAGAGCGCAGTTTGCATCTGCCGATGATGTTGCCAACTGCTAGACATTGGAATAGTATATTTAGAAGATATTCATTTTACCTACAGGTAAGCTTTATTATAAGCATACCTGTAGGTAAAAGTGGCAGAACTGACTTTACTACCACTTTCCATTTTAATCTTTAGCACTATAATTTTATGTAAAATTCAATGCAGTATGGCAATCTGGAGGTGTTCTGTACATCGACTAAAATGTAAGTCAGATTTTAGGCATCCTATAGATAATGTGATTTTCATTAGACATTTCTGTAGACCTTACCTCCAGAGGAGCCACTTGGTATAACGGGTTCTTTGCCATGACTCTGGGAAAAGCTTTATCCTTCCAGACACACTTGGCTAAATAATGGGATGCTGCAAACACCTACTGTATAAGAACACAAGTATTAGCATCCTACACCCCACTATGTTAGGGTATTAGAAAATAAGCACTACCTAATTGTAAGTAAATCAAGTATATTGTCACAGGACAAAAGTAAATAGCAATGCACAAATATGTGTATGGCATTGCAAGGAATCGCATCCTGGTACATGTGAATGGTCAAGTTGGTGACGAGATACACTGTGGGTCCAACCAAAAAAAGTGCAGTGAGACCTATCTAGCAATAGAAAATCCATCCATTTGGGTGAGTGTACATACATGTAGGGTCACCTGGAGCACCTGGAAGTGGTCACATGTTTTTTGTTACTAATAGCACCAGCACCTGTTCACTTACCTTTTGTTTTTTAAGCAACTATCATTTGAATGGGACTTATTGATACATTGGACATTAGTTGTATTTTTTGGTGCTGTTCGTTTATTTATTATTTTGCACTTTTATATGTGGTGAACTGTTTAGTAATCTTGATTCACATTTTTGGCAGAACAGTCTATATACACATTTATAGGGTTCACGAATGTGGAAGTTAAACACATTTTGAAGCCAACAGCAGCCATAATCGCATTCATCTGTGTTCCCTTGTTTGTTTTTGCTTTGCCTGTGGCGCAGAGTTTTTATTGTTATTTGATGATTTGGTTGCTGCCCATGATAAATTTGGGAACAAAGACATATTGTAACTCCTGGCTGTGACTGAGGTTTTTGCATGATATCTCTGCATGCTAAAATTCAATGGCGATATAGAGGTATCTTCCTGTGCTGTAAGCCACTTTTTTCTGGTCTGTTTAATGTTTGTCATTCTCTCATCTCTCTGTAAGACCAAAAACGTGAAAAAAAGAATTTTGCCCTTTTCAAACAAAAACTTCTTAGCAAGAAAAAAAAAAAAGAATAAAATAAATACCTTAGAGTTTTTGAGGATCTTTGAGAAGGAATTACTTCACATGCAGGTAAAGTGGTCAGTGGTAGTTTGTAGCACCTTAACTGCTTGTTAAGCCGTATTTTAATGTTCATAATTATGGCCCAGGTGCACTTTAGGTCACCACCAAAAAACTCCAGCATTAATTTGTCCCTTTATTACAAAGTCACTATTGGTTAGCTTCATTTAGACATGGTACAATCAAGAGTATTTGCATATTAGCTCATATCAGAAAGCACTCTGGCTGTAGGAGTCTAGCACAAGGTTTAGGGATCAAAGCCCCAGTTAGGGAACTAGGCAAAATGGAATCCTAACGTGACTCATCTCTAGGTCTTACTTTTGCCAGAGATTTTCAGCTGAACAATTTTTACCATTTGTTTACACTTTAACTTATCCCTTATTTGCCTTTATTTGTTTACCATCCATTTATGTGTATTTCCTCCCACCATTTTCCTGCATTGATTACTTACATTATATTTTCTTATCTTTTCCATTCTGTCTGCACAACCATGCAGACATCAGCCTCCCACGTTCACATAATATGATAAACTCCCAAATAAATGCACACTTATTCTGTACTACATCACAATTAGGTCTTCTTCACCGCCTGGCAGTCTATTGATGTCAAGTATCTATAGCTACTTAGTAAGCACAAAAGTGCTCTGTTTAGCGTTCCCTGCATTGCATCTGGGTTACTGTACTATACTGTAGACAAGAATAAAACAAAGAGAAATGGCCATCTTGCATGGTAGGAACTAAATTGAATGCTGTTAAAGCAATAAAAGAACTATGGGTGGGACTTTTGTCGAGGAATGCTGTTAAAGCTGCAAAAATGCCGTAGTTAACACTGTCTATTTTACCTGCATTGTTATCCATTGTCACCTGAATTATATAGATCTTTGCTCTGGACTCCAGGTAAATTCCCTGTTTGCCTTTACTAAGAGGTTTATTTACTAAAGTAAGTACAGGAGCATGTTCACTTTCAAAGTGTATTTCACTTGCAATTTTCACTTTTTTTTTAAGTAAAAACTTAATTTTTTTACTAAGAATGATATTAAACAAGAACATGAAGAGTGAATGGTTTGTCCGATATATGGTTAATATATTCAAGTGCTTAGGCTGTTTTCATCAAGGATCATGAGGTTTCTACAACATTTTAAGCCCCAGTCTTCCCAGCATGAGTTTTCTAGAGCTGTAAAGCCTGTAACCCATAACTCCAGCTAATGATCCTGATGCAATCCGTGAAAGTAAAATATTTTTGGACTCGTGAGACATCTGATAGGCCCCCAGACCAGCTAGACCTCCAAAGAGCAGACCAGCAGTGAGAGAAGGAACACTTTTCACTTTAAGTGATAAGTCTTGTTTTTTCTTGTTTGTTTTTTCTTAATATTATATTTTTAATATAATTAATGTAAACATGTTATACTTACCTGCTTTGTGCAGTGGTTTTGCACAGAGCAGCCCAGATCCTCCTCTTCTTGGGTCCCTCGCTCCTGGCCCCCCCTCCTGCCAAGTGCCCCCACAGCAAGCATCTTGCTATGGGGGCACACGAGCCGAACCGCTGCTCTGTGTGTCTATTCAGACACAGAGCCGCAGCTTGGCCCTACTCCCTCTCTCTCCTCTTCGGCTCACTGACTTTGATTGACAGAAGTGGGAGACGATGGCCCCCGCTGCTGTCTCAGCAAATGAGGAGGGAGAGTTCCGGACAGCCAAGATTCTTGTGCATCTAAACCCCATCTCATAGATTGAGATGGGGTTTAGATAAGTATTAGGGGGAATGAGGGGGGCTGCTGCACACAGAAGGTTTTTTTATCTCAATGCATATACAAGAAAAACAAAGCCGCCCTTGTGCAATACAAAAATTAATTAAACAAACAAACATTCAGTGAAACATACCACTAAAATATTATATACATAATGTCCACGTGAATAAGTGAAAAGTTAGTGAAGAAATCTTCTTTAAAACTCATTGAAAGAGATCCAAAACCAACAGTGATATGAACTCCTTCTGTGAAAACCTCCACCTCTGATAATAGGGGCACTTACCAGATCCTATTGACCCGCTATCTCTAGAGAGGTCAATCGAGCAATAATCATAGTGAAATAAATAGGTAGATGCGTGATAAAAAATAAAATCAAAATAAGATAGATACCGTATATACAATATATACAATATTAATAAGCAATAAACAGTGTCAATCGCCTGTGAAAAAAGTGACTAAAATATATACAACTGAATATATAAATAAATAAATGGCAGCATGCAACATGCACAAATGTGAAAAATACAGGTGCTACTTATATAAATAAAGTGTCCAATAATTCAGTCCAAATCAATTCATAAAGATATATACGAATCAAAGTGCAAAAAATAGTGTCCAAAAAGTAGGCATTCCTCATGCTCTTCTTAAAAGATGTGCAAATTATGACATGCTTCAGTGCCCTCCAGTGACCCCAATGGTTAATGCGCTCACCTTTGAGCGTGTGACACAGTGGTTAAACAGTGTCTGAACACGCATTAGAGCCACTCCAGGGCTCATACAGGGTTTGCTGGTAAATTTCTCTGTACCTTGCTCAAATGGTGACATATATGAAAAAAAGGAGACTACATAGCATAATACCGCCAGGGAATTTATTGTAAAGCCATAAAACCAATTCCCTCCAGGAGGGTACTCACAATGTTTAGGTGCGTAAGTGCACCATCCTATCCAGAGTATGGAATACTGGAATACAGGTGAAACCTATGGCGTGCGGTGCGGTGTGTAATCCTCTGCCTGTCTGTGTTTGAAAGCTCCGTCCTGCCCCTCCCCTATGCGTCTTCGGCACAGGGACCACGTGCCTTCATCTGGGGGATCTAATAGGACGGGCGTTCTATGTGTTATATATATAGGGGAGGGGAAGGACGGAGCTTTCAAACACAGACAGGCAGAGGATAACACACCGCACCGCTTCTTCTCTCTCCTACCTTAGCCCTTCACCCTCATTCTCCCCCCCCCCCCCCTCGAGCGGAGGTGACGAGGTCGGATGAGTATTTGGATGGGATATCTATTTGAGGTCGCCCATTTGGTGGTGTAGAGGACCCCCTAGTGGTGGATATCGGCGCAACAGGATTACTCCTTATCTATGGGCTTAGATTGACACTTCGGGTGGTCGTGCATACAGTGGAACGGAGGACCCCCTGGTGGTTGAAGTGGTAACAACACAACTGATTCCTGTCCATTACATGCTGATTTTTCAAGCTATGAAGGTGAGGGCTCTGTGAGCTCATTTTTTGGATTTATACCTCTCCTTGCCCACTGCCTTTACTGGAACTTTTTCTGCGTGATCTCTCTGCACAGACACTTGTGATTAACGCACTTTATATATATATATATATTTTTTTTGAAGATCTTATTAAGAGACGATTATTACTTTTCATGCCCTTGGATTGATTTGTTTATTTGTCTATTTGTTTATTTGATATTTTTGCACACTGTAAGAGAAACACTATTGGTTCTCTATTTTAGATACTGCAGGTTCATTTATCGTGATAAAAGTTGTTTGTGGTTTTGCTGTAGCGCGGGATCACATTATGTTTTTATTTTCACATCCAATCCTTTCTTTATTTTCATGGGCCTAAGACCTTTTTTACCATTTTAGCATGGAAGCCCAAAGAGTTAGTTCTTTATTTATTTCAGGTACTTATATAGCGCCATCAATTTACACAGTGCTTTACATATACATTGTACATTCACATCAGTCCCTACCCTCAAGGAGCTTACACTCTAATGCCCCATACACACGAGCAGAATTTCCGTTGGAAAAATCTTGGATGGTTTTTCCGACGGAATTCCGCTCAAGCTTGGCTTACATACACACGGTCACACAAAAGTTCTCTGAACTCTCGACCGTCAAGAACGCGGTGACATACAACACTACGACGAGCCAAGAAAATGAAGTTCAGTGCTTCCGAGCATGCGTCAAATTGTTTCCGAGCATGCGTAATTTTTTGCGCGTCGGAATTGCATACAGACAAATGCATTTTCAGATAGGAACCTTTTCCGACCGAAAAATAGAGAACCTGCTCTCAATCTTTTGCTGTCTGGAATTCTGCCAGCAAAAGTCCGATGGAGCATACACACAGTCGCAATTTCCGACCAAAAGCTCTCATCAGAGTTTTGCTGGTGGCATTTCCAATTGTGTGTATGGGGCATAAGGTCCCTCACTTACATTCATACATACACATACTAGGAACAATTTAGACAGGATCCAATTAACCTACCAGCATATCTTTTGGAGTGTGGGAGGAAACCGGAGTACCTGGAGGAAACCCACACAGGTACAGGGAGAACATGCAAACTCCAGGCAGGTAGTGTCATGGTTGGGATTCAAACCAGCAACCCTTTTTACTGCTAGGTGAAAGTGCTAGCCACTACACCACTGTGCCGCTTTTAAAGCTGAATGGCATTAAAACCGCTAACAGCTAGGTATAGATAACATGTGTATGGGGGGCTGTTTGATTTGCCAAAGGTTTGTATTTCTTTATACCCAGTCCTGAGATTTACACAGCTCTGTGACACAGCACAGTCCTGCCTGGCATGAAAGGAGATTTGAGTTTTCTCTGCTGCAGTTGGGTAACATTTACCTGCATTGTTCCACTCCCAGCCTTTGACTGGACTGTGAAAGGAGAAGCAGCAGACTCAATGCCGCCTTTTGTTAGTACATGAGCACAGCAGCACTACTGACTGGGGCTTTGTATGGCTTTTCCTTCTCCTAGACCAAGTGCTGCTGTACATGGGGGTTTTAAAGGGCTGATACAAGTCAAATTCAGGCACTGCTTGTATTATAAAAAATTACATATAATGATGCATCAAGTATAGAGTTGCATTAAAGAGGTTATAAACCCTCCCATACACCAAGTGAAGTGACTGGCCTCAGTTGATACACAGAGATCAAATAAATCCTCCTACATAATTTGTACCTGATTTTCTGCAGTCTTCTCCTTTTTACAGCCATTCAAAGTCCAGAATTTATAAAGCTTGTCTGAGCTGTCAGAAAACAGAGGGTGGAAAGCTGAAATTACACACTGCAGAGCTCACTGAGGAAAGATCTGAGAGCTGATTGGATGGAAGGGACACACCACCCTTCACACAGCACAGAGGATCAGAGCTGAGGCTGCCAATCACAGGATATGTGCTGGAAGTCCCTCCCCTGTCATGTTTTTTCTCTTGGTGTCAGGAAAACGTATCAGCAGGGACTTATGCTGATAGCAGAGGAACGGGGCAGCAGACAGAAAATAAACGTAGTGTGCTTGATTGGGATAAGTGCACACTACAGAAGGATATGCTTTGTTCAGGTTTACAATCACTTTAATTTGTGTTTTTTATGCCTGGGATTCAGTTGAATTTCACTGATGAACTAAACCAGCGGCTTAAATTCCTCTGCAAATGTAGGAGCTAACTATTTAAAGGAGTCCAGTCACATTTGGAATATTTTGGAGGGGTGTGAGTTGAGTGACCTTAAAGAATCCGACACCTCATCCCTTGTATTGAGAGTCAAAGGAAGGGGATTTTGTTAGGGATTATAGCGGTGCCACATGCAAAGAAGTACAATTTTTACTTAAAAAATATAAATTTTATTACAACGATACATTACAGAAAAAAGGGTACATAAAAGGAGGAGCAGAGTATATATATATATATATATATATATATATATATATATATATATATATATATATATATAAAAACTAATACTGGCCAAAGTATCCATATCTATGAGTTGGTCACTGATGCATATCACGTTCCTACATGTTTCGCCAAACAATGGCTTCCTCAGGGGATGGTCACCAGTGTCAACAATGGCTCTAATGGTAATGAATACATAAACAAAATGTCAATAATCAAATACATAAACATGGCAGTCACAGATCACAAATTATGCACCATGGTTCAAGGCTCTCCCACCCTACAAATCTCAACCAACTTACCAAGGGGAGCTGATAGGAGGCACACACCCGGACCAATCCAGCAACCGCAACAAAGGGGAGTTGTGTGTGGCCATAGGGGGCATACAGGGGCCAGGCTATATCAAAGATTACTCAAGAAAATGAAATAATAAGTATTATTAGACATAACAAAGTCCAATATAAGGGGCTAACATAGCCTCAATAGTACTTACATAAACTCTGTTTATAAGATAAAGGCACAGGGGCGCCCATGAGTCAAAATGCAAGTTGAGGGTGTAAACCCGGCAAAAACCGTCCACTATGAAAAAAGATGAAGAGCAATTCAAATCTACTAATGGATATAAAAGGACGTTTTAACAGAGATAACAAATAATAATAGTGGGGTTTAAATAATAAAAAGATAAAAAATAAATAAATAAATATAAAAAAGGGAAGATAGAAATGGAAGATAAATAAAGAAAGAACCTAGATATGACCGGGGTGTATTAGTGCCTGCAAAGGCATTTTGCAAATGACAGACATAACTTAGCATAAAGGAGGAGAAAAGGTGGAAGGGGACTAATCCCTAAAGGTTAAATTATTTATAGGTATAATGACTATCAAGGATAGCCTTGTATGTGGGAAATTTAAACAGTGAAATAGTGGCAGATCAATTAAAGAGAGTCAATCGAGCAACACACATATTTGCACATAGTAAAGGCAAAGGCCAGGTCATATAGTATAAAGATAGCTGTCCAAATTTACCTTGCACAGACTGAAAAAGCACAGTGGTTGCCCCTGTCATCCAGCTGGTATAGAGCTGGACAAGCTGGCCTTATATGCCCCCCACTTGGTTGGCGTCTGACGTCACCGACCAATTGAGGACGAATCAAGGCCACTGCGTGTGCATCTTTTTTCATAGTGGAGGGTTTTTGCTGGGTTTACACCCTCAACCTGCATTTTCAATTCTTGGTGCCCCTTTACCTATACCTTCTTATAAGCAGAGTTTATGTAAGTACTATTGAGGCTATGTTAGCCTCTTATATTGGACTGTGTTATGTCCAATAATATTTATTATTTCATTTTCTTGATTAATCTTTGATATAGCCTGGCCCCTGTATGCCCCTTGTGGCCACTTAGAACCCCTCTTTGTCGCGGTTGCTGGATTGGTCCGGGTGTGTGCCCCCCTTGGTAAGTTGGTTGGGATTTGTAGGGTGGGAGGGCCTGAACCATGACGTATGAGTTGTGATCTGTGACTGCCATTTTTACATATTTGATTATTGACATTTTGCTAATGTATTCATTACCATTAGAGCCACTGGAAAGAGAAAAATATCCTGGACGGCCGCACACCATAGAAGACATCTTTATTGATATGAAGAAATAAAATCCAAATGCAGTCACCTCATGTACAGGGAGGAACAGGAAAGATAGCTAACATGTTTCACGCCCCATCATGGCGCTTATTCATATATTCATATTCATAGCTATGAATAAGCGCCATGATGGGGCGTGAAACATGTTAGCTATCTTTCCTGTTCCTCCCTGTACATGAGGTGACTGCATTTGGATTTTATTTCTTCATATCAATAAAGATGTCTTCTATGGTGTGCGGCCGTCCAGGATATTTTTCTCTTTCCACAAGCTTGTGCAGAGCCAGCACCTGTGAGTTCCATTAGGGCGGGTGTCTTGATACGGATTTGAGAGATTGGAGCGGCAATCTTTTGCTTATGATTTTCACCTGGACTTTGCATTAGAGCCACTGTTGACACTGGTGACTATACAATTCCCTGAGGAAGCCATTGTTTGGCGAAACATATAGGGGCATGATATGCATCAGTGACCACTTCATAGATATGGATACTTTGGCCAGTATTAGTTTTTATATATATATAGATATATATATATATATATGTATACTCTGCTCCTACTTTTATGTACCCTATTTTCTGTAATCTATCGTAATAAAATTTAGATGTTTTAAGTAAAAATTGTACTTCTTTGCATGTGGCACCGCTATAATCCCTAACAAAATCCCCTTCCTTTGACACATTTGGAATATATTTAGAACACAATGAGAAAAATATGTTGGGTTAAGTCAGAAATAGTAGTTTTTCACATGTTGTGCTTACCTTTGACCAAAAAAATGTTGTGACTTCAGAACAAATAGGTATAAAGAAACCTCCAGGAAAATTAATTTTTTTTAGTATTTTTTTAGTAAGGTATCATGCCAAAAGCAATCCTTTCAATGTCTACTTCTCATAGAAGTAAGGGTCTTCTCCATATGTCTACTTCATAAATAGAATGTTTGTGGACATGAGTGTAGCATGCTTTAAGAGATGGTTCCACCCTAGTTGTTGAAGATACAGTATAGCAAGTGTGGGAGGAGACAGTGGTTTTAGTCATAGAGTGGAGTACTAATTGAGAAAGAACTCTTTTTTGAGCAGATACAAAGCTTGAGGCCAAATATGTAAGAGACCTGGACTTTGGACTTCATGAGAGTGGATTTCCCACAGCTGGGTCAGAGGGTACAGAGTTAAGTTATTCTTCCTCCAAATATGGAGCACAGTGCTACTATAAGAGATTGTATGAGCACTGGAATTCTCCAGTGGAACACTGTTATTGTTCTAGAAGGATGTATATCCCTATTAATGTTGAAAAACATTCTAATTTAGTAAACATTTTGTTATTAAATCCCTTTAACAGGTTTTAGCTCATCCTTCTTAGAGGGGTTTGAAGAAGGGATTGGCCTCTGGCCTTTAGCAGTGTCTGATGGGGCAGCTTGGGTGTGCTGGTTCGCACACTTCCTGGAAGGTGGAGAGTGACTTGGGACAATCAGTCCCTGTGTCTATGTGTTGAAAGAAAAGAAGGTAAGCCCTGTACCAGTAATGTGGGCAGATAAGTTGACCTGTAGATGCTCAGGCTCCCAGCCTCTGAAGGAAGCTGCATGCTCTATGTATTATGCATTGTTTCTGACTGCATAGTACTGAAATGAGAGAGAATGTGCCACTTACTACAATATTCAGTAGGGTACCCTTTTATACACGTAAACTTTATATATGTAGATGATGTCACTTAAGACAAAACGTGTTGAGCAGAGCTAGGATGTATGCATGCCATCTTGGATACTTTCCGTCCGGTACCATTGTATGGAGCCGGATCCCGGTATTCTTGTTCAGATGTTTTTATATATTGGAGCAATGCGAGTGTCTTAATCTGTTTTGTAATAAAGTTTATCTGGCAGTTTTACACTATCCCAACATTGTAAGCTCATTTTACCACTCAGTGCATGAGGATCAGGTAAGCTGCCTGTGTGCACACTGGTGGTCTGTTGCACTCACAATTTTCAAGTTTGGCACTATGTTTCACCATTTACAGTAGCTGTGAAGAAATTTGTATAGACATTTGGATGTTTTGGAAGTCCAAGTAGGCAGCTGAAGGGATCCCTGGATCTGCTTCACATGGTAGTGGCAAGAAGAGTCTCTGCTCTGGATACATTGGTCAATAGCTGCGTGCACAAAACCACCTCATTTTAGGATCTTCGGTCCCGACTCAGCTGGCACAGTGTTCTACTGTATGTAGTGACTGAGGCTTGAAAGGATGCTGTGTGCTCTTGTACTCTCTGTAATCACTTTTATGCATAGGTAGACAGAACAGACATTATAAGGATTCAGATAAAAGATTAAGTCTCACAGGGGGGGGGGGATATGCTAACAGATGGTTACATTGCAGACCCATTTTCACCTGGGTCCTGATGTAGTTTTTGATGAATGTGACCTATGCTGCTGTACCACCACCAGCTATGGCACTATAGGGATTGACTAACAATTGTTATGTTTGACTCAAGTATCATTATCATTCCATGAAATCTTTCTTGACTTTATTTTCCGTATTCTCAGAAGCACTGTGTTTCAATACTAGATTATTCCTAGTATTATAGAGCACAAACACATTAAATTGCATTACGTGAAAGTGTTTTTTCAATCGCTTAAATCATCATATATAGCATTAAACTTTCATTATAAGCTCTTTAGTTTGCTGATGCTACTAAATGGAGCATATGTAGCGTACATAAATTTTGAGATTTTTTTACCCAATTATGACACATAACTTTGTATTTTCTTTAGAGACGTTCTTTTATTACGCAGACTTTAGATGGAAGTTTGAAATTGCTTTATTAGAACTGAGAAAATTCTGAAGTTCTTAAAGCACCATCTTCTGGTCACACCATGTAATTACTTCTAACATGAAATTTTGTGTCTATCATACTATACAGCATGAGCACATTTGCACTAACATCTTCAATTTATTTTTATTTTATATTGGTAAATTATAGTGGATGTGCTCAGAGCACATATAGTCAATTTAAGCTAATCTGCAATGTAGCAGCAAACTATAACTAACACATTCAATCACAATAAGCCTTAAAGGGAACCTGACAAGACAGAAATATAGGAGCTGACTGTAGGGATGTTTTTGCTAATGCATGCTTTAATATTATCCACTGTCTAGCTTCACATCTTAATAAGTCACTGACCAAAACAACTATTTACCAGTGAGGTGTTAAAACACTTGACCTGCAGGTATGTGTCAGGACACACCAGGCAGTAAAAATAGGAATAAACTGACCTTTAAACACATGTCTCCAATGGTAATTTACATATTTTCATCCATAGAGGTGTAGTTATTGTGGTTCAGGGGATGTAACTGTGCTTGGAACCTTAAGACGAGATGACTAATATGGTGCATCATTTAGTTTAAAAATTCGGGACTTGGATTGGTAATGACCCATGGGTGGGCTATATCTTGATTGTATACTATAACTCCCTCATGTCTAATGCCGCGTACACACGGGCGGTTTTTTCGACCGGACTGGTCCGACAGACTTTCCAGCGGACTTTCGACGGACTTTTGACGGACTTCCGACTGACTTTCTAACAAACGGACTTGCCTACACACGATCAAACCAAAGTCTGACAGATTTGTACGTGATGACATACACTGAACTAAAATAAGGAAGTTGATAGCCAGTAGCCAATAGCTGACCTAGCGCCGGTTTTTGTCCGTCGGACTAGCATGCAGATGAGCGAATTTCTGGGTCCGGCAGAATTACGACGTAAAGATTTGAAGCCTGTTCCAAATCTAAAGTCTGTCAGATTTGCGACTGGAAAGGTCCGGTGAAGCCCACACACGATCGGATTGTCCGCCGGATTTGGTCCGTCGACGTCCGTCAGACCAGTCCGGTCGAAAAAGTCTGACCGTGTGTACGCCCCATAAGCCTATTTCTGACATTTGTTGCTTACAAATTAAAATACGTATTTTTTGCCCCAAACATTTTATATATATAAATATCATTATTATTATATTATTATTATTAACATTATATATATATATATATATATATATATATATATATATATATTTAGCAGAGACTCTAGAGAATAAAATGGTAATCATTGCAATATTTTATGTTACACGGTATTCGCGCAGCGGTCTTTCAAATGCAATTTTTGGAGAAAAAAGACTCCTTCATGAATTAAATTTTTTTTTTACATTATCACTTTAGAAAAAAAAAATTCTGGTCACTTTTATTGCTGTCACAAAGAATGTAAACATCCCTTGTGCTAGTAATGGGTGGTGACAGGTACTCTTTATGGAGGGATTGGGGGTCTAAAAGACGGGACGGGAGGCCCGGGACGGGAGGCCCGGGAAGAGCGGCGAAAGGTGGCGGGGGGGGGGACTCCCCTCCCGCTCCTTTAGGATAACAGCCGAGCCGCTTTTAGCTGCATCGGTTGTTTTCTCCAAAGAGCCAACCGTCCGCTATAAAAAATTTTACCAGCTGCAGGCATCACCCAGAATAACCCCTTCAAGCCGAGGCCGCATATGTGCGTACGGTAAGGGGATAAATATGCTGTACCCGGAACAATAAATTAAGCAGTCTATAGATCTGATCTGTGTTGGATCATTATTATTAGATACACTGTTCCCTGTGCAGATCTGAGTGTGGCGGAATAGAAGAATTCCTGCTGACAGGATACTCTGTCATCCCATACGTACCTACTAAATGTTGGGTTGATATACTTATGTTCACCCCTGTACAGCATCCTTAAATATCAATATTCTAGCTTGCTAAAACTAAGTTATTACTTTTTTAAACTTCATTTTGTTGAAGTATATGTAAAATTAAAGCACAAAACAGGAACTTTGGGGTATACCCAGGTCCAAGAATATATCATGGCAAAAAATCAAGGTACAATAAACAATCAACAAATACTAGTATACCTGTGCCAACAACTTTTCACTCACAGGTGTATAATGGAGTAGTAGAAGAGTCTAAGGGGCACTTTATAATCGCACATAGGCCCCTACAAGAGCTTAGTTATTGTTTAATAATATTCATATAAGAAGAGGGTACAGTAGTGCCACTATGTTCATTGGTGATCCACCAGGGAGTTTTTCACAACAGACAAGCAAAAATATAACAGGGCCACACAAAAAAACAATATAGATGAGCTAAGCATAAGGAAGAGACAGATGGAAAATGTTTTTTTGTAAACACATGAGACATGGTTATCTATTCAGCATCTCCCTACAGTTCCCTGGCTACCAGCCTTGACCCCGGCAACAGTTTGTTCTAGAGTATCTCAGGGTGACTAGCAACTAAGACAGCTGTAATAAAATTACATAAAGAGGGAACAGCAGCAACGTGAGGTGATGCTGTTTATCCTTTAAAAGGGCAGTGTATAGTTATATGTAAAATTGTAACTAACTAGAAGCCTGTGCTGTAACTGTAGGCTGGTAGACATGCCCCTGCCAGAAGTATACTACCTTTGGTGCATGCAGGCCCAAAACATAGTTTTATGCAGGTTGGCAATTTGAAATGTTCAATTGGACATAGAATTGTGACAGTTATTGATTGTCAGTAACATGATATGCTAATGACTATCATAGGAAGACCTTTCAGGCACTGGACACGGTATAAACAGATAAATTTATACTTTTTGCCCCTTGGGCCAACTCTTCCGTGATGCCCCACGCCCCTCTTACCCAGTCAACGGACTAGCCTTATTATAATTTGCTCAATTATGTGTTATGATTTGAGATATGATGGGCTATTCAGGTGGCTGTGTGCTGCCCCTGGCAGCTCTATTGCCCTAGGCCAGGGGGTTGCCAAACTTTCTAAACAAAGGGCCAATTTACTGTCTTTCAGACTTTAGTAGGGCTAGACTGTGGCCAGTGGGATTAGAAAATGCCCAAGAATTAGTGGTAGTGGAGAATGTATCAGGCTTGATGGTCAGTGGGAGTAAAAAAATGATATGGCACCTGTATATCATTGGTATTAGTGGGGGGGATAGTGCCCCATTGTTGGTGTCAGTGGGAGGAATAGTGCCCAACTGTTTATATCAGCGGAAAGAATTATGCTCCATTGTTGGTGTCTGCGGAAGGAATATTGCCTCATTGTTGGTGTCAGTGGAAAGAATAGTGCCCCATTGTTGATGTCAGTGGAAAGAATGATGCCACATCACTGGTGTTAGTGAGAGGAAGAATGCTTAATGTTGTTGTGGAATTTAGTCAGACCACTCATTCTTACGATGAACAAAGGTGTTTATTGACACATACATGTGTATGGACCAGTGCTCTAAGAGGACTGGCCAAGAGCTGTTCTTTTTAGGGGTATTTATACTGTGTACATGGTTCAGCATTGCTTACAGATAATTGCAGTCTTGTCAGCATGACTGATTTGGGACAGATTGTCAAGTATGATATGGCACACTCTAAAAAAACAACAAACAAGTGAACATGATAGCTCCTAACCATATGGTCATGGCCACAAAACATTCACAACATCCTGTTGTCATGCCATTTAATGAGTTCCCAGAGAACAAGGGGACCCTGAAGGTTCATGCCCTGAACTATAGGGTATTTAGTCACAGGTATAGTATAGTTATATATCTGTAACAGACTCGACCAGGACAGGGGCTTTTGGAGGGGACTAGGGGCAAGCCTTCTACCCACTGATTATGGCCCATGAAGAGAACAGGTCATTCTCTAATGATGGACAACCACTTAATGGACTCTGAGAGTGTGGTTTGGATTACTTCTCTGAATAAGGACAATAAAGCTTCCCTTCTGGAGTGGATGGAAAGAGGTAATATTAATCTTGTACAAGTTAATGGTCAGAGGGAATATGGTGGCCCTCCTGTAGACTGGGTTGGACAGGCCCCTAACTTGGGACATAAATATTTATCAACAATGCCCCTTAAGAAATCTATGAAGTTAAATTAATTTCACCTTTTCAGACTGCTGGAGTAGTATAGGAGTTTGTCTCATAGACTGTTGTAGAGTTTTTGCCGGATAGTTTGAGGTGGGGTGGGGTTTGTTACAGTATCTCACAAAAGTGAGTACACCCCTTACATTTTTAAAAATATTTTATTATATCTTTTCATGTGACAACACTGAAGAAATTACACTTTGCTATAATGTAAAATAGTGAGTGTACAGCTTGTATAACAGTGTAAATTTGCTGTCCCCTCAAAATAAATCAACACACAGCCATTACTGTCTAAACCACTGGAAACAGAAGTGAGTACACCCCTAAGTGAAAATGTCCAACTTGGGCCCAAAGTGTCAATATTTTGTGTGGCCACCATTATTTTACAGCACTGCCTTAACCCTCTTGGGCATGGAGTTCACTAGAGCTTCACAAGTTGCCACTGGAGTTCTCCTCCACTCCTCCAGGTCGACATCACAGAGCTGGTGGATGTTAGAGACCTTGAGCTTCTCCACCTTCCGTTTAAGGATGCCCCACAGATGCTCAATAGGGATGAGCCGAACACCCCCCAGTTCGGTTCGCAGCAGTACATGCGACAGGCAAATAATTTGTTCGAACACGTGAACACCGTTAGTCTATGGCACATGAAAGTGAAAAATCAAAAGTGCTAATTTTAAAGGCTTATAAGCAAGTTATTGCCATAAAAAGTGTTTGGGGGCCCGGGTCCTGCCCCAGGGGACATGTATCAATGCAAAAAAGTTTTAAAAACGGCTGTTTTTTCTGGAGCAGTGATTTTAATAATGCTTAAATTAATACAATAAAAATAAAATATTACTTTGCATATCGTGCCTGGGGGGACTCCTTAGTATGCTTGTAAAGTAGCGCATTTTTCCCGTGTTTAGAACAAAACCACAGCAAATGACATTTCTAAAGGGAAAAATTGAATTTAAAACTACTTGCGGCTGTAATGTATTGTTGGGTCCCGGCAATATAGATGAAAATCATTGAAAAAAACGGCATGGGTCCCCCCCCCCAGTCCATTACCAGGCCCTTTGGGGCCAAGCTCCCCTGACCCTATCCTGGTACCTTACTCGCACAGGTACTCATTGATGGCCCTCTGCTGCGTGTGCAGCCGCTGCAGCATTGTCAACGTTGAGTTTCACCTGGTGGGCATGTCACAAATGAGGCGGTTGGTGGGCAGGTTGCATTCCCTTTGAATGTCAGTCAGCCAAGCACTGGCATTGTATGACCAGCAAAAATGACCACAGACTTTTCTAGCCTGCCTCAGGAGATCCTGTAAGCCTGGGTACCTGCTCAAGAAACGCTGCACCACCAAATTCAGGATGTGTGCCAAACATGGAACATGGGTCAAGTGTCCCTGTCAGAGGGCGGAAAGAAGGTTGGTGCCATTGTCACATACAACCATTCCTGGCTGAAGTTGGCACGGCGTCAACCACCTGTGAGCCTGCCCCTGCAGAGCTGACAGAATCTCTGCCCCAGTGTGGCTCCTGTCTCCTAAGCAGACCAACTCAAGCGTCGCATGACATCTTTTTTCCTGACTGCTTGCATAACCCCTTGAACGCTTACGGAGCACCACTGGTTCAGAGGACAAATCTGCAGAAAAGGCCATAGAGGAAGAAGAAGAGGAGGGGGTGGAGGAGAGAGCTGTGGCAGAATCACCACTAGCATTTTGGAGGCGTGGTGGCAGAACAAGCTCCATCAATACTGAACCCTGTCCTGCATCCTTCCCAGCTGCCAGCAGAGTTACCCAGTGCGCCGTAAAGGAAAGGTAACGTCCCTGTCGATGCCTGCTGGACCATGAGTAAGCAGTAATATGCACCTTACTGCTGACCACCCTGTCCAATGAGGCCAAAACATTGCCTTCCACATGCCGTTAGAGAGCCGGAATGGCCTTCCGTGAAAAGAAATGGTGTTTTGGAACCTGCCACTGAGGTAAAGCACATTCCACAAATTCACGAAAGGGGGCAGAGTCTACCAGCTAAAAAGGCAGCAGTTGCAGTGCTAGCAATTTGGCCAAGCTAGCGTTTAGACGAGCATGTGGATGGCTGGGACTGAATTTCTTTTTACAGTTCAGAAACTGGGGTAGGGAAATTTGCCTGCTATATTCAGATGGTGGTGTACTGCTAGCAGATTGGCTGCAAGTACTCAGGGCATCTATTGCCATACCTTCATTCCTCTCAGTGCAGGTTTTTGAGAGGACTGGAGGTATAGTGGGGTTGGAGATCCCAGATTAGGAGCAAGGAGAAGTCCGCCATTTTCTTTGATGTGGGTCTTTCAAGTGCTGTTGCCAACAGACTGCATGGCAGGTCATCATATGTCTTGTAAAGCATGTGGTGCCCAAGCGGCTGCTGTTTTGGCCACGGTTGATCTGCTTCAGACATAGGTTGCAAACAGCAACGGTGCGATCTGCTGCAAACGTGTCGAAAAAGGCCCACACCAAAGAACTTTTAAAAGTCAGCGGGGAGTCAGCAGCACCCTGCACCTGTGGAGCTCTGCGGTGTGCTGCAATAGGGTGACTGCCCTTAAGCTGCCCCTAGAGGAGGACATCCTGCCTCATTGGAGTTGTGCCTCCTCCTCCTCCTCTCTTCTCTCAGGCACCCAAGTACAGTCAGTGACCTCATCATCCCCTCCCTCCTCGTCACTGGAGCAAACTTGGCAGTATGCTGCAACTGGGGGAACATGGCTGCCAGTTTCTTGTCCTTCTGTGGCACCGCCTCTCTCTAGGCTCACGTTACGCTCTTCCTCAACCTGGAGCCTTCAAATTGCTGCGCATCCTCCTGCAGCATGTACCCGACGCTGTAGTGGAATAATTTTGGGGACTCCTCCGTGCATGATGGTGGGGCTAATGCCGCGTACACACGAGCGGACTTTACGGCAGACTTTGCTCGGCGGACTTTTCGACGGACTTTATGACTGACTTTTTGAATGAACGGACTTGCCTACACACAATCAACCAAAGTCCGACGAATTCGTACGTGATGATGTACGACCGGACTAAAACAAGGAAGTTCATAGCCAGTAGCCAATAGCTGTCTTAGCGTGGCTTTTTGTCCGTCGAACTAGCATACAGACGAGCGGAGTTTTCGACCGGACTTGAGTCCGTCGGATAGATTTGAAACATGTTTCAAATCTAAGTCCAGCAAACTTTTGAGAAAAAAAAGTCCGCTGGAGCCCACACACGATCGAATTGTCCGACGGACTCCGGTATGCCGGAAAAGTTTGCCGGAAAGTCCGCTCGTGTGTACGCGGCATAAGGAGGGAATGACTGTGGACAAGGAACCGGTGGAATAGGCCGCTTTGGCAGCTGCGTTGGAAGGCAAACTACTCTGAGCCTGGGTGACAGAGGATGAGGAGGGCTTATGCCCTGTACACACGACCGATTTTTCCATTGGAATAAACTCTGAAGGTTTTTTCCGATGAAATTCCGCTCAAGCTGTCTTGCATGCACACGGTCACACCAAATTCCGACCGTCAACGCTGTGACGTACAACATGTACAACGGGACAACACGTACAATGTCTCGTACTTGCTTCAGAGCATGTGTCATTTTTGGTACGTTGGAACAGCATACAGACGAGCGGTTTTCCCGATAGGAATTTGTTCCGTCAGAAAAATATAGAACATTTTCTCTATGTAAGTCCGTCTGAATTTTCGACGTAAAAAGTCCAACGGGGCATACACATGGTCTGAATATACGATGAAAAGCTCCCATTGGACTTTTTCTGTCGGAAATTCCGACCGTGTGTACGGGGCATTAGTTATCCACTCCACCAACTTTTTTGCATGTTCTGGCTCAATAACACGGCCAGCAGCAGAAAAAAGGACAAGCGTGCCCCATGGCCACCTGCAGAGTATGGACCATGTCCATGACCAGCACTGTTGACTGTAGACACAGAGGCTGCTTGCCCTCTTTTAGTGGCCTGTGAGTGTCTGCCTCTCCATGGTGGCCTTCCGGATATGATGTATATTTTGTTTTGCAACACCACACTACACTGTATTAGATACTGTGTACACCACCAGAAGTGTAGTAGAAACTGTACACAATGTATTAGATACTGTCTACACCGCCTGCACTGTATTAGCAACTGTACTACGGCTGCACTGTATTGTGTACACCACCAGAAGTGTAGTAGAAACTGTACAAACAGTATTAGATACTCTGTACACTGCCTGCACTGTATTAACAACTGTACTACGGCTGCACTGAATTTTATACCGTGTACACCCCCAGAAGTGTAGTAGAAACTGTACACACTGTATTAGATACTGTGTACACCACCAGAAAAGTAGAAACTGTACTACGGCTGCATTGTAGCAGGAGGGGAGGGGACAGGCACTGACACAGAGCAGACAGGCAGGGAGGGAGGGTGGAGAGGAGGACAGAAAAGGACAGAGCAGGGCTCCAGATGACGGAGACACGTAAACTGACCACAGTGTCAGGGCTCAGCAGCCATGATATACTGTGGTCAGTTTACAGGGGGGAGGGTATAGCCAGGCAGGCTCAGCCAGGCTTTTTAGGTGATAGAGCGTACACAAATTACATAGCACAAGCACTGTGCTGTATAACATGCTTTAAGGAAACAGAATCTGTTTTTTTTTTAGGTTAACAAACACTTTAACTGTGAACACTAAAGTTGTTATTACAACAGATTTAAATAATACAACAGAATCAAATTTTACTTATAGCCAAAACATTTACAACATTAAGAACAGAAACTATTGGAACTTTATTTATGTAGCAACATTATGCATACATTTCTGTGATGTACTGTTGGTGATTACCAAATGCAACTGAAACTTGCCCAAACAGCACGATCCTTTAATCCTGTGAAATTGTTTGCACTTTATAAATATTATATAAAAATAATAAAACAGTTACAAATTATATTGATGTAAAATTGTAAGCTATGAAATCAGTATGCTGAGGACATCTACAGTTTGTATAGAGAACTACATTTTTTTGTTGTTTTCTTGCATAGTCCAACTGCTTATCAGATTGTCATAATCTATCAATCTAGAAGGAATATTTTTTGTAATAAAAACTTAAAGATTTACCCTGATGTACCTGTTATATAGCTCTATCCAGAATCATTCAACACAGATCATGCCACATCTTGTTCTTTGCCTAGCAGCTTTGCTTTATTGCTGCCCTCCCTTTTCTGTTCCATTCAGCTATGAGAGGGGGGACTATAAGAGTGTCACTATAGTCTGAGCTTCTACAGGGCTGAAAAACTCTGTTTCCCCCCATATAACAGTGCTAGGCCAATAATCAAGCACCAGTATTGTCACACGCAGGCAAGGAGAGTGAATCCATCGTTGGAGATACCAGGAACTTTCTTTTCTCCATTTTGGAAAACTAAGGAATGCTGAAAATGTGTTGCTGTAGGGAACATTTCAAGCTGAACTCCAGGTACGATTTTTATAGCATAGTTACATGGGTACAGCTTTGATCAATGTAAGCATCTTACCGTATACCTGAGTAATCGCTATGGAAGCTGCAATTCACTATGGTACTTGGTGCTACTACAATGATAGCAGCCATTATCCAAGTCCTGTGCTGAGCAGCTTCCCTTCTGCATAGTAACCACAGGGGGGCGCATGCCCAGCACTGCTGTCATTCCCAGAACGCCTTGTATTTTTTTCAATGAATACAAGGCTTTCTTTAAATGGACAAGGTGGAGATCATGATGTCACCATTCCTCCTCTCCACCTCATCCAGAGAATGCCTTGCATTTAGTAAAAAAATAAAATAAATACAAGGCCTTCTGTGGTTACTATGCAGAAGTGAAGCTACTCAGCACAGGATCCAGAAGTTGGATATCACTGTTATCACTGTAGTAGCGCTGAATGATTAGGAACTTCTATAGCGATATAATACATTGATCCAAGCTGGACCAATGTAACTATGGAATAAAAATCATACCTGCAGTTCAGCTTTAAGGAAACCTAATATTTAAGATCTTCTTTAATTCACTAAGGCTACTTTCAAGCCACTAAAACAGCGTTAAAGCGCCAGTCGTTTTTGCAGCGCTTTAGCGGCATTTTAGCGTCGCTTTACGGAGCTTTTCGGGTGCTAGCGGGCTGGTTTTCTTAAGGTCACGTAACAACGTGACCTTAAAAAAAAGGAAGAAAGACCATTTGCATCGCTTTCAAAATGCTTTTAAGGCACTTTGGAAGTGCTGCCTATTCATTTCAATGGGCAGGGGCATTTTTGGAGGGCTTTTTATAGCGCTCCAAACCTGCCCCAAAAGATGCTGCTTGCAGGACTTTTTTTTACCGTCCCACAAGCGCACCACCCCAGTGTGAAAGCATACATTGAAGTGAATGAGAGGCAGTTTTCAGGCACTATTGCTAGCGCTAAAATGCCTGAAAACTGCCTCAGTGTGAAAGGGGTCTTAACCTTTGAGCATGCTTTTTAATCCGTTCAACAGCAGGGCTTAGATAACCATCCAGGAGGGGTTTGGGAAAGCCCTGTGCTCACAACCTGGTCCCAAAAGGTCCCTCCTAATGATAGGAGCCTCTTTGCTGCAGCTTAAGGTTGCACTTACACTGCCACTTTGAACCGCACCCTGGATTGAATAAGCGTACTGCGCCCGGGGGGTCGCTTGGAAGAGGAGGTCCCGGGTGCAGTTCACTTGTGGTCCAGAAAGGTTTACATCAGTACTAGTGCAAACCGTGCCAGAACACAAAACTTTCCATGAATGACAATGTACTGAAGCATGAATTAATGGTCTGGTTAGCAGAGGAGCGTGCCCAGGAACACTTCCTTATAATCCAAAGTGCAGATCGATGGGGGGGAGAGAATCAAACTCCACTCCTGTGCCAGGGCCTGTGAAGCAGATGTTTTAACGTGTTCTTGGAAACTGTTTTCCTGGCCAATATGTCAATTTCAGTCAACAAAAATATTGCTGACATATGTGGAGGTATAGCAATCTTAGCTATCCTATTGTTAATGCTTAGCTTCTGAGTTCTTTGTGACTCACATAAAAGATACAAAAAATATAACTTTTCATTATGAGTGTTTTTTTGTTTTTACTTTTTTGCTTGCTAATATTTTTTCAACTTTTCTTATATTTTGAAAAATCATTAAATAATGTATGCTTTTGCAACATAGACATAAGGAATATCCATACAATAACCTACTTCTGACTGTCTAATTATTTAGTAGTTGGGTAATGATCAGCAGTAGTTCCCTCATTTGCTAGGCAGAGCATCATTTCTCTAGTCCCCCGACTTGCATTAAATAAAGAATCTGTAGTCAGAGATGTTTTACCCTGAGGCCTCTGGTACATTTTCTCTTTCATCCTCATAGTCTGCTGCAGCTCTAAAGCATCTCTTTCAATCATTCTGACAGATTTTGTATTTCATTTCTGGCATTCTAGGGGTTATCCAAGGGTCAAGTCTTCCTATCGCCAAAGTGGATTCATCCTGGCAAATGTTTAATTAAAAGAGGCTCAAAACAGAATTCAACATTAAAGTCTTCAAGCTAGTAAACAGAACTGAAGTAAAGATGTCTTGACAGTTAGAAATGGAAATGATTTAAGTAATTTGGCAAATACCGAGCTTTGTCCATATTAGCCAATTTAGTCACATCGCTATGTAGAAATGTGTCTAAAACTCATTTTAAAGGACCCCTTCTGAATGAGGTTTTATGTCATGCATTAGATATTAATGAATGCTGCTTTATGTATCATTTACCTTTATAGTGCATATCACTGCGTTTTTTTATGCATTGTGCTGTGACTGAAGTAACGATTTACTGATTTTATTGGGAGCGTTTAGTGATCACAGTCTTAGGGGTCAATGCATAAAAAATTTCACAGTGTGGATGTCTTAAGCATATGCGCAGGCACCACAAATGATCACTGTGTTGTTAGTAATATAATTGCTTGCTATAATCAGTTCCATCTAGTGGCCACAATGCGTTATTTTCCTGAAATACCTCATTAAATACAAAGTACCGTATTATAGCCACTAGATGGAGCAGACGATCATATAAAAAATAATACGTCAATTATTCATGGTGCATGTGTGAACTTATTATTTTTAGCACTGTGAATTTTTTATACATAGATCTCTTAATTTCATGCACTATACCATAGACAGGAATATAGTTAGAGAGCATACAGGCCTAGGAATTGTATATGTTAAGATATCCATTGACATGGCAGTCAGAAAATTAAATCAATAACAATGGCACAACAATGCAACTTCATATTGAGATACTGTGTATGTTTATTCACTGAGTGGATGCTCAAGGATCTAGTCACATCTTGAAGGAAAAATAACAATTGTCAAATAAAATGTATGGGATTTATGTGTTTTGGAGAGTGACTGCCCTATCATAGAGTGTGAACCACGACCAACAACTTTCCCAAAGATTTTAAGAGGAAACCTCCACCCACTCCTGCATGCATGTCAAATTGATATGCAGTTGTGTCTGGCTGTGTCCACACAGCCACTGTATATGAATTCACCCTTTAAGGCTGTCTACGTGCAGCTTGGTGCAATAAAAAACACGGCCTACACACAAAACAGGTGTCAACGCCACTCTGAATGAAGCCTTACTCAAATGGGTGTGCACTTGGGGTGTGCCTGGGTACACCCTAACCCAGGGGTCCGCAACCCAACGATCGCAGGCAGATACGGGTAGAGCGTGATCCTTCCTTGCTGACCCCTACCTGGATAGGAGGGGCGGTAGGGGTGGAATTTAGTGGAATTGATTTAAATTTTCCTCCTATGGCAGCTGAAAGTAGCCTTCTCCTTCTCTCCCTCCCACCGGAAGTCAGCTGCCACAGGAGCTGAAAACTAACAACAACATACAAAGCCATCCACAACTCTCCTTTGAGCTACACCACCAATTTTGTCTCCAAATATCACCCAAACCTCCCACCCATGGTGGGCTCCACTGGATTCACTCACCCAGGCCCAGTGGATGGAAAGTAGGTGGAGCTGGGTTCCTTCTATCCCCACTGAGCACCTTTCAAGTCCTTCCTACCCCTCACTCTCTATCCCTCTCTTCTTTTGAGATGTTCTGTATTCAGGGCAGGACTTAGGGTGGTGGGGGCCCCTGGGCTTGAGTCACTTTCGGGCCCTACCTTCTATACATTACTTTAAACCTTTAGTTTTCTTTTAAAGGGGTTGTAAAGGTAAAAGTTTTTTTCACCTTAAGGCATTCTATACATTAAGGTGAAAAAACATCCGACAATACCGCCCCCCCCCCAGCCCCCCCGTTTTACTTACCTGACCCCTCGAAAGTGCCGCGCTCGCCCCCGACATCCTCTTCACCGCTCAGCCTGGCTGTTGATTGGCTAGAGTGGATGGATTGGAAGCAGCGCAGCCATTGGCTCGCGCTGCTGTCGATCACATACAATAATGCGGCGCGCCGGGGGGCGGGGCCGAGTGATACAGTGAGCGGCTATGGCCGCTGGCTGTATCACGGGAGCGCGCCCGTAAGCACTCAACAACATGCGATGGAGCTCGCATGAAGGTGTTGAGTCCTTGCGGGGGGAGCCGAGACAGCCACCGAGGGACCCCAGAAGACCAGGTTCGGGGCCACTCTGTGCAAAACGATCTGAACAGTGGAGGTAAGTATAACATGTTTGTTATTTAAAAAAAAATATATATATATCTTTAGTGATCCTTTCACGGTGGAGCTGCTGGTTTAAAGCGGGCTGTTGACGTCACCTTTGTTACCTCAATTTCACCAGAACCGGGTCTAGGGTCCCGTTGAGTTTAATACCAGACAGTGTAGACACCAGACTCTTGAGTATTTTTTCCAATGCTTTAATATAGAGTAACTGAAGGAAGTAGCAGGAAAGAGGTAGAAGAAGAGTTGCAGGGAAGTTCAAATACCTTTTCTTGATGTAGTATTATAAATTGAAATCTTGTAGATGAATGTACTCTCCTTTTAGAGTTAAATCTTTGCCGGCCCGCATAGGTTTCTCTCACTAACCTAGCAACCGGCACGCAGCACGAACAAAAGTCTCTGCCACAGACTCAAATGAAATAGAAACCCGTACGATCCTCTGCCACAGGATGTAATGGTTTATGATGGACAGCAAACACAGCACTAAAACCTTTAAGCTGACCCGGCAGTACTACGTGGTAGGTTAACTTTAGGATGCGTCCTCCAACTGAGTCACCAGGCCCCTCTCCAGACCAGCACTCTGCATGATCCTTCCATGATGGGTCCTCCCCTGGGATCCTGTCAGTTGTCCAGCTTCTTCCCATAGACAGACAGCACAGGACCATTCCCTCGCCACTGTGGTAGGCCCCAGATAGACTTCTGGGCCCACCCACACACTGCAGCAACGTGGTCCTCCCGGTTGGAGGACCACGCGGTAGTACTCCTAACACATACCTGTCGGCCAGGAGGGCCAGCAGGTGGGACGAAACAGACCCTAAAACATGGCGTCTGTCCCATAAATATCCTCTCCCAGAATGCAACTTGGAGGAACACCTCCACCGAGTTATCTCCAAGAAAGAAGAGCATCCATACGATTCAGCGCGTTGCCTTTCCAACACCGACCCATGGCGACAAGGACACCCATAGGCACTGTGTGAAATTACATGCAACACAGCCAAACTGGAACAGAGGCTAAATCTGAGTATACATAAAACAGATAACCCACTAAATTTACCTATAAGCGGTAGATGAAAATCCATCTATCTGCAGCCTTATCAGTGTCCATCTGTAGCCTTGTCCATGTCATTTGCAGCCTTGCCCAGGCTGCAGTTAAACTGCAGTGACTTGTCAGTAAGGATGAGCTTTGTGTTCGAGCCGAACCCATGTTCGACTCGAACATCGTCTGTTCGATCGTTCATCGAATTGCGGACGATATGGCCCGTTCGTGCCAAATTCGAGTGGCGCGTCGCGGCCCATAATTCACTACAGCATCGCAGTGCATTGCTGGCTGATGATTGGCCAAGCATGCAATATGACCCGCATGCTTGGCCAATCACAGTGCCGTCTGTACAGAGAGCTGTAATTGGCCAAAGCCAGGGTGGCTTTGGCCAATTATGGCTCAGGGGGTTTAGTACACGCCCCACACTATATAAGGCCGCCTGCACGTTGGCCCTGTGTAGTGTGTTCTGGCGTTGAGAGACAGAGGGACAGTGTCATTTGATTTAAGTTAGATAGATTAGGCAAGACAGTCAGTCAGTTAGCTGCACATACAGTGTATTGTGTATATATATATATATATATATATATATATATATATATATATGCATCCCAGGTGTTGCATAAATATATATATACACTGTATTCAGTTTAGCTAGATCCGTTCCTGTTATTATCTTCCTACTGACAGGCAGGCAGGTGTTGTTACAGTATTTGAAGAAAATTGCTGGTGTTCTTCTGGTCCTATTAGTCCTATTAGCTACAGTATTTACAGTTAGTGTATTGCATCCTGTAGAAGGTTGGTGGTGTTTTCCTGATCCTATCACTACCGCAGGCAGCTACATTATTTACACGTAAGTGTAGTGCGACCTCTGCACAGTGTTCAGCTAAAGCTACAAGTTAGTGTAGTGCGACCTCTGCACAGTGTTCAGCTAAAGCTACAAGTTAGTGTAGTGCGACCTCTGCACAGCGTTCTGCTAATGCTACAAGTTAGTGTAGTGTGACCTCTGCACAGTGTTTGTTCAGCTAAAGCTACAAGTTAGTGTAGTGCGATCTCTGCACGGTGTTCAGCTAAAGCTACCTGTAGAAGGTTGGTGGTGTTTTCCTGATCCTTTCACTACCGCAGGCAGCTACATTATTTTCACGTTAGTGTAGTGCGACTCTGCACAGTGTTCAGCTAAAGCCACCTGTAGAAGGTTGGTGGTGTTTTCCTGATCCTATCACTACCGCAGGCAGCTACATTATTTCAACGTTATTGTAGTGCGTCCTCTGCACAGTGTTCAGCTAAAGCTACAAGTTAGTGTAGTGCAACCTCTACACAGTGTTCAGCTAAAGCTACAAGTTAGTGTAGTGCGACCTCAGCACAGTGTTCAGCTAAAGCTACAAGTTAGTGTAGTGAGACCTCTTCACAGTATTCAGCTAAAGCTACCTGTAGAAGGTTTAAGAAACAAATAGCTCCGCGCTTAGGTAATAAAGGAACTGCAGCCCACCCCCAGCACAGAATAACACCTACGTGAAATTCTAAGTAGTATAGAGTCCCAATACGGGGTGATTGGCGCTGTTCCACTAAACCTCGTCTAATGTGCAGAAACTGGTGAGTAGGGATGAGCCGAACACCCCCCGGTTCGGTTCGCACCAGAACCCGCGAACGGACCGCAAGTTCGCACGAACGTTAGAACCCCATTGACGTCTATGGGACTCGAACGTTCGAAATCAAAAGTGCTCATTTTAAAGGCTAATTTGCATGGTATTGTCCTAAAAAGGGTTTGGGGACCCGGGTCCTACCCCAGGGGACATGTATCAATGCAAAAAAAACTTTTAAAAACGGACGTTTTTTCGGGAGCAGTGATTTTAATGATGCTTAAAGTAAAAAAAAAAAAGTGAAATATTCCTTTAAATATCGTACCTGGGGGGTGTCTATAGTATGCCTGTAAAGTGACGCGTGTTTCCCATGTTTAGAACAGTCCCTGCACCAAATGTCATTTTTAAAGGAAAAAATCTCATTTAAAACTGCTTGCGGGTTTAATGTCATGTCGGGTCATGGCAATATGGATGAAAATCAGTGAGACAAACGGCATGGGTACCCCCCAGTCCATTACCAGGCCCTTTGGGTCTTGTATGGATATTAAGGGGAACCCCGCACCCAAATTAAAATAAGGAAAGGTCCCTATATACTCTGAACAGCAGTATTCAGGCGGTGCAAACAAGACAGGGACTGTAGGTTTGTTGTTAAGTAGAATCTGTTTGTAATTTTGAACATTTTTAATGTGTTTAGCTCCAGCCAAAAAATCTTTTCTAAGCTTTTTGGAAAACATAGGGAAGGGTTATCACCCCTGTGACATTTGTTTTGCGTCTTTCCTCCTCTTCAGAAGATTTCACCTCACTTTTTTGTCCCAATGAAAAATGTTTTTTGAAAATTTGGGTTTTTTTGTGGAACAAGGATTGGAAAGCATCAGTGGAAAGGAGAAATTGTTTTCCCATATTAACTCTTACAGGAGAGAATTTCCCTTCCTTAGGGGTAGATTTCATCTCACTTCCTGTTGTCTCCTTCCGTTTGCAAGTAGGAGTCGTTTGTAAGTTAGATGTTTGAAAGTAGGGTCCTGCCCTATATACTCAGCAGAAATTTGGGCCTTAGGTGTTGCTGTGGCCAAAACACTGTAAGCCCTCACAGGGCCCTGCTGTGAAATATTAGATCAAGAATTGTAATTACATGCCCCTGTTGAACAGGAGCTGAAAAATTAGGCCTTAGGCACTGGTGCTGGTGCCACAACACTGCAACCCCTCACAGACACTCTAGTTGGAACGCAGGAACGAGCCCTGCTGCAAAGTATTGCATCAAAAATTGTAATTACACGCCCCTGTTAGACAGGGGCAGAAAAATTGGGTCTTAGGCACTGGTGCTGGTGCCACAACACTGCAACCCCTCACAGACACTCTAGTTGAAACGCAGGAACAAGCCCTGCTGCAAAGTATTGCATCAAAAATTGTAATTACACGCCCCTGTTAGACAGGGGCTGAAAAATTGGGTCTTAGGCACTGGTGCTGGTGCCACAACACTGCAACCCCTCACAGACACTCTAGTTGGAACGCAGGAACGAGCCCTGCTGCAAAGTATTGCATCAAAAATTGTAATTACACGCCCCTGTTAGACAGGGGCAGAAAAATTGGGTCTTAGGCACTGGTGCTGGTGCCACAACACTGCAACCCCTCACAGACACTCTAGTTGAAACGCAGGAACAAGCCCTGCTGCAAAGTATTGCATCAAAAATTGTAATTACACGCCCCTGTTAGACAGGGGCTGAAAAATTGGGTCTTAGGCACTGGTGCTGGTGCCACAACACTGCAACCCCTCACAGACACTCTAGTTGGAATGCAGGAACGAGCCCTGCTGCAAAGTATTACATCAAAAATTGTAATTACACGCCCCTGTTAAACAGGGGCTGAAAAATTGTGCCTTAGGCACTGGTGGTGGCGCCCAGAACCAAAAATGTTCTTACAAGCTATCAGCGTGATGATTGAGGAGGAAGAGGATAATTACTCAGGGATAGTCACTCAGCATCAGCATAGGC
Organism: Lithobates clamitans; assembly: GCA_037952925.1. NCBI lineage: Eukaryota > Metazoa > Chordata > Amphibia > Anura > Ranidae > Lithobates > Lithobates clamitans. The sequence goes on along the minus strand of JBBGZY010000833.1, from coordinate 5,257,767 downwards.
AGTCTTTGAAGGGATCTGAGATTTCAAAAAAAATTATTTGGTTACATCTGCATCAGGTGCTTGGTAGCTGGTGGTGATCCAAGACTGATTCATTTTTATGAAGGTCAGCCGATCGACCGAGTCGGTGGACAGACGCACCCTGTGATCGGTTACCACGCCTCCAGCAGCACTGAATGTGCGTTCCGAAAGAACGCTGGATGCAGGACAGGCCAGTAGCTCAATTGCATACTGTGCAAGCTCTGGCCAGTGATCCATCCTCAAGACCCAGTAACCCAGAGGATTTTCGGTGGGAAAGGTGTCCAAGTCTGATCTTGCCCCTAGGTATTCCTGCACCATGTAAAACAGACGCTGGCGATGGTTGCTGGAACCGATCATACCTTGGGGCTGCGGACCAAAAAATTGTCTGAACGCATCGGTCAGACGGCCACCTTCTCCACCGCTCCTTCTTTGACTGACCGAAGCCTCAGCAACACGTTGTCCAGAAACAGGAGTTTGTAACCTCCCAGTCTCTGGGAACGCGTTGCACAGACCTTTCTGCAAGGCCTCCCGAAGATGTTTCATCCTCTGCTCCCTCTGCGATGGCAAGATAAGGTCCGCAACCTTACCCTTGTAACGTGGATCAAGGAGGGTTGCCAGCCAGTATTGGTCCTTCTCCTTGATACCACGAATACGAGGATCCTTACGCAGGCTTTGCAGGATCAGGGAGGCCATGCAGCGTAGGTTTGCTGAGGCATTCGGTCCGGAGTCCTCTGGGTCACTAAGGACAACAACGTCCGCAGCCACCTCCTCCCAGCCACGTACAAGTCCATGTGTTCCTTGGGACTGATCCCTTAAAGACTGCTGATGCTGAGTGCCAGGCTCCACCTCCATACTGACACAATCTTCCTCCTCCTCCTCCTCCTCCTCCTCGTCCTCTTCCTGTGTGATCGGCGGGCACGCAGGAACACTGTCTGGATAAAGGGGGCCTTGAGAGCTAAGGAAGTCCTCCTCTTCCTGCCTCTGTTCTGCCTCAAGTGCCCTGTCCATTATTCCACGCAGCGTGTGCTCCAACAGGTGGACAAGGGGGACAGTGTCACTGATGCATGCACTGTCAGTGCTCACCATCCTCGTGGCCTCCTCGAATGGTGACAGGACAGTGCATGCATCCCTGATCATGGCCCACTGGCGTGGGGAAAAAAAACCAAGGTCCCCTGACCCTGTCCTGGTGCCATAGTCGCACAGGTACTCATTGATGGCCCTCTGCTGCGTGTGCAGCCGCTGCAGCATGGCCAACGTCGAGTTCCACCTGGTGGGCATGTCACAGATTAGGCGGTTCTTGGGCAGGTTAAACTCCTTTTGGAGGTCCGTCAGCCGAGCACTGGCATTATATGACCGGCGGAAATGCACAGAGACTTTCCTGGCCTGCCTCAGGACATCCTGTAAGCCCGGGTACCTGCCCAAGAACCGCTGCACCACCAAGTTAAGGACGTGAGCCAAACAGGGCACATGGGTCAGTTGTCCCTGTCGGAGGGCAGAGAGGAGGTTGGTGCCATTGTCGCAAACCACCATTCCTGCCTTAAGTTGGCGTGGCGTCAACCACCTCTGAACCTGCCCCTGCAGAGCTGACAGAACCTCTGCCCCAGTGTGGCTCCTGTCCCCCAAGCACACCAGCTCAAGCACCGCATGGCATCTTTTGGCCTGCGTACTTGCGTAGCCCCTTGAACGCCTACGGAGCACCGCTGGTTCCGAGGAAGAGGCCATGGAGGAAGAAGAAGAGGAGGGGGTGGAGGAGAGAGGTGTGTCACAATCAGCATTTTGGAGGCGTGGTGGCGGAACAACCTCCAACACTACTGCACCTTGTCCTGCATCCTTCCCAGCTGCCAGCAGAGTCACCCAATGCGCCGTGAAACTTAAGTAACGTCCCTGTCCATGCCTGCTGGACCATGAGTCAGCGGTAATATGCACCTTACCGCTGACCGCCCTGTCCAGCGAGGCATGGACATTGCCTTCCACATGCCGGTAGAGAGCCGGAATCGCCTTCCGTGAGAAAAAGTGGCGTTTGGGTACCTGCCACTGAGGAACCGCACATTCCACAAACTCACGGAAGGGGGCAGAGTCTACCAACTGAAAAGGCAGCAGTTGAAGTGCTAGCAATTTTGCCAAGCTAGCATTCAACCGCTGGGCATGTGGATGGCTGGGAGCAAACTTCTTTCGGCGGTGCAGCAGCTGGGGCAGGGAAATTTGCCTGGTACAATCTGACGTCGGTGTACCAAAAGCAGATTGCCCACAAGTACTTGGCTGTGACACACCTAATTCTACACCTTCATTCCTCTCACTGCAGGTCTCAGAGAGGACTGAAGGTCTAGTGGGGTTGGAAATCTCAGCTGATGAGGAGCAAGGAGAGATCGTCTTTGTTCTTTGGTGTGGGTCTTTTAGATACGCTTGCCAACGAACTGCATGGCAGGTCAACATATGTCTGGTCAAGCATGTGGTACCCAAGCGGGAGATGTTTTGGCCACGCGAGATACGCTTGAGACATATGTTGCAAATAGCAGCGGTGCGATCTGATGCACTCGTCTCAAAAAAGGCCCACACCAAAGAACTTTTTGAATAACGCGCAGAGACTGCAGCGCCCTGCACATGTGGAGCTTTGGGGTGTGATGCAGTCAATGTGCTGCCCTTAGGCTGGCCCCTGGAGGGCATCCTGCCTAGTTGGTGATGTGCCACCTCCTCCTCCTCCTCCTCCTCCTCCTCTCTCCTATCAGGCACCCACGTTGAGTCAGTGACCTCATCATCCCCTCCCTCCTCATCACTGGAGCAAACCTGGCAGTATGCTGCAGCAGGGGGAGCATGACTGCCAGATTGCTGTCCTTCTTGGGCACCCCCTCTGTCCGTGCTCATGTTACTGCTTTCATTGAGCTCAGTATCATCATCAGAGCCTTCCAAACGCTGGGCATCCTCCTGGAGCATGTACCCAACACTGTGGTCAAACAGTTCGAGGGAATCCTCATGAGGACATGGTGGAGCTAGGGAAGGAGTCACTGATGACATTGAGCTGAGGGAAGAGGCCGCTGCTTTGCCAGACAAAGCACCCTGGGCATGGGTGAGAGAGGATGAGGAGGATGAGGACGGCTTGGTCATCCACTCGACCAAGTCTTCCGCATGTTGCGGCTCAACACGGCCAGCTGCCGAAAAAAAGGCCAAGCGTGTCCCATGGCCACGTGCTGATGAGGATGCACCGTCTCCACGACCAGCACTAGACACAGAGCATGCTTGCCCTCTCTTATTGGCTTGTGACTGTCTGCCTCTCCTTCTTGGCCTTCCAGACATACTAATGGCCTGTAGCTGCACTAAGCTGGGATAGAACACCTGTAATTTTCTTAAGGTAGCTTTATATACTGTAACCAGACAAGCCTGCCTGTCAGTAGGAAGATAACAGGAACGGATCTAGCTGAACACTGTGAGCAGGACGCACTGTACTAAATGTAAATAGTCTAGCTGCCTGACCGTGGTACTAATAGGATCAAAAAGAACACCTGTAATTTTCTTAAGGTAGCTTTATATACTGTAACCAGACAAGCCTGCCTGTCAGTAGGAAGATAACAGGAACGGATCTAGCTGAACACTGTGAGCAGGACGTACTGCACTAAATGTATATAGCAGGAACGGATCTAGCTGAACACTGTGAGCAGGACGCACTGCACTGAATGTAAATAGCAGGAACGGATCTAGCTGAACACTGTGAGCAGGACGCACTGCACTAAATGTAAATACCAGGAACGGATCTAGCTAAACACTGTGAGCAGGACGCACTGCACTGAATGTAAATAGCAAGAACGGATCTAGCTGAACACTGTGAGCAGGACGCACTGTACTAAATGTAAATAGTCTAGCTGCCTGACCGTGGTACTAATAGGATCAAAAAGAACACCTGTAATTTTCTTAAGGTAGCTTTATATACTGTAACCAGACAAGCCTGCCTGTCAGTAGGAAGATAACAGGAACGGATCTAGCTGAACACTGTGAGCAGGACGCACTGTACTAAATGTAAATAGTCTAGCTGCCTGACCGTGGTACTAATAGGATCAAAAAGAACACCTGTAATTTTCTTAAGGTAGCTTTATATACTGTAACCAGACAAGCCTGCCTGTCAGTAGGAAGATAACAGGAACGGATCTAGCTGAACACTGTGAGCAGGACGTACTGCACTAAATGTATATAGCAGGAACGGATCTAGCTGAACACTGTGAGCAGGACGCACTGCACTGAATGTAAATAGCAGGAACGGATCTAGCTGAACACTGTGAGCAGGACGCACTGCACTAAATGTAAATACCAGGAACGGATCTAGCTGAACACTGTGAGCAGGACGCACTGCACTGAATGTAAATAGCAAGAACGGATCTAGCTGAACACTGTGAGCAGGACGCACTGTACTAAATGTAAATAGTCTAGCTGCCTGACCGTGGTACTAATAGGATCAAAAAGAACACCTGTAATTTTCTTAAGGTAGCTTTATATACTGTAACCAGACAAGCCTGCCTGTCAGTAGGAAGATAACAGGAACGGATCTAGCTGAACACTGTGAGCAGGACACACTGTACTAAATGTAAATAGTCTAGCTGCCTGACCGTGGTACTAATAGGATCAAAAAGAACACCTGTAATTTTCTTCAGGTAGCTTTATATACTGTAACCAGACAAGCCTGCCTGTCAGTAGGAAGATAACAGGAACGGATCTAGCTGAACACTGTGAGCAGGATGCACTGTACTAAATGTAAATAGTCTAGCTGCCTGACCGTGGTACTAATAGGATCAAAAAGAACACCTGTAATTTTCTTAAGGTAGCTTTATATACTGTAACCAGACAAGCCTGCCTGTCAGTAGGAAGATAACAGGAACGGATCTAGCTGAACACTGTGAGCAGGACACACTGTACTAAATGTAAATAGTCTAGCTGCCTGACCGTGGTACTAATAGGATCAAAAAGAACACCTGTAATTTTCTTCAGGTAGCTTTATATACTGTAACCAGACAAGCCTGCCTGTCAGTAGGAAGATAACAGGAACGGATCTAGCTGAACACTGTGAGCAGGACGCACTGTACTAAATGTAAATAGTCTAGCTGCCTGACCGTGGTACTAATAGGATCAAAAAGAACACCTGTAATTTTCTTAAGGTAGCTTTATATACTGTAACCAGACAAGCCTGCCTGTCAGTAGGAAGATAACAGGAACGGATCTAGCTGAACACTGTGAGCAGGACACACTGTACTAAATGTAAATAGTCTAGCTGCCTGACCGTGGTACTAATAGGATCAAAAAGAACACCTGTAATTTTCTTCAGGTAGCTTTATATACTGTAACCAGACAAGCCTGCCTGTCAGTAGGAAGATAACAGGAACGGATCTAGCTGAACACTGTGAGCAGGACGTACTGCACTAAATGTATATAGCAGGAACGGATCTAGCTGAACACTGTGAGCAGGACGCACTGCACTGAATGTAAATAGCAGGAACGGATCTAGCTGAACACTGTGAGCAGGACGCACTGCACTAAATGTAAATACCAGGAACGGATCTAGCTGAACACTGTGAGCAGGACGCACTGCACTGAATGTAAATAGCAGGAACGGATCTAGCTGAACACTGTGAGCAGGACGCACTGCACTGAATGTAAATAGCAGGAACGGATCTAGCTGAACACTGTGAGCAGGACGCACTGCACTGAATGTAAATAGCAGGAACGGATGTAGCTGAACACTGTGAGCAGGACGCACTGCACTAAATGTAAATACCAGGAACGGATCTAGCTGAACACTGTGAGCAGGACGCACTGCACTAAATGTAAATACCAGGAACGGATCTAGCTGAACACTGTGAGCAGGACGCACTGCACTGAATGTAAATAGCAGGAACGGATCTAGCTGAACACTGTGAGCAGGACGCACTGCACTGAATGTAAATAGCAGGAACGGATGTAGCTGAACACTGTGAGCACAACGCACTGCACTAAATGTAAATACCAGGAACGGATCTAGCTGAACACTGTGAGCAGGACGCACTGCACTGAATGTAAATAGCAGGAACGGATCTAGCTGAACACTGTGAGCAGGACGCACTGCACTAAATGTAAATACCAGGAACGGATCTAGCTGAACACTGTGAGCAGGACGCACTGCACTGAATGTAAATAGCAGGAACGGATCTAGCTGAACACTGTGAGCAGGACGCACTGCACTGAATGTAAATAGCAGGAACGGATGTAGCTGAACACTGTGAGCACAACGCACTGCACTAAATGTAAATACCAGGAACGGATCTAGCTGAACACTGTGAGCAGGACGCACTGCACTGAATGTAAATAGCAGGAACGGATCTAGCTGAACACTGTGAGCAGGACGCACTGCACTAAATGTAAATACCAGGAACGGATCTAGCTGAACACTGTGAGCAGGACGCACTGCACTGAATGTAAATAGCAGGAACGGATCTAGCTGAACACTGTGAGCAGGACGCACTGCACTGAATGTAAATAGCAGGAACGGATCTAGCTGAACACTGTGAGCAGGACGCACTGCACTAAATGTAAATACCAGGAACGGATCTAGCTGAACACTGTGAGCAGGACGCACTGCACTGAATGTAAATAGCAGGAACGGATCTAGCTGAACACTGTGAGCAGGACGCACTGCACTAAATGTAAATACCAGGAACGGATCTAGCTGAACACTGTGAGCAGGACGCACTGCACTGAATGTAAATAGCAGGAACGGATCTAGCTGAACACTGTGAGCAGGACGCACTGCACTAAATGTAAATACCAGGAACGGATCTAGCTGAACACTGTGAGCAGGACGCACTGCACTGAATGTAAATAGCAGGAACGGATCTAGCTGAACACTGTGAGCAGGACGCACTGCACTGAATGTAAATAGCAGGAACGGATCTAGCTGAACACTGTGAGCAGGACGCACTGCACTAAATGTAAATACCAGGAACGGATCTAGCTGAACACTGTGAGCAGGACGCACTGCACTGAATGTAAATAGCAGGAACGGATCTAGCTGAACACTGTGAGCAGGACGCACTGCACTAAATGTAAATACCAGGAACGGATCTAGCTGAACACTGTGAGCAGGACGCACTGCACTGAATGTAAATAGCAGGAACGGATCTAGCTGAACACTGTGAGCAGGACACACTGCACTAAATGTAAATAGTCTAGATAGAAGATAACAGGAACGGATCTAGCTAAACTGAATACAGTGTATATATATATATGCAACACCTGGGATGCATATATATACACAATACACTGTAAGTGCAGCTAACTGACTGACTGTTCTGCCTAATCTATCTAACTCAAATCAAATGACACTGTCTCTCTCTCTCTCTATCTCTCAGCACACCGGAACACACACTACACAGGGCCGCCGTGCAGGCGGCCTTATATAGTGTGGGGTGTGTACTAAATCCCCTGAGCCATAATTGGCCAAAGCCACCCTGGCTTTGGCCAATTACAGCTCTCTCTACTGACGGCGCTGTGATTGGCCAAGCATGCGGGTCATAGTGCATGCTTGGCCAATCATCAGCCAGCAATGCACTGCGATGCCGCAGTGAATTATGGGCCGTGACGCGCCACACGAATTTGGCGCGAACGGCCCATATCGTTCGCAATTCGGCGAACGACCGAACAGCCGATGTTCGAGTCGAACATAGGTTCGACTCGAACACGAAGCTCATCCCTACTGGTGAGGTGTATCAAGTAAAAAATGTGAATAAGTAGAAAAAACTGTGAATAAATAGAAAAAATGTGAATAAATAGAAAAAAACTGAACATAAATTGTTATATATGCAGGAATGATGAAATTTCAAACGTGTGGGAAAACTATTCTTGGTGTATATGCGAAAAATGCCCACATATATATATAAAGTGCAGCGTGTATTATCACCTTACTAGATTAGAGGTGATCAAAAACAAAACATTATAAGTTGGTATATAAAAAAAAAAAAAAAAAAAGTGGTATGAATTCCCAAAAAACCTTCAAAAAATCCTTGAAAAAATAGCGTAAATATGTGCATAAAAAAGTGCTAAAGTATATAAATAAGAACCTTATAATCATAAATGCTCATAAAAGTGTTTTAGAAATAAATCATTAAATCATCAGTCCAAAAAAAATGTCCCAAAAAAGAAAACACGGAAAGAAAGTCCATAGAACGTTCTTCCTAAAGTGCAAATATTAAGTCTCTTCAAACATCTAGCAGTACTCTTGGTGTTGTAAACTCTTCCAGCCTTCCAAAAGACCCCCCTATGTGCCCTCACTCACCGGAAGAATTCACCCCTGCAGGGGTATCAAGCCTATCAGCCGTATCCTGCAGCAATGGTCCCTGGTGACAGTCCTCCGTTCGGATCTCCAGTCCTGGTATCCCGATCAGTTCCAGTCACTCCCTGCAGACACATCAGCTGTTATAGCCTCGCACTCTCGTGTTTGGCCACAATTGCCTCAACCCACTCCAGGAGCGCCAATCACCCCGTATTGGGACTCTATACCTGTAGAAGTTTGGTGGTGTTTTCCTGATCCTATTACTACCGCAGGCAGCTACATTATTTACACGTTAGTGTATTGCGACCTCTGTACAGTGCTCAACTAAAGCTACCTGTAGAAGGTTGGAGTGTTCAGCTAAAGCTACAAGTTAGTGTAGTGCGGCCTCTGCACAGTGTTCAGCTAAAGCTAAAAGTTAGTGTAGTGCGACCTCTGCACAGTGTTCAGCTAAAGCTACAAGTTAGTGTAGTGCGACCTCTGCACAGTGTTCAGCTAAAGCTACCTGTAGAAGGTTGGTGTTGTTTTCCTGATCCTATCACTACCGCAGGCAGCTACATTATTTACACGTTAGTGTAGTGCGACCTCTGCACAGTGTTCAGCTAAAGCTACCTGTAGAAGGTTGGTGGTGGTTTCCTGATCCTATCACTACCGCAGGCAACTACATTATTTACATGTTAGTGTATTGCAACCTCTGTACAGTGTTCAACTAAAGCTACCTGTCGAAGGTTGGTGGTGTTTTCCTGATCCTATCACTACCGCAGGCAGCTACATTATTTAGACGTTAGTGTAGTGCGATCTCTGCACAGTGTTCAGCTAAAGCTACCTGTAGAAGGTTGGTGGTGTTTTCCTGATCCTATCACTATGGCAGGCAGATACATTATTTACACGTTAGTGTAATGCGACCTCTGCACATTGTTCAGCTAAAGCTACCTGTAGAAGGTTGGTGGTGTTTTCCTGAACCTATCACTACCGCAGGCAGCTACATTATTTCCACGTTAGTGTAGTGCGACCTCTGCACAGTGTTCAACTAAAGCTACCTGTAGAAGGTTGGTGGTGTTTTCCTGATCCTATCACTACCGCAGGCAGCTACATTATTTACACGTTAGTGTAGAGCGACCTCTGCACAGTGTTCAGCTAAAGCTACCTGTAGAAGTATATATATATATCCCAGCTTAGTGCAGCTACATCTCACTGCAGGCCATTAGTATGTCTGGAAGGCCAACATGGAGAGGCAGACAGTCACAAGCCAATAAAAGAGGGCAAGCAGGCTCTGTGTCTAGAGGCAACAGTGCTGGTCGTGGACACGGTGCATCCTCATCAGCATGTGGCCGTGGGACACGCTTGGCCTTTTTTTCTGCAGCTGGCCGTGTTGAGCCGCAACATGCGGAAGACTTGGTGGAGCGGATGACCAAGCCGTCATCCTCCTCCTCATCCTCTCTCACCCATGCTCAGGGTACTTTGTCTGGCAAAGCAGCTGCCAACGCAGCCTCTTCTCTCGGCTCAATGGCATCAGTGACTCCTTCCCTAGCCCCACCATGTCCTCCTGAGGAATCCCTCGAACTGTTTGACCACAGTGTTGGGTACATGCTCCAGGAGGATGCCCAGCGTTTAGAAGGCTCTGATGATGTTGCTGAGCTAGATGAAGGCAGTAACATGAGCACGGACAGAGGGGGTGCCCAAGAAGGACAGCAATCTGGCAGTCATGCTCCCCCTGCTGCAGCATACTGCCAGGTTTGCTCCAGTGGTGAGGAGGGAGGGGATGATGAGGTCACTGACTCAACGTGGGTGCCTGATAGGGGAGAGGAGGAGGAGGAGGAGGCACATCACCGACGAGGCAGGATGCCCTCCAGGGGCTGCACACTGACTGCATCACACCTCAGAGCTCCGCATGTGCAGGGCGCTGCTGTCTCTGTACGTTATTCCAAAAGTTCTTTGGTGTGGGCCTTTTTTGAGACAAGTGCCTCAGATGGCACCTCTGCTATTTGCAACATGTCTCAAGCGTATCTCGCGTGGCCAAAACATCTCCCGCTTGGGCACCACATGCTTGACCAGACATATGTTGACCTGCCATGCAGTTCGTTGGCTAGCGTACCTAAAAGACCCACACCAAAAACAAAGAGGACCTCTCCTTAATCCTCATCAGCTTGGATCTCCAACCCCACTATACCTTCAGTCCTCTCTGAGACCTGCACTGAGAGGAATGAAGGTGTAGAATTAGGTGTGTCACAGCCAAGTACTTGCAGGCAATCTGCTATCGGTACACCGACGTCAGATTGTACCAGGCAAATTTCCCTGCCCCAGCTGTTGCACCGCAAAAAGAAGTTCGCTCCCAGCCATCCACATGCCCAGCGGTTGAATGCTAGCTTGGCAAAATTGCTAGCACTTCAACTGCTACCTTGGTAGACTCTGCCCCCTTCCGTGAGTTTGTGGAACGTGCGGTTCCTCAGTGGCAGGTTCCCAAACGCCACTTTTTCTCACGGAAGGTGATTCCGGCTCTCTACCGGCATGTGGAAGGCAATGTCTTGACCTCGCTGGACAGGGCGGTCAGCGGTAAGGTGCATATTACCGCTGACTCATGGTCCAGCAGGCATGGATAGCGACGTTACCTAAGTTTCACGGCGCATTGGGTGACTCTTCTGGCAGCTGGGAAGGATGCAGGACAAGGTGCAGTAGTGTTGGAGGTTGTTCTGCCACCACGCCTCCAAAATGCCACTACTAGTGATTCCGACACACCTCTCTCCTCCACCACCTCCTCTTCTTCTTCCTCCATGGCCTCTTCCTGTGCTTTGTCCTCGGAACCAGCGGTGCTCCGTAGGAGTTCAAGGGGCTACGCAAGTACGCAGGCCAAAATATGCCGTGCGGTGCTTGAGCTGGTGTGCTTGGGGGACAGGAGCCACACTGGGGCAGAGGTTCTGTCAGCTCTGCAGGGGCAGGTTCAGAAGTGGTTGACGCCACGCCAACTTAAGGCAGGAATGGTGGTTTGCGACAATGGCACCAACCTCCTCTCCGCCCTCCGACAGGGACAAATGACCCATGTGCCCTGTGTGGCTCATGTCCTTAACTTGGTGGTGCAGCGGTTCTTGGGCAGGTACCTGGGCTTACAGGATGTCCTGAGGCAGGCCAGGAAAGTCTGTGTGCATTTCCGCTGGTCATATAATGCCAGTGCTCGGCTGGCACACCTCCAAAAGGAATTTAACCTGCCCCAGAACCGCCTAATCTGTGACATGCCCACCAGGTGGAATTCAACGTTGGCCATGCTGCAGTGGCTGCACATGCAGCAGAGGGCCATTAATGAGTACCTGTGCGACTATGGCACCAGGACAGGGTCAGGGGAGCTTGTTTTTTTTCCCCACATAAGTGGGCCATGATCAGGGATGCATGCACTGTCCTGTCACCATTTGAGGAGGCCACGAGGATGGTGAGCAGTGACAGTGCATGCATCAGTGACACTGTCCCCCTTGTCTACCTGTTGGAGCACACGCTGCGTGGAATAATGGACAGGGCACTTGAGGCAGAACAGAGGCAGGAAGAGGAGGACTTCCTTACCTCTCAAGGCCCCCTTTATCCAGACAGTGTTCCTGCGTGCCCGCCGATCACACAGGAAGAGAAGAAGGAGGATTGTGTCAGTATGGAGGTGGAGCCTGGCACTCAGTATCAGCAGCAGTCTTTAAGGGATCATTTACAGTCCCAAGAAACACATGGACTTGTACGTGGCTGGGAGGAGGTGGCTGCGGATCATGTCGTTCTTAGTGACCCAGAGGACTCCGGACCGAATGCCTCAGCAAATCTATGCTGCATGGCCTCCCTGATCCTGCAAAGTCTGCGGAAGGATCCTCGTATTCGTGATATCAAGGAGAAGGAACAATACGACTGGCAACCCTCCTTGATCCACGTTACAAGGGTAAGGTTGCGGACCTTATCTTGCCATCGCAGAGGGAGCAGAGGATGAAACATCTACAGGAGGCCTTGCAGAAAGGTTTGTGCAACGCGTTCTCAGAGACTTGGAGGTTACAAACTCCTGTTTCTGGACAACATTTTCCTGAGACTTCGGTCAGGCAAAGAAGGAGTGGTGGAGAAGGTGACCGTCTGACCGATGCGTTCAGACAATTTTTTAGTCCGCAGCCCCAAGGTATGATCGGTTCCAGCAACCATCGCCAGCGTCTGTTTTATATGGTGCAGGATTACCTAGGGGCAAGATCTGACTTGGACACCTTTCCCACCAAAAATCCTCTGGGTTACTGGGTCTTGAGGATGGATCACTGGCCAGAGCTTGCACAGTATGCAATTGAGCTACTGGCCTGTCCTGCATCCAGCGTTCTTTCGGAATGCACATTCAGCGCTGCTGGAGGCTTTGTAACTGATCACAGGGTGGGTCTGTCCACCGACTGTCCACCGAAGGTCGATCGACTGACCTTCATAAAAATGAATCCGTCTTGGATCACCACCAGCTACCAAGCACCTGGTGCTGAGGTAACCGAATAATTTTTTTTTCAAATGTCAGGATCCCTTCAAAGACTGCCTATGCTGATGCTGATTAACTATCCTGTTATGCTGAGTAATTATCCTCTTCCTCCTCAATGATCATGCTGATAGCTTATAAGAACATTTTTGGTTGTGGGCACCGCCACCAGTGCCTAAGGCCCAATTTTTCAGTCTCTGTTTAACAGGGGCATGTAATTACAATTTTTAAGGCAATTATTTGCAGCAGGGCTAGATCCTGCGCTCCAACTAGAGTATCTGTAAGGGGTTGCAGTGCTGTGGCACCAGCACCAGTGCCTAAGGCCCAATTTTTCAGCCCCTGTTTAACTGGGGAGTGTAATTACAATTTTCGATGCAATTCTTTGCAGCAGGGCTAGTTCCTGTGCTCCAACTAGAGTATCTGTGAGGGGTTGCAGTGTTGTGGCACCAGCACCAGTGCCTAAAGCCCAATTTTTCAGCCCCTGTTCAACAGGGACATGTAATTAGAATTCTTGATCTAATATTTCACAGCAGGGCCCGTTTCTGCGCCCACCAAGAGTAACTGTGAGGACTTACAGTGTTGTGGCAGCAGCACTACCACCACCACCACCACCACCAAGGGCCCAATTTTTCTGCCCCTGTTCAACAGGGGCATGTAATTACAATTCTTGATCTAATATTTCACAGCAGGGCCCTGTGAGGGCTTACAGTGTTGTGGCCACAACAACACCTAAGGCCCAAATTTCTGCTGAGTACCGTATTTTTCGGCATATACCACGCACTTTTTTCCTCTTAAAATCAGGGGAAAATCGTGTGTGCGTGTTATACGCCGATCCCCGCCGATCTCCGCTGATTGTGAGGACCGAAGCAAGCGGAGCCAACATGCACAAAGCCGAGTGTACTTCGGCTGGACTCGGCTCCTTTCACAGTCCCGCCCATCTCCACTGATTGCAAGAGGAGAGAAGCGAGCGCCGAAATACACAAAGCCGAGTGTACTTCGGCTAGACTCGGCTCTGCTCACAGTCAGGTGCGGGACTGCGAGAGGAGAGAAGTGAGCGCTGCGCTGCCGACATTCACAAAGCCTAGTGTACTTCGGCTGGACTCGGCTCCTCTCGCAGTCCCGCCCCTGACTCTGAGCAGAGCCGAGTTTAGCCGAAGTACACTCAGCTTTGTGCGGCGCTCGTTCCTCTCCTCCAATCGGTGCCAATTTTAAAAAAAGACACAAGGCTGCAAAGGCACAGACTGCTTTGACACAGGGAAGGCTGCAAAGACAGACTGCAATGACACAGGGAAGGCTGCAAAGACAGACTGCAATGACCAGGGAAGACTGCAAAGACAGACTGCAATGGCACAGGGAAGGCTGCTATAATGACACAAGGCTGCAAAGACACTGGGGAAGGCTGCAGATGGACACTTATAAGGCTGCATTGATGGGCATTTAAATGTAAGTTTTTTTCCTTAAACTTCCTTTCTAAAAGTTATTTTCCTTAAAATTCTCTCCTAAACTTGGTGTGCGTGTTATACACCTATAAATACGGTATATAGGGCAGACCCCTACTTTCAAACATCCAACTTACAAATGACTCCTACTTGCAAACGGAAGGAGACAACAGGAAGTAAGATGAAATCTACCCCTAGGAAGGAAAATTTTCTCCTGTAAGAGTTAATATGGGAAAAACTTTTCTCCTTTACATTGATGCTTTATCACCAATCCTTGTTTCACTAAAAACCCCAAATTTTCAAAAACATTTGTCATTGGGACAAAAAGTGAGGTGAAATCTTCTGAAGAGGAGCACAGACAGCAAAACAAATGTCACAGGGGTGATAACCCTTCCCTATGTTTTCCAAAAAGCTTAAAATAGATTTTTTGGCTGGAGTTAAACATGTTAAAAATGTACCAGTTCAAAATTACAAACAGATTCTACTTAACAACAAACCCACAGTCCCTGTCTTGTTTGCACTGCCTGTATGCTGCTGTTCAGAGTATATAGGGCCTGGGGGCCCCACACCTTTCCTTTTTTAATTTGGGTGTGGGGTTCCCCTTAATATCCATACAAGACCCAAAGGGCCTGGTAATGGACTGGGAGGTACCCATGCCGTTTGTCTCACTGATTTTCATCCATATTGCCAGGACCCGACATTACAGTAAAGCCTCAAGCAGTTTTAAATGACTTTTATTCCTTTAAAAATGTAATTTTGTGCAGGGAAACACGTGCCACTTTACAGGCATACTATTGACACCCCCAGGTATGATATTTAAAGGAATATTTCACTTTTTTTTTTTTTTTTTTTACTTTAAGCATCATTAAAATCACTGCTCCTAAAAAAAGTCAGTTTTTAAATCTTTTTTTTGCATTGATACATGTCCCCTGGGGCAGGACCCGGGTCCCCAAACCCTTTTTAGGACAATACCATGCAAATTAGCCTTTAAAATGAGCACTTTTGATTTTGAACGTTCGAGTCCCATAGACGTCAATGGGGTTCTAACGTTCGTGCGAATTTTCGGTCTGTTCGCAGGTTCTGGTGTGAACCGAACCGGGGGGTGTTCGGCTCATCCCTATTGGTGAGTATGTTCTGCTGGAAGCTGCATTTTTGTGTACATTAAGGATGAGCCGAACACCCCCGATTCGGTTCGCAGCAGAACATGCGAACAGGCAAAAAATGTGTTCAAACACGCGAACACCGTTAAAGTCTATGGGACATGAACATGAATAATCAAAAGTGCTGATTTTAAAGGCTCATATGCAAGTTATTGTCATAAAAAGTGTTTTGGGACCTTGGTCCTGCCCCAGGGGACATATATCAATGCAAAAAAAAGTTTTAAAAACAGAGCTTTTTTCGGGAGCAGTGATTTTAATAATGCTTAAAGTGAAACAATAAAAGTGAAATATTCCTTTAAATTTCGTACCTGGGGGTGCCTATAGTATGCCTGTAAAGTGGCGCATTTTTCCCGTGTTTAGAACAGTCCCTGCACAAAATGACATTTCTAAAGGAAAAAAAGTCATTTAAAAGTACCCGCTGCTATAATGAATTGTCGGTCCCGGCAATACAGATAAAAGAAGTCATTGAAAAAAATGGCATGGGATACCCCCAGTCCATTACCAGGCTCTTTGGGTCTGGTATGAATATTAAGGGGAACCCCGAACCAAAATTTAAAAAAAATTAATTGCGTGGGAGTCCCCCCAAATTCCATACCAGGCCCTTCAGGTCTGGTATGGATTTTAAGGGGAACCCGCACCAAAATAAAAAAATGGCGTAGGTGTCCCCCCAAAAATCCATACCAGACCCTTATCCGAGCACGCAACCTGGCAGGCTGCAGGAAAAGAGAGGGGGCGAGAGAACGCCCCCTGAACCGTACCAGGCCACATGCCTTCAACATGGGGATGGTGCTTTGGGGTAGCCCCCAAAGCACCTTGTCCCCATGTTGATGGGGACAATGGCCTCATCCCCACAACCCTTGCCCGGTGGTTGTGGGGGTCTGCAGGCGGGGGGCTTTTCGGAATCTGGAAACCCCCTTTAACAATAGGACCCCCAGATCCCGGACTCCCCCCCTGTGTGAAATGGTAACGGAGATACAAATGTACCCCTACCATTTCACGAAAAAAGTGTCAAAATGGTACAAATGACAAGACATGGCTTGGGACAAGTCCTTTATTAAAAAATAAAAATGTCCCACGATGTCCATTCATCTTCTTCTCTCGCTCTGCCGACGGACTGAAAAAGAAAAAAAAAAAAAGCTGCCACCGACCCGCCCCCATGGGAGGCACCCACCATATGACACGTCCCCTCTGCCCCCTCTGACGCATGGGGACTTCCCTATGGCTTTCCCAGGGCGTCAGAGGGGGCGGGGCCCCCCGGTTACGTAAACATATAAGCCTTTAAAACAAGCACTTTTGATTATTCATGTTCGTGTCCCATAGACTTTAACGGTGTTCGCATGTTCTGCATGTTCATGCATATAAGCCTTTAAAATTAGCACTTTTGATTTCTTCCATAGACTTTTAAAGGGTGTTCCGCGGCTTTCGAATTTGCCGCCGCCACCCCCAAATTGTTCGCTATTCAGTGAACAGGCGAACACCCGATGTTTGAGTCGAACTTACGTTCGACTCGAACATCGGGCTCATCCCTAGTGTACATGATTAAGCAATGAGATCAAAGAGAAGAAGATCAGCTGATGCTCTCAAACCATGAATCAGACAGGAACAATACACACACAACATTGACAGCATGGCCACATAAACCCACTTTTGATAATAATAATAAAAAATGCACAAGAATTTCAGCAAACAAACAGCCCTAGTTGGGCGTTTGTCAATAGGCACAATATCAATTCTTCACCCTCACAAATCACAGCAAAAAATTTGGCCTCTGCACTTTATATAAGATGGGTTGTATTGTTAGCACACTTACACACGCCCAATAGAAGTACACGCCGCCCAGTATCTTTCAATCTGTCTCTTCATGTATGTCTAAAGTGATTGCACCTGATGAGCAGGTGGAACACATAATATTATTTGCAACTGTGTTAGCCCTTGGCTATGTGCATCAAATCTCCAACTACAGGCCAAAGATCGAAGTCCATTTGCATGCACATAAACAGAGCAACAGTTTTCTAAGCATATGTACCTGTGCAGTGTAAACCCTACAATTGTAAATGTCCAAGTTCCTGGGCATGATTAGTGCTAACAAATAAGGATAAGCTTAGGCATGTTCACAAACGGCACGTGCGCCCGCCAGGAAGTCGGCACTGCAAAGTGCTAATCACAAGCAGTAAGACATTGTCCCGATGCGCGGCTGCAGAGATTCGGAAATGTTTCACTGCCTGTGATTAGCGCTGTGCAGTGCTGACTTCCTGGCGGGCTCTGCACGTGCCGTTTGTGAATACGCATGAGCTCATGCTTACTAACATTAACATCAGTCCCTGGCTGCAATGAGCTTTCAATCTAAAGTCCAAAACTAACTTTCTTACATTAGAGACTATTTCGACAGGAGACAAATAAAATACCAGCATGTCTTTGGATTGTGGTGAGAAACCCACACAGGGAGAACATATAAACTTCAACACAAGCATTAGGAAGTTGGGGAACTGAACCAGCAACCCCAGTGCTGCTAGATGGAATTGCTACCCATTTAGCCAGCAGGCAGCCTCACACATGTTGTCTGCATTTCTATGGTGTGAACAAGCCCTAAGTCCATAGCCATGTTCAGTGCCACAAGCTGTATACAATATATTGTCCTAAGTAATGGGACGCCTGCCTTTATACACACATGAACTGTAATGGCATCCCAGTCTTAAGCCTTGTACACACGATGCGATTGTTGGCAGGGGATTTTCTGTTGACAGACTGTTAGCCTAAAATCTGACCATTAGTACGCTCCTTTTGACAACCGTTGTCCAACTTTCAGTCAACAACTGATTTTCTTATGATCAGTACACAAGTCCGTCACACAAAAGTCAAAAGTACAAACACGCATGCTCGGAATCAATGCTCACCAAACACAAAATTAGCAGAAGGGGCCCAAAGGGTGTTGCTCAAGAGCTGAAATTCCTCGTAGTACGTCACTACGTTCGTGTTTGTTGCACGGCAATTGTGTACCGTTAGTATGCAAGACAAGATCCTGGCACACGCCCTTTGGACAAAAATCAGACGTTCGGTTGGCTAACAATCGCATCGTGTGTATGAGGCTTAAGCCTGGTAGAGTTCAAAATTGATTTAGTCCACCCTTTGCAGCTATAACAGCTTCAACTCTTCTGGGAAGGCTGTCCAAAAGGTTTAGGAGTGTGTCTATGGGAATGTTTGACCATTCATTTGTGAGGTCAGGCACTGATGTTGGACGAGAATTCCTGGCTCCGCTCGAATTCATCCCCAAGGTGTTATGTTGTGTTGAGGTCAGTACTCTGTGCAGGCCAGTCAAGTTCCTCCACCCCAAACTCACTCATCCATGTCTTTATGGACCTTGCTTTGTGCACTGGTCCAAATCATTTGGTAGAGGGGTGATTATGATGTGGGGTTGTTTTTCCCTTAGTTCCAGTGAAGGGAACTTTTAAGGCATCAGCATACCAAGGCATTTTGGACAATTTCATGCTCCCAACTTTGCGGGAACAGTTTGGGGATGGTCCCTTCCTGTTCCAACAAGACTGCACACCAGTGCACAAAGCAAGGTCCATAAAGACATGGATGAGCGAGTTTGGGGTGGAGGAACTTGACTGGCCTGCACAGAGTCCTGACCTCAACCTGATAGAACACCTTTTGGCTGAATTAGAGCAAAGACTGCGAGCCTTCTCATCTAACATCAGTGCCTGGCCTCACAAATGCACTTCCGGAAGAATGGTCAAACATTCCCATAGACAAACTAAACCTTGTGGCGACTCTGCTCTTCAGGAGGAATGACTTCTAGGGAGGACACGACATGGTGAGCTGTAGTAATCGCTGGCCGGTTTGGGATCCTCTGTGTCTTGTACGTGGGTCGGGCTTCGGGGCATCTCATCAGGGAAGATGTGGTCATCTGCTCAGGTTTTGGTCATGCGTCCAATCAGGCAACAGGAGCACCTCATCATGGCATATAGAAGGAATAGAAACAAAAACAACATGAGTATATATACCCCTACTTCCTTCACTATGATCCACTGCAAAATAAAATAATTAAATTCCCCAAAGATTCCCAAACCCTTAAAAGGATTCCAACCTTCACTAGCTATAGCTCTGGCTTTGCCTTGTAGGGATCTAAACCTTATCCATATGGGCCTGAACTTTGTCACTAGTATCCCCGATCCAGATATAACAATCTTTACTTATGAATTCCCAGAAACCCCATTGGACTGCGGGAACTTCCTTGTAGCTTCAACAGTTACATGAAACATCCCATCCTCAATGGATGAGAAATTGTTCAAGCGTTTCATAAGCTCAAGCCCCCACCGTGTACAAGCAATTCCCTTCCAGCTGTCCCTGCCAGTCTTACCTTCTCTCGCGCCATCAGATCCTCACGATCGGCCGCGACATAAGGTGCTGGGACAAGTTTCACAAGCACACATAAACTTCTTGCCTTAGGGGAATTACCTTATAAGCTGCAGTCTTGCATTAATACCAAACTACAGTTGAAGCACACTTGTGGGCTACCTAGTTATCCCGATACCAAAGCTGGCAAGAACCAGCTGTTGTTAAAATTATAATTACCGTATTTATTGGCGTATAACACGCACTTTTTTCCCCTTAAAATCAGGGGAAAGTCGCAGGTGCGTGTTATACGCCGATCCCCTGCGATCCCGAGCTGTGAAAACTTCAAAATCGCCGACCGCGATTTGAAAATGGCGCCGAAATACACAGAGCCGGTCCTCGGCTCTTTCCGGCGGCTCTCGTTCACCTTCGGCTCCACTCGTAGTCCCGAGCGGAGCTATCCGAACCTACTCGGCTAGGTTCGGATAGCTCCGCTCGGGACTACGAGTGGAGCCGAAAGTGAACGAGAGCCGCCGGAAAGAGCCGAGGAACGGCTCTGTGTATTTCGGCGCCGGCGGCGCCATTTTCAAATCGCGGTCGGTGATTTTGAAGCCCAATATGGCAGGGACAGGGGATCGACGGCTGCAATGGGGCAAGGCTGCACTGGGGAAGGCTGCACTGACAAGGCTGCACTGGGGAAGGCTGCACTGACATGGCTGCACTGACAAGGCTGCACTGACAAGGCTGCACTGATAAGGCTGCAATGACATGGCTGCACTGGGGCAAGGCTGCACTGAGAAGGCTGCAATGATGGGCATTTAAATGTAAGTTTTTTTTCCCTTCAACTTCCCTCCTAAAAGTTTTTTTTCCTTAAAATTCCCTCCTAAATTGGGGTGCGAGTTATACGCCGGTGCGTGTTATACGCCGATAAATACGGTAATTTTTACCCTCTAGAAATGTTTAGTTAAGTTCCACTGACAGGTGTCTGTTTGGATTTTATTAGTCTGTCAAAACTCCTCACACCAATATGAACGTCACATATAGCATGTACCGCCTTCATCGCTGGGGCACTAATAGACCCAACCATGTGTCCTGTTCTCTTTTTTAGCTAGTTGGAAAATGCAGTTTAAAAATATAAATAAACAAAGATACTCCTCATCCTTTTGGTGTAGTTGGTCCGCTTCTTGCAGTGGCTGGCGTGGTCTCATCCCTCAAGCTTCTTTACAATGACCCAGTCATCTGGTTGGAAAGAATGTAAACTGGTTATTGTGTCAGGGTCCAGGATGGACTCGTGAACCCTGTGGTGGACCTTTTGAAGTTCATGTTACAGTGATTGCACCCACCCCACCAACTGAGAATGTAGATGACAGCTAATGAGGAAAGTACAACTCTGGTTTTGGTTGACCTTCAAACAAACCTCATATGACAATAACCCAGACATCGGGACTGTGGTCACTGCATAACCTGTGCGTGGCTTACCATCTGGGGTGTAATACCTGGAACGAGTGACAAAAAGGTTCTTAGCATCTGGGATGGGAGCCTCTTTCACCAGACTGCTGCTTGCTGATTCAAATTCTATCAAAGAAAAACAGTCTTGGCACAAACTTGGTTAGAATTACAAAGGTTAGTATTATTGGTTTGAAAAATTGTCATTCTCACCACTATCATCCCCCCCTTTTCTTCCCTCCTCATTACGAACTGGAGGAAGGTATGTAGGGTTTAGAATGGTGGAGAACAAAACAGTGAAATAACCTATGATACTTTTACCTTCTTATGCCGCGTACACGCGGTCGGACTTTTCGTCTACAAAAGTCCGACAGCCTGTCCGACAGACTTTCGACGGACTTTTGGCGGACTTTTGGCGGACTTGCGGCAGACTTTCTTACGAACGGACTTGCCTACATACGATCACACAAAAGTCCGACGGATTTGTACGTGATGACGTACACTGGACTAAAATAAGGAAGTTGATAGCCAGTAGCCAATAGCTGCCCTAGCATGGGTTTTTGTCCATCGGACTAGCACACAGACGAGCAGATTTCTGGGTCCGGCGTAGTTACGACGTAAAGATTTGAAGCATGTTTCAAATCTAAAGTCTGTCAGATTTGAGGCTGGAAAAGTCTGCTGAAAGTCTGGGGAAGCCCACACACGATCGGACTGTCAGCCAGTTTTAGTCCGTCGGCGTCCGTCGGACTTTTGTAGACGAAAAGTCTGATCGTGTGTACGCGGCATTATACGCCTGTACACACACTTTCAGAAACTCTTTGGACCTGAAAAGATACTTATAAACAAAAGTTATTACTCTATCCTTCAAAGAATGGTAAACAATACAACATTCATGTACATTGGTAAATTGTCATTGACATTCCACAAAACCGATAATAACTAAACCCTCTGTAAATCTTACTTTCACGTTTTTACTAAAATACAACAGCCGCAACACGCAAGAGGGCTGTCACGATAGGTTCAAACATCTTGTTACCGCATACAAACAATGAGATAAACATTTAGATACAAATGTGGGAGAGATATTTCATAGTTCCCAAAAAACGAAAATGAAAAAAATAAAAATGACCAGACGGAATGCTGCCTTCACTCTTTTAGCGATAGAAAAAGTATACAATTTGAAAGGCACGAGAGCATTTCGAAATCTTTGCATGGACCAGCCACACAAAGTTCAAAAACAGGCCTGTGTATTTTTAATCACACAAACGTGTACTACACATCCATCAATTCACTCAACATTACAGATCTCTGAAGCCACAGCTGAACTACTTCCAAGGTATTTTTATTCTGGGGTCTCGTACCTCCAGACATCAAAAGTACCTTCCAAAGGAATACACCTTACTGTACCCTCTGACCATATCTGCCAAACTTTAAGGGGTCTCATGTCCGGAGCCCCAAACCCAGATCTCATGTGAAGTGCAGCTGTCTGACTGGTGTGGAGCCTCATTTTTTTTCCTCCAACGCATGGACCAACATTACCCATGACGATTCAAATTGCTTTTGACGGTCCCTGCGTCCAGGGCACCCTTGCTCTAGTCTTCGGATCAGTACTGCTTAGTGACTATTTTTACAGTACTGGCACCCGGCGTTCTCCGATTATTTTACACGGCCTCCCGGTGTGCTAGCGTACTAATCCTCACATTTACATGCTCTACAACCGATTATCGGCAGCCCTATAAATGTGTTGTCAGACAAACTACAAAGCACCATGAAATCCTCCACTATTCAAAACAATATTATGGCTTCTATCTGTACCTAGATATTACAACAATAACTTGGATGCCTCCTGTTTGCTCTCTACCCAAAACTGTATTACAGTATAAACCTTAATTTAATTTAAAAATGAAAATGATTTCGTCCTTCCAAACACAAGTCAAAAGACCCCAAGCCCCTCCCACCAACTTCCTGTTGCACACCTGAGTAGGAAGAGGGAGGGGGAGGGGAAGCCTTGAATAGCTTCATATTTTGTCTATCAAGACATTAGAAAAATAAATGGCTAACATCAACAAATAAAAACATTTGTCCAGGAGTGGGTGGAATAAGCCCCCATATTGCAAATGGGAGGGAATCCCCCTTGACTCATATATCCCCTGGGAAGTCAAATCACAAGTTTTGAGACCGAAATACCACACAACAGTGTAACAAAAGCCAAAAACCGAAACTCCTGCAAAAAGACGGCTGAAGGAGTTCAACCAAAGTCTTTTCCCTTCCACTGCAAGCCACAACAAAATGGTGCCATTAACACATGAAATTTAGTTGTTGATCGAGATTTCTTCACTAGAAACATAAACTTCTTTAAAACAACTGGAATAAAAACCTAAATGAATCTACTGGAAATGGATTTCAGTACAAAACCAGAGATATTTTGCTCGAGACTAAAATCAGCAGAAACAAAAAGGCAGTTGCAGCAATCGAAAATCGGTCCACGGCAAAATGGTGAATGTAACCCGGACTACAGAAAAATGGCCGACATTAACAAATGACAAGACAAACCAGGATTTCTCCCTACCAGAACTGACTATACAATTGAGACACCAATTTTAACACTTATCCCTAGACAAACACTTAAGGCTATGTCAATTAGGGCCTATACTGAAATATAGGCATATTTAACTAAACAATATTGGGTAGCACAGTGGTGTAGTGATTAGCACCCCCGCCCAGCAGCAAAAAGGGCCGCTGGCTTGAATTCCAACCACGACACCACCCGCCCGGTCTCTGCATGTTCTCCCTGCTCCTGCGTGGGTCTCCTCCGGGCACTCCGGTTTCCTCCCACACTCCAAAGACATGCTGGCAGGCCGATTGGCCTCCGTCCAAAATTGGCCCTAGTACATGAATGCAAACCAGGGACCCCGGACTGCGGGCTCCCCGAGGGCAGGGACCGACATGAGCATGCGATGCACGTGTGGAGCCCTGCGCAACCTGATGGCACTATATGGGTATCTTTAACCACTTCAGCCCCGGAAGATTTTACCCCCTTCCTGACCAGAGCGTTTTTTGCGATTCGGCACTGCGTCGCTTTAACTGACAATTGCGCAATCGTGCGACGTGTCTCCCAAACAAAATTGAAGTCCTTTTTTCCCCATAAATAGAGCTTTCTTTTGGTGGTATTTGATCGCCTCTGTGATTTTTATTCTTTGCGCTATAAACAAAATAAGAGCGACAATTTTGAAAAAAATGCATTATTTTTTACATGTTGCTATAATAAATATCCCCCAAAAATATATAAAAAAAATTTTTTTCCTCAGTTTAGGCCGATCGTATTCTACATATTTTTGGTAAAAAAAAATCGCAATAAGCGTTTATTGATTGGTTTGCGCAAAAGTTATAGCGTTTACAAAATAGGGGATAGTTTTATGGCATTTTTTTTTTAATGGCGGCGATCCGCGTTTTTTATTGTGACTGTGACGTTATGGCAGACATGTCGGACATTTTTGACACATTTTTGGGACCATTGTCATTTATACAGCGATCAGTGTGATTAAAAATGCACTGATGACAATGTAAATGACACTGGCAGTGAAGGGGTTAACCACTAGGGGGCGGGGAGGGGTTAAGTATGTCCTAGGGGAGTGATTACTAACTGTAGGGGGATGGGCTAGCAGTGTCATTACTCTGATCACTGCTCCCGATGACAGGGAGCTCTGATCAGTGACACTTGTCACTAGGTAGAACGGGGAGATGCTATTTATATCAGCATCTCCCCATTCGTCCTCTCCGTGAGGCGATCGTGCGTATCCCCGCGGCGATCGAGTCCGTGGGACCCGCGACGCGACTCACGGTGCTCCTGGGCGGCACACGCAATGGCACTGCGGGTAATTTAAATGGACGTACCTGTAAGTCCATTTGCCCAGCCGTGCCATTCTGCCGACGTACATCGGCGTGCGCCGGTCGGGAAGGGTTTAAACAAATATCAAATATGAGCATCTCTATGAGACACAATGCACAGGGACAGGGACAACAGCAGACACACACCCACACTCACTCGGGCTGAACTGGATGGACTGGTGTCTTCACCCAACCCCACCAACCATGCAATTATGTAATATATCCAAAACGCCAAAGTTACATAAAACCTTTAAATAAAACATAACTCCCCCATGCTATTACCTAGAAACCTGAGACCCCCACAGGGTGTAAACAGCTCCTATTATGATGTCCCAACAATGCATGGGCACTTGGATATGCAACAGGCATTTCAACTTAAAACCAATATTCAATACAGAAAACGCAATAGTTTCCATGAAAAGTATATAAACAGTACAAAAATAGAATTTACTTAAAAAGAGAGGGAAGGTGGCGGCCCAGACTGCCTGGCTACACACACACACACAAAGGAAATTGGAGCAGCTTCCCCTGTAGGAAGGCCCACAGGTCTTCAAAATGGCTGCCGATCTACATGGTGACTACAACAAACGCCAGACCCCAACAAAATGGCGCATTTTCCCGCCAAATCCAATACAAAGATGGATAAACATTTCAGAGTTCACACACAAAAGAATAGAAAATGGCCGACCGCAGTCACATGGTAGACAACAACAAAAGGAAATAGCAGACAAAAAACATTTTCCTGCCAAAACCAAAAATTACACATTGAGATACTAAATGAACACTTAGACAAACATTTAAAAGTGTTAAAGTTATAAAAAAGCACAACTTAGGAACACATGGTAGATGAAATCTGGACCACAGAAAGATGGCCGATGACAAAAAGACCACACTAAAAAACACAAGCACACGGCTGCCACATACCCTCTCTTCTCAAACTCAGTTCACATCAGCTTTCACAGGAACAAGACATTGAGAAATACAGACAGTGAATGCTTGCATGTTCTTTTCATCTCAAAACAAAACCTTTCTATTGTCCACAGGGAGCAGCCAACTTTTCACCATTGTAAAATGCTTGGCCGCCCCTCCCCCAGGCCGCATGCCCACTTAGTCCTCATGCACATGGACGTTTTTACAGCCGCGTTTTTGAGCATTTTTTTCAGCTTAAAAACGCCTGTCTATGTTAGTCTATGTATTCATGCCCACCTAGACGCTTTTGAGCTGCAAATGGCCTAGGCGTTTTTAAGCTGTAAAAAAAACCCAGGACCAGTGCGTTCCGAGGCGCGGCGCTAGAGCTGTAAAAACGCGAAACGCGGAAAAACGCGCATAAACGTGCAAAAACGCGACCGCAGCGTTTTTTCGCGTTTTTTAGCTCCGGCGTTTTTTTGCTCAAAAAAGATGATTGGACACTGTAATCTCTGTAAAAACAGGAAATTCCTGTCTGGACATTAGATTACCCAAGAGTCCTTTGCACAGCCGTGTGACTGTGGTTAGTGACTTGAAGATGGCAAGTGCTGTTTCACAAGTGGAGCTCATTGGTGCTGTACAGGCCCATCCTGAACTGTGGGATTGTGCACATCCACTTCATGGAGACCACATACGTAAAGTCAAAGCCTGGGAGGACATCAGTGCTGCCATTACCCCTGGCTGGGAACAAATGCGAAATGCTGAAAGAAAGGAAATAAGTAAGTCTATTTTCCTTGAATGCATAATCTGTTTGTGTGTAATGTAAACGAAGATTGCATATTTAACCCTTTGTTTTCCATGTTATTTTAGGCAAAATTATGCAGCGCTGCTGGAAGTCCCTACGTGACCGTGTCAGGAGGGACCTCACGGACGAGGACAAGGCGGCACGTAGTGGAGCACCAGCGCCAACTAAGAGACCACACGTCTACCACACCAATCTGCTATTCTTACGGCAAAATATGCTGAGCCATACCAGACCATAAGTTTTTTGTTTTTTTCATATATTTGCCTATGTACATTGCTTTTCAGGCAGTATGTTCCATGGCTATTGTAACCACTTTCCGAACGCCCAGTGGCGTAGCGTGGGTTGTCAGCACCGGGGGCAAGGCAAGTAATTTGCGCCCCCCCTGACCTGCGGACTTTTAGCACTCCCCGAGTCTCTTCAAATACAATAGTACTGACCTACCTGATTCCTATACTGACCACTACACTACATTGTCCACTACACTGACCACTATACTATACTGACCACTATACTATACTGTCCACTATATTACACTTACCACTACACTGACCACTACACTGTCCACTATACTGACCACCATACTACACTGTCCACTATACTGACCACTATACTACACTACACTGTCCACTATACTACACTGTCCATTATACTACATTACACTGACCACTATACGACACTACACTTGACCACCATACTACACTGACCACTATACTGACCACCATACTACACTGACAACTATACTACACTGTCCACCATACTACACTGACCACTATACTACACTGTCCACCATACTACAGTGTCCACCATACTACACTGTCCACCATACTACACTGACCACCATACTACACTGACCACCATACTACACTGTCCACCATACTACACTATCCACCATACTACACTATACTGACCACCATACTACACTGACCACCATACTACACTGTCCACTATACTGTCCACTACACTACACTGACCACTATACTACACTGACCACTACACTGTCTATCATACTACACTGTCCACTATATTACACTGACCACTATACTACACTACACTGACCACCATACTTCACTGTCCACTATACTACACTGACCACCATACTGTACTGTCCACTACACTAACCACTACACTGTCCACTATACTACACTATACTGACCACCATACTACACTGTCCACTATACTACATTACACTGACCACCATACTACACTGACCACTATACTACACTGTCCACTATATTACACTGACCACTATACTACACTGTCCACTATACTACATTGACCACTATACTACACTGACCACCATACTACACTGACCACCATACTACACTGTCCACTATACTACACTGACCACCATACTGTACTGTCAACTACACTAACCACTACACTGTCCACTATACTGACCACCATACTACACTGTCCACTATACTACACTACACTGACCATCATACTACACTGACCACCATACTACACTGACCACTACACTACACTGACCTCCATACTAAACTACACTGTACTGACCACTATACTACACTGACCACCATACTACACTGACCACCATACTACACTGACCACCATACTACACTGACCACTATACTACACTGACCACCATACTACACTGACCACTACACTACACTGACCTCCATACTAAACTACACTATACTGACCACTATACTACACTGACCACCATACTACACTGACCACTATACTACACTGTCCACTACACTACACTGACCTCCATACTAAACTACACTATACTGACCACTACACTACACTGACCTCCTCCATACTAAACTACACTATACTACACTGACCACCATACTACACTGACCACTATACTACACTGACCACTATACTACACTGACCACCATACTACACTGACCACTACACTACACTGACCTCCATACTAAACTACACTATACTGACCACTATACTACACTGACCACTATACTACACTGTCCACTACACTACACTGACCTCCATACTAAACTACACTATACTGACCACTACACTACACTGACCTTCATACTAAACTACACTATACTGACCACTATACTACACTGACCACCATACTACACTGACCACTATACTGACCTCCATACGAAACTACACTATACTGACCACTATACTAACCAGTATACTATACTACACTAACCACCATACTAGACTAACCACTATACTACACTACACTGTCTACTACACTAACCACCATACTAACCACTATACTACACTACACTGACCACTATACTGACCTCCATACTAAACTACACTATACTGACCACTATACTACACTAACCACCATACTAGACTAACCACTATACTACACTAACAACTATACTACACTACACTGACCACTAGGGATGAGCCGAACACCCCCCTGTTCGGTTCGCACCAGAACATGCGAACAGGAAAAAAATTCGTTCGAACACGCGAACGCCGTTAAAGTCTATGGGACACGAACATGAATAATCAAAAGTGTTAATTTTAAAGGCTAATATGCAAGTTATTGTCATAAAAAGTGTTTGGGGACCCGGGTCCTCCCCCAGGGGACATGAATCAATGCAAAAAAAAGTTTTAAAAACGGCCGTTTTTTCAGGAGCAGTGATTTTAATAATGCTTAAAGTCAAACAATAAAAGTGTAATATCCCTTTAAATTTCATACCTGGGGGGTGTCTATAGTATGCCTGTAAAAGGGCGCATGTTTCCCGTGTTTAGAACAGTCTGACAGCAAAGTGACATTTTGAAGGAAAGAACACATTTAAAACTACCGCGGCTATTGCATTGCCGACAATACACATAGAAGTTCATTGATAAAAACGGCATGGGAATTCCCCACAGGGGAACCCCGAACCAAAATAAAAAAAAAAAAAATGATGTGGGAGTCCCCCTAAATTCCATACAAGGCCCTTCAGGTCTGGTATGGATATTAAGGGGAACCCCAGCCAAAATTTAAAAAAAAAATTGACGTGGGGTTCCCCCTAAATTCCATACCAGACCCTTCAGGTCTGGTATGGATTTTAAGGGGAACCCCGCGCCAAAAAAAAAAAAAAAACGGCGTGGGGTCCCCCTAAAAATCCATACCAGACCCTTATCCGAGCACGCAACCTGGCAGGCCGCAGGAAAAGAGGGGGGGACGAGAGTGCGGCCCCCCCCCCCTCCTGAACCGTACCAGGCCACATGCCCTCAACATTGGGAGGGTGCTTTGGGGTAGCCCCCCAAAACACCTTGTCCCCATGTTGATGAGGACAAGGGCCTCATCCTCACAACCGTGGCCGGTGGTTGTGAGGGTCTGCGGGCGGGGGGCTTATCGGAATCTGGAAGCCCCCTTTAACAAGGGGACCCCCAGATCCCGGCCCCCCCCCTGTGTGAAATGGTAAGGGGGTACTTACCCCTACCATTTCACTAAAAAACTGTCAAAAATGTTAAAAATGACAAGAGACAGTTTTTGACAATTCCTTTATTTAAATGCTTCTTCTTTCTTCTTTCTTCCTTCATCTTCTTCTTCTTCTGGTTCTTCTGGCTCTTCTGGTTCTTCCTCCGGCGTTCTCGTCCAGCATCTTCTCCGCGGCGTCTTCTATCTTCTTCTCCTCGGGCCGCTCCGCACCCATGGCATGAGGGGAGGCTCCCGCTCTTCTCTTCATCTTCTTCTCTTCTTCATCTTCTTCTTCTTCTTCTTCTTCCTTCTTCTCTTCTTCTCTTCTTCCTGTCTTCTCCGGGCCGCTCCGCAATCCATGCTGTGGCATGGAGGGAGGCTCCCGCTGTGTGACGGCGTCTCTTCGTCTGACGGTTCTTAAATAACGGGGGGCGGGGCCACCCGATGACCCCGCCCCCCTCTGACGCACGGTGACATGACGGGACTTCCCTGTGGCATTCCCCGTGACGTCACAGGGAAGTCCCTCAAGTCACCGTGCGTCAGAGGGGGGCGGGGTCACCGGATGGCCCCGCCCCCCGTTATTTAAGAACCGTCAGACGAAGAGACGCCGTCACACAGCGGGAGCCTCCCTCCATGCCACAGCATGGATTGCGGAGCGGCCCGGAGAAGACAGGAAGAAGAGAAGAAGAGAAGAAGGAAGAAGAAGAAGAAGAAGAAGATGAAGAAGAGAAGAAGATGAAGAGAAGAGCGGGAGCCTCCCCTCATGCCATGGGTGCGGAGCGGCCCGAGGAGAAGAAGATAGAAGACGCCGCGGAGAAGATGCTGGACGAGAACGCCGGAGGAAGAACCAGAAGAGCCAGAAGAACCAGAAGAAGAAGAAGATGAAGGAAGAAAGAAGAAAGAAGAAGCATTTAAATAAAGGAATTGTCAAAAACTGTCTCTTGTCATTTTTAACATTTTTGACAGTTTTTTAGTGAAATGGTAGGGGTAAGTACCCCCTTACCATTTCACACAGGGGGGGGGCCGGGATCTGGGGGTCCCCTTGTTAAAGGGGGCTTCCAGATTCCGATAAGCCCCCCGCCCGCAGACCCTCACAACCACCGGCCACGGTTGTGAGGATGAGGCCCTTGTCCTCATCAACATGGGGACAAGGTGTTTTGGGGGGCTACCCCAAAGCACCCTCCCAATGTTGAGGGCATGTGGCCTGGTACGGTTCAGGAGGGGGGGGGGGCCGCACTCTCGTCCCCCCCTCTTTTCCTGCGGCCTGCCAGGTTGCGTGCTCGGATAAGGGTCTGGTATGGATTTTTAGGGGGACCCCACGCCGTTTTTTTTTTTTTTTTTGGCGCGGGGTTCCCCTTAAAATCCATACCAGACCTGAAGGGTCTGGTATGGAATTTAGGGGGAACCCCACGTCAATTTTTTTTTTAAATTTTGGCTGGGGTTCCCCTTAATATCCATACCAGACCTGAAGGGCCTTGTATGGAATTTAGGGGGACCCCCACATCATTTTTTTTTTTTTATTTTGGTTCGGGGTTCCCCTGTGGGGAATTCCCATGCCGTTTTTATCAATGAACTTCTATGTGTATTGTCGGCAATGCAATAGCCGCGGGTAGTTTTAAATGAGTTTTTTCCTTCCAAATGTCATTTTGCTGTCAGACTGTTCTAAACACGGGAAACATGCGCCCCTTTACAGGCATACTATAGACACCCCCCAGGTACGAAATTTAAAGGGATATTACACTTTTATTGTTTGACTTTAAGCATTAATAAAATCACTGCTCCTGAAAAAACGTCCGTTTTTAAAACTTTTTTTTGCATTGATCCATGTCCCCTGGGGCAGGACCCGGGTCCCCAAACACTTTTTATGACAATAACTTGCATATAAGCCTTTAAAATTAGCACTTTTGATTTCTCCCATAGACTTTTAAAGGGTGTTCCGCGGCATTCGAATTTGCCGCGAACACCCCAAATTGTTCGCTGTTCGGCGAACTTGCGAACAGCCAATGTTCGAGTAGAACATGAGTTCGACTCGAACTCGAAGCTCATCCCTACTGACCACCATACTACACTGTCCACTATACTACACTGACCACCATACTACACTGACCACCATACTACACTGACCACTATACTGACCTCCATACTAAACTACGCTATACTGACCACTATACTAAACTAACCACCATACTAGACTAACCACTATACTACACTACACTGTCCACTACACTAACCACCATACTAACCACTATACTACACTACACTGACCACCATACTACACTGTCCACTATACTACACTGACCACCATACTACACTGACCACCATACTACACTGACCACTATACTACACTGACCACCATACTACACTGACCACTATACTACACTGACCACCATACTACACTGACCACCATACTACACTGACCACCATACTACACTGACCACCATACTACACTGACCACTATACTACACTGACCTCTATACTAAACTACACTATACTGACCACTATACTACACTGACCACCATACTACACTGACCACTATACTACACTGACCACCATACTACACTGACCACTACACTACACTGACCTCCATACTAAACTACACTATACTGACCACTATACTACACTGACCACTATACTACACTGACCACTATACTACACTGTCCACTACACTACACTGACCTCCATACTAAACTACACTATACTGACCACTACACTACACTGACCTCCATAATAAACTACACTATACTGACCACTATACTACACTGACCACCATACTACACTGACCACTATACTGACCTCCATACTAAACTACACTATACTGACCACTATACTAACCAGTATACTATACTACACTAACCACCATACTAGACTAACCACTATACTACACTACACTGTCTACTACACTAACCACCATACTAACCACTATACTACACTACACTGACCACCATACTACTATACTACACTACACTGTCCACTACACTAACCACCATACTAACCACTATACTACACTGACCACCATACTACACTGACCACTATACTACACTGACCACCATACTACACTGACCACCATACTACACTGACCACTATACTACACTGACCACCATACTACACTGACCACCATACTACACTGACCTCCATACTAAACTACACTATACTGACCACCATTCTACACTGACCACTATACTGACCTCCATACTAAACTACACTATACTGACCACTATACTAACCAGTATACTATACTACACTAACCACCATACTAGAGTAACCACTATACTACACTACAGTGTCCACTACACTAACCACCATACTAACCACTATACTACACTACACTGACCACCATACTACACTGTCCACCATACTACACTGACCACCATACTACACTGACCACCATACTACACTGACCACCATACTACACTGACCACTATACTACACTGTCCACTATACTACACTGTCCACTACACTACATTGACCTCCATACTAAACTACACTATACTGACCACTATACTACACTGACCACCATACTACACTGACCACCATACTACACTGACCACTACACTACACTGACCTCTATACTAAACTACAATATACTGACCACCATACTACACTGACCACCATACTACACTGACCACTACACTACACTGACCACTACACTACACTGACCACTACTCTACACTGACCTCCATACTAAACTACACTATACTGACCACTATACTACACTGTCCACTACACTACACTGACCTCCATACTAAACTACACTATACTGACCACTATACTACACTGACCAGCATACTACACTGACCACTATACTACACTGACCTCCATACTAAACTACACTATACTGACCACCATACTACACTGTCCACTACAATACACTGACCTCCATACTAAACTACACTATACTGACCACCATACTACACTGACCACTATACTGACCTCCATACTAAACTACACTATACTGACCACTATACTACACTAACCACCATACTAGACTAACCACTATACTACACTGTCCACTACACTAACAACTATACTACACTACACTGACCACCATACTACACTGTCCACTATACTACACTGACCACCATACTACACTGACCACCATACTACACTGACC
Organism: Lithobates clamitans; assembly: GCA_037952925.1. NCBI lineage: Eukaryota > Metazoa > Chordata > Amphibia > Anura > Ranidae > Lithobates > Lithobates clamitans. The sequence goes on along the minus strand of JBBGZY010000833.1, from coordinate 5,223,549 downwards.
ACTATACTGACCTCCATACTAAACTACGCTATACTGACCACTATACTAAACTAACCACCATACTAGACTAACCACTATACTACACTACACTAGCCACCATACTAACCACTATACTACACTACACTGACCACCATACTACACTGTCCACTATACTACACTGACCACCCTACTACACTGACCACCATACTACACTGACCACTATACTACACTGACCACCATACTACACTGACCACTATACTACACTGACCACCATACTACACTGACCACCATACTACACTGACCACCATACTACACTGACCACTATACTACACTGACCTCTATACTAAACTACACTATACTGACCACTATACTACACTGACCACCATACTACACTGACCACTATACTACACTGACCACCATACTACACTGACCACTACACTACACTGACCTCCATACTAAACTACACTATACTGACCACTATACTACACTGACCACTATACTACACTGACCACTATACTACACTGTCCACTACACTACACTGACCTCCATACTAAACTACACTATACTGACCACTACACTACACTGACCTCCATACTAAACTACACTATACTGACCACTATACTACAGTGACCACCATACTACACTGACCACTATACTGACCTCCATACTAAACTACACTATACTGACCACTATACTACACTAACCACCATACTAGACTAACCACTATACTACACTGTCCACTACACTAACCACTATACTACACTACACTGACCACCATACTATACTGTCCACTATACTACACTGACCACCATACTACACTGACCACCATACTCCACTGACCACTATACTGACCTCCATACTAAACTACGCTATACTGACCACTATACTAAACTAACCACCATACTAGACTAACTACTATACTACACTACACTGTCCACTACACTAACCACCATACTAACCACTATACTATACTACACTGACCACCATACTACACTGTCCACTATACTACACTGACCACCATACTACACTGACCACCATACTACACTGACCACCATACTACACTGACCACTATACTACACTGACCACCATACTACACTGACCACTATACTACACTGACCACCATACTACACTGACCACCATACTACACTGACCAATATACTACACTGACCACTATACTACACTGACCTCCATACTAAACTACACTATACTGACCACTATACTAACCAGTATACTATACTACACTAACCACCATACTAGACTAACCACTATACTACACTACACTGTCCACTACACTAACCACCATACTAACCACTATACTACACTACACTGACCACCATACTACACTGACCACTATACTACACTGACCACCATACTACACTGACCACCATACTACACTGACCACTATACTACACTGACCACCATACTACACTGACCACCATACTACACTGACCTCCATACTAAACTACACTATACTGACCACCATACTACACTGACCACTATACTGACCTCCATACTAAACTACACTATACTGACCACTATACTAACCAGTATACTATACTACACTAACCACCATACTAGACTAACCACTATACTACACTACAGTGTCCACTACACTAACCACCATACTAACCACTATACTACACTACACTGACCACCATACTACACTGTCCACCATACTACACTGACCACCATATTACACTGACCACCATACTACACTGACCACCATACTACACTGACCACCATACTACACTGTCCACTACACTACATTGACCTCCATACTAAACTACACTATACTGACCACTATACTACACTGACCACCATACTACACTGACCACCATACTACACTGACCACTACACTACACTGACCTCCATACTAAACTACAATATACTGACCACCATACTACACTGACCACCATACTACACTGACCACTACACTACACTGACCACTACACTGCACTGACCACTACACTGACCACTACACTACACTGACCTCCATACTAAACTACACTATACTGACCACTATACTACACTGTCCACTACACTACACTGACCTCCATACTAAACTACACTATACTGACCACCATACTACACTGACCACCATACTACACTAACCACTATACTACACTGACCTCCATACTAAACTACACTATACTGACCACCATACTACACTGTCCACTACACTACACTGACCTCCATACTAAACTACACTATACTGACCACCATACTACACTGACCACCATACTACACTGACCACCATACTACACTGACCACTATACTGACCTCCATACTAAACTACACTATACTGACCACTATACTACACTAACCACCATACTAGACTAACCACTATACTACACTGTCCACTACACTAACCACTATACTACACTACACTGACCACCATACTACACTGTCCACTATACTACACTGACCACCATACTACACTGACCACCATACTACACTGACCACTATACTGACCTCCATACTAAACTACGCTATACTGACCACTATACTAAACTAACCACCATACTAGACTAACTACTATACTACACTACACTGTCCACTACACTAACCACCATACTAACCACTATACTACACTACACTGACCACCATACTACACTGTCCACTATACTACACTGACCACCATACTACACTGACCACCATACTACACTGACCACCATACTACACTGACCACCATACTACACTGACCACTATACTACACTGACCACTATACTACACTGACCTCCATACTAAACTACACTATACTGACCACTATACTACACTGAACACTATACTACACTGACCACCATACTACACTGACCACCATACTACACTGACCACCATACTACACTGACCACCATACTACACTGACCACTATACTACACTGACCTCCATACTAAACTACACTATACTGACCACTATACTACACTGAACACTATACTACACTGACCACCATACTACACTGACCACCATACTACACTGACCACCATACTACACTGACCACTATACTACACCGACCACCATACTACACTGACCACCATACTACACTGACCACCATACTACACTGACCACTATACTACACTAACCTCCATACTAAACTACACTATACTGACCACTATACTACACTGAACACTATACTACACTGACCACCATACTACACTGACCACCATGCTACACTGACCACTATACTACACTGACCACCATACTACACTGACCACTACACTACACTGACCTCCATACTAAACTACACTGATCACTACACTACACTGACCTTCATACTAAACTACACTATACTGACCACTATACTACACTGACCACTATACTACAATGACCACCATACTACACTGACCACCATACTACACTGAACACCATACTACACTGACCACTACACTACACTGACCTCCATACTAAACTACACTATACTGACCACTATACTATACTACACTAACCACTATACTGACCACCATACTACACTAACCACTATACTACACTACACTGTCCACTACACTAACCACTATACTACACTATACTGTCCACTACACTGCCCCCCATAGTGACCACTACACTGACCTCCATACTATACTACACTACACTGTCCTGCCTACAGTCTCTCTCTCTCGCGCCCCTCCCCCCAGGCCAGTAACAAGACTCTCACTCACCTTCTTGACCTGGCTGCATCGATCCGGATGAGGAGGAGAAGACAGCGGCGGCTCACGTTGTTTCTTCTCTCCCCTGCGCTCTGTTTGCTGCCATGTTCAGTATCCAGCGCCCTGTGATTGGGCGTATGGAGGGTCATGTGCGGAGGCGGGACTTCAGGAGCGATCGAGGACAGACCAGCCCTACGCCTCACATGACCCCCATACACCCAATCACAGGGCGCCGGACACTTAACATGGCGGCCGGAGCCCGGGGACACCGAATTAGAAACTAGGAGGAGGCAGCCAGTGACACATACTTACGCCCCCCTAAATATCGCGCCCGGGGCCACGGCACCCCCTGCACCCCCCACGCTACACCACTGCGAACGCCACATGTACATATATGTCGGCAGAATGGCACGGCTGCACAAATGGGCGTACCTGTACGTCCCTTTTAAGTTGCCGCCTTTTCGGCGCGCTTTCCCATTGCGAGATCCATGAGTCCGACTGCGGGTCCTGCGGACTCAATGTCCGTGGGCACACCGGCGATCGTCTCAGGGAGAGGAAGAGGTCAATGCCAGTGTAATTTTTACAGTAATCATTGCAATTTTAATCGCACTGATCGCTGTAAAAATGAAAATTTTTCCAAAAATGTGTCCAAATTGTCCAATGTGTCCGCCGTATTGTCGCAGTCATGCTAAAAATCGCTGATCTCCCCCATTACTAATTTAAAAAAATTTGTAAGAAAAATGCCATAAAACTCTCCCCTCTTTCATAGACGCTATAACTTTTGCCAAAAAAAACTTTATTAACTGAAATCTGTATATACATATTGGCCTAAACCAAAAAAAAATTTTAGATTTATTTATTTTTTGTGGGATATTTATTACTTAAAAAAATTTTAATTCAAAATTTAAAACAGAAATTTATACTCTTTTTTTATAGCCTTGAAAAAAGAAAAAAAAAACCCAGAGTTGATCAAATACCACCTAAAAAAAGGTCTGTTTGAGTGGAAAAAAAGGACGTAAATTTTTTGGGGAGCCACGTTGCACGACCACCTTTGTTAAAGCGACGCTGTGACAAATCGCAAAAAGTGCTCGGGTCTTTGGCCAGCTGAATGGTCCGGGCTGAAGTAGTTACGTTTATACATTTTGTATTGTCTGCAGGACAACTTCTAACATTAGACTGAGAGAGGTGGATTCAGAAGAGGCTGAGGTTCAGAGACCAAGCAGTCGCATGACTAGCACTGGATCTCCACGTCCAGTCAGTGAGGGAGGTGTTGAGTGCACAGATGACGTAACTGCTTCGGTCTGCCTGTCTATCTCATTGTCTGTCTGTCCATGTACATGTCAATGTAAACATTTTTGTTCTTTTGCAGGAATCGAGGGCTGTGGAATCAGCGTCTCCTGCCAGTCAGCAAGGTGGAGAGCAGCGGGGTCGTGGCAGTGTTCGTGGCCGTGGGCGTGGACGTCAGACGAGGGGCGGCTTCAATCTGGAGGCTGATGACAGAGTGCTAGCACTGCTGCAGGAAGTGCAGCAGGAGAGGCGCAGTATGGATGCCTTTTTAGACACCAACAACCCACGCGCCTGCTTCTGCCGCAGCCTTTACCACATCCTGGAGGACATTGGGGGAGACCAATGGAAGCTTTGTATGGATCGCATGTAGGCTATTGCAAGGCAATACCATCATGCAAAATTAAGTGGCGGGCCACCTCCATGCGATCCATATAATGTTTCTCATGATCCCCCAATGGCCCCTGGGACCTCAGCAGTGCTAGCACCCCCCTCTCACTATCAGCCCCCTCCTCAACGCCAACCACCACCTATGCCGTCCCAGACCTCATTCTATACCCCGCACTCCTATGGTGAATTCCCACCTTCTACCTCCCATTTTCAGCCCTCAAACCCTGTATCCCGCTACCAGCAGGATTTTGGGAGTGATCGCCAGGCCCAACCATTACCCCGTCCCCAATCCCCACATCCCCAAAGCAATCAAGCATCCACCACCACCTATCACCAGTTGTGATCCCAAAATAAATTCTTTTTTTTCTTCAAATACCAGTTGTGATCCCAATCCTTTATTAAATATGTTTTTTGATTAAAAATAAAATGTGTTCAATTTGTCTTTTATATGATGCACAACAGCACTCCTTTGCACTCTGCTTGCCCTGAAGGCAGAGTGCAAAGGACTCTATCGTACTCTGCCTTTGTACAAGCGTAAGCTAGCTCTTTTTTGGGCTTAGCCTAGGCTTACCCACGAAGGCAGAGTCAAATTGACTTGTTGAACAATCGTTGATAAATGGACATAAAAATAACAAACTTCAATTTTGAAATGCTTTATTTCAAAAAACACAAGAAAGCAAAGGTAGATGTATTGCAAATATTTTTTACACATAATCATTCTGCCATGATACCTCTCCATCAGGGGATTCAAAAAATTCTGCAAATTGGTTTCGAATGCTCATGACACGTGCAGTTGAACGCAAGTCCATAAATTGAGCCCTCTGAAGTTGGTTAATGGGCTCCTGTTCAACATTATTTCTGTCACTGTCCCGCAGAAAATTGTGCAGAATGCAGCATGCCAGGACGACTTTAATGGCGTTGTCAACATCCAATTGCATACTTGTCAGCAAAACTCGCCATTTGGCCGTGCACACCCCGAATGCACATTCAACAACACGGCGTGCACGGCTGACCTGATAATTGTAGATTTTTTGTCGTCGGCTGAGACCATTGCCACTGTATGGCCTCATAAGATTTTCAGCCAGTCCAAAGGCCTCATCTGCCACCATGACTAATGGCAAGCTGGGTTCTTCAGTGCAGGGTAGAGGCCTGCTTTCAGGAATATTGAGTCATCCCTCATGTAGACGACATCCGAAGGCCGACTCGCGGAATATGCGGGCGTCACCTTGGCTTCCATATGCTCCCACATCAACAAAAAGAAATTTAAGGTGTGCATCGGACAATGCCAGGAGGACCACCGAAAAATATTTTTTATAATTAAAATATGACGATCCAGAGTGGGGAGGCTTCTTCACCCTGATGTGTTTCCCATCAAGGGCTCCTATACAATTTGGGAACTGAGTTTTTTCCCAAAAAGTGTCCACAACTGATTCCCAGATGTCTTCTGTTGGCTCTGGCATTACAATGTTATGCAAATCCTCCCATATTGCCACACATGTTTCCTTTATTATTTTTGAGACCGTTGAGAGGCCAAGGAGGAAGTAATGATGCAAGGAAGCATAACTTTGTCCCGTGGCAAGGAACCTAAGATAACATAATAAATTTAGTTATTGAAAGAGAAAAGCATAAACATAAGTCCTAACCCTACCCTTAAACCTAACCCTATCTCCTAACCCTAACCCCTAACCCTAACCCCTAACCCTAACCCTATCTCCTAACCCTAACCCCTAACCCTATCTCCTAACCCTAACCCTATCTCCTAACCCTATCTCCTAACCCTAACCCCTAACCCTAACAATATCTCCTAACCCTAACCCTATCTCCGAACCCTAACCCTAACCCCTAACCCTAACCCTATCTCCTAACCCTAACCCTTAACCCTAACCCCTAACCCTAACACCTAACCCTAACCCTATCTCCTAACCCTATCTCCTAACCCTATCTCCTAACCCTAACCCCTAACCCTATCTCCTAACCCTAACCCCTAACCCTATCTCCTAACCCTAACCCTATCTCCTAACCCTAACCCTAACCCTATCTCCTAACCCTAACCCCGAACCCTAACCCCTAACCCTATCTCCTAACCCTAACCCCTAACCCTAACCCTATCCCTATCTCCTAACCCTGACCCCATTCCCATATGTGTATTCACTTACCTGAGTGTCACTAGCATCCGTTCCTCCGGTGACACAGAGCTACGCATCACAGTGTCCATCCTTGTGAGCCTTGGCCTGAGCCTCTCCAACAGGTCATCAAAGAGCGGCACTGACATCCTTGTAAAGTTAAAGAATTTTGTCGGATATGAGCGCAGTTGGGAATAAATATTGCCAAAGTACCCCGTAGAAAACCGATTGGATACCATTGGATGCACCCAAAATTGACGTCTGCTACTTCTCTCCTCCTCCTGTCTCATTCTCCGCAGCCTCCGCAAAACAATCAGAAGGATTGCCTCATCGATCTTCTGGATGACAGGATCCATATTTCTCAGAAAATTACACAAAACTTAAACAGACCCTGAAACACACTCTCCTCTCTCTCTCTTCTACCAAAATGGCACAGACACATGCTCATTAACATATTTTCTTTGGTTTCTGTGGCATTGTGGGAAATTTGGGAGTGTATATAGCTGAGAGATGTGTTTTTCATTAAAAAACGCTACTTAGCGCTAACACTAAAAAATGCGCAAAAACGCTAATGCAAAACGCGGTAAAAATCGCGTTTTTAACGTCGGTTTTTCCAGGCGTCGAACCTAGCTTTACAGCTCGTTTTTTAAAACGTCCATGTGCATGAGGACTTAAAAATGCAGCAGCCATCTTCAAACTAAAAGCTTTCCTATACAACTATCAAAGTCTACTAACTATCTGTGTCTTGAGAAAATTAAACACTCTACAAAACTCATGTAATCTACTTGTCCCATACATAAGTAATAATTACAATTCATCCATTTCTCACATGCATTACAAACTGTTACACAGCATACAATTACTTACACATACACACAGTCTCCTTACACAAATATTCGAGATACAAATCACACACACACACACGCAGGCACACACACACACGCAGGCACAGACACACGCAGGCACACACACACACGCAGGCACACAGACACACACACGCAGGCAGGCACTCACACACACCAGACATACGATCAAACTTCCAGCATTATCTCAGAAAACAAAAAATTAGCTCTTTTCGCGAAGCAGACCCTCCCTAACACATCTTAATGATCCGATTCTGAAGGAGGTTCTGTTCACTCCTACGTTCTGACTCGCCAAGCTGGCAGCGAAATTTGGCTGCACACAGAGCACACAGCCAAATCTCCTGTTTCTAATAATAATAACAATTTTGTCTAATGATATAAATGCATCTCACCTTTTGATCCTATGTCTTTCCTTGTACCGTAGCCCATCCTCTGGTGTAGCCCATCCTCTGGTGTGTGCCTCATTCCCTACAAACAGACAGACCACATGCTTACGTTCCCAGCTCCAACATCGCTCTGCCAGCAAGCCTGCCCTCAGCTGCGAGTGAGCCCCTTTATTAGCATAACAGGAAGTCCCAAAATTCGAGGGTTGGGCTTCCAACAGCCAAACACCTCTTAGAAAGCTTTTGACCTCACAGGAAATGAACACAGGATGTGAATGACCATATAAAGACATGTATACATTCAAAATAGGAATACAGTAGTGACATGTGCAGACGGTGGTGTGCAAAACCATGTGGCAAGCACATGGCTTTGAACACGACCGTGTGCACACTCCCACTGTTACCAGTGATGCGAACCATACTATACCATGGCCCAGTGGGCCATAATTTTCATATAGTTATGCTATAGTTCCCATGTACGCAGACATGTATGCTCAGAGTCATTAATGCAGTCGCCATGAGGTGGCCAAGCTCCTGATGAATGCATAATCTAACATCCCTCAAAGAGCAACAGATCTGCGGTGTCCACGGAAAGGTTTCCACGTCCAATGGTCTTCCACCAGTGTCTGTATGTGCGAATACCTTCACATGAGAGTATTGCAGCAAAACTGACACTGGGGGGCATCTGACAACACACATTCATAAAATTTTCCACAACAGTAGAAGCAACAATGCTGCAAGGAAAATTTATTAAAAGGATATATTTGGGGAAGTTACAATTATACCATTAGAATTTAATGTCTAAAACTTGCATTGGACTATAATAGTTCAGATTTTCACTTCCAAAAAACGCTCTTAACACAGCACTCATTTTGGTATTTACTATAGCGCCCTGTAAAAAAGACATTGGAGCTAAAATGAGAGCTATTTGCAGGTCTGAGCATGCTCAGTTGGTGTTGGCACCTAGTTGTACAGAGATGGGGAATTTATCTCTTCTCAAACTTTTAAGGATATTTCAGTGTAGGAATCACTTTTTCACACAGTTTAAAAGCAGGTTATCTTTAAACAATATACTGCATATTTCAGTACCATTTAGGCAATTATATCATGCTCTAAACATCATTTTCCTGTGCACTACTCCAGGTTTTAGCAGAGTAATGCCCTGTACACACAGTCGGATTTTCCGACGGAAAAAGTGCGATCGGATTGTGTTGTCGGAAATTCTGATCGTGTGTGGGCTCCATCTGACTTTTTCCGTTGGAATTTCTGACACACAAAGTTTGAGAGCAGGCTATAAAATTTTCCGACAACAAAATCCGATCGGTTAAATCCGATCGTGTGTACACAAATCCGACGCACAAAGTGCCACGCATGCTCAGAATAAATTAAGAGACGAAAGCTGTTGGCTACTGCCCCGTTTATAGTCCCGGCATACGTGTTTTACGTCACCGCGTTCAGAACAATTGGATTTTCCGACAACTTTGTGCGACCGTGTGTATGCAAGACAAGTTTGAGCTAACATCCATCAGAAAAAATTCATGGATTTTGTTGTCGGAATGTGCAATCAACGGGTGTGGGCATCAGGGTGTGGGCGCTATTTGGTTTCAGGGAACTATAGTAAATTCGATTTTCTGGGTATTTTTTTTACCAGCGCTATAGTGAATACCGTTTTAGCGCTAATTAGTGTGATCAGCACTAATTAGCGATAATTCATGGTAATTAGCGCTAATAGTAAATGACCCCCATTGTTACATATAGTTAGCCAGGTTGAAAAAAGACACAAGTCCATCCAATAAAAAAAATAAATAAAAATCATACAATCCCATATACACAATCCTATACCCACAGTTTATCCAGAGGAAGGCAAAAAATCAAAGCATGATCCAATTTGCTATAGCAGAGAAAAAAATAACTTCCTGATTCCCTGAGAGGCAATCGGATTTTCCCTGGATCTAACCTTACCTAAATGTTAGCACCCAGTTATATTATGTACGTTTAGGAAATAACCCAGGCCTTTTTTAACCGCTTGCTGACCGCCTCACGCAGATATACTGCGGCAGAATGACACATACAGACAAACTAACGTACCTGTACATTGCCCTTTAAGAGGCGGCCTATGGGTGCGTGGCAAGCTCAGTGAGTCGCGTCGCGGGTCCCACGGACTCGATGTCCGCGGGGATACCCGCGATCGTCTCACAAGGAGGGAGATGCTAATGTAAACAAGCATCTCCCCGTTCTGCCTAGTGACAGTGTCACTGATCTCTGCTCCCTGTGATATATACCATAGTTTGTGGACTCTATAACTTTCCTATATACTAAATAATATACACTGATTTGGGTTATTTTCACAAAAGAAATGTAGCATTTTGACCTTCATTTATGAAGAAAAATTATTTATTTGCAAAAATTTTATAACAGAAACTAAGAAAAAAAAGTGTTTTTTTTCAAAATGTTCTGTTGTTTTTCATTTATTTAGTAAAATCTAAAAAAAATCTGTGGTTATTAAATACCAGCAAAAGAAAGCTCTAGTTGGGTGCAATGTTGCAAATGTCTGTCAAAGTGTGACAGCTCTGAAAGCTGAAAACTGGCCTTGACAGGAAGGGGGTAAATGTGCCCGCAATAGAAGTGGTAAAAGGCCCAGGTAGTGGCTCTTAGAGCTGTGTATGACCATTACCAACAAAGCCCCTGAATTCTTAAGGAAATAAGGCTATATCCCTGTTCTACTCTCTCAGATTTGACTTAGTGTATCTATTGTCAAAATGTCAAAATTAAATATATTAATTTAAACATTTTATTTCAATTATTTCTAGCCTACTCCTATTACCCCGAACAATCTTGAAGTTTGTAAACTTACTTTTTGAAGATCCCCACACATTTGCTTCCTTGAATTCTGTGACACATATTCATTACATCCTTTGAGTAGGCACTGCTGTGTCACATATTTCACAGAGCCTGTGTGCTTTTAGAAAGCCGCCACCCATCAGAAAGTGCAACCGAAGTGACGTTCCGCTGCGGCCATCTTGGTATATCCGCACTCGTCCGTGCTAAGCCTACAGTCTGAAGTCGCGAAGCGGACATCTTTTTACACCCACCGAAATCTTGCATTTCACACTTATTTTTACCAGTAAACTGAGCTTATATTGTGAAATACAGTATTTTGAAATCTGTCAAGCTGTTTTGATGTTGAATCTTAAACGTAGCAATGTTCTGTCAAATTAGCAAACCTGTGAGATCAGCAGGCTTGCTGATGCTTTTAAAATTCAACATCAAAACAGTGTCACGGATCTTAATATACTGTATTTGACCATATAAGCTCAGTTCACTGATAAAAATAAATGTGAAGTGCAAGACTCCGGTGGGTGTAAAAAGATATCCGCTTAGTGATCTCAGACTGTAGGCTAGTGTAGGTGAGTGTGGGTGTACCAAGATGGCAGCGAAGGAACGTCACTTCTGTTGCATTTTCTGATGGGTAGCGGCTTTCTGATAGATCACCTGCCTTCTGAACTACAGACAGAGGAGTTGGCAGTGGAAAATATAAACAGAGGAGAAGCTGCAAAGCATGCAGGGAATGCAGGAAGTTGTGGAAAAAGGTGACCAGCAGACAAGCAGAACTCACAACATGAAAGAAGATTTTTAAGTATGCATATCTGGGATTGTCAAATATAACTGTTGGTTGTATTGTTATTACAATGCTGATGTTAAAAAATTAAATGTATGGTGTGATCATAGATTTTCTTCCACTCTGGCTAGAAGCAGTCTGATTATCATAATAGCGAGGTATTTTGGACTGTGTACTAGTTCACAAAGATTTTATTGTTTTCTGGTCTGGATTTTGTTCATAAAATAAGGTGAAAGTGCCTGCTGTTCATAAAATTTGCCAACAGAGGGTGCTGTCATATCATTTTGCATGCATGAAGTTTATTCACAGTCCTGCTAAAGCACTCTAGCCTCAAGGTCTGCAATATACATTAAGCCCGTTATTAGCTGTCAGCGTATGCAACATATTAGATTTGTGATGTTATGTAATAATTTTTAACACATTTAAATGGAATGTATAGTGGATTTTCAGTGAACTCATATTTTGAGTCATTAATGCAGTGTTTAGCATGAAAATACTATTTTTATAAAACTTTCACATTTTAGTACACAAAAGCCCAACTCTGTGTAACTTAAAAACGATCCCTTGCAGTGGGGTGCACTTGCACTGCAAGGGTTAACTGCACATTTAGTCAGGGGAGAAAAAAAGCACTTTAACTTACCTGCTCCTCAGTGGACTGTTCCTCAGCGTCATCACGTCCAGTGTAGGGCTGGAGTGCAGCCATATCTCATCCTGTTATTTATTTGATGAAAAATAACTAGGCAAAGGAACATTTCCCAATGAGGGGGCACGTCAGGAAACTACCCTGACACGTCCCAAGAGGATACGAGCATACACCTCATCACCACCCAGGATTGGAACACAGCGTTCTATAATATGTTTCATTTTCTTATTTTCCATACTGTACGCGATTTTAAATACCAGCAGTCGTTCACTCAAATCTCCTCAAACATTTTTCTTTAATAAACTACACCTGTCCGTCTTTCTAGCGATACTCACCGCTCTCCTTGCCACCTGTCTAAGATATCCCTGTGCATGGAAACAATGCCTAATGGAGGTAAGTTCTCTTACAAAGTCCTCATCCCTGCAAAATATTCCCCCAATCATACTCCCAGTCTGCATTATCCAAGTGTCACCTTTGGGCAGATAATTTAAAATAACCAACCTGAATATTCATCATGTTTCAGCCAATCCCTGGAAAGGAGTGTCCTGGGATGTTTATAAATAGTCTAAAGCACTGGAGAGTGGGGTTCCATCTCCCCAACAGGGTTGCAGAGATGGAAAGACAGTTGCTCTAGAGGCCTTAGTGGTGTCAGGGCTGAGGGCCCGGAAGGACTTTGCTAGAAGCTCATTGCAGAAGCTCACCACAAAGGATCTTGTCTGGAGAGGGGCTGTCTCCCTCATTGGACAGTGTCCACGGGAAGCTGGAGGGTGGTAAAGACCCTAAAGTGATCTTTGTGACTGTGTCGAGTTCTGGATTGCACTGGGTACCAGCAGTTGTGCATCAAACACAAGGTAACCAAATGCCAAAGAGACTTGCCTCATGGTCTTCAGCTGTGAGGCATTAGAATGTCCAACACCCACAACTACTCAAGGAGAAGATTGTCCTCTATAAACTAAGCGGTAAGCGTTTTGGAGTATCCCATGTCCTAACCCCTCACCTGTTAAATTTCTTCAAGCAAAAAATTACATAAAGACATCCCCTAGACTGCGTCATTGGAGCTGAAATATATGGACTGGTGCTTGGGCGACTGGTAGCCACTGTATTATTAGGGAAGATTCAACTGTTACCAGTGGTCCCTTCAGGGGTAGCTCTACATATATATATATACAGTACGGCATAAATGTCTTAGGCTGCAAAGCATGAATGCTTATTATGTAATCTCATGAATATTTTTTTTATCAGTCATTTTACAAATAATGCAGGAAAAGGGGAAAATAGATCAATTAAAAGAATATTTGGTGTGATCACAGTAGTAACATGGGTACACATGCAAATAATTTCTGAAGCTATGTAGGTGGTAGGTTATTCAAAGCACCCTGAAGAACTTGACACAATTCCACTTCAGACAAATTTTGGTTGGTTCCTGATGAACTGGGCAAAATGTACTCAGTGGTCGGTGGCCTCCATTACTCAACTGAAAAATCAAAGGAATCAGGTAAAAAATTGTTGGCTAAACAGCACCTGCATCCAATCAGATTCAAGCACTGTTTGCGTATTTTGACATTTGGTGGTGCCAGCTATGAAAAAACAATATTAGTAGTGGAAGATTTGTCCAACCCAGCTGTGTTGGGTGGAAGAAACTGTTAGATTTTTTTCATGCAGGCTCAATGGAAAAAAATCTATCTCAAAGGCCACCTGTATGCTGCAGAATGAAGTGAAGAGTAAACAGTAGTGCATGTTGAATAAGAATCTGCATGTACTTCTTGCTGTGAGAAGGCCATTCATTTGACTGCTTACCATCCAAGGTAGCAGAAATGAAGCCCAGACCTGCAAGGGACCTTCACCATGCTTTACAGCTTCCTGAAGATATTCATACGGGTACATTTTTCAAGCCATTTGGCAGATAAACCACTTTCTGTCATATATTTATATATTTCAGAGTTTGACTCATTAATCTAGGGCATCTACTCCTGTTTTTCTGCACTCCTGCCCTTGTGTTTTTGTGTAGGAGTCATTTCACTTTATTTATACCTTAGAGTAATTGCTTTTTGGTCGCAATTTATCCCTAATAAAAACTACTGATAAGACTTCCCAGGACTGTAGTTGGATGTTTCAGGATCCTAGTGGTCTATGCTAGTTCTGAGCTGATAGCAGTGATGGACATCATCTAGTTTAAAGGTAGGTATATATATCATAGTTTGTAGACACTATATCTTTTGCAATAACCAATCAATATACACTTATTGGGATTTTCTTACCAAAAATATGTAGCAGAGGGGGGCTCATGCGCGGCGAGATGAGGAATGGCAACTCTCCATAACAGCTCCGCCGATCACGGAGGATAAAGCTCATCCCGCAGGGCCATACTTCACACAGGACACCCAAATTTTAACCGCACCCCTGCAGGATACCATCGTGCATGCTGTCAGTGTAGTGCGTCCTCCTCACAGTGTTCCGCTAAAGCTACAAGTTAGTGTAGTGCGACCTCTGCCAATGTTCAGCTAAAGCTACAAGTTAGTGTAGTGCGTCCTCTGAACAGTGTTCAGCAAAAGCTACAAGTTAGTGTAGTGCATCCTCCTCACAGTGTTCAGCTAAAGCTACAAGTTAGAGTAGTGCGTCCTCTGCACAGTGTTCAGCTAAAGCTACAAGTTAGTGTAGTGCACAGTGTTCAGCTAAAGCTACAAGTTAGTGTAGTGCGTCCTTTGAACAGTGTTCAGCTAAAGCTACAAGTTAGTTTAGTGTGACCTCTGCACAGTGTTCAGCTAAAGCTACAAGTTAGTGTAGTGCGACCTCTGCACAGTGTTCAGTTAAAGCTACAAGTAAGTGTAGTGTGTCCTCCTCACAGTGTTCAGCTAAAGCTACAAGTTAGTGTAGTGCAGTGTTCAGCTAAAGCTACAAGTTAGTGTAGTGCGTCCTCTGAACAGTGTTCAGCTACAGCTACAAGTTAGTGTAGTGCGTCCTCCTCACAGTGTTCAACTAAAGCTACAAGTTAGTGTAGTGCAACCTCTGCACAGTGTTCAGCTAAAGCTACAAGTTAGTGTAGTGCGTCCTCTAAACAGTGTTCAGCTAAAGCTACAAGTTAGTGTAGTGCACAGTGTTCAGCTAAAGCTACAAGTTAATGTAGTGCGTCCTTTGAACAGTGTTCAGCTAAAGCTACAAGTTAGTGTAGTGCGTCCTCCTCACAGTGTTCAACTAAAGCTACAAGTTAGTGTAGTGCGTCCTCCTCACAGTGTTTAGCTAAAGCTACAAGTTAGTGTTGTGCGACCTCTGCACAATGTTCAGCTAAAGCTACAAGTTAGTGTAGTGCGTCCTCTGAACAGTGTTCAGCTAAAGCTACAAGTTAGTGTAGTGCACAGTGTTCAGCTAAAGCTACAAGTTAGTGTAGTGAGTCCTCCTCACAGTGTTCAGCTAAAGCTACAAGTTAGTGTAGTGCGACCTCTGCACAGTGTTAAGCTAAAGCTACAAGTTAGTGTAGTGCGTCCTCTGCACAGTGTTCAGCTAAAGCTACAAGTTAGTGTAGTGCACAGTGTTCAGCTAAAGCTACAAGTTAGTGTAGTGCTTCCTCTGAACAGTGTTCAGCTAAAGCTACAAGTTAGTTTAGTGTGACCTCTGCACAGTGTTCAGCTAAAGCTACAAGTTAGTGTAGTGCGACCTCTGCACAGTGTTCAGCTAAAGCTACAAGTTAGTGTAGTGCGTCCTCCTCACAGTGTTCAGCTAAAGCTACAAGTTAGTTTAGTGCACAATGTTCAGCTAAAGCTACAAGTTAATGTAGTGCGTCCTTTGAACAGTGTTCAGCTAAAGCTAAAAGTTAGTGTAGTGTGACCTCTGCACAGTGTTCAGCTAAAGCTACAAGTTAGTGTAGTGCGTCCTCTGAACAGTGTTCAGCTAAAGCTACAAGTTAGTGTAGTGCACAGTGTTCAGCTAAAGCTACAAGTTAGTGTAGTGCGTCCTCCTCACAGTGTTCAGCTAAAGCTACAAGTAGGGATGAGCCGAACACCCCCCTGTTCGGTTCGCACCAGAACATGCGAACAGTTTAGTGTGACCTCTGCACAGTGTTCAGCTAAAGCTACAAGTTAGTGTAGTGCGACCTCTGAACAGTGTTCAGCTAAAGCTACAAGTTAGTGTAGTGCATCCTCTGAACAGTGTTCAGCTAAAGCTACAAGTTAGTGTAGTGCACAGTGTTCAGCTAAAGCTACAAGTTAGTGTAGTGTGTCCTCCTCACAGTGTTCAGCTAAAGCTACAAGTTAGTGTAGTGCGACCTCTGCACAGTGTTCAGCTAAAGCTACAAGTTAGTGTAGTGCGTCCTCTGAACAGTGTTCAGCTAAAGCTACAAGTTAGTGTAGTGCATCCTCCTCACAGTGTTCAACTAAAGCTACAAGTTAGTGTAGTGCAACCTCTGCACAGTGTTCAGCTAAAGCTACAAGTTAGTGTAGTGCGTCCTCTAAACAGTGTTCAGCTAAAGCTACAAGTTAGTGTAGTGCACAGTGTTCAGCTAAAGCTACAAGTTAGTGTAGTGCGTCCTCTGAACAGTGTTCAGCTACAGCTACAAGTTAGTGTAGTGCGTCCTCCTCACAGTGTTCAACTAAAGCTACAAGTTAGTGTAGTGCAACCTCTGCACAGTGTTCAGCTAAAGCTACAAGTTAGTGTAGTGCGTCCTCTAAACAGTGTTCAGCTAAAGCTACAAGTTAGTGTAGTGCACAGTGTTCAGCTAAAGCTACAAGTTAATGTAGTGCGTCCTTTGAACAGTGTTCAGCTAAAGCTACAAGTTAGTGTAGTGCGTCCTCCTCACAGTGTTCAACTAAAGCTACAAGTTAGTGTAGTGCGTCCTCCTCACAGTGTTTAGCTAAAGCTACAAGTTAGTGTTGTGCGACCTCTGCACAATGTTCAGCTAAAGCTACAAGTTAGTGTAGTGCGTCCTCTGAACAGTGTTCAGCTAAAGCTACAAGTTAGTGTAGTGCACAGTGTTCAGCTAAAGCTACAAGTTAGTGTAGTGCGTCCTCCTCAAAGTGTTCAGCTAAAGCTACAAGTTAGTGTAGTGCGACCTCTGCACAGTGTTAAGCTAAAGCTACAAGTTAGTGTAGTGCGTCCTCTGCACAGTGTTCAGCTAAAGCTACAAGTTAGTGTAGTGCACAGTGTTCAGCTAAAGCTACAAGTTAGTGTAGTGCTTCCTCTGAACAGTGTTCAGCTAAAGCTACAAGTTAGTTTAGTGTGACCTCTGCACAGTGTTCAGCTAAAGCTACAAGTTAGTGTAGTGCGACCTCTGCACAGTGTTCAGCTAAAGCTACAAGTTAGTGTAGTGCGTCCTCCTCACAGTGTTCAGCTAAAGCTACAAGTTAGTTTAGTGCACAATGTTCAGCTAAAGCTACAAGTTAATGTAGTGCGTCCTTTGAACAGTGTTCAGCTAAAGCTAAAAGTTAGTGTAGTGTGACCTCTGCACAGTGTTCAGCTAAAGCTACAAGTTAGTGTAGTGCGTCCTCTGAACAGTGTTCAGCTAAAGCTACAAGTTAGTGTAGTGCACAGTGTTCAGCTAAAGCTACAAGTTAGTGTAGTGCGTCCTCCTCACAGTGTTCAGCTAAAGCTACAAGTAGGGATGAGCCGAACACCCCCCTGTTCGGTTCGCACCAGAACATGCGAACAGTTTAGTGTGACCTCTGCACAGTGTTCAGCTAAAGCTACAAGTTAGTGTAGTGCGACCTCTGAACAGTGTTCAGCTAAAGCTACAAGTTAGTGTAGTGCATCCTCTGAACAGTGTTCAGCTAAAGCTACAAGTTAGTGTAGTGCACAGTGTTCAGCTAAAGCTACAAGTTAGTGTAGTGTGTCCTCCTCACAGTGTTCAGCTAAAGCTACAAGTTAGTGTAGTGCGACCTCTGCACAGTGTTCAGCTAAAGCTACAAGTTAGTGTAGTGCGTCCTCTGAACAGTGTTCAGCTAAAGCTACAAGTTAGTGTAGTGCGTCCTCCTCACAGTGTTCAACTAAAGCTACAAGTTAGTGTAGTGCAACCTCTGCACAGTGTTCAGCTAAAGCTACAAGTTAGTGTAGTGCGTCCTCTAAACAGTGTTCAGCTAAAGCTACAAGTTAGTGTAGTGCACAGTGTTCAGCTAAAGCTACAAGTTAATGTAGTGCGTCCTTTGAACAGTGTTCAGCTAAAGCTACAAGTTAGTGTAGTGCGTCCTCCTCACAGTGTTCAACTAAAGCTACAAGTTAGTGTAGTGCGTCCTCCTCACAGTGTTCAGCTAAAGCTACAAGTTAGTGTTGTGCGACCTCTGCACAATGTTCAGCTAAAGCTACAAGTTAGTGTAGTGCGTCCTCTGAACAGTGTTCAGCTAAAGCTACAAGTTAGTGTAGTGCACAGTGTTCAGCTAAAGCTACAAGTTAGTGTAGTGCGTCCTCCTCACAGTGTTCAGCTAAAGCTACAAGTTAGTGTAGTGCGACCTCTGCACAGTGTTAAGCTAAAGCTACAAGTTAGTGTAGTGCGTCCTCTGCACAGTGTTCAGCTAAAGCTACAAGTTAGTGTAGTGCACAGTGTTCAGCTAAAGCTACAAGTTAGTGTAGTGCGTCCTCTGAACAGTGTTCAGCTAAAGCTACAAGTTAGTTTAGTGTGACCTCTGCACAGTGTTCAGCTAAAGCTACAAGTTAGTGTAGTGCGACCTCTGCACAGTGTTCAGCTAAAGCTACAAGTTAGTGTAGTGCGTCCTCCTCACAGTGTTCAGCTAAAGCTACAAGTTAGTTTAGTGCACAATGTTCAGCTAAAGCTACAAGTTAATGTAGTGCGTCCTTTGAACAGTGTTCAACTAAAGCTACAAGTTAGTGTAGTGCGACTTCTGCACAGTGTTCAGCTAAAGCTACAAGTTAGTGTAGTGCGTCCTCTGCACAGTGTTCAGCTAAAGCTACAAGTTAGTGTAGTGCACAGTGTTCAGCTAAAGCTACAAGTTAGTGTAGTGCGTCCTCCTCACAGTGTTCAGCTAAAGCTACAAGTAGGGATGAGCCGAACAACCCCCTGTTCGGTTCGCACCAGAACATGCGAAAAGTTTAGTGTGACCTCTGCACAGTGTTCAGCTAAAGCTACAAGTTAGTGTAGTGCGACCTCTGAACAGTGTTCAGCTAAAGCTACAAGTTAGTGTAGTGCATCCTCTGAACAGTGTTCAGCTAAAGCTACAAGTTAGTGTAGTGCACAGTGTTCAGCTAAAGCTACAAGTTAGTGTAGTGTGTCCTCCTCACAGTGTTCAGCTAAAGCTACAAGTTAGTGTAGTGCGACCTCTGCACAGTGTTCAGCTAAAGCTACAAGTTAGTGTAATGCGTCCTCTGAACAGTGTTCAGCTAAAGCTACAAGTTAGTGTAGTGCACAGTGTTCAGCTAAAGCTACAAGTTAGTGTAGTGCGTCCTCTGAACAGTGTTCAGCTAAAGCTACAAGTTAGTGTAGTGCGACCTCTGCACAGTGTTCAGCTAAAGCTACAAGTTAGTGTAGTGCGACCTCTGCACAGTGTTCAGCTAAAGCTAAAAGTTAGTGTAGTGCGTCCTCCTCACAGTGTTCAGCTAAAGCTAAAAGTTAGTGTAGTGTGACCTCTGCACAGTGTTCAGCTAAAGCTACAAGTTAGTGTAGTGCGTCCTCTGAACAGTGTTCAGCTAAAGCTACAAGTTAGTGTAGTGCACAGTGTTCAGCTAAAGCTACAAGTTAGTGTAGTGCGTCCTCCTCACAGTGTTCAGCTAAAGCTACAAGTAGGGATGAGCCGAACACCCCCCTGTTCGGTTCGCACCAGAACA
Organism: Lithobates clamitans; assembly: GCA_037952925.1. Lineage (NCBI taxonomy): Eukaryota > Metazoa > Chordata > Amphibia > Anura > Ranidae > Lithobates > Lithobates clamitans. The sequence continues at coordinate 5,202,863 of JBBGZY010000833.1, read as the reverse complement.
TGCGATCAGGCAAAAAGTTCGTTCGAACACGCGAACACCGTTAAAGTCTATGGGACACGAACATGAATAATCAAAAGTGCTAATTTTAAAGGCTTATAGGCAAGTTATTGTCATAAAAAGTGTTTGGGGACCTGGGTCCTGCGCCAGGGGACATGGATCAATGCAAAAAAAAGTTTTAAAAACGGCCGTTTTTTCAGGAGCAGTGATTTTAATAATGTTTAAAGTCAAACAATAAAAGTGTAATATCCCTTTAAATTTCGTAGCTGGGGGGTGTCTATAGTATGCCTGTAAAAGAGCGCACGTTTCCCGTGTTTAGAACAGTCTGACAGCAAAATGACATTTCGAAGGAAAAAACCCATTTAAAACTACTCGCGGCTATTGCATTGCCGACAATACACATAGAAATTCATTGATAAAAACGGCATGGGAATTCCCCACAGGGAAACCCCGAACCAAAATTTAAAAAAAAATGACGTGGGGTTCCCCCTAAATTCCATACCAGACCCTTCAGGTCTGGTATGGATTTTAAGGGTAATACCGCGCAAAAAAAAAAAGAAAACGGCGTGGGGTCCCCCCAAAAATCCATACCAGACCCTTATCCGAGCACGCAACCTGGCAGGCCGCAGGAAAAGAGGGGGGGCGAGAGTGTGGCCCCCCCCTCCTGAACCGTACCAGGCCACATGCCCTCAACATTGGGAGGGTGCTTTGGGGTAGCCCCCCAAAACACCTTGTCCCCATGTTGATGAGGACAAGGGCCTCATCCCCACAACCCTGGCCGGTGGTTGTTGGGTTTGCGGGCGGGGGGCTTATCAGAATCTGGAAGCCCCCTTTAACAAGGGGACCCCCAGATCCCGGCCCCCCCCTGTGTGAAATGGTAAGGGGGTACTTACCCCTACCATTTCACTAAAAAACTGTCAAAAATGTTAAAAATGACAAGAGACAGTTTTTGACAATTCCTTTATTTAAATGCTTCTTCTTTCTTCTATCTTCCTTCATCTTCTTCTTCTGGTTCTTCTGGTTCTTCTGGTTCTTCCTCCGGCGTTCTCGTCCAGCATCTCCTCCGTGGCGTCTTCTATCTTCTTCTCCTCGGGCCGCTCCGCACCCATGGCATGGGGGGAGGCTCCCGCTTCTCTTCTTCTTTTTCTTCTCTTCTTCTCTTCTTCATTTTCTTCTCCGGGCCGCTCCGCACACATGCTGGCATGGAGGGAGGCTCCCGCTGTGTGATGGCGTCTCCTCGTCTGACGGTTCTTAAATAATGGGGGGTGGGGCCACCCGGTGGCCCCGCCCCCCTCTGACACACAGTGACTTGACGGGACTTCCCTGTGACATCACGGGGAATGCCACAGGGAAGTCCCGTCATGTCCCGTGCGTCAGAGGGGTGTGGGGTCACCGGTTGGCCCCGCCCCCCGTTATTTAAGAACCGTCAGACGAGGAGACGCCGTCACACAGCGGGAGCCTCCCTCCATGCCAGCATGGATGCGGAGCGGCACGGAGAAGAAAATGAAGAAGAGAAGAAGGAAGAAGAGAAGAAGAAGATGAAGAGAAGAGCGGGAGCCTCCCCCCATGCCACGGGTGCGGAGCGGCCCGAGGAGAAGACGATAGAAGACGCCGCGGAGGAGATGCTGGGCGAGAATGCCGGAGGAAGAACCAGAAGATGAAGGGAGATAGAAGAAAGAAGAAGCATTTAAATAAAGGAATTGTCAAAAACTGTCTCTTGTCATTTTTAACATTTTTGACAGTTTTTAGTAAAATGGTAGGGGTAAGTACCCCCTTACCATTTCTCACAGGGGGGGCCGGGATCTGGGGGTCCCCTTGTTAAAGGGGGCTTCCAGATTCCGATAAGCCCCCCGCCCGCAGACCCCCACAACCACCGGCCAGGGTTGTGGGGATGAGGCCCTTGTCCTCATCAACATGGGGACAAGGTGTTTTGGGGGGCTACCCCAAAGCACCCTCCCAATGTTGAGGGCATGTGGCCTGGTACGGTTCAGGAGGGGGGGCCGCACTCTCGTCCCCCCCTCTTTTCCTGCGGCCTGCCAGGTTGCGTGCTCGGATAAGGGTCTGGTATGAATTTTTGGGGGGACCCCACGCCGTTTTTTTTTTTTTTTTTTTGGCGCGAGGTTCCCCTTAAAATCCATACCAGACCTGAAAGCTACTTGTAGAAGGTTGGTGGTGTTTTCCTGATCCTATCACTACCGCAGGCAGCTACATTATTTTAACGTTAGTGTAGTGCATCCTCTTCACAGTGTTCAGCTAAAGCTACCTGTAGAAGGTTGGTGGTGTTTTCCTGATCCTATCACTACCGCAGGCAGCTACATTATTTTAACGTTAGTGTAGTGCGACCTCTGCATAGTGTTCAGCTAAAGCTACCTTTAGAAGGTTGGTGGTGTTTACCTGATCCCATCACTACCGCAGGCAGCTACATTAATTACACGTTAGTGTAGTGGGACCTCTGCACAGTGTTCACTAAAGCTACCTGTAGAACGTTGGTGGTGTTTTCCTGATCCCATCACTACCGCAGGCAGCTACATTATTTTAACGTTAGTGTAGTGCGACCTCTGCACAGTGTTTAGCTAAAGCTACCTGTAGAAGGTTGGTGGTGTTTTCCTGATCCTATCACTACTGCAGGCAGCTACATTATTTACATGTTAGTGTAGTGCGACCTCTGCACAGTGTTCAGCTAAAGCTACCTGTAGAAGTTGGTGGTGTTTTCCTGATCCTATCACTACCGCAGGCAGCTACATTATTTTAACATTGGTGTGGTGCGTCCTCTGCACAGTGATCAGCTAAAGCTACCTGTAGAAGATTGGTGGTGTTCTCATACTACAGACAGGCAGTTGATTTTGCTAGCTGCAGTATCAGTATATATATATATATATATATATATCCCAGCTTAGTGCAGCTACATCTCACAGAAAAAGAAGGAGGGCGCACTAACCTAGTGCATTACCACAATTAAACTTTAATGCAGCATAAAAACAGCAAAGATTATACTCACAAACGAGCTATCGAAGCCAGCTTTAAAAAGGGCGCAAATGCGCTGTTCTAAGGATCGACACACCAGGACCTATTGCCAAGAGGATCAGACCGGTGCAAATGGCCAATGGCTAACGCGTTTCAGGGGAGCACCCCCTTCTTCAGAGCCTGAACGGGCAATGGCTAGTCTCTCGAAATTGCCTCTCTATAGATATATATATATGTGTGTGTGCATAAATACCTGTGTTTGCCACACCCAATTGGTAGCGACGCCCCCTCACAAACAGCAACACCTACCCATTTGGGCTTACTCTCCCTACACCCCTCCCTCTATGTGCAAGCCCCATTTGCAGCCAGAAGATAATACTGATAAAAACAAGCGACAGGCCTCGCTCTATGTTGCTTGTAGCAAAATCAGTATGGACCACAAAAAAAAAAAAAAAAAAAAAAGGGGGGGTGATGGTGGGGGGGGGGGGGCGCCGACCACACATACCTTTCATCCCACAGACAGCTCCATAGGTAGCCCCATACCGTGGACAAACCGCAGTAAATACTACGGGACTTCTCTGGCTCCCAGGAGCCATATGAACACTGCACACAGCGTGTGGAACGCATGCCGCCCGAAGGACCAGGAAGTGCGGGCGTTCCTGCGTTCCACCCGCAACTTCCGGCCGATCGTGACGTCAGTTCCCCTTCTACAAGCGTCAGAGGACGCTGCGTGCAGGGGACACGGCCCGGAAGCGCGGGTGTGTTTGCGTTCCACCCGCTGCTCCCGGCCGTCATGGAGCTGCCTGTGAGTGGCCAGGAAATTCGGTGCGCGCGCATCCCCGTTGGTCCGCGCGCCTCCCACCAATAGCTCCTAGGCTGATAATGCCTGCACAGTACGGCAGCATTCAAATTACAGCCACAGGCAGCTCGCAGCCCAAATCTCTCTATAAGGACCATTCATGGGATGAGAATAGAGGATAAAGATGTAATTGGTAGACGGCACATATATATGGTAAAAAATAGAGATTAATCTCAAATGGAGAGGTTGGTGAGGGGATCAAAATCGATACCAAATGAAATTACTAATAGATAATATTCCGTTGGTGTGATCCGCAGAGGTATCCTTACCAAGGTGCAATAGGTTAATACAACACATAATATATGTATGGTTCATAAATTTGAAACACAGTAAATTAGACAGCATATAATATATATATTTTTTTTCCCCATAAAATATAGTATCTTGAAACGGTCAAAAAATGAAAATCCATAGCAAAATTAAAATCAAAAAGAGATCCGTGCACTATGGTACCTGAATAATACTGATCAAAAAAATTAAATAATAACAATAAATAGAAGATCTAAAAACAAATGCTCATCGGCCTAAAACATTAATAACACCGTTAAAAAACAGTAATAGAGAATACCGGCTAAGAGACTACGCACCACTCTATATAGATACAAATATAATAAATATAGTAAAATAAATAACCTATGGCAGGATATAACATACTATGTCAAATGGCCATAGTGACCGTCCCCCCAGCAAATGCCGTGGAGGATACCTCTGCGGACTAGCGTACCAAAAGCGAGAGAGACCATTGCCCGTTTGCACCTAATGGAAAATGAACACTATACCCCAATGGCGGTGAAGTACATAAAATGACATGGACTACATATTGTTATCAAATTAGCTACTGTCTAAACACCAACCACAGCCTGGTAACTAGCTTCTACACATAGAACTGAAAACTGTATGACTACTACTACATCTGAAAAACCTATCTACCCCAAATCCTGGTCACTACACCTAGTGTACCCCATATGACCCAAAACTGAGCCCCAACCTGCACATTGGTGGCAATACGCACACTTGAAAGGTCAAACCCCAGTTGACCTGGCTAGTGCCACCAATGACTCGGGGGCTTTATCGGGAACTGAAGGAGTTAGACAACATTGTGCAGTTCGATTTCCTCGTTCAGGCCTTTTGGGGCCAGAGTTCCTAGGGAAAAAATCCAGAAGGCCTCTCTATTACATAGCATTTGATGTTTTTTGCCGCTATCCAAGTCGCTCGGCATCGCTTCTATACCGAACACTTTGAGGCCGTCTGTACTGCTACTATGGGTTTCTTTGAAGTGTTTTGGTATTGAATAGTTGTCCTTCTCCGTAAGGATACTGCTCCTGTGCTCATTCATTCTGGTCCTCATGGGTCTTGACGTCCGTCCTACATAAAGGAGGCCACAAGGACACAGAAGGCCATAGATGACATACGGGGTACCGCAGTTAATGAACTGCTTAATCTTGTGGATCCTACCGTCTGTTCCAACAACTTCTTTCTTTCTATGGCACATGTGCACGCAGTTCCCACAAATGTTGCTCCCACATCTGTAACTTCCCTTCTGGTCAAAAATCGTGCTCCAAATACTACTGAGCCCTCCATTTCTTTGTTTTCTCACTCTACTTGGGGCAATAATGCTCCTTAGGTCCTTCGGTCTCCTAAAGACCAAATTGGGGTGCGAAGGAAGGCTTGTCTTCAAGATAGGGTCTGATTCGAGGATCCTCCAGTTCTTTTTGAGGATTTTTTGTATTGAGAGGGCCTTGTTGTTATACCTAGTGCAAAATCGTACTTGTGGTCGTTCATCCATGTGAGGATTTGTCTTTTTTTCTTCCTCTCCAACACGAGTGTTGTCATATAGCACAAGGTATTTTTGGAACGCCTCCTCTATATGCTCCTCCTCGTAACCCTTTTCCTTGAACTTAGTCTTGAGGACAAGGCTTTGTTCTTCATAATCGTGCTTCAGGGTGCAGGTCCGCCTGAGTCTGCAAAACTGACCAAAAGGTACATTCCTAATCCATCTAGGGTGATGGTGGCTCCGGGCGTGGAGATATGAATTACCAGCGCTCGGTTTGAAATGCGTTTTTGAATAAATGGCCCCAGTGTCGTCAACCTGTAGCTCTAAGTCCAGGAAAATCAAGGACTTATCGTCTACCACATGTGTGAAGGAAATCCCATAGGGGTTCCCTGCACAATGTGCCAGGAATCCCTTCAGTTCCTCATCAGTGCCGCTCCAGATGATGAGAATATCATCTATGTAACGCGAGTACAACACTAGGTTCCTCCCATAAGGGTTATTGGCCCAGATGTAGTTCTGCTCCCAGTAGCCCATGAACAAGTTCGCATAGCTGGGAGCGAACCTAGCACCCATAGCTGTACCCCTTACCTGCCTATAGAACCTGTCCAGAAAGGTGAAATAATTGTGAGTCAAAGTAAACTCAATGCATTCGTAAATGAATCGAGCTTGCCTGGGATCAAATAGGTGGGCTTCTGCAACATAATATTCAATAGCCCTAAGCCCGAACTCGTGCTGGATAGATGTATATAGAGATGTCACATCAAGTGATAGCCATCTATATCCCTGCTCCCAAGTATATGCACTAAGTACCTCTAAAGCGTGGCCTGAGTCCTTGATGTATGATGGCAGGTTGACCACCAGTCCCTGGAGGAAGTGATCGATATAGTTGCCAAGATTGCTGGTCAAACTGTCGATCCCTGCTATAATAGGTCTTCCTGGAGGCTTCTCCATATCTTTGTGTAATTTTGGGATATGGTAGAAGTGAGGGACCACTGGGTGCTTTGAATACAGAAAATGATACTCGTTTTTAGTCAGGACTTGATCTGATAGTGCTTTGTCCAGGAGCGCTTTTAATTCGACATTATAGTTGACTGTAGGATCCCAGGTAAGTCTCTCATAGGTGTTGGTATCGCCGATCAGTCTGTAGGCTTCCTCTAGATATTGATCTCTATCTTGGATAACCAGACCTCCACCTTTATCTGCTTTTCTTATGACTATTTCTGAGTTCTTTTTTAGACTACCCAAAGGGCCCTCCAGGCACACTTCGTGGCCCTTTATATACTTCCGTTTATTGTCTCCACAGATTTTCCTGAATTCCTCCATCACCACTTCATAAAACGTGGGTATGAAGTTCCCCTTGTTCCAGTGGGGGTAGAAACTTGATTTTGGTCTGAAGTTAGTATTAATCGTCGCACCCTCCAGGGTTAAAGGAGGAGAGACTTCCACAGATTCTTGACCTCCTTCCAGGTATAGTTCCTCCAAAATCTCCAATATCTCTTTGTCTAGAGGTTCAGCATGGGCAATGGGGATAGTCGTTTCTGGACCCTCACTTGTTCCATTTATTTCCTTCAGTTTAAAATGGCGCTTTACAGTAAGATTCCGCACGAACTTATTGAGATCGATAAAGAGCTCAAACAGATTTGGAGGACTCTCAGGGGCATAGTTGAGTCCCCTTCTAAGCAATTCGAGCTCCGTGTCAAGGAACTCACATTTCGACAGATTGAAAATTTTTATAGTGGAGTGGCTCTCTGATGTTTTTGATCGCTCTTTGGATTTCCGCCCCCTCCCCTACACCCTCTTCTCGTTGTTTTAACTGTCTCCTGGTATTCGGGGGTGATAGAGGTCGGAATGCAATGCTTTTTTGCGCTGCGGGTTTCGTTCTTCCCGCAGCTCCTTGCACAAAAAAAGGAATCTCAACCTTAGATTTAATTGTATTGGTACCAGTCGTACCTATCCCCGCTACGTCATTAGATCTTGATTTTAGAGGGGACTCCTGTTGTTTCTCAATTGCATTCAACGTGGACTGTATCGGTATCGCTAGGTCGCTTCTCTCCTCTTGTATTGTGATCTCCTTCTGCTGTAGCAGAGTCACGTCAGTAGCAGGATCATGTTCAATGAGATTTCCAGCCTTCTGATTGCCTTGCTTGCTTTTCTCATTGTGATCACAGTTACCAAATAAACCCCTCTGATCTCGAAGGGGCGGAAAGTCTTCGTGCACACTACATCTATAGGGGCCCAGGTCTGACCATTTATTAGGTTCCCCATTCTCATTGTTCCTACTTCTGATCCTATTATTTCTACCCCAATGTTTGCTCTTATCTTTAAAGTGGTTCCTGTTACGATTTCTATTTCTATTTCTTTTACTATTCATCCCACTGGCAGCGTTGAATGAAGTACTGGCCTCAGGGCGATCTCTTATCTCAGGACCACCTTCCTGTACATGGGTAGGGGGTCCAGGCGTCTTATCTTTCTTCCAATTAAACTCCCGCCCTGCCATATAGTCCTGCCTATCCCTTTCGAATTTCCCAGATTTCTTGACTATTAAGTCTGCCTCAAACTTTGTAGTTTGTTCATTGATTTTTGTGTCCCATGTAGAGAAAGATTCTAAATCTGAAAATGCCTCTAGTTTTTCTTGGATACTAATGATATCTGACTTCACATTTACTAGATTTCTCTCCCTCTGTTTAATAATCATTCCTAACCAGGATTTATTGAAAATCCGCATCTCCCTAATCCAATCCTGACCAATATCCTCATCTAAAAAATCACACACTTTTGTTATTCTCAATCCTCTAGGGATTCTATTAACTTCTAAATACTTTTGCAATAAAACAACATCCCACCATTGGGTCATTTCGTTCTCCAGAAGATGCTTCAGTTTATAGAAAGTTGATATCATAGTTTCCTCTCTGTTTGGTGCAACTTTAATAGTCTCAATATCCTCTGGTCCTTCTGGTTGCTGTTCATAATTGTCGATACTATTCAGAAATCCCTTTGCCAACGAAGCTCTCCTTAGCTGTCTTTCTTCTATGGATAATACCATACTTGCTGATAGGTACTCGGTCCTTCTTAACACCACATTAGCTGTCCACCCGGCTGCTGGAGTCCCCAAATCAAATTAAACAAACACAAAACAAATCTCTCCTGCGCTCAGGTGTCCAGGAACTGAACATGTGGTGCGACCACCTATAACAAGGTATTGCCTAGCGTCTTGCAGCCCTCCTCTGAACAATGGGTATTCATGCTAGAAAAAACAGAAAAAGAAGGAGGGCGCACTAACCTAGTGCATTACCACTATTAAACTTTATTGCAGCATAAAAACAGCAAAGATTATACTCACAAACGAGCTATCGAAGCCAGCTTTAAAAAGGGCGCAAATGCGCTGTTCTAAGGATCGACACACCAGGACCTATTGCCAAGAGGATCAGACCGGTGCAAATGGCCAATGGCTAACGCGTTTCAGGGGAGCACCCCCTTCTTCAGAGCCTGAACGGGCAATGGCTAGTCTCTCGAAATTGCCTCTCTATAGATATATATATATGTGTGTGTGCATAAATACCTGTGTTTGCCACACCCAATTGGTAGCGACGCCCCCTCACAAACAGCAACACCTACCCATTTGGGCTTACTCTCCCTACACCCCTCCCTCTATGTGCAAGCCCCATTTGCAGCCAGAAGATAATACTGATAAAAACAAGCGACAGGCCTCGCTCTATGTTGCTTGTAGCAAAATCAGTATGGACCACAAAAAAAAAAAAAAGGGGGGGGTGATGGTGAGGGGGGGGTGATGGTGGGGGGGGGGGGGGGGTACGGCGCCGACCACACATACCTTTCATCCCACAGACCGCTCCATAGGTAGCCCCATACCGTGGACAAACCGCAGTAAATACTACGGGACTTCTCTGGCTCCCAGGAGCCATATGAACACTGCACACAGCGTGTGGAACGCATGCCGCCCGAAGGACCAGGAAGTGCGGGCGTTCCTGCGTTCCACCCGCAACTTCCGGCCGATCGTGACGTCAGTTCCCCTTCTACAAGCGTCAGAGGACGCTGCGTGCAGGGGACACGGCCCAGAAGCGCGGGTGTGTTTGCGTTCCACCCACTGCTTCCGGCCGTCATGGAGCTGCCTGTGAGTGGCCAGGAAATTCGGTGCGCGCGCATCCCCGTTGGTCCGCGCGCCTCCCACCAATAGCTCCTAGGCTGATAATGCCTGCACAGTACGGCAGCATTCAAATTACAGCCACAGGCAGCTCGCAGCCCAAATCTCTCTATAAGGACCATTCATGGGATGAGAATAGAGGATAAAGATGTAATTGGTAGACGGCACATATATATGGTAAAAAATAGAGATTAATCTCAAATGGAGAGGTTGGTGAGGGGATCAAAATCGATACCAAATGAAATTACTAATAGATAATATTCCGTTGGTGTGATCCGCAGAGGTATCCTTACCAAGGTGCAATAGGTTAATACAACACATAATATATGTATCTCACTGCAGGCCATTAGTATGTCTGGAAGGCCAACAAGGAGAGGCAGACAGTCAAAAGCCAATAAAAGAGGGCCAGCAGGCTCTGTGTCTAGAGGCAACAGTGCTCATCGTGGAGACAGTCCTCATCAGCACGTGGCTGTGGGACACGCTTGGCTTTTTTCCGGCAGCTGGCCGTGTTGAGCTGCAACATGCGGAAGATTTAGTCGAGTGGATGACCAGGCTGTCCTCATCCTCCTTATCCTCTCTCACCCATGTTCAGGGTACTTTGTCTGGCAAAGCAGCTGCCAACACGGCCTCTTCCCTCGGCTCAATGGCATCAGTGACTCCTTCCGTAGCCCCACCATGTCCTCCTGAGGAGTCCCTCGAACTGTTTGACCACAGTGTTGGGTACATGGTCCAGGAGGATGCCCAGCGTTTAGAAGGCTCTGATGATGATACTGAGCTAGATGAAGGCAGTAACGTGAGCACGGACAGAGGGGGTGCCCAAGAAGGACAGCAATCTGGCAGTCATGCTCCCCCTGCTGCAGCATACTGCCAGGTTTGCTCCAGTGATGAGTAGGGAGGGGGTGATGAGGTCACTGACTCAACATGGGTGCCTGATAGGAGAGGGGAGGAGGAGGAGGCACATCACCAACGAGGCAGGATGCCCTCCAGGGGCCAGAATAAGGGCAGCACACTGACTGCATCACACCGCAAAGCTCCGCATGTGCAGGGCGCTGCTTTCTCTGCGCATTATTCCAAAAGTTCTTTGGTGTGGGCCTTTTTTGAGACAAGTGCATCAGATCGCACCGCTGCTATTTGCAACATATGTCTCAAGCATATCTCGCGTGGCCAAAACATCTCCCGCTTGGGCACCACATGCTTGACCAGACATATGTTGACCTGCCATGCAGTTCGTTGGCAAACGTATCTAAAAGACCCACACCAAAGAACAAAGAGGACCTTTCCTTGCTCCTCCTCAGCTGAGATCTCCAGCCCCACTATACCTTCAGTCCTCTCTGAGACCTGCACTGAGAGGAATGAAGGTGTAGAATTAGGTGTGTCACAGCCAAGTACTTGTGGGCAATCTGCTTTCGGTACACTAACGTCAGATTATACCAAGCAAATTTCCCTGCCCCAGCTGCTGCACCGCCGAAAGAAGTTCACTCCCAGCCACATGCCCAGCGGTTGAATGCTAGCTTGGCAAAATTGCTAGCACTTCAACTGCTATCTTTTCAGTTGGTAGACTCTGCCCCCTTCCGTGAGTTTGTGGAATGTGCGGTTCCTCAGTGGCAGGTACCTACTTTTTCTCACGGAAGGCGATTCCAGCTCTCTACCGACATGTGGAATGCAATGTTCATGCCTCGCTGGACAGGGCGGTCAGTGGTGAGGTGCATATTACTGCTGACTCATGGTCCAGCAGGCATGGACAGGGACGTTACCTAAGTTTCACGGCGCATTGGGTGACTCTGCTGGCAGCTGGGAAGGATGCAGGACAAGGTGCATTAGTGTTGGAGGTTGTTCCGCCACCATGGCTCCAAAATGCCACTACTAATGATTCTGACACACCTCTCTCCTCCACCCCCTCCTCTTCTTCTTCCCCCATGGCCTCTTCCTGTGTTTTGTCCTCAGAACCAGCGGTGCTCCGTAGGCATTCAAGGGGCTACTCAAGTATGCAGGCCAAAAGATGCCATGCGGTGCTTGAGCTGGTGTGCTTGGGGGACAGGAGCCACACTGGGGCAGAGGTTCTGTCAGCTCTGCAGGGGCAAGTTCAGAGGTGGTTGACATCACGCCAACTTAAGGCAGGAATGGTGGTTTGCGACAATGGCACCAACCTCCTCTCTGCCCTCCGACAGGGACAAATGACTCATGTGCCCTGTTTGGCTCAAGTCTTTAACTTGGTGGTGCAGCGGTTCTTGGGCAGGTACCCAGGCTTACAGGATGTCCTGAGGCAGGCCAGGAAAGTCTGTGTGCATTTCCGCCGGTCATATAATGCCAGTGCTCGGCTGGCAAAGCTCCAAAAGGAATTTAACCTGCTCAAGAACCGCCTAATCTGTGACATGCCCACCAGGTGGAACTCAACGTTGGCCATGCTGCAGCAGCTGCACAGGCAGCAGATGGCCATCAATGAGTACCTGTGCGACTATGGCACCAGGACAGGGTCAGGGGAGCTTGGTTTTTTTCCTCAGGCCAGAGGGCCATGATCAGGGATGCATGCACTGTCCTGTCACCATTTGAAAAGGCCACGAGGATGGTGAGCAGTGACAGTGCATGCATCAGTGACACTGTCCCCCTTGTCCACCTGTTGGAGCATTGTTGAATAATGGACAGGGAACTTGAGGCAGAACAGAGGCAGGAAGGGGAGGACTTCCTTAGCTCTCAAGGCCCCCTTTATCCAGACAGTGTTCCTGCATGCCCACCGATCACACAGGAAGAGGAGGAGGAGGAGGATTGTGTCAGTATGGAGGTGGAGCCTGGCACTCAGCATCAGCAGCAGTCTTTAAGGGATCATTTACAGTCCCAAGAAACACATGGACTTGTACGTGGCTGGGAGGAGGTGGCTGCGGATCATGTCGTCCTTAGTGACATAGAGAACTCCGGACCGAATGTCTCAGCAAACCTATGCTGCATGGCCTCCCTGATCCTGCAAAGCCTGCGGAAGGATCCTCGTATTCGTGGTATCAAGGAGGGGGACCATTACTGGCTGGCAACCCTCCTTGATCCACGTTATAAGGGTAAGGTTGTGGACCTTATCTTGCCGTCTCAAAGGGAGCAGAGGATGAAACATCTTCGGGAGGCCTTGCAGAAAGGTCTGTGCAAGGCGTTCCCAGAGACTGGGAGGTTACAAACTCCTGTTTCTGGACAAAGTGTTGCTGAGGCTTCGGTCAGTCAAAGAAGGAGCGGTGGAGAAGGTGGCCATCTGACCGATGCGTTCAGACAATTTTTTAGTCCGCAGCCCCAAGGTATGATCGGTTCCAGCAACCATCGCCAGCGTCTGTTTTACATGGTGCAGAAATACCTAGGGGCAAGATCTGACTTGGACACCTTTCCCACCGAAAATCCTCTGGGTTACTGGGTCTTGAGGATGGATTACTGGCCAGAGCTTGCACAGTATGCAATTGAGCTACTGGCCTGTCCTGCATCCAGCGTTCTTTCGGAACGCACATTCAGTGCTGCTGGAGGCTTTGTAACCGATCACAGGGTGCGTCTGTCCACCGACTCGGTCGATCCACTGACCTTCATAAAAATGAATCAGTCTTGGATCACCACTAGCTACCAAGCACCTGATGCTGATGTAACCGAATACATTTTTTTGAAATGTCAGATCCCTTCAAAGACTGCCTATGCTGATGCTGAGTGACTATCCTGTTATACTGAGTAATTATCCTCTTCCTCCTCAATGATCATGATGATAGCTTGTAAGAACATTTTTGGTTCTGAGCGCCGCCAGTCCCCCCTCTAGTGCCTATGGCCCAATTTTTCAGCCCATGTTTAACAGGGGCATGTAATTACAATTTTTGATGCAATTCTTTGCAGCAGGGCTAGTTCCTGCGCTCCAACTAGAGTATCTGTGAGCAGTTTCAGTGTTGTGGCACCAGCACCAGTGCCTAAGGCCCAATTTTTCAGCTCCTGTTTAACAGGGGCGTGTAATTACAATTTTTAATGCAATTCTTTGCAGCAGGGCTAGTTCCTACGCTTGTACTAGAGTATCTGTGAGGGGTTGCAGTATTATGGCACCAGCACCAGTGCCTAAGACCCAATTTTTCAGCCCCTGTTTAACAGGGGCGTGTAATTACAATTTTTGATGCCATTCTTTGCAGCAGGGCTAGTTCCTGTGCTCCAACTAGAGTATCTGTGAGGGGTTCCGGTGTTGTGGCACCAGTGCCTAAGGCCCAATTTTTCAGCCCCTGTTCAACAGGGACATGTAATTTGAATTCTTGATCTAATATTTCACAGCAGGGCCCGTTTCTGCGCCCACCAAGAGTATCTGTGAGGACTTACATTGTTGTGGCACCAGCACCACCACCACCACCAAAGGCCCAATTTTTCTGCCCCTGATCAACAGGGGCATGTAATTACAATTCTTGATCTAATATTTCACAGCAGGGCCCTGTGAGGGCTTACGGTGTTGTGGCCACAACAACACCTAAGGCCCAAATTTCTGCTGAGTATATAGGGCAGGCCCCTACTTTCAAACATCCAACTTACAAACGACTCCTACTTGCAAACGGAAGGAGACAACAGGAAGTGAGATGAAATCTACCCCTAGGAAGGGAAATTCTTTCCTGTAAGAGTTAATATGGGAAAAACTTTTCTCCTTTCCAATGATGCTTTATCACCAATCCTTGTTTCACAAAAAACCCAAATTTTCAAAAAACATTTGTCATTGGGACAAAAAGTGAGGTGAAATCTTCTGAAGGGGAGCACAGACAGCAAAACAAATGTCACAGGGGTGATAACCCTTCCCTAGGTTTTCCAAAAAGCTTAAAATAGATTTTTTTGGCTGGAGCTAAACACGTTAAAAATGTACCAGTTCAAAATTACAAACAGATTCTACTTAACAACAAACCTAGCATCCCTGTCTTGTTTGCACCGCCTGTATACTGCTGTTCAGATTATATAGGGCCTGGGGGCCCCACACCTTTCCTTTTTTAATTTGGGTGCGGGGTTCCCCTTAATATCCAAACAAGACCCAAAGGGCCTGGTAATGGACTTGGGGGTACCCATGCCGTTTGTGTCACTGATTTTCATCCATATTGCCAGGAGCCGACATTACATTAAAGCCGCAAGCAGTTTTAAATGACTTTTTTTCCTTTAAAAATGACATTTTGTGCAGGGACTGTTCTAAGCACGGAAAACACGCGCCACTTTAGACACCCCCAGGTACAATATTTAAAGGAATATTTTACTTTTTTTTTACTTTAACCACTTCCCGCCCGGCCCATAGCAGATGACGGCTGGGCGGTGGTTCAGTCATCCTGACTGGGTGTCATATGACGTCCAGCAGGATAACATGCCGCCGCGCGCCCGGTGGAGGCTCTTTACCACGTGATCAGCCATGTCCAATCACGGCTGATCACAATGTCAATAGGAAGATCCGTTGACCGTCTGACAGACGTGAGTAGAGGAGAGCCGATCGGCGGCTTTCCTGACAGGGGGGTCTGCGCTGATTGTTTATCAGTGCAGCCCCCCCCAGATCACCACACTGGACCACCAGGGATCGCCACTAGGACCACTAGGGAAGGGGCAACATGTGGATGGCCAGGTATGTACCCCATGGCCATCCACATGTGCCCAATGTGCCCAGTCAATGCCCAATCTGTGCCAATCAGTGCCCACAGATGGGCACTGATTGGCACCATTATATAGCACTGATGCCCAGCAATGCCACCCTTAGGGGCATCAGTGCCATCAATCAGTGTCATCAGTGTCACCCATCAGTGTCCATCGGTGCCACCTGTCAGTGCCCATCCATGCCCATCAGTGCCCACCTATCTGTGCCCATCCGTGCCACCTATCAGTGCCACCAATAAGTACCCATTAGTGCCACCCATACGTACCCATCAATGCCACCTACAAATGCCCATCAGTGCCGCCGTATCAGTGCCCGTCAGTGCAGCCATATCAGTGCCCGTCATTGAAGAAGAAAACATACTTATTTCCAAAAAATTTTAACGGAAACAAAGAAAAACTTGTTTTTTTTTCAAAATTTTCGGTCTTTTTTTATTTGTTGCGCAAAAAATAAAAACCGCAGAGGTGATCAAATACCACCAAAAGAAAGCTCTATTTGTGGGAACAAAATGATAAAAAAATTGGTTTAGGTACAGTGTAGCATGACCACGCAATTGTCATTCAAATTGCGACAGCGCTGAAAGCTGAAAATTGGCCTGGGCGGGAAGGTGTCTAAGTGCCTGGTATTGAAGTGGTTAAGCATCATTAAAATCACTGCTCCCGAAAATACGTCTGTTTTTAAAAGTTTTTCTTCGCATTGATACATGTCCCCTGGGGCAGGACCCGGGTCCCCAAACCCTATTTGGGACAATACCATGCAAATTAGCCTTTAAAATTAGCACTTTTGATTCTGAACGTTCGAGTCCCATAGACGACAATGGGGTTCTAACGTTCGTGCAAATTTTCGGTCCATTCGCAGGTTCTGGTGTGAACCGAACCGGGGGGTGTTCGGCTCATCCCTACCGTCAGGTAAAAAGGCGCGCGGTCGCCAGTCACAGCACTCTCTAACAAACTATTTACTCTGGACTAAAGACAAGCATAAGATTTCCCAAGATGGCACCCGTCACTCTCCACAGGCATCTCCTGCTGCCACATGTGCTTCACCTGAAAAAAACTACTGCACAACAACAAAGTGAGCACCCTTCTCAACTTACTAAGGCAGACCTAGATGCTAGTTTATCTGCAATCTCTGATAAATTAGCCAACAAGATCAAGAGTGAACTGCACAAAACAACCAGCACACGAAAGCAGGAGATAGCCTCCCTGGGAGGAAGCACAGACATATTAGAAACTAAACATGACGAACTATCCCTCGCACACAATGACTTAAGGAAGGATTTTGTACTTTTAGCAGACAACTATTCCTATCTTCAATCCCAAGTTGAAGATTTGGACAACAGAAATCGCAGGAACAATTTAGGACTCCGTGGAATTCCAGAGTCAGTTACAGAATTAATGCTTGCTGCTTCCAAGCTGTTTCAATCTCTCCTTCCTGATACCCCTTCATCTTCTTTCATGTGTGACAGGATACATAGAGCCCCAAACCCCCTCCTGATAAACCACCAAGAGATATCATATTATGTATGAAAGATTTCATTACAAAGGAAAATATCCTGAGAGCCTCAAGAAACTCACACAATATAGAGTTAAATGGCACGAAGATTCAGATATTGCCTGATATCTCCCAAGCCACACTAGAGAGAAGACGCAAGATGAAAGAAATCACATCTATCCTGCAATCTGCCCATATAAGATACAGATGGGGATTTCCGTTTAAACTAACAGTGCCTCATAATGGAACCACATATACAGTCCTAAATGTCGCAGAAGGCAAAGATCTACTGGTCGAATTGGGGTTACTCGACCCAGAATTAAATCCAAGACCCCCTTCCACACCACACTCATCACCCATCTGGGCCACCCCATCTTCAAGACGAGACCAAAGAAGAGTAAGACAATCCCTAAGAAATGCGTTTCCCATAGAAGATACTACAAGCAAAAATGAAGACACAATCTCTTTTTTTTTCTTCCAACTTCAGCAATGAAAAAGTGAGAATTTGCAGAAAACAAACTTTTTCCATTGCTCTTTTCAAGTCACCAACAATGACTATAAGTTCATGAAAAGAACACCACAGAATTACCTCATTGGAACTTGAACCCCTTTTTTTTTTTTTTTTTTACCACCCCCCAAATTTTTTTCTTTTTAATCATTTTACGTCTTTCTCTTGCTAATTCTCTCAATCTTTCAATTTATAGGTTCTCCTATATGCTTTAAAGTTAAGGTTTAAGGGACATTTAACACAATAGCATGCTTGCTTTTTCAATCAGATAAAATAAGAAAAGGAGATATATTGAGACTCTCCGCCTCTGTTTGATCATCCCCCAGCTCACATTTGGAAGTCCCCACACGGTTTGGATGGCAATGATTTTAGTGTTTTCGACCCTCCTTTTTTTGGGTCCACCATGATTTGACTCCCTGTGTGAGTTTTGAACATTGTAGTCCTAGTTTATTTGTTTTTAGGCCAAACTGCTTTTTTCAGTTTGCTCTCCAGTTAATGAGTTATACAATTTTAAATATGAATAGAAAATGTTTTTAAAAGTTATCTTATACAAGAAGGTCAACCATAGCAAACCTACAGTTAAGATTGATATATATAATGATGCTATATACAAGTGACAAAATATACTATAGAGAAAAACAGATTGATCTCTTTCACAGGTCATATAAAAATCCTAATGATGACATTGATGATGAAACTAATATTTTTACATCTTTTTGCGTGTGTGCCTTGCCCTGGGTCTCGTGAGCTTTTTCTATCACCCTATATCTATCACTGTTACCCATCACATAATCAATGGGACTTAGGGTGATATCTCACAATGCCCAGGGCATTAATTCACCTCATAAAAGGAAAAAAGCTTTCCGTCACTACAAGAGATTGGGGGCTGACATTATTCTGTTGCAGGAAACTCACTTTGCAACAGACAAACACCCTAAATTTTTTGACAAGTGTTACAGTCAATTCTATTGCACAACGTATAATACCAAATCCAGGGGCGCAGCAATCTTTGTAAGGAACTCAGTGGTATTTGAAACCCAAAGTGTCTTTAAAGACTCAGACAGTCAATATTTAATCTTAAAAGGTTCAATAAAAGGACGCTTGGTCGCTATTGCTTCAGTATATGCTCCCAATGAAGCACAAACAGCTTTTTTTCGAAATTCTTAGATAAATTCCACTCCACACATTTAATAGTAGGGGGTGATTTCAAACTAGCTGCACATTCAGCACTAGATAGAAGCAGAGTAGTCCCATCCTCTAAAGCATTCCCCAAATCAATAAATCGATCACTATACAATCACCAACTAGTAGATACATGGAGAGCTCACAATGTAGGTATCAAAGCTTACACATTCTACTCTCAACCACATGATAGCTTTGCACGGCTGGAATTTTATTTTTTGTACCCCAATCCTATTAGCCAATTCCTCAAAAGCGAAGATCCACCCATGTCCCCTGGTCAGACCACCATATAGTCTCCTTCAATACCTCACATATAGTACTAGCAACCACAACACACAAATGGCGAATAAATGATTCCCTGCTAACTGACCCAACAGTCACTCAACAAATCTTATCTCACCTGGAACAATACACTGCAATTACACTTAACATAGCTCTAGACATGCCACCTACAACTATATGGATGGCACACAAAGCAGTTATGAGAGGCCATTTGATAAATATCGCCTCAACCAAAAACAAATCCAAACTTGCTGATATAAGATCTCTTACAAAAGAACTAGATCTCTTGTATCACAGAAACAACCAAAACCCCTCCAGCAATCTTTTTAAACAAATTCAAGAAAAACGCACAGCCTTAGACTCATTACTTACATAAGACGCAGAAAAAGCCCTCAGATGGTCTAAAGCTAGATTTTTACTTAATAGCAATTCATACTCTACTATGTTTGCCAGAAAACGAAATCAAACTACAAAACCTCCCCACACCTATAAATTAAGGAATTCAGCAGGCAATTTGGTATCCCATCCCAAAGGAGTTATGAACATATTTTTAGACTGCTATAAAAAGCTTCTCTCCACTCCTCAATCATCACCTAAACAATCCTCCCTTCATTAGCTTAATGATATTACACTACCCAGTCTCTCTAACCAACAGATAGAAACCCTTAATGCTCCATGCTCAGACATAGAAATTAATAGAATTATAAGCTTGTTAAAAACCTCTACGGCCCCAGGCCCTGATGGTTTCTCCACATCCTATTATAAAAAAATTGCCTCCACATTAACCCCACACCTTACAAAATTATATAATCATATCCTACAAGGAAACCAATTCCCATCAGAAATGCTTCTAGCTAACATGTCCCTTCTTCCCAAATCAAATAAAGATCATTCCACTCTACAAGACTATCGCCCAATTTCAGTCATTGATAATGATCTTAAAATATTTAGCTGTATGCTATCCGATAGATTAGCTATTAATATTAGTTAGTTATTTCCCCATTAATGGATCCAGAACAAACAGGATTCATCCCGAATAGACAAATAACAGATAACATAAGACTAACTACAAACATCATCCAAGACACTAACCTACACTCCAAACCTACACTCCTACTCAGTCTTGATATCCACAAAGCCTTCAACAGCGTTAGCTGGTCATACTTAGACACACTGTTCCCTAGATACGGCATAAACAGTGAATTCCTACATGGTTTCAAAGCCCTTTACCATAACCCCCAAACGCGCATCAAACTCCCCGGCAACAATTCTGACTTTTCCCTTTAAACAGGGGTACCAGGCAAGGATGCCCACTTTCCCCACTCCTCTTTGCCCTGGCAATAGAGCCCCTTGCCCGTGCGATCAGAAACAAAACAGGTATCAAAGGATACACTAAAAGATCCAAAGAATTCAAACTAAGCCTTTATGCAGATGACGTCCTTCTTTTTTTAAGAGACCCCCTTATCTCCCTACCAAATCTGACTAAAACACTAGACATTTTTCATGACCTGACTGGTTTAAGTGTAAACTTGTCTAAATGCTCAGCCCTACCCATCTATATTCCATCAGCCATAATATCAACCCTCAAAGACAAATTTCTATTCAGTTGGCGCACTGATTCATTTAGATACCTAGGAATCCATATTACGCCCTCATACAAAACCCTATTCCATGCAAACTATCCACTATCCTATTAACAACATCAAGAATATAAATAAACTATGGTCATCATACCAAATATCATTCTTGGGAAGAATATTTGGTAGAGCTCTTCCCCTAAAAGTGCCTAAAAATACATTAGACTCTCTCCAAAGAGAAATCAATAAATTCATTTGGCAAAACAAAAAACCTAGGTTTAGCTACTCCTTAATGTTTAGGCCCCAACTAAAAGGAGGTCTAAATATCCCAAACTTATGGCTATATTACCTATCAGCCAGATTCACCCAACTATTACAATGGTATGCCCCAGCCTCTCAGCAGACTTTTTCGGTCGAAAATCTGACGGACTTTAGATTTGGAACGTTTCAAATCTTTACGTTGGAACTCTGCCGGCCCCGGTTCCTGTCAAAAAGTCAGCTCGTCTGTATGCTAGTCCAATGGACAAAAACTGACGCTAGGGCAGCTATTGGCTACTGGCTATCAACTTCCTTATTTTAGTCCGGTCGTACGTCATCACGTACGAATCCGTCGGACTTTGGTGTGATCGTGTGTAGGCAAGTCCGTTCGTTGGGAAAGTCCGTTGGAAGTTGCGGCATTACCCATAACAGTACATTTCACTCTTTCACTGAACTACAAGCAAAATATGATCTTGCACCTACAGAACATGAAAATTATGCAAAGAAAAAACACTTCTACCAAAAATACTACTCACTCACTCTCCCTACCCCCAATACAGATTTATATTTCCCCCCCACGAGACAAAGGATTAATTTCCAAAATTTATAAAAATCGAAACAAATTCAATACAGGAGTTCCCCGAGTTGCGAACCCTCGACTTGCGAACGACTCCTACTTACGAACGGGAGGTGGCATCGGCGGGCACATTGGAAAACATCGGAAAACAGCGGAAAACATCAGAAACCGGCATCGGAAACAGTAGGAAACATCGGGAAACAGCTGAAAACTTTGGAAAACCTGTGTTTTTGCCATTCTGCGCGAGCGCTTCCGACTTACGAACAAATCTGACTTAAGAACAAACGGGCAGTCCCTAACCCGTTCGTAACTCGGGGACTGCCTGTATGCCTGAAAAATCACACCCCATGCTATAATGGGAATCAGACCTAAATGTATCATTCTCCCCTGAACAATGGAATACCATATTTGAAAACCTACACAAATGCACCAAAACAACCACCACCAGAGAATCTGCCACCAAACTGCTTTACAGATGGCATCTCACCCCTGCCAAACTCAACTCATTCTACCCATCAACATCCCCCCTCTGTTTCAGGGGCTGCCCTATACATGGGACACTACTACATATATTCTGGGATTGCAGCTATCTAAAAAACATTTGTCACAATGCAAGTCTCATGATTGAACGAATCTCAGGCAGAAAGATCCCACTAACATCCCAAATATGTCTTTTATTCTCCCCCATACAAGATATACCAATAGCCAGTTCCGGACTAATCCACATCCTATTTAGCTCTATCCACTGGACCATTGCTTTCAACTGTCGTTCATCCAACGCCCCATGGCCTAAGGTTCTTAACCGTATGGCGAACATCAAATTATCAGAAAGAATACATCATACACTATACGACACCATGCATATTTAACAAAAAAAAATGGATTCTATGGGAAACCTCACTACTGGTTTGATGTCCACTTCTGTTATTTTATTTAAGCAATTCTATGGATCCTTTCCCACAAATGCAATATGGGTTTATAATTCAATATATGTATTTTCTCATATGATATGTCAACACTCATATATAATGTATAATCAAAATGACTCTCTCACTTGTACATTCTCTACCACTGTAAATATCTTGTATCATGACTTTATTCATAATAAAAATTGTTGTAAACAAAAAAAATAAAAATATGTAGCAGAATACATATCGGCCTAAAATGTATGAAGAAATTATATTTTTTTACATTTTTTTTATTGGATATGTTTTATAGCAGAAAGTAAAAAATACTGTTTTTTTTTTTTTAAATTGTCAGTCTGTTTTTGTTTATAGCGCAAAAAATAAAAAACCCAGCGGTGATCAAATACCACCAGAAGAAAGCTCTATTTGTGGGTGGGAAAAATTACATAAATTTAATGTGGGAACAGTGTTGCATGACCACGCAATTGTCAGTTAAAGTAATGCAGGGCCTGGTCATGAAGGGAATAAATCTTCTAGGGGTCAAGTGGATAACAGAGTAGAGTGGGGCTCTACAATAGTGATGTCATACTAAACTCAATGTGTACCCTTTGGAAATGGGTGAATGCAATATATATTGATGGTTACCACAAAAAAAATGATGTCTATAGGACAGTAAGTCTTTCTTTGCGCCACTTATGTATCCTGAATGTACTGGAAGGAGAGGGCGTTATAAACAATTTTTTCCCAAAAACAGAAAATTGAACACAAATACAAATATTTGTGTGGCCGTGGTATGTCTGTAAGCTCCTCTAAACAAGCTAGTATGTATAATGCATTCTAATAGCATGATAGTAATATTAGAAACTTAATAGACCCCAGTTAACCATTATACATGCTTATTTCATTTTTACTTTGAAGTTTGTACATCCTTAATCCAGGATTGACTGAGCGAGCTGTTAAACGCAATGCACAGACAGACGAATGACAAAAAACCCTTGGTATTAAATGGGATTGTCAGCTAAAGGGCTGAGCCCGTTACTAGAGGACATAAACGTTCTCTTTATAAGAGGTCTTGGTTTAAGATAAAACATTTTGGACTTGAAAAACATTATGTAAATTTAAGCAGAACTATACAATTATATAAATAAATTACTTTATTACAGTAAACCAGGGCTTGACAAATCCCAGGTGCCAGGTCACTGTGGTAACTAGAAATTGTGTTCTGGCACCTGGGCTTATGTCAGCCTATTCACTGTCGAAGGGATGCACAATTTGTTATCGCCAGATGCCCGGGACATGCAGTTGTTGGCGCTGGGCAGGTAGCCCTACTAAATAAGCCAGATGAAAATGCCCCACGACATACCCAGACCTAATTTACTTATATTCCTAGCTGCCAAAATCTCCATAGTGACAGCGTGGAAAAGCCCTGTTATAGACAATGCATTAATGAAACGGAAACTCACGTGGATCATGTTGAATGAAAAAATGAGTATCCTACGAAATACACAATCCATCCTCAATAAATAATGGCCCCCTTGGCTTGCTTATTTACAGGTCCCGGACGAACGAGACTGACATTATGAATGATGGTCGATGAAGGATCCCTGAACGGATTTCGCTCTTTTTTCTTCTCCTCTTCTTAGCTTTTCTTTTGTTCTCCCGATTCTTGCCAGCCTTGGCATCATGCTCTAATAGCATTCTTTTTTCTCTTTTCTTACCACTTTAATACCGGGCACTTGCGTCCCTTCCTGCCCAGGACAATTTTTAGCTTTCAGAACTGTCACACTTTGAATGACAATTGCGCTGTCATGCAACACTGTACCCAAACTAAATTTTTATCATTTTCTTCCCACAAATAGAGCTTTCTTTTGGTGGTATTTGATCACCACTGGAGTTTTTATTTTTTTGCTAAACACACAAAAAAAGACAAAATTTTGATTAAAAAAAGTTTTTCTTTGTTTCGGTTATAAAATTTTGTTTTCTCCTTCACTGACAGGCACTGATGAGGCGGCACTGATGGGCACTGATGAGTTGGCACTGAAAAGGTGGCACTGATGGGCACTGATGAGGAGACACTGCTATGTAGATTGATGGGCACCGATAGGTGGCACTGATATGCAGCACTGATGGGCACCAATAGGTGGCACTGATATGCAGCACTGATGGGCACTGATAGGTGGCACTTATGGGCACTGATAGGTTGCACTAATCGGCACTGATAGGTGGCACTAATGGGCACTGACAGGTGGCACTGATGGGCACTGACAAGCGGCTGTGATGGGTACTGACAAGCGGCTGTGATGGGTACTGACAGGCGGCTGTGATGGGCACTGACAGGCAGCACTGATTGGCACTGATAGACAGTACTGATTGGCACTGATGGGCAGCACTGATGATGAGGTACTGATGAGGTTCTGACAGGTGTTACTGTAGGGCACTGATTGGCAATGTGATGGGCACTGGCTGGCACTGTGGTGGGCACTAATTGGCACTGGTTGGCACTTTATTGGGCACTGACAGGTGATCCTGAGGAGGCACTGACTAGCAGCTGATGGGCACCTTTTTGGCAGCTGTGGTGGCACATCTGATGGGGCTGTGCTGATAATCAATGTGCTGATTATCAGCAAAGACCCCCCCTTTGACAGGGAGAGCCGCCGATTGGCTCTCCCTGTCAGCACGAACCGAGGAATGCCTGGTTCACGCGATGATCATTTGTGATTGGTCACAGCTGATCACGTGGTAAGAAGACTCTGTCAGAGGCTTCTTACCATGATCAGAGATGCGGCGTGTCAGACTGACTTGCCGCACTAGCAATCACCAAGGGCGCGAGCTAGCTGTTTTCCTGCTGGATGCTATATGATGCCCAGTCAGGATAACAGAACCACTTCCCGGCCGTCACTCTGCTATAGGCCAGGCGGGAAGTGGTTAAGTTACTTATGTTTACAATGTTTACAATTGGGGGATTGGAGTCCCTCATATGGGACCGTTATGTTACTTGGCAATGGGAAGTACTTTGGAAGCTATAAGCACAGGATAAAGGCTTTTTCATTTTGTAGGCCTATTTTCAGTGATTACACTTTAGTGAAGTCTCGACCTCAAGATCCTTATGGGGTTTTTTTCATACTATAGTTAACTGGGTGGGGGTCTGGACGGCTACATCCCAGTGTTCATGATGCTTTTGATGTTTCATATTCAGTTTATAGCTCAATTTTTGCCTTCTCTGCCTACATGTGTTTGTGCCCATGTGTTCACCTGTGGCCTTATGGAAGACCTAACCCGATTGCCAAGATTTTCTTTTGTTGTGTTTCAAATAAAATGCTTAAATGAAAAGTAAAAGAAAAAAAAGGATAATGTTGTAGTTTTGGCTTCTAGAATATGGCTGCCACAGTAATGGAGGTGTTGGATGGTTCCGTGTTTGGTTTCCCTTTTCCTCCCAATCTAGAAGTGTGCACCTCTTCCCCCACACGCAGCTATTTTCAAAAATTCAATTGTCAGTAAAGTGCCTTGTATACAATTATATTTGGATGATGCAATTGTATATGGCCCAACTTTGGATCATCTCGAAAGGTACTGTAAAATTGTTCTAAATCACATTGAATCTGCAGAAATGAAAATTATTTTCTCCAAATGCTGCTTTAGTCTATCTCAGTTGTCATTACTGGGTCACAGTATACCATAAGAGGTATTGGTGCTTGGTCCTGAGCAGGGATGAGCTTCGAGTTCAAGTCGAACCCATGTTCGACTCGAACATCGCATGTTCGACTGTTCATCGAATTTCGAACGTTATGGGCCGTTCACGCCAAATTCGAGTGGCACGTTACAGCCCATAATTCACTGCGGCATCGCAGTTTATTG
Organism: Lithobates clamitans; assembly: GCA_037952925.1. Lineage (NCBI taxonomy): Eukaryota > Metazoa > Chordata > Amphibia > Anura > Ranidae > Lithobates > Lithobates clamitans. The sequence continues at coordinate 5,176,870 of JBBGZY010000833.1, read as the reverse complement.
CTGGCTGATGATTGGCCAAATATGCACTATGAACCGCATGCTTGGCCAATCACAGCGCGGTCTGTACAGAGCCGTAATTGGCCAAAGCCAGGGTGACTTTGGCCAATTATGGCTCAGGGGGTTTAGTACACGCCCCACACTATATAAGGCTGCCTGCGTGGTGGCCTTGTGTAGTGTGTTGCGGCAGCGGCAGAGAGATAGACATAGAGACAGTGTCATTTGATTTAAGTTAGTAGGCAGGCGAGTCAGTTAGCTGCACTTACAGTGTATTGTGTATATATATGCATCCTAGTTGTTGTGTATGTATATATATATATATATATATATATATATATATATATACACACACTGTATTCAGTTTAGATATCCGTTCCTGTTATTCTCTTTCTACTGACAGGCAGGCAGGTGTTTTTACAGTATTTACGGCTACCTGAAGAAAATTGCTGGTGTTCTTCTGATCCTATTAGTCCTATTAGCTACAGTATTTACAGTTAATGTAGTGCATCCTCTGCACAGTGTGCACCTAAAGCTACCTGAAGAAAATTGGTGGTGTTCTTCTGATCCTATTAATACCGCAGGCAGCTGAAGTATTTACAGTTAGTGCAGTGCGTCCTCTGCACAGTGGGCACCTAAAGCTACCTGAAGAAAAGTGGTGGTGTTCTTTTGATCCTATTAGTACCGCAGGCAGCTGCAGTATTTACAGTTAGTGTAGTGCGTTCGCTGCACAGTGTGCACCTAAAGCTACCTGAAGAAAATTGGTGGTGTTCTTCTGATCCGATTAGTACCGCATGCAGCTGCAGTATTTACAGTTAGTGTAGTGCGTCCTCTGCACAGTGTGCACCTAAAGCTACCTGAAGAAAATTGGTGGTGTTTTTCTGATCCTATTAGTACCGCAGGCAGCTGCAGTATTTACAGTTAGTGTAGTGCGTCCTCTGCACAGTGTGCACCTAAAGCTACCTGAAGAAAATTGGTGGTGTTCTTCTGATCCCATTAGTACCGCAGGCAGCTGAAGTATTTACAGTTAGTGTAGTGCGTCCACTGCACAGTGCGCACCTTAAGCTACCTGAAGAAAATTGATGGTGTTCTTCTGATCCTATTAGTACCGCAGGCAGCTGAAGTATTTACAGTTAGTGTAGTGCGTCCTCTGCACAGTGGGCACCTAAAGCTACCTGAAGAAAAGTGGTGGTGTTCTTCTGATCCTATTAGTACCGCAGGCAGCTGCAGTATTTACAGTTAGTGTAGTGCGTCCTCTGCACAGTGGGCACCTAAAGCTACCTGAAGAAAAGTGGTGGTGTTCTTCTGATCCTATTAGTACCGCAGGCAGCTGCAGAATTTACAGTTAGTGTAGTGCGTCCTCTGCACAGTGTGCACCTAAAGCTACCTAAAGAAAATTGGTGGTGTTCTTCTGATCCTATTAATACCGCAGGCAGCTGCAGTATTTAGAGTCAGTGTAGTGCGTCCTCTGCACAGTGTGCACCTAAAGCTGCTTGAAGACAATTGCTGTAGTTCTCATCCTATTAATACCACAGGCAGCTGCAGTATTTACAGTTAGTGTACTGTGTCCTCTGCACAGTGTGCACCTAAAGCTACCTGAAGAAAATTGGTGGTGTTCTTCTGATGCTATTAGTACCACAGACAGGCAGCTACAGTATTTACAGTTAGTGTACTGTGTCCTCTGCACAGTGTGCACCTAAAGCTACCTGAAGAAAATTGGTGGTGTTCTTCTGATACTATTAGTACCACAGCCAGGCAGCTGCAGTATTTACAGTTATTGTACTGCGTCCTCTGCACAGCGTGCACCTAAAGCTACCTGAAGACAATTGCTGTTGTTCTGATCCTATTAATACCACAGGCAGGCAGCTGCAGTATTTACAGTTAGTGTACTGTGTCCTCTGCACAGTGTGCACCTAAAGCTACCTGAAGAAAATTGGTGGTGTTCTTCTGATCCTATTAGTACCACAGGCAGGCAGCTGCAGTATTTACATTTAGTCTACTGCGTCCTCTGCACAGTGTGCACCTAAAGCTACCTGAAGACAATTGCTGGAGTTCTCATACTAATAATACTACAGGCAGGCTTTTGATTCTGCTAGCTGCAGTATCAGTATATATATATATATACATCCCAGCTTTGTGCAGCTACATCTCACTGCAGGCCATTAGTATGTCTGGAAGGCCAACAAGGAGAGTCAGACAGTCACAAGCCAATAAAAGAGGGCAAGCAGGCTCTGTGTCAAGAGGCAACAGTGCTGGTCGTGGAGACAGTGCATCCTCATCAGCACGTGACCGTGGGACACGCTTGTCCTTTTTTTCAGCATCTGGCCGTATTGAACCGCAACATGTGGAAGACTTGGTCGAGTGGATGACCAAGCCGTCCTCATCCTCCTCATCCTCTCTCACCCAGGCTCAGGGTACTTTGTCTGGCAAAGCAGCTGCCAACGCGTCCTCTTCCTTCGGCTCAATGGCATCAGTCACTCCTTCCCTAGTCCCACCATGTCCTCCTGAGGAGTCCCCCGAACTGTTTGACCACAGTGTTGGGTACATGCTCCAGGAGGATGCCCAGCATTTTGAAGGCTCCGATGATGGTACCCAGGTAGAGGAAGGCAGTAACGTGAGCCCAGAGAGAGGGGGTGCCCAAGAAGGACAGCAATTTGGCAGTCATGTTCCCCCAGCTGCAGCATACTGCCAGCTTTGCTCCAGTGATGAGGAGGGAGGGGATGATGAGGTCACTGACTCCACGTGGGTGCCTGATAGGAGAGAGGAGGAGGAGGCACATCTCCAAGGAGGCAGTATGCCCCCCAGGGGCCAGCTTAAGGGCAGCACACTGACTGCATCACACTGCAGAGCTCCGCATGTGCAGGGCGCTGCTGTCTGTGCGTGTTATTCAAAAGTTCTTTAGTGTGGGCCTTTTTTGAGACGAGTGCATCAGATCCCACCACTGCTATTTGCAACATATGTCTCAAGCGTATCTCGCGTGGCCAAAACATCACCACTTGGGCACCACATACTTGACCAGAACATATGTTGACCTGCCATGCAAATCGTTGGCAAGCGTACCTAAAAGACATCACCACATACACACCAAAGAACAAAGGGGACCTCTCCTTGCTCCTCATCAGCTGGGATCGCCAACCCCACTATACCTTCAGTCCTCTCTGAAACCTGCACTGAGAGGAATGAAGGTGTAGAATTAGGTGAGTCACAGCCAAGTACTTGCGGGCAATCTGCTATTGGTACACCGACGTCAGATTGTACCAGGCAAATTTCCCTGCCCCAGCTGCTGCACCGCCGAAAGAAGTTCACTCCCAGCCATCCACATGCCCAGCGGTTGAATGCTAACTTGGCTAATTTGCTAGCACTTCAACTGCTGCCTTTTCAGTTGGTAGACTCTGCCCCCTTCCGTGAGTTTGTGGAATGTGCGGTTCCTCAGTGGCAGGTTTCCAAACGCCACTTTTTCTCATGGAAGGCGATTCCGGCTCTCTACTGGCATGTGGAAGGCAATGTCTTGGCCTCGCTGGACAGGGCGGTCAGCGGCCGGTAAGGTGCATATTACCACTGACTCATGGTCCAGCAGGCATGGACAGGGACGTTACCTATCTTTCACCGCACACTGGGTTACTCTTCTGGCAGCTGGGAAGGATGCAGGACAGGGTGCAGTAGCGTTGGAGGTTGTTCTGCCACCACGCTTCCAAAATTCTACTAGTGGTGATTCTGCCACACCTCTCTCCTGCACCCCCTCCTCTTCTTCTTCCTCCATGGCCTCTTCCTGTGCTGATTTGTCCTCGGAACCAGCGGTGCTCAGTAAGCGTTCAAGTAGCTACGCAAGCACGCAGGCAAAAAGATGCCATGCGGTGCTTGAGCTAGTGTGCTTTGGGGACAGGAGCCACACTGGGGCAGAGATTCTGTCAACTCTGCAGGGGCAGGTTCAGAGGTGGTTGATGCCACACCAGCTTAAGACAGGTATGGTGGTTTGCGACAATGGCACCAACCTCCTCTCCGCCCTCCGACAGGGACAACTGACCCATGTGCCCTGTTTGGCTCACGCCCTTAACTTGGTGGTGCAGCGGTTCTTGGGCAGGTACCCGGGCTTACAGGATGTACTGAGGCAGGCCAGGAAAGTCTGTGTGCATTTCCGCCGGTCATAAAATGCCAGTGCTCGGCCAGGGTACCTTGTTTTTTTTTTCCCACGCCAGTGGGCTATGATCAGGGATGCATGCACTGCCCTGTCACCATTTGAGGAGGCCACGAGGATGGTGAGCAGTGACAGTGCATGCATCAGTGACACTGTCCATCTTGTCCCCCTGTTGGAGCACACGCTGCGTGGAATAATGGACAGGGCACTTGAGGAAGAGGAGGACTTCCTTACCTCTTAAGGCCCCCTTTATCCAGACAGTGTTCCTGCGTACCCGCCGATCACACAGGAAAAGGACGAGGAGGAGGAGGCTTGTGTCAGCATGGAGGTGGAGCCTGGCACTCAGCATCAGCAGCAGTCGTCAAACGATCATTTACAGTCCGAAGAAACCGATGGACTTGTACATGGCTGGGAGGAAGTGGCTGTGGATCATGTCGTCCTTAGTGACCCAGAGGACTCTGGATCGAATGCCTCAGCAAACCTACGCTACATGGCCTCCCTAAACCTGCAAAGCCTGCAGAAGGATCCTCGTATTAGTGGTATCAAGGGGAGGGATCATTACTGGCTGGCAACCCTCCTTGATCCATGTTACAAGGGTAAGGTTGCGGACCTTATCTTGCCGTCGCAGAGGGAGCAGAGGATGAAACATCTTCGGGAGGCCTTGCAGAAAGGTTTGTACAACGCGTTTCCAGAGCCTGGGAGGCTACAACTTCCTGGTCCTCGTGGACAATGTGTTGCTGAGGCTTCGGTCAGTCACAAAAGGAGCGGTGGAGAAGGTGGCCGTCTGACCGATGCGTTCAGACAATTTTTTAGTCCGCAGCCCCAAGGTCTGATCGGTTCCAGCAACCATCGCCAGCGTCTGATTCACATGGTGCAGGATTACCTAGGGGCAAGATCAGACTTGGACATCTTTCCTCCCGAAAATCGTCTGGGTTACTGGGTCTTGAGGATGGATCACAGTATGTAATTGAGCTACTGGCCTGTCCTGCATCCAGTGTTCTTTCAGAACACACATTCAGTTCTGCTGGAGGCTTTGTAACCGATTACAGGGAGCGTCTGTCCACCGAATCGGTCGATCGGCTGACCTTCATAGAAATGAATCAGTCTTGGATCACCAGCTACCAAGCACCTGATGCTGATGTAACCAATTGATTTTTTTTTTAATGTGAGACCCCTTTAAGACTGCCTATGCTGATGCTGAGTGACTATCCTGTTATGCTGAGTGACAATCCTCTTCCTCCTCAATTTTAATGCTGATAGCTTGTAAGAACATTTTTGGTTCTGGGCACCGCCACCAGTGGACAAGGCCCAATTCTTCTGCCCCTGTTTAACAGGGGCATGTAAGTACAATTTTTGATGCAATACTTTGCAGCAGGGCTCATTCCTGCACTCCAACTATAGTATCTGTGAGGGGTTGCAGTGTTGTGGCACCAGCACCAGTGCCCAAGGTCCAATTTTTCAGCCCCTGTTTGACAGGGGTGTATAATTACAATTTTTGATGCAATACTTTGCAGCAGGGCTCATTCCTGGGCTCCAACTATAGCATCTGTGAGGGGTTGCAGTGTTGTGGCAATTTTTCTGCCCCTGTTTAACAGGGGCGTGTAATTACAATTTTTGATGCAATACTTTGCAGCAGGACTCATTCCTGCACTCCAACTAGAGTATCTGTGAGGGGTTGCAGTGTTGTGGCACCAGTGCCTAAGGCCCAATTTTTCTGCCCCTGTTCAACAGGGACATGTAATTACAATTCTTGATCCAATATTTCACAGCAGGGCCCATTCCTGCGCCCAACAAGAGTAACTGTGAGGGCTTACAGTGTTGTGGCAACACCACCACCACAACCACCAAAGGCCCAATTTTTCTGCCCCTGTTCAACAGGTGCATGTAATTACAATTCTTGGTATAATATTTCACAGCAGGGCCTGTTCCAGCGCCCACCAAGAGTAACTGTGAGGACTTACAGTGTTGTGGCACCAGCACCACCACCACCAAAGGCCCAATTTTTCTGCCACTGTTCAACAATGGCATGTAATTACAATTCTTGATCTAATATTTCACAGCACGGCCCGTTCCTGCGTCCACCAAGAGTAACTGTGAGGGCTTACAGTGTTGTGGCAAAACCAACACCTAAGGCTCCAATTTCTGCAGAGTATATAGGGAAGGCCCCTACATTCAAACATCCAACTTACAAACGACTCCTACTTGCAAACGGAAGGAGACAACAGGAAGTAAGATGAAATCTACCCCTAGTTAGGGATATTCTCTCCTGTAAGAGTTAATATGGGAAAAACGTGCCTCTTCTAAACTGATGCTTTATCACCAATCCTTGTTTCACTAAAAACCCCAAATTTTCAAAAAACATTGATCATTGGGACAGAAAGTGAGGTGCAATCTTCTGAAGAGGTGCACAGACAGCAAAACAAATGTTACAGGGGTGATAACCCTTCCCTATGTTTTCCAAAAAGCTTAAAAATAGATATTTTGGCTGGAGCTACACTTTGAAAATGTACCAGTTCAAAATTACAAACAGATTCTACTTAACAACAAACCTACAGTCCCTGTCTTGTTTGCACCGCCTGTATACTGCTGTTCAGAGTATATAGGGCCTGGGGGCCCCACGCCTTTCCTTTTTTTCATCTGGGTGCGGGGTTCCCCTTAATATCCATACAAGACCCAAAGGGCCTGGTAATGAACTGGGGGGTGGGGGGTACCCATGCCGTTTGTCTTACTAATTTTCATCCATATTGCCTTGACCCGACATTACATTAAAGCCGCAAGAAGTTTTAAATGACTTTTATTCCTTAAAAAATGTTATTTTGTGCAAGAACTGTTCTAAGCATGGGAAACACGCACCACTTTACAGGCGATATATAGACACCTCCCAGGTACAATATTTAAAGGAATATTTAACTTTTTTTTTTTTCACTTTAAGCATCATTAAAATCACTGCTCCGGAAAAAAACGGCCGTTTTTAAAACTTTTTTTTGCATTAATACATGTCCCCTGGGGCAGGACCCGAGTCCCCAAACCCTTTTTTGGACAATAACTTGCATATTAGCCTTTAAAATTAGCACTTTTGATTTTGAATGTTCGAGTCCCATAGACTTTAATGGGGTTCTAAAGTTTGCGCAAACTTTCGCTCCATTCGCAGGCTCTGGTGCGAACCGAACCGGGGGGGGGGGGTGTTCGGCTCATCCCTAGTCCTGAGCATGTCAAAGCTTTCAGATCTTATTTGCTTACTTAGGTCTAACTTCATGTTATTCCAAATGTGTTCCCTATTTTGCCTCAGTTGTGGAACCATTGTGAGCATTACTTTGTGGAAATGTAAGCATGATGTGGTCAGGGACTGTCCAGCAGAGCTTAGAAACAAGTAAATAGCTTGAAAGCAGTCCAGCACTGGCATTAATTGATCATTTTCTACCTACTATTTTTACTACCGGTGCTTCAATCTATGGCCTTGGTGCATCTCTTACACGGAGTCATAAGGACCAGGTTGAGAAAACTGTTGCTTTTGTCGCCTCAACCTTTACAGATGCAGAACAAAATGATTCTATTGTAGAAAAGGCCCTAATGTGTTTGGACAACAGAAAAATGGAGGACATAACTGTTGGGGAGACAGATTATCTTCTGGACTAGAACTACATTGCTTATCACAAAGGGACAAGGGCAAGCAGGGATGTTTTATCTAGACAGTACAATACCATCTGTGTCTGAAAAATGTTATTGCTGACTGTTTTTCAAGGTTACCTCCAGGCGAGGATGTTGCAGTTGTTGCATTTACTGACATAGATACAGTTACGACATCTATGTTTACACAAGCTTGTCTTGTATGACCAGTACCGGTACAATTGCTGGACATTCAACAAAACAAAGGAGGATTAAACCAAACCCTGTTCTACAACCTTACTGCAGCATTAATTGATGATTATATTGTAGTTATATATTTATAGTACTACCAGTCAACTATACTGGCAGCCAGGCAGTACTAAATGCCATACAAACTTGTGTTACTTGTAATGACAAATCTGCTGTCACACATACATCACCTCTCCAGTCAGTGGCATTTCCTGATTATGCATGGAGCAAGTTTGATATTGATATGTGATATTGATATTGATATTTTTCTCTACAGTCTTCCGCAGGTAAGATAACCAAAAGAAACTAGTGTCTAACAGTGGACCACAGGTACTTATATACGAAACAAAAACACACTCACAAAGTGTAGCTTCTCTAATGGGTGTTTACAGAGGGTAACTTCCTATATAGTACAAGAATAGTAGAGGTTTTTAAAAGTTTTTAAATATTTATTGAGGAAAATATATAAAAAAGGATCATCATAACCTAACAGTAATACATAAATAAAATGGATGCATACAATTGAGGAAAATTAATATACATGGAACAATGACCAATTGTAACGATAAAGTTGATTGAACAACAATAACCATAAGACCTGACGTTTCGAGGTGAAAAGGGGGTTGACCTCTTCTTCAAGGGTAGCAACAATTGGTCAGGATAATTTTTTTCATCTAAAAAGTTACAAAGCAGAACTGGAGTAAGTAGACAAAAAATGAGACATCTTCATCAGTATCAACAGTGAGTATAGAATTTGCATCACATAAATCATCCACAATAGTATAATTACAACATTTGTTCATTTGATGAATATATAAAATACTAACCACTCAAGTTCACATAGGGGTTTCCTTGACATTCTCTGCATCCAGCAAGAACTATATGACCCATCACAGCTCCACTGTGTCAGAAGGTTAACACAGTCAGAGCCTGTCAGTATCGGTGCGTCCCGGTGCGCCTGCACGGTAGAGCTACACATCAGCACGTACGGGCACACGATCGGCGGTTACGAGCGCGTGACCCGAACGGGTTAGCACACGTGGGCACACGAACGCATGCACGTACAGCGGGACGTCCCCTTTGTGGGCCTATATAAAGGCAGCTATGCCTTGTGCTCATTGCTGGTTTGTCTTCTCAGCTTCCAGTGTTCCCGTTTATCCTCTGCATACCTGTTCCTGCCTATTGTGACCCGGACCGTTTGACTACTCTGCTTATGCTCTCTCCAGTGTTTGACCCTCAGCTTGATTAAGGACTTCTCTGCTTATCTTCTCTCCAGTGTTTGACCCCCAGCTTGATTAACGACTCTTCTGCTGATCCTCTCTCCAGTGTTTGACCCTCGGCCTGCTAAACGGACTTGTCTTGCTTAAACCTGTACTACGATTACCCGGTGTTTGACCCTCGGCCTGCTCAAAGGACTTGCCTTGCTTCAACCTGTGCTTGCTACCACGATTACCCGGTGTTTGACCCTCGGCCTGCTAAAGGACTTGTTTTGCTTAACCCTGTGCTTCTCCTCAGCTCTGTTCCTGGTTCCAGGTCAAGTGTTGGAGTCCCTGCCAGCCTTCTCTCCAACTTAGCAACCAGTCCATGCTACACGGGTTCTACACGTCTAGTGACACCTTGGTGACCTGCACACCTGCTGGCAACCCGTGCCTCTCCGTGCCTGATACCCTCTGTACCACCTTCAGGGGTATCTCGCACCTAGTTGCTAGGGGAGCCGCTCTCAGCATTCCAGCCTTGGTGAGTACCTGACAGTACAAACCAGCCATGTCAGAGGCCGACAGAGCCGGCTCTCCCCTCGAGGCCCTCTGCCAGCAGGTTACAGCCCTTACACAGGCTGTCCAGAGACTGCAGGATGGATATTTCCAAATTGAGGGTCGCCTTCCACACCTAACAACTTCCTCAGCTCCCCCGGAAGCACCTTCAGCTTCATGCAGTGGGATTTCTTCTTCCCAAAACCAAGTCAACCCAGTCATGATGACCATCCCTGAACCTAGGGTTCCCATTCCAGAATGGTTTTCCGGAATTCGAAAGAAATTCAGAGCCTTCAAAAACGCTTGTCAGCTTTACTTGGCCCTTCAACCCAGGACTTTCCATTCTGAAGCTGTAAAAGTGGGGTTTGTCATTTCGCTTTTGTCAGAAGAACCCCAAGCCTGGGCCCATAACCTTTTAGAACAGAAAAGCTCCCTGTTGGATACGGTAGAAACTTTTTTCAATGCTATGGCACAGCTGTATGATGACCCACAACGCACTGCCACAGCTGAGTCCATCTTACACACCCTGACCCAGGGAAAGAGACCAGTGGAAGACTACACCGTTGAATTCCGGAAATGGTCTGGGGACACCAACTGGAATGAGGCTGCTTTAAAGTACCAGTATCGCCAAGGTCTATCAGAAAATTTAAAAGATGAATTGGCTCGGATGGATACTCCTTCCTCCCTGGAAGAATTAATACAACTAGCAATTAAGCTTGACAGACGCCTGCGTGAACGCCGCTCTGAACGCTTCCAGTCCTCACGACCAACCTGGATGTTACCTCGCATTCCTCCTGTTCCCGCACCTTCTGCCGTACCTTCCTCTTCCTCGGACCACGAACCTATGCAGTTGGGATTGGTATGTTCTCCACTCACCCCTGATGAAAGACTCCGCCGGCGCCAAGCCAACCTTTGCCTTTATTGTGGGGAGGCCGGTCATTTCTTACGCAACTGCCCCGTGAGACCCAGTAAGTGCCAGCAACAGTACACTGTGAACTTTCAAGTTACCGGCTCTACCCAATCTCACTTTGTCCTTCCGGTCTCATTACAGGTGGCGGAAGAGGAGGCTCGGCTGCTGGCCATCATTGACTCCGGAGCATGCAGTTGTTTCCTGGATGCATCTCTGGCTCACACCCTGCATATTCCCCTCCAAGATAAGAAGCAACCTCTGCAGATACATCTAGCCGACGGATCCCTACCATGTTCGGGACTTGTTACTCAAGAACCAAACCTATTCTCACCTCCACAGACTCTGGCCACCAAGAATTCCTTTGCTTTAACATCATCAGCTCACCTATGTTCCCTGTTATCCTGGGTTTCCCCTGCTTACAAGCTCATGACCCTCAAATCACTTGGTCCAAGAAAGAAATCCTCTTCTCACCTATGTACTGCTCTCAACATTGTTTCGTGCCTACCACCAGCACACCAGCCTCTTGTTTGGCCCTTCAGTCAATACCAGATAATCTTCAGCATGTCCCTGCAGTATACCATGAATTTCTGGACATTTTTGATAAAAAAAAAGGCCAACAGCTTACCACCTCATCGCTCCTATGATTGTCCCATTGACCTTTTACCTGGATCCGAGATTCCTTTTGGTCGCATATTTCCACTATCTGAGATTGAGTTAGAAGCGCTTCGTTCCTATATTGACGAAAACCTGGAGAAGAAGTTCATCCGCCCTTCCTCTTCTCCAGCTGGGGCGGGTATCTTTTTTGTTGAAAAAAAGGATGGATCTTTAAGGCCCTGTGTGGACTATAGAGAACTTAATAAGATCACTGTGAAGAATAGATACCCGTTGCCTCTCATCTCTGAACTATTCCAGCGCTTCAGAACTGCCCAAGTGTTTACCAAACTAGACCTACGGGGAGCATACAATCTCGTTCGGATACGTGCCGGGGATGAGTGGAAAACAGCCTTTAGATCCAGGGGGCACTTTGAATATCTTGTGATGCCTTTTGGACTCTGCAACGCCCCGGCCACGTTCCAACACCTAGTCAACGACATTTTCCGTGAGTACCTAGATAACTTTGTGATTGTATATCTTGATGATATTTTGATTTTCTCCACCTCACTAGAAGTACATCGCACCCATGTAAAGAAGGTACTCTCAGTTCTCAGGAAACATGGCCTATTCTTAAAAGGGGGGAAATGTAAATTTGAAAAGACCACCATCCAGTTCCTTGGGTTCATCATCTCCACAAAAGGGGTTGCAATGGACCCACAAAAGGTTAGAACCATCCAAGAGTGGCCAGCTCCTTCAGATAAAAAGGGAATCCAGTGGTTTGTTGGCTTTGCCAATTTTTACCGCAGGTTCATTAGAGGATTCTCTTCAATCATTTCTTCCATTACTCGACTCACCCGCCAGCAAGCCAAGTTTCAATGGCCCCAACAAGCACAAGAAGCCTTTAATAAATTGAAAGATCTTTTTACATCGGCTCCTATTCTACAACACCCATATCCAGCTTTATCATATGTACTGGAAGTAGATGCCTCCGAATCAGCGACAGGTGCAATCCTGTCCCAACGTAGCGGTCCGAAGGCCCTTCTTCATCCAGTTGCCTTTGCTTCTCACAAATTAAGCCCACCTGAAAGGAACTATGACGTCGGTGACCGAGAACTACTGGCTATAAAATTTGCTCTGGAGGAGTGGAGGTACTTGCTGGAGGGTGCGTCCCAACCCATAATGATCTTTACTGATCATCGGAATCTGGAATATCTCCGAACGGCCAAGCGACTCCGACCTCGACAAGCCCCATGGGCATTATTTTTCTCCAGATTTAATTTTCACATCTCCTACCGACCGGGTTCCAAGAACGGAAAAGCGGATGCACTCTCCCGAATGTTTCCAGAAGTCAATGAGGCAACTGAGCCTGGAACTATCTTATCCCCACATAACTTCCTTCTTATCCAGCCTGATCTCAAAACTGCCATTAAAGAGGCATCCAGCCAATGCACAGAACCTGAAGTACCCTCATTAAGGAAGAGAGATGGCTTACTGTGGGCCCAAAATAAAATATTTGTTCCTTCTCCAGTGAGACTGCAAGTATTACAGAACTTCCATGACCATAAGTTGGCAGGGCACTTTGGAATCCAGAAAACCTCAGAATTAGTTCATCGCTCCTACTGGTGGCCAGGTTGGAGTCAGGACTGTAAAAACTATGTCCAATCCTGTATTACGTGTCAACGTAACAAAGGGTCGATCACTAAGGCTTGGGGGTTCCTGAGACCTTTGCCTGTCCCTGAACGTCCATGGAAGGAGGTCTCTATGGACTTCATTGTAGAACTTCCCCCCTCTGAAAAATTTACTACCATCTTAGTGGTGGTTGACCGCCTCTATAAGATGGCACACTTCCTGCCCATGATGGGCACCCCTTCTGCTCTGGCTACAGCAAACATTTTTATCAAAGAAATCGTGAGGCTTCATGGTGTTCCCCACAACATCGTATCAGACAGAGGTATCCAATTTACCTCAAAATTTTGGAAGGACCTCTGCAGATCCCTTGAAATAAAGACCTCACTCTCCTCAGCATACCACCCGCAAAGCAACGGGCAAACAGAAAGAACAAATCAAACTCTGGAACAATATCTCCGTTGTTTCTGCTCTGGTTCCCAAGATAACTGGTCCACCCTCCTTCCGTGTGCGGAATTTGCTTACAACAATTCCACTCATTCCGCCATCAACCAAACACCTTTTTGGGCTAATTACGGCTTCCATTCCTGCTTCTTGCCAGATTCTTTTCAAAATATTTATTGGATTTTTCAAAAAAGAAGTCATATATCGTACATTCACTGAGTCATAAATGCACATTGGTCATATCACATACAGTTAGACCCCTGTGGGGTAGGTATTACAAAAAGAAGAAGTATCACAATCGAAACACAGACAATAAAAGAAAAAAAATAATAAGTGTGAAGGGTTAGGTTCCGGCCTGTGGTTTTAACAGATAATCTAAAGGAACAATACCATTTACCATAGGAAAGGAGCTAAAGAGAGGATAAATCTCTGGGCTAACCAAGGGGCGGCTGTAGGCGGCCACGGGGGTTCCGTCGGCACCCCAAAAGGGAACTCACTGTGACCGGCGAAACCTCCATTAGCCCCCCCCCCCGCCGCCCTGTAAACATTGCTGAAAAATAAACAACCAGCTAGAGAACAACATTATAGTATTAGAGCCCCTTATAGCCGGAACCAACAGGGAATAAGAGTGATACTAAGACCATCTGACTGTCTTATTCCAACAGGGAATAAGAGTGATACTAAGACCATCGGACTGTCTGTGGTTCGGAACTTTACGACAGCTGAAAAGCGAGAAAGAAAAGAGTGTAGAAAAGAGAGGGGAGGGAGGGAGAAAGAAGAGAGGAAAGGGAGCCAGCCCGCGGGGAGGCGCCCCGCAACCCCGTAGCAATCAGCTGAGTTGTGGTTGCACACCCGGAATCAGGGAGATGCCAACGAAACTTGCCCAGGGTTCCCAAGTAGCCTCAAACCGGTCCACTGAGTTGTCGAGAATGCTAGCCAGCTTCTCTTGGGCCATGATCCAGGAAATTTTCCGGATCGTCGCCTTAAGGGATACTTTGGGTTTCTTCCAAGCCTTGGCTATGGTGAGCTTAGCGCCCAGAAAAATAAAATGTATGAGTTTGCTGGCAAGCTTCGGGACCCTGGGCAAATTGTCATTTAGGAGAGCCATCGAAGGTGTTTTCGGGATATGGACCTTGGTGATTTTCTTTATCAGGAGGAAGATCTTATTCCAGAATGTCCTCAATCTTGGGCACTCCCAGAATATATGGACCAGTGTGCCCCTAAGTAAACATCCTCTAAAACAACCAGGGTCAGCCGAAGGGAACATCTTGGCTAATCTGTCAGGAGGTAGATACCACCTGGTAAAAACCTTAAGACTAGACTCTATCATGGAAATGTTCTTAATGCCCCTGTATGCCCTGAAAAAGGTGGTCCTCCATTTATCAAGATCCCACTGCATAGACAGGTCTGCTTCCCACGCGAGCATATATGGGGTCTTGGTTGACTGATTGGCGAGTGACTGATATATGACGGAGATGCCTCCCCTCTGCTGAGAAGACCCGCCGCACCAGAGTTCGTAAGGCGTGAATGAGTGGGGGGCCAATTTTGCCTCCCCGTTGTGGGCAAGGAAGTGGCGGATTTGGTGAAATCTGAATCTCTCCGAGGTAGGCATCTCCAATTTGCTCACACAAAAGGCCAGGGTAATAGGGCCTAAACTCGTATAGAAGTGTCCGATCCGGTACAACCCCTTATCCAACCACCAACGGAATGCTTTGATGTCTAGACCTGGAACGAAGTCCGGGTTATTAAATATGTGAGCAAGTGGGTGGCAACTGGAGATCAAGCTCCGATTGTTTCTTAGAGAGTCCCATAATTTAAAGGTTTGAAAAAGAGTTGGTGAGAGAATCGGGGGGCGTTTTCTAGGAGGGACCCACATTAGGAAGTCTAGGGTGTATGATGGTACAGCCTGTCTCTCTATTTGGATCCAATCTGGTTTTTCTGTCTTCCCATACACTATTGAAAACTGGGCGAGTCTAGCCGCTTGATAGTACCAGAAAAGTTGAGGGAGACCTAAGCCCCCCTGAGATCTAGACAAGTATAAGGTATTTTGTTGGAGTCTGTGCCCCTTGTCTCCCCAGATAAACTTGATGATTTTCCTTTGGAATGTAGTAAGATGGTCTTTTACAATGCTTATCGGGAGGGCCCTGAAAAGGTAGAGGAGTCTAGGTAGTAAGGTCATTTTAATTGCATGAACTCTACCTAGCCAAGAGATCCCTCCCTTAGCCCAATTGCCTAGGTCTGACTCCAGTTTGCGGTAAATGTGAGGGAAGTTGGCCGAATAGAGTAGCTCTGTTTTCGCGGTGAGCCTGATCCCTAAATAGTCAATAAAAGTGTCGCTCCATCTAAACTCAAAGGCATTCTGGAGGGAGGAGACCACATGTGGTTTGAGGGAAATGTTCAGTGCGGATGATTTGGAGTAGTTTACCTGTAGGCCCGATATCCGTGAGAACTCCTTTAGGAGTTTGCACAGATTTGGTAGGGAAGTGATTGGTGATGTAATGAATAAGAGCATATCATCGGCGAAGAGCCCGCATTTGTGGATTTGTTCGCCACATTTCACCCCAGAAATATTGGGATCCGATCTGACTGCGATTGCAAGGGTTTCAATCGCAATGGCGAAAATTAAGGGGGATAGAGGGCAGCCCTGTCTAGTCCCTCTTGCTATAGATAGAGGTTTGGAGTAATGGCCTTGTAAGCGGATTATTGCTCTTGGGGTGGAGTATAAGGCTTTTAGTGTCCCAAGAAACCTAGGGCCGAATCCCCATTTCTCCAGTAAGGAGAAAAGATAAGGCCACTCGATAGAATCGAAGGCCTTATGGAGGTCCAAGGAGAGGAGGAAACCTTCCTGTTTCGGTCCCCCTTCCCAATTCGATTGGAGGATGGAAACAATGTCTATTGCTCTTCTAATTTGGTCTGGTCCCTGTCTCCCTGGTATGAAACCAACCTGGTCCTTGTGTATAAAGAGATTAATAAAAGATGAGAGGCGGTTGGCCAGGATTTTGGTGAGGATTTTGAGGTCATTATTAATCAGGGAGATCGGCCTGTAATTTTCAACTTCCTCGTGATTTTTGTTGGGTTTGGGGATGACCGAGATAAATGCAGTATTAAGTTGTGTGTCGAGGGGATTACCTGTTTTAATGGAATTGAAAAATTTAGCCAGGTACGGAGCTAGGATTTCTCCATATTGTTTGTAGTAAGGGACCGAGAGGCCATCTGGCCCTGGGGCCGATCCGGGCTTTAAGCCTTTTATAACTGTCCTTACCTCCTCTACTGAAAAGGCTCCTTCCATTAGGTCTCTGCAATCTGTGGAGATCGAAGGGATCTGCAGATTGTCTAGAAAGGCCGTGGTTAAAGGGCCCTTCCCTGATTGTGGGGATTTGTAGAGATTTTCATAGAAGTCATGGAAGGCTGACATTATTTTACTGGGGTTCGCCGTTGGGGGATGACCTGCGATTCTAAGTTTAGGGAAAGAAGAGGATCGGAATCTCGGGGTGAGTTTGGAGGCTAGCATTGAGCCGAATCTGTCCTTTTGGCAATAAAATTTGGCTCCACTCCACCTGATGTTTTTCTCTGCTTTGGCCGTTAAGGTGAGGTTCAGCTCAAGTCTAGTCGCGTCTAACCTTTCTAAAAGGACCCTGTTCGGGTGTTTTTTGTGTTCAGCTTTTAATGTGAGGAATGTTTTTTCAAGTCGTTGAATATCTATTAAGCGCTCCTTTTTGTATTGAGTCGCGATCCTGATTAGGGTGCCTCTGATGGTTGCCTTGTGGGCAGCCCACAGGGTCTCTGGGGAGATATTGTCTATGTCATTCAGGGTAAAGTATTCTTTAATGGAGTCTGCTATCTCCTTACAGTAGCGGGGGTCAGAGAGCAGGGATTCGTTTAGTCGCCAGTAGGAGCCACCTCGTCCCGAGATGACGTTTCTCAGGGTAAGGAGGACCAAAGAATGGTCCGACCAGGCTGTGTCCAATATTGTGGCTTTTTTGGAGAGGGGAATTAATGAGGAAGGAATCAGTATGTGGTCAATCCTGGCGTAAGATTGGTGGGGGGCGGAGAAGTGAGTGTAGTCCCTACTTCTGGGGTTTAGTTCCCTCCAGATGTCTATAAGACCATGAGTATGTAGCAGTTTAGCTATTTTAGTGCTTAATTTCGTGGGGCGCGTGAGCTGGTCCTTGGGGGGTTTAGTTTTGTCCAAGCTCTGGTCAAACGTCACATTAGAGTCTCCTCCCATAATGACCTTCCCTTCCAGAAGGGGTTCTATTGTACCGAGGAGTCCCTGGAAGAAGGATGCTTGACCCTTATTCGGGGCGTAGTATGAGATGATTGTGTATAGAACTCCTTCCAGGGTCCCCTTCACCACTAGAAATCTTCCCTCCGGATCCTTATAATCTGAAATATAGGAGAATTTGCTATTCTTGGAAAATAGGATTGCCACCCCCTTAGTCTTGTTAGGGGCATTCGCTAGGAAGAAGGATGGATAGTACGAGTGGAGGAACTTTGGGGTGTACCGGATGGGAAAGTGAGTCTCTTGAAGAAGAACTACATCGAGTCTTAAGGATTTATAGTGATCCAAGGCCAGTCTCCTTTTTCTAGGTGAATTTAGTCCCTGGACATTGTGAGAGGCCACCTTGAGATCAGTTCCTAGAGTAAGTGCGTCAGACATCTGAGCAGAGGGGAGGGGGACTCAAGATCAAGCAGTCACTCACCAATGGAAGTCTTCCATGCATTTCGGGGCAAGATACGTATTGGGCGTCTTCTGTGTTTATCTCTGGGGGGCGCGAGGCTCCTACCCGCAGGACGGCTGGAAAAAAGAAGGGGGGTGAGAGGAGATAAAGAAAAGAAAAAGGACAAACAGACATATAAGAGCAATAATAGTAACAACATGGGTCTCAAAATATGACCCTTGGGATCTTGTGGAAAATTTCCCACAACAAACCCAAAACAAATCTTCAGTCCAGCTGGGAGGCCGACTGAAGTCCCAAGTCCAAAGGACACTGAGGTTCTTTGGAAATGAGAGGAGGCACATGGTATCCACGCCGGACCCTATCTTTATCACTGTAAAACATGGAAACATACACACTAACGTTAAAGTGCAACTGAAATAAAATTCAAACAGCCCTTAACTCATGGCACTACTTGCCAGGTTAAGTGGTACTATACCTTAATATTTAAATGAAAAAGGAGAACACCCCACCCGCCTCAGCACTTCCACCCCCCTCCCGACCCCAAATATGAGATGTCAGGGATCCTGGATGACCCTGGTTCTACTTTGTAGAGGGAGAAAAAAAAAAAATGTACTTTGGGTCATCATTAGCTAGACATATGAGTAATCTTGCCCTAAACTAGAGCGGGGCTAGGAACCAAAATCCCATTATTACTAAAACCAATCTACAGTCCGCTTATGCCTAAAGTCCCGGCAATCCGAACTTCTTCCGGGGAGCGTCTGAGTCCGCTGGACAGTTCCGCTGAAGGGAAGAATGTAGAAAATCTGGTGATGGCCGGGTACTTTCTATTCCCTGTGGGGGGGGTTTTCGTTGTGGAAAAATAGTGCTATGAAGTGCATTGAGGGGTGTAGTTCTGTTGATGGGCTTATCAAGCCTTTGAGCCGTGGTGGGGTGTGGAGCTACAGCTCCGGCAACTGTGTGGACCAGCACCCCGAACAAAAGTCCCTGCTGGGACATAGAAAGGAGAAGAGGCCAGCCTGGCCTTATGATGGTTTTCCCTCCTTGCTCCTCTTGGACGTATTCTTATTCCATAAGGGGGAGACAGGACTGCCTGGTGGGGGGCGTTTTGTCGAGCCTGATGAGGATGCAGAAAAGTCCATTGGGGCTTCCTGTGAGATGAGTTTAAGGGAAAGAAGCAGTTTTTCACCTTCTGGGAAGCTGGAAAAGGAGTGGGTTTTACCCTGCAGCGTGAATTTGACTGCGAAAGGGAAGGTCCAGCGATATTTAACGTCCCTTTGTGATAGGTTCAAGAGAAGAGGTTTCAGGGTTCTGCGTCTCTGGATAGTGGAGGGTGCTAAATCCGCGAAAATCTGGATCTGATGGCCCCGGTGTTGCAGTTTGGGGTTCTGACGGGATTGTCGCATGACTTCCTCCTTGGTCGCAAAAAAGTGTGGTTTCACAATTATGTCTCTGGGTGAGCCGTCTTGTCTGGGGGGACCGAGGGATCTGTGAGCCCTGTCTAATTCGAGACGCTGGGAGGGGATATTAGGAATGATTTCAGAGATAATGTCCTGAACCGTGGAGGGAATATCCGTGAAGGTTTCAGGGAGGCCTCTAATTCTGAAATTATATCTCCTGGACCTGTTCTCGAGTTCGTCTATCCTGGAGAGGGCCACATCTAGTTGTTCCTGTACAGACTGAAGGTGGGCTGCATTTTGGTTCGTTTTGGAGACCGTGCACTCCACTTTTTCCTCTATTGCTTCTATTCTCGAGCCTATATTTGATAGGTCAGCTTTGATAGTGTTAGTGATCTGGTGTGCTGTGGTGGCCAGACCTTTCTCCAGCAATGAGGAGAATTTAAGAAACATTTCTTCTTGCATTTGGGTTAAGTCATTTAATGAAAAGCCTGAGGGCTGATGAGCTACCCCTGAGAGCTGGGCCTGTATGGGGAGGGCCTGGGGAGACATCTCCTGGAGCGCCATGTTTGTGGAGCCTGTGGAGGCCTTTGCAGCGGCCCGAGGTTTCTGGGAGCTTTGATGGGGAGTCTGAAGGGCAGGTGAGGGCCCCTGTGTAGCCTGGGCATAAGTGAGAGTCGGTGGGGTAAGTACTGGCCTGTGTTCCGGAGCCTTGGGGTGCTGAGCCGCGTGTGGCTGTGTGGATTCCGTGCTGGCGGCCATCTTGGGAATCCCGTCCGCTCCCGCCGTATCGAAAAGCGGGCCGAGATCTCTCCTCACCGGGGGGCCGGACATCTCCGCTGGCTCCTCGGAGGGTCCCTGACACGGGAGAGTTAGCTGGAAGCGGCGGGGAGGGCTGTATTCGCCGTAGTGCGGCTCTGCGGTCCGGGGTGGAGCGGAGCTCCTGGCTCAAGCAGCCATATTGGAACTCCCGCGCATGCGCTACCGCTTCTTGCCAGATTCTTTCCCTGAAGTGTCAACCCCTGCAGTACAAGACCGGATTAACTTTATCCAAACCAATTTTTTACAGATCCAGGAAACCATGAAAAAGGCTCAAGACAGTTACGAGAAGTACTATAACAGAGGGAGAAGACCAAACCCAAATTTCAAGATTGGGGACAAGGTATGGCTATCTGCTATTAATCTTAGACTGCCCTGTCCATCCCGCAAACTAGGTCCAAGGTTCATTGGCTCTTTTGAAATTAAGAAAGTGGTGAACCCTGTGGCTTTCGAATTAGCCCTTCCGGTCACATATAAGATACATCCGGTATTCCATGCATCTTTATTGAAGCCAGTGGTCCCTAGCCCTTTTTCTGGAAGAATGGAACCACCACTTCCTCCAATTGAAATTGAAGGTGAAATGGAGTATGAAGTGGAGGCAATAATGGACTGTAGAAAAAGGGGGGGACAGATCCAATATCTTATTAAATGGAAAGGATACCCTCCAGAAGATAACTCCTGGAAACCGTCCAGCAACTTACACGCCCCTCGTTTAATACGTAATTTTCACAGAAGACAACCAGGAATCTTGCCCAGATTGGGCATCCGGAGGCTGCCCTTTGGGAGGGGGCACTGTCGGAGGGTTAACACAGTCAGAGCCTGTCAGTATCGGCGCATCCTGGTGCGCCTGCGCGGTAGAGCTACACATCAGCACGTACGGGCACACGATCAGCTGGGTACGAGCGTGTGACACGAACGGGTTAGCACACGTGGGCACACGAACGCATGCACGTACAGCGGGACGTCCCCTTGGCGGGCCTATATAAAGGCAGCTATGCCTTGTGCTCATTGCTGGTTTGTCTTCTCAGCTTCCAGTGTTCCCGTTTATCCTCTGCATACCTGTTCCTGCCTATTGTGACCCGGACCGTTTGACTACTCTGCTTATCCTCTCTACAGTGTTTGACCCTCGGCTTGATTAAGGACTTCTCTGCTTATCTTCTCTCCAGTGTTTGACCCCCGGCTTGATTAACGACTCTTCTGCTGATCCTCTCTCCAGTGTTTGACCCTCGGCCTGCTAAACGGACTTGTCTTGCTTAAACCTGTACTACGATTACCCGGTGTTTGACCCTCGGCCTGCTCAAAGGACTTTCCTTGCTTCAACCTGTGCTTGCTACCACGATTACCCGGTGTTTGACCCTCGGCCTGCTAAAGGACTTGTTTTGCTTAACCCTGTGCTTCTCCTCAGCTCTGTTCCTGGTTCCAGGTCAAGTATTGGAGTCCCTGCCAGCCTTCTCTCCAGCTTAGCAACCAGTCCATGCTACACGGGTTCTACACGTCTAGTGACACCTTGGTGACCTGCACACCTGCTGGCAACCCGTGCCTCTCCGTGCCTGATACCCTCTGTACCACCTTCAGGGGTATCTCGCACCTAGTTGCTAGGGGAGCCGCTCTCAGCATTCCGGCCTTGGTGAGTACCTGACACACTGGGGCCCAAGACCAGAAAACAGAAAGAAGTACAAAAAAAAAGAAAAAGTATTGGCATAAGGCGCAGAGACTGAAATCCCAGAATGGGCGGAAAAAATCAAGGGCTGCAGTAACTCCACAAAGGGCACCCCCGAAGACCAACACAGTCGACCCTTAGGGATGGAACATGCCAGTGCCCATAAACAGGGGCTGACTGGTCATGAACCCGAGGTCACTGAAATAAAAATAATGAAGCATTTAGTAATAGGTTTTCAGCAGGAGCCTAATTTTATTAGATCATTTCAAACCGGGCTCCATAGCGGATAATGCAAAGCATAAGTTAGTATGGGCTTCAGAAACATACCTAAAAAGCTTAGTTTCTAGTGTATGGAGTCACAGAGCCAGAACCTTAGAGCCAGGAGGGGAAGGACACGCCACAAATATCAATCCCACGGTTGTTTGTAGGAAGCGTGGTGGTCACACAAGGAGTATCAAAGGGGAGTCATCTAAAGTTGTAGAGCACATAAAGGAAAAGGCAAAGTATATGAGTATATAAGCAAAATGTACGCCTAATGGCTCAAAGACACAGAGGCATCCTAACACAAGAAGTGGAGAGGTTTACCTTCCAGCCTGTCATTCCTTGGCAACAGTCTGTGGAGTGTTGGGAACAGCTGTGAGTCTTAAAGCTCAGAAGCTTAAATGCAGCCGGCTCTAATTGGGGAGAGTCCGTGATAGGTTCTCCAGGGTAGTGGGCGGTCAGAGAAGGGGAAGACGTGCAGCCTCCATGTGGATGCCCCCCAAGCACAGCGGTGTGCGGTGCCACTCCCCCCAGCACGCCCCTAGATGGAAAAGCATCCTATTAGGACGTTCGTGGGCGTGTCTACGACACGGGGCTCCGTACTAGACAAAGCCGTCGTGACGTAGGGTATGCCGTTGCGCGCCGGAGTCTCGCGGCGCAGAACTGGCGTGTCCGTCGGCATGGTAACCATGTCAACAGACTGCCAGGAAAGAGGGGGGCCTAATGCGTCCGAAGGGGTGCAAAGCGGCCCCCCGTGCGCCAAGTGGAGGGCCATGCAGCAACTGAAAAGAAGTGAGAAGAAAAGAGGAACTTATATAGTATTAAACAGGTACTTATATAGTGCTGGAAATTTACACAGCGCTTTACATATGTATTGTACATTTGAATCCTTCCTGCCCTCAAGGACCTTACAAACTACGTTCCTAACTCACAGCTTGAGAGATTTAGAGATTCAACAGAAGACTTCCAATTGCAAATCGAATAGGGAAATCTTGTAAAGAGTTTACTACAGAAATCTTACATGTCTGTCTACTGAACAGCTAGACATAAAAATACACAAGCACCACATGGCAGACAAAACTTCATGTTGCAGACATACAGTATAACTCCCACATAGTTCAGTGCCTCTTAAATCATAAGTTCCTAAAAGTGTTAAAGATCAACAAGATAAAAACATTTAAACTGATTGGAAACATGGTGTGAGAGAAGTACACTTTAAGCCTGGTTCTCTAGTTTGAGAAACTGGTTCGTAGGGACAATCCAAATTTACCAATCCACTTAGTGTGACAAGTCAACAAGGACCTTACACCTATGATCTGCTTGATGAAGGTATATGTAATGGCAGTCAACTTGCATCTGTTAGGTAGGACTTTACAGAAGTTTAAAGGCATTGAAAAATGCCCTATTCCTATGGATAACAACTAAACTGGACCCATTGCCAAGAGCCTATAGTCAGGGAGAGTCAGCGAGGGACCACTCATGAGGCCTGGGACTTCTGGAACAGCTGACAGCCAAGTGCATGGAACCAGGACTACTACCTAGTAGGAGTGGTGAACCAAACTACACATCCTAAACTCCTGCCACACACAGTTAATTCTACGACTGCTCTTACCTAGCAGCTCATCTATCATTCATCACCCACACTCTGAAAGGGACAGTGCACCACCTACAGAAGGTTCCCACCAAAAGCCAGCTGCTATTGACTAATTAGGCACCTTGTACTTTCCAGGGTACCCCTTATTAGGCACACAGGAATCACTATTATTGTGTTAGCAGGATTCCTGTTATAGGCCAGTGTTCATTTTATCTAGTTTTGCAGCTTTGAAAAGTGTTCTGTTGTTGTTTGCCAATCCAAACACTATTTATCTGCCTTGATATAACACATTTATTCAATTTACTATTCGTTTGTTGGTGGCTTACTTTCTGTGTGCTGGTATAGAGTGCAGGTATACTAGTATAGGTATATAGAGTGCAGGTAACACTTAAAGCGGAAGTAAACCCATCCATAAAACAGTTTCATTTCTGGCACGTGCCGGAAATGTAACACTCCCATTGGTTGTGCTCTCAACCAAACTGTCAAACCATCCAATGTCTGGTGTCATAACTGATCACATGTGCAGCATCATGGTAGTTGTAGATCAAGCAGAGGCAAAGATGGCAGCTTCCTTGGCTGAAAAAGATAGAGGGGTTTACCCACAGTTTCAGTCACACAGGTGTGAGTGAATCTCAAACCATAACCATGTGTGTCAGTGGTGCTTAAGCAGTTTACTGAGCTACGCAAATATTACAGTATATGATGTAATTAAAATGCATAATACTGTTTTGTGATTATATGTCTTTACAATGTGTGTCTTTTCTTCTACTACTAGAATATGTAGTGTTCATACCTCTGGCCTGTAAAGTTCCGTTCAGTTGTAAAATGTATAATACTTTCTAAACTCGTGCACATGTTTTATAGAAGCTTCAACTTGTTAATAAAAGCACTCCATAACTACTCTGCTCCCCAGACTACAGGACACAACAGTAATGGCACAGAGTCCACTTAGCAACCATTTGCTTTCTGTGCCTCCCTGAAAAGTGTAATTTACTACATGCTGTGTATAAAAATACATGGGTATCTCCTGACAGATATTATTACAAAATTTTTAATTTTGAAAAATATAAGGACATGAACAAAACACACACATTTAAAATCATCCCAGTTGCCTTCAATATCCAATAAACATCATATCATGACCATCAAAGGTCTTTTACACATTATGTATGTCTTGGAGATAAAAGCAACAAAAAATTAGAAAATATGCAAATGGGGGACTTATCCAACATAAGAATCATCCACAAATTAAATGCAAATAATTTTCATGATGTTTCATAACAGCTCAATATATGGCCATGAAAGGATATATCTTATGCCTAAAGTATTTCACTTTTGCACAATAATTTACCAGATATTGAATGTACAAGATGTCCCAAGCGTTTAAGAGGAAGAGATACAGCTATAATCATGTATAATCCTGGATATCAAGTTTATACACATAAAATGATGTTGTAACTGCTTGAATCAACCTCCCTCACACTTGGAATATCATTAAAAGAGAAGTATAGCTGTCAGGGAAGTCGTCCGCAGAGTACAGCTGATGCTCTCAGGCGCACACCTGTGCGCAGGCGCCTGCAGGGTATTCACAGAACAGCCACGGGCGCATCAGTAAATGCGCATGTGCATGCGGGAGCGTGTGCGCGCGCACGCCTGTCATCAGAAATGGCGCCAGGCGGCCTATTTAAACACAGACTCAGTACTGGCTGGTTGCTGCTTGGTCTACAGCGTGTACCTGAATTCTTGTTTCCTGTGTGGACTCCTGATTACCGTTCCGGCCTGCTACCTGACTTCTCTCCTGCCTGCTGTTTGTACCTGATCTGCCTACCTGCTGCCAAACCTGCCTGTGACCTGACTACTCTCCTGCCTGCTGTTGTACCTGATCTGCCTACCTGCTGCCAAACCTGCCTGTGACCTGACTTCTCTCCTGCCTGCTGTTGGTACCTGATCTGCCTAGCCATTGCCAAATCTGCCTGTGACCTAACTACGTTCCTGCCAGCTGTGACATCTGATCTGTCTCTCTGCTGCTGAGACCTGCCAGTGATCCAGCTACGCTCTTGTCTGCTACCAGTCAAGTCCAGCTGCCCACCTGTGTGTTCCTGGCAACTACCTACACAGACTTCAGGACTTCCCTTAGGCACCCTTACTCCACTATGCTCCAGCGCCAGCTGTCCCACTACCAGCGGCCCTAGAGCTGGAGTTGTACGGGAGGCCTTCCTCTAAATGTCAGGCTTGCCACCAGGTACGTGACAATAGCCAAACGCTTTTCTGGCTATACTTCTTCTATTAGTCACAGGAGTGCAGTCAGTTCTGCACTCCTGTGACCCGTTTTCAGCTGACGTCACAGAGCCCGTCCAAGGTCAGGATCCACCCAGAAGCCTGGAAAGGCACCTGGCTCAGCCTCTCAGTGATCTGCCTGAGACAGCCTGCCGTTCCAGTGAGCGCTGGAAGGGAAAGCAGAGAGCCTCTGTCTGACAGTCACAGCTGTCTGCTCAGAATGGAGGTGAGACCTGAGCGATCACTGTTGTTTGATCACTCAGTTCTCACTGCAGAGCTGGTGGGGGGCACATGCAGCATTGGATCAATGCTGCATTCACCTAGGTGAGTATAATTTTTTTTTTTTTCATAAAGCCATACTTCTCTTTTAAAATCACATTAAAGCAATATAAGATGTATCTGCGTATAATCACTTGAGAAAGGTAGATAGACTGACTCTGTGGTCCAGAGAAGGCAGTTAAGCTGTTGTTGTTATATCCAAGGACCACTCAGTTCTAATGATATTAAAGCTGACAGCTACATCCAACCTCCCTCATACATTCAGTTTCAGCCAGAAGTGAAAGTAAAGTGCATGATGCATATTATATGTATATAGAGCAGTTTATGCAAGTAATACTTGTCTTTGCCTCTGGTGCAGCCGATTGGAGTCCACAAAACCAGTCAGGCAACTCTTTAAGCCAGTTTTGCCCTCTTACCACCTAGGATATGGAGCCCTAATGTGGATGCCATACTAGAACTTTGGGGACCGATAAGTATAAATGTATGCCCTACATGCACCATTGGAACTAATTTGCTTACCATAGGCGCCAATGTTAAGAAATCTGAATGATGCATAAACTCCCCTATAGACATATAATATACTGTACATCATGCACATTTCTCTCACTTCTGTCTGGAATTGAATGTGTGAGGGAGGCTGGATGTAGCTGTCAAGGAAGGGCATGTCAATAATGAAGATCACCCCTCTGGTTGGATTCCTGTACACAGTTGCAGGCCAGTTCCTTGCCCTTCACTTGCGCTTAGAAAATGTGCACATGATCGTGCATATCCGCATGCAAAGGTATGTGCATTTGTGACAGTTCATGGTGCCAAACGGGCTAAACTCAGAGTCATTGCTCTGCTCCGGTGCTGTCTCGTCTACAGCGTTCCCCTGCAAACCTGCATTATGTTATCCTGCATCTGATTCCAGCTACTGACCCAGCTTGTCTTGTCTACTCCTTGAACTCTGCCTGCACCAACCCCAGCCTGTCTCCTGACCTCTGCTTGCTTCCTTGGCTTTTACACCGCTGATCTGTTACCAACTCTGGCCTATACCCTGACTACTCTTCTGTCTGCACCCCTGCACCTGATCTGACTCCCAGTATTTGACCTGGTCTGCCTAACCCCGCTGCTATCCAGCCTGCTGCTACTTCTCTGCTGCAAGCACCTGTCCACTACCAGCCTGTGCCTTACCAGTTTGCTGCCGCCAGCCTGTCCTGCCTACTGCTGACCTGCCATGGTCCAGCTTGCCTGCTGCACTGTGGTTCACTCCAGCTTACCACTACCTGGCCTGGATATCCTATCAGTTTCACTGCTAGCAAGACCAACAGGCACTTGTGCCACTCTGCGCTCCAGTGCCACCTGTCTCTTCTATCAGGAGCCCCGAGCCAGAGGTGTAAGAGAGGCCTTCCTCAGCACGTTAGGCTCCCCACGAGGTACACGACAGTAGCTGTCTTCATTAGAAGTGAGAGGTCCTTGGATATAACAACAACAGCTTAACTGCCTCCGCTGGACCACAGAATCAGTCTAACGATCTTTCCCAAGTGATTATACCGTAACAGTTGCAGATTTAGTGAATCGATTTTTGACTCCATGGCTCCTATGCAGTTATACCTTATACCACTTTAAGGTGACTTTAAGGCTATTCCAAGTGTGTAGGAGGTTGATTTAAGCAGTTAAAACACCATTTTATGTATATTGACTTAATATCCAGGATTATCCAGCTGCGTCTCCTCCACTTGAGACATCTTATACATTCAATATCTCATTAATTATCATGCAACAGTGGAATACTTTGGACATGAGATATATCCTTTCATTGCCATAGATTGAGCTGTTATGAAACATCATGAATATTATTTGCGTTCAATTTGTGGATGATTCTTAGGTTGGATAAGTCCCCTATTTGCATATTTTGTAATTTTGGGTTACTTTCATCTCCAAGACATACACAATGAGTAAAGGACTTTTAATGGTCATGATATGATGTTTATATGTTTATTGAGGGCAACTGGATGATTTGAAATGTATGTGTTTTATTCATGCCTTTACATTTTGTACAACAAAGATTTTTTGAAATAATATCAGTCAACAGATACCTATGTATTTTGATACACAGCAAGAAGTAAATTAAATTTCTCAGGGAGGTACAGAGCAAGTATTCCATTTTTTATTGAATGGTTGTCTGAGTCAGTTTTGTGGAAAGCTCTCCTTCCCTTATATTGGTAAATATTGAGAATATATTTATAGATTAGGGGCCCAAAGGATTATTTGTTATGTGCGTTGTTGTTAGCACGGAGTCCACTTGCATCCTGCCACAATGTTTACCTGAGGCAGGTGCACTGTCTACTTCCCACTGCTTGTGCATGTGCAGTAGAGCCCCTCAGACTTCTATGGGGCCTGGGGAGTGATCTGTCTCCAGACCCCATAGAAGTCAATAGGGGTCTCCTGTGCATGTGTAGAAACCCAGCATTTAGTGATATTGCATAGCCTTCACCATTCCCACACATACCAGTAATTAACCCCAGCACAGGAAGTTATAACATGCGTGTCGCTTCAGTAGATCACGTGACAAGTAGCAGCCACTATTAAGTTATAAGTGACAGGAGCCTTCCTGTACTGGGAGCTGATTGCCAGTGTCTGCAAAGATTGCAGCACAATAGAGGTCACTAAATGCCAGGTCCACTGTGGGAGTAATAAATAGTCTTTTGAATAATCCAAAATGGCACCAATTCTTGGCACATGCGCAGAAGCAGCAGGAAGCTAATAACACGGCTCACTTCTGCATACAAATTAATCAGCCTCCAGGTTTTATTGCCAAAGCATAATTGAACAAGCTGAGGTTAGACACTGGTTGGCTACCATGCACAGCTGCACCAGATTCTGAGTGCTCCAGTTTCAGTAAATCTACCCCACTGTGTTGCTACTTGCCTGATAGCATCAATATTTAAATGTAGACCAGTACCATCCACAACAGCCATACCCAGTAAGAAGCACATCCAGAGCAGTCCCTGCATCAGGTGTTTGTGTTGTAATGGAGCAGGCTTTTAAATTTCTAATCCTGTCAGCTCACACCACCTCCTTATGTACCGCAGCTTAAGATGACACAAACAAGGTGAATAGAGGAATCCGTCCCACTAGAACATTGGGGGTTATTTACTAAAGGCAAATCCACTGTGTACTGCAAATGCACTTGGAAGTCCAGTCGCTGTAGATCTGAGAGGAACATGCAATATAATAATAAAATAATAATAATAAATAAAATAAAATAAATAAAAAACAGCATTTTTGCTTGCACATGATTGTAAGATAGAAATCAGCAGAGCTTCCCCTCATTCCAGATCTTCCCCTCAGATCTACCGTGACTGCACTTCCAAGTGCACTTGCAGTGCACAGTGGATTTGCCTTTAGTAAATCAACCCCAGTGTATTTAGGCACTGTAATCCTTGACCTGGCAGCTCATGCCATCAATCCCCCCCCTCATCCGGCCTTCATCTGGCATAACAACTGACAGCTCCTTGCAGAGATGCCATTTACCCTGTGCCTACAACCACCTCCTCACCACCACTCTGCCTATTCCCCCCTTCTCACCACCATGCATGAAACCTCCCCACCACTTTGCTTTTATACCATTCTCCCTGCCCCATGAGCTCTCACCACCACATCTGACCCTCATCTTTCTCTCCTTGCACCACAACTGTACCCCAACCCTCACTCCCACTGTGTCTGACACCCATCCTCCATCTCTGCTCTCACTAAAGATGAGCTTGGACATTTTCGGAAATGCATCAGAACCCACCTGAGCTATTCCACCTGGAAGCTGTCAAAACTGACAGCTAGTCAAAGGAATTGCGTGCATTCCCGACAGCCATATGTAAGCAAAGGCCGTGTATAAATGTGGCTGCAGGGCAGGGAATGCTTCTGCCATCTATGATTGGCTGTTGGCGTTAACAGCGTCCCAGAGGGAAAACTTTGGTGGGTATGAACTTGTGTCTAAACACGTTTGAGGTCAACACTACTCACAACCTCATCCACATACCCCTACTTCACCCACCACTGTCCTCACTATTACTACATCAATGCAGGCCTCAGTACTCATAACCACTGTACTAGTGTGCACTTCTGCACTCTCCTGAAACCAAAATGACACGCCTTTCTTTATTAAGCCCAATGAACCGCACTCCATTTACTTTTACATATATGTGAAAAGTTAAGTACTCCCCAAGGAAATTAATGCCTTTTTTAAGCTATTTAAATAGGCAAACATTAGATCTTTATTCAAACAGTGCCTTTTTTCAAAGAGTGGATTTAAAACTGTTTTTTTTTTTAATAAAATCACATCAAACAATTGCATTCTCACTCATTTACTCAACAAAAATATCAATAGACATAATGGTGTACTGTGGAAAAAGTACATGTTTGGCATCAAAAGCTGGTATTGCCCCAATGCTCCCAAGAAATACCTTATTGAAGGTATTTTGTATAACTGCAACACCAACTCTGGGAAATATTCAACCACTTCTCCATGCAAAGTTCCTTCAGTTGCAAGATGTTTGTGGATTTCCTTGCAGGAACTGCCTGTTTCAAAAGCCTCAATTTCTTCTTCAGTAACCCTCTATTTCTTCTTTTTGAGACATGTTGTGGTGGATTTTCTAATGTGGATTGGATCACTCTCGTGTGTTATGTGTGGGGGTCGGTGAGATCTCAGTACACAGACTTCTTGAAAAAAGGTATTGCAGCACAGTGTACATTTTAAAGAGGATTGCGAACAGGCAGGTACATGTGTTCAATAAGTGCAACAAAAAAAAAGTTGTTCCTGCCACAGATCGTGTGAACTGATAACTTCCTATGTTCTCTACTTCTGCTGATCAGTTAGCATTGTTCCCAGCTCTCTCTGTAGATTATAGAACACCTCTCTTGCTATGGTTTAGAGATGAAGAGAGAGGGAGGCGTTGTATAGTCTTATCAAATCAAATGTCCTCCAAAATGTTCCTCCATGTCACTCTCGGAAAGGGAGTGTGTTCACCAAGTGAAAATGAAGGAAAGTAGACTAAAAAGAAAGCAAATTGATGCAGCCACCAGATGTAAGCCTGGCAAGCTGCAATATACTACATTTTTGTTCTTGTGTTTAGATACACTTTAAAATATTTAAATACCAAGTCAGCCAAACAGACATATTTTTCAGGGACTTTAAAGTTGATCTTTCTGTGCTGAAAAAGATACCCTTGTCTATGACCTGAAGAAGGCAGCTGGTGGGAGTCAATAAAACATGTCGCCTTGAACCAAACTCTGCTCTTGATTTATATAATGCAGGTGCCTCCGGTTCATCTGGACTGAAGGACAAGGGTGGTTCTCACACACTGAGGATGTTTACGCACATTAAACATTTATCTGTATAGGATGTGTATACATTAGTAACTTTAACTTGTTTTTAAATTTTATTATTGTATGTATCAACAACAATACCATATTACAACTGCCACCTAGGAAATGTCTCTGGTGATGATGCACAGGTATCAAAACCATTGCACAGAGCAGGTAAGTATAACAGGTTTTTTAATTTTTATTAAAAACAAGCCTTTAATACCACTTTAAGTGTCATGGTAAACATAAAGTTAAAGCACACTCACAGTACTGACTGAGGGGTTGTAAGGGTTTGTTTTTTTGTTTTTTTCATTTTTTTCAATAACAAACATGGTATACGTACCTCCCCTGTGCAAGGGTTTTGCACAGAGTGGCCCTAATCCTCCTCTTCTCGGGTCCCCCAGCAGTGTTCCAACTCCTCCCTGCATCGAGTGCCCCTTGGAGACCTCCATTACAAGGGGGCACTCGTTCAAGCACAGCCATTGACACAGACAGCCAGACTCGGCCTCGCCCCTGGGTCTCTGGATTTGATTGACAGCAGTGGGAGCCAATGGCTGCGCTGTAATCAATCTATCCAATGAGGACCCGAGACAGCGACTGGAGCTGCTGTACTCGCCCCCGTCGATGGAACGATCGGGTTCAGGTAAGAAAAAGAGGGGCTCTGGGGGGGCTGCTGCACTACAGAAGGTTTTTCACCTTAATGCATATAAAGCATTAAGGTGAAAAACCTTGAGTGTTTACAACCCCTTTAACAGTCAGTGAAAGACTTTCAGATAAAAGTGAACCGGGAGACACTAGTGTGCCCCCAAACACCTGCCCCTCCCAGCAGCACCCGTGGTGGTTCCGAGGCTCTCCCATTCTTCCCAGGAGCTCATGATTGTGGGAATTGTTGCTGCAGTTAGAGCAGGAAGTGATCAGGTCACCAGTCACTGCTCAACATTTGAAGTGGTGGGGAGACTGTAAAGCCGGCCATAGATGGTTTGAATCTTGACCAGTTTTCCAGGGACTGGCCAGATATTCAAACCATCTATGGGCAGGCTGATTGTACCAAATCGAACATTGATCGACTTGGGTAAAACCAGCATGTCAGATTTTTCATGCAAATATTGCCAGTGGCTATAGCCGCTAGCAATAATTAGGGATGGGCGAACGATTCGGCCCGAGCATAAGTAACTTTAGCTGTTCGGACGTTCGACGAACAGCCAAACAAATGGGTCGTTCGACCATTTGTTCGGCCCCCCAAACTGACCACAATGCATTGCGGCGCTGAACAGTGCATTGCAAGCCCTGATTGGCTGAAGCAGTGAAAGCTTCAGCCAATCAGGGCACAGAGCACTGTCAGAGTCATGACTGGACACTGCCATCATGACTTATTCCGGCCCCACAGTATAAAAGTATTCTTTCAATGGCAGCCATTTTCAGTGTGATTTTGGTGTGGAGAGAGACAGAACAGGGTTCTGTTCAGTGCTATTAGTTAGTTCAGGGGTCTCAAACTGGCGGCCCTCCAGCTGTTGCGAAACTACAAGTCCCATCATGCCTCTGCTGTGGGAGTCATGCTCGTAACTGTCAGTCTTGCAGTGCCTCATGGGACTTGTAGTTTCGTAGCAGCTGGAGGGCCACCAGTTTGAGACCCCTGAGTTAGTTAGTGTGCTTTACTGTGCTATTTTGCTTCAAT
This sequence comes from Lithobates clamitans, assembly GCA_037952925.1. Taxonomy (NCBI): domain Eukaryota; kingdom Metazoa; phylum Chordata; class Amphibia; order Anura; family Ranidae; genus Lithobates; species Lithobates clamitans. The sequence continues at coordinate 5,143,577 of JBBGZY010000833.1, read as the reverse complement.
TGTCAGTGTAGAATATTAGTTTAGTGTCAGTCTAGGGATAGTGTGAGTGTAGTGAGGAGGACCATCATTCAGCTTTGCATAGTGTGCAGCTAGAGTAGGGATGGCTCTGATAGTTTCAGTGTAGTGTAGTGAGACCGTGTCAGTACCTTTACATTAGTGTATAGCTAGTAGGGATGAGCTTCGAGTTCGAGTCGAACTCATGTTCGACTCGAACATTGGCTGTTCACCAGTTCACTGAACAGCGAACAATTTGGGGTGTTTGCGGTAAATTCGAAAGCCGCGGAACACCCTTTAAAAGTCTATGGGAGAAATCAAAAGTGCTAATTTTAAAGGCTTATATGCAAGTTATTGTCATAAAAAGGTTTGGGGACCTGTTTGGGGACCTGGGTCCTGCCCCAGGGGACATGGATCAATGCAAAAAAAAGTTTTAAAAACTGACGTTTTTTCAGGAGCAGTGATTTTAACAATGCTTAAAGTTAAACAATAAAAGTGTAATATCCCTTTAAATTTCATACCTGGGGGGTGTCTATAGTATGCAAAGGGGCGCATGTTTCCCGTGTTTAGAACAGTCTGACAGCAAAATGACATTTCAAAGGAAAAAAAGTCATTTAAAACTACTCGCGGCTATTAATGAATTGCCGGTCCGACAATGCACATAAATGTTCATTGATAAAAACGGCATGGGAATTCCCCACAGGGGAACCCCGAACCAAAATTTAAAAAAAAATGACGTGGGGGGTCCCCCTAAATTCCATACCAGGCCCTTCAGGTCTGGTATGGATTTTAAGGGGAACCCCGCGCCAAAATTTTTTAAAAAAATGGCGTGGGGTCTCCCCAAAAATCCATACCAGACCCTTATCTGAGCACGCAACCTGGCAGGCCGCAGGAAAAGAGGGGGGACGAGAGAGTGCCCCCCCCCCGAACCGTACCAGGCCACATGCCCTCAACATTGGGAGGGTGCTTTGGAGTAGCCCCCCAAAACACTTTGTCCCCATGTTGATGGGGACAAGGGCCTCATCCCCACAACCCTTGCCCAGTGGTTGCGGGGGTCTGCGGGCGCGGGCTTATCGGAATCTGGAAGCCCCATTTAACAAGGGGACCCCCAGATCCCGGCCCTCCCCCCTGTGTGAAATGGTAAGGGGGTACTAAAATGTTAAAAATGACAAGAGACAGTTTTTGACAATTCCTTTATTTAAATACTTCTTCTTTCTTCTATGTTCCTTCTTCTATCTTCCTTCAGTTTCTTCCTTCATCTTCATCTTCTTCTGGTTCTTCTGGTTCTGTGTGTTCTGTGTGTGTTCACTGTGTGTTCCCCCGCCAGGGATGTCTCCCTGCGCCCCTCTGCTGGGAGAACACAATAGCTCAGCGAGAGGACTTCCCCCATCAACACTGACTGTGGTTGCAGGAAAGAAAATCGCACCATCTATGACTAGCTTAACATACTGCATTGTGTACAGACAAGGGCAGTCTGGAGTATGTCATGTGCAACACAGTGTACAGCGTGGAGAAGTTCCAAGTATGTCACTTATATTAAAATATTTGCAGTGGGGAAATCCAGTGTAGGCCATGTACAGTGGAGTATACAGAATGTGAATGTTTGGAGAATGTACATACAGCAGAGCCCTAATAGACACACTGATGCTAGGATCATATTAGTACCATGCATACTAAACATTGAGCTACCTGTCTGCAGCACACATGACTCTAAACTCTGTTGTGTGAAAAGGTTCACCCATGGGTTTCTCCTACTTTAACTCAGGGATGAATGGTACCTTACAGATCACAGATGTAAAACCTGCTATTATTTCCTATTAATGTAGTAGTATCACTTCATAGCCTTCCTTCTTTAGCCTTAATGCTAGCAGGGGGCTTATATCAAGACAGCGCTAACATTATTTATATGTAAAATAAGAATGAGGTAATAACTGCAATACTTTTTTTTTATATATCTGCATAAAGTTAAAGCTTAACTTTAGTAGCCCTGTACAGACAAAAAACAGATGACTCAACTAAAATTTAAGTAGACTTTTGACATCTCCAAAACCTTTGAAGCTTCCCTGGAAATTAGGGCTACGTACCAAGTTTACATTATAGGACTGTATATAGCCCTTTGAATCATATATATTTATAACTATTTTAGTTCAATATTTTAACAGTGGCAATTGATTTATGTGACTTGATCTGTTACTTTGGGAAGACAAGAGGTACAAGCTGAAAGCAATACATCTATTTTTTGAAAAACAAAGCTGAAGATTACACCCTGCCTTGAAGAAATTTTGAAATGGTTTGATCTAGCTTGTCTTCACCCTGCGGTCTAAATTACAACTTGTAATTTATGGTCATCTCCTCTTACTGGCTTAAATATGTGACACGGAGCAGAGGTATCTTCTGTAAAGGATCATTCACCAAGTGTTTAATGCATTAAGGCCAATTTTAACTTATTAGTCACATCACACAGGGGTGTTTGACATTCCTATTTGAAGAAAAAGAATATGTCAGCTTCAAAGACAAGCATAAATTGGCATAAATGTGAATTATAGGCTGATGAGAGGATTACATTACATTTTAGCTGATGCATCAGTGTGTGCGGTGTTTTGGAATGAATACTTAAAGTGTTTACAATAAGATGATACTCTATTGTGCTCAATTCAAAATGCAGGGAGGTTTTATTCTTTTATCTAACAGTAAAATATATCATAACGTTTAACTTTTAGATTGTAAGCTCTAACGACCAGGGCCCACTGATTCCTCCTGTATTGCAACTGTAATGTTTGCCCTAACGTTGTAAAGCGCTGCGCAAACTGTTGGCCCTATATAAATCCTGCATAATAATAATAATAATAACAAAGTAAGAAAATAGAGCCATGCATATCAGGTCCGGGCCATGAAAAATATTACAAATGGATGACCACAGAGAATTATGTTTGTGACCTCTTGGAGCTGTCGCACACCCTTATTAATATTAAAAAACAATGGTGGGGGGGATATATTCTAAAACTGGAGCGCACAGAATCTGGTGAAGCTGTAGATAGAAACCAATAAGCTTCAAGAGGGTAGGGACTGATGTGAATGTACAATGTATATGTAAAGCGCTGCGTAAATTGACAGCGCTATAAAAGTACCTGAAATAAATAAATAAATAAATAAAAAATAACTTCAGCTTGTTCAATTTAAGCTTTGACAATAAAACTTAAAAGCTACTATGCACGGCCGCAGCAGATTCTGTGTGCACCAATTTTAAGATTTCCCCCTAATGACAAGTAAAAAATAAATAAAGCGGGTCATAATAGGGTATATGTTTTAGGGCTCATTCACAGGGGCACTCAGCCCCTTTTCAACAAACAGAGCTGCCATTTTATTTTATTTTTTCACCGCTGAGCAGGCAGCTCGTAGAAAGTGAATGGAAGCACATCACCTGCATGGACTCACCCGCACTGTTGAGTTTGACAGGTGCAGGTGCAACGAACCCCCGCACAGAGCCTGTGCATCCAGGGCTGTGCACCCATCCTTGGTCAGTGACATAGGCGTGCGCACAGGGTGTGCCAGGGCACACCCTAATTACCCAGTGTGGCATAGATACCCCCTATTTAGACCCCTGGTTTTTCACTAAAGCACCCTAACAGGGCTCCTAAAAAAATCAAATTGTAAAAAATAATAAAAACATACAATAATAAAAATAAAAACTACTGACAAAGTGCTCTGTCCTACTGACACCATCTACTGCTCTGCTGACACTGTCAGTATATACTGTGTAAACGTGCAAATGTGTTTGAGCTTTGGGGTGCACACCCTAATGCAACAGGCTGTGTACACCTATGGTCAGGGAGATCATACAGCCAATGTGCTCTTATTCACTTTCTTTAGGTTGCCTGCATGCAGCTCAGCGGTGAAAAAAAAGGAAGCAAATGACTCTGCATAGGGCTGAGCACCTGTATGAATGAGCCCTTATGCTAGCTGATCACGGCTGTAATGAATTGTCGGGTCTCGGCAATATAGATAAAACTCATTAAAAAAAAGGCATGCCCCCCCCCCCTCCCCCAGTCCATTACCAGGCCCTTTGCTGAACTTGCACAATTTCATTCCCTCTGTCAGTGTGAACCAGGGCTAAAGAAGCAAATAAGGATTGCCCAGCAACATTTCCGTGGGACTTCAATTTTTAGGGTCCCTACACTCTGGCTATTCCATAATCCTAACATGTATGTGGCCCGGGAGAATTACAGTTTTAAATTCCTAGTCTGTCAGTTAGGAATGTTTAACCACTTCAGCTCTGGAAGGTTTTACCCTCTTAACAACCAGGCCATTTTTTTATATTTAGCACTGCACTACTTTAACTGGCAATTGTGTGGTCATGCAATGAGTATATATTGACTGGTTTGCGTGAAAGTTGTAGCATCTACAAAATATGGGATACTGTATATACTGGAATTTTTATTTATTTTGTTGTTTTTTTACTAGTAATAGAGGCAATAAGCAACTTATAGTGGGACGGTGGGCAATCTGACACTATTTGACACTTTGAGGGAACTTACTGCCAACTGACATCACCAATGACATTATTACAGTGATCAGTGCTAATAATATGCACTGTCACTGTACCAATGACACTGGGCAGGAAGGGGTTAACATCTAGGGCGATCGTGGGGTTAAATATGTGTTTAGCAGGGAATGAAAAAACAACTAGATCCCCTCGGGGTCGGCAGTCAACCATTGGTCGGGACCCAGTGATCGGCATGTGCTGTGATGAAGCAAAGCACAGCCGGGCGGGTGGGCACGAATATATATATATATATAAGATTCTGCACAGCCGACTCGCACTGTCCCGGTATATGTACAGTGTGCAGTCGGCAAGTGGTTAACCTGACAGAAAGTGTACTTCCAGAAGTTTATGCTAAGGGTTTGAAGGTGCTTAGAGCTAATTGGATCACTTAGCTATATTAACCTAATGGGTGGATACCTTAAAGAAAACCTGTAGGGCCCCTTGCACACTAGGCTTTTTAGTCTATGTGCATCCCATCCCAGGCAATTTAGTGTGCCTTGGAGGCACAGATATATGTCTAGCCTCTGTGCCTGCAGCATGTCAAAGTCTTTGGCAAGCTAAAATACACTGCGGCTTGACGAGGTTCAATGCTGCATCAAGTGGTACATGAATTTAGGACCTTCGGGACATTTGCCCTTAAAGCAGATATTCTGAATGCATAGGGCCTCACAGTGTTGAGCCCCATCCAGCCATAGCGTATTTCAGCTTGCCATAGACTTTGACATGCTGCAGGCAGTAGAGATAGATGCTGCACCTGTGCCTCCAGGGTGCACTGAAATGCCATGATTGGACACACATGGGCTTCACTTATTACCCTTCCCTCCCTTCTGGAGATATTTACCTGCCTTTGCTCTCTTGCCACCCTGTTGAATTTTCAGATATGGGGGAATATGTGACTCTCTGAAATGTATTCCACCAAGCAGAGCTCCTCTTTTGAGCAACCAGTCAACCAGCCCACACAACTTTTTCTCAGGACTTGAGCAGGCAAAATGGGCAAGGAGGGAGAACAGGAATAGATATGAGTAGCAGAGGGACCTGGCTATCTAGTGAACCTGTTATATTTTTCTCTGAATGTGAAAAGTATCCCGAAGTGACAGTCGTAGTCAGAGAGTGTCCTCCATTATGTTGTGCACTAAACTTGGAGTATTCCAAGGCTCACCCCATGCCCTACCCAAGTTCTTCAAACAATAAATCAAAAAAGACATGTCCTGCCCTGTTATGTAGCGAGGCTGGGAAGCTACTCTATGCCTGGCTGCTTGCGCCCACTCGGGAATAGATGTAAAAATTCTAAAATGTTAACGAATCCATTTATTAATATATTGTATAATTACCATAAAGCAATTTTGTTTAGGGATTTCTTTTAAATAAACTACTGAGACAAATACCTATTCAGCTTCTCTGTTATTATAGGAAGTTTGAAATAAATAAACACTCATAGTTAGAGACTAGAAGACAGAAAGCTAAACAGCATTATTATCAAAAGCAGACTTTCATATAAGAGTTAATATGACGCATGCAATAGCAAGTGTAGCTATTAGAGAAAACAATGTGCACATTCAAAGGATGAGTTTTTGGCAAAAACGACAGAAGCCATCAACAGATGGCATTAGAAAATGACTTCAGTAACCAGAATCGTTGTAAGGCTAGACACCTGTATTGTTAGAGGCATACATTGTCTGCTCCTTGTCACAGTACATAGCTGCAGCTGCTGCCAGAGTGTATCCTGGCTTTTCTTCTGAAGCTATTTATGGTCATTTTGATGAGAACTGCCTAACAAATATGCTGTGAATTCAGCATACCAAACAAATGCTTGCAGTGAGTGCCCAGGATTCCTTTAACTTCTGTTGGGATTAAAAAAAAAAATGACAAGTATACATATGCAATATCTGCTTGTGTGCATCTTCTCTTTCTTTTTGTGATTGTCAGTAGGGATGAGCCGAACACCCCCCAGTTCGGTTCGCACCAGAACCTGCGAACGGACCAAAAATTTGTGCAAACTTTAGAACCCCATTGAAGTCTATGGGACTCGAACATTCGAAATCAAAAGTGCTAATTTTAAAGCCTAATTTGCAAGGTATTGTCCTAAAAAGGGTTTGGGGACCCGGGTCCTACCCCAGGGGACATGTATCAATGCAAAAAAAAGTTTTAAAAACGGCCGTTTTTTCGGGAGCAGTGATTTTAATGATGCTTAAAGTGAAAAGAAAAGTGAAATATTCCTTTAAATATCGTACCTGGGGGGTGTCTATAGTATGCCTGTAAAGTGGCGCGTGTTTCCAGTGCTTAGAACAGTCCCTGCACAAAATGACATTTTAAAAGGAATAAAAGTCATTTAAAACTGCTTGCGGCTTTAATGTAATGTCGGGTCCCGGCAATATGGATGAAAATCAGTGAGACAAACGGCATGAGTATCCCCCTCCTCCAGTCCATTACCAGGCCTTTGGGTCTTGTATGGATATTAGGGGGAACCCCGCACCCAAATTAAAAAAAGGAAAGGCGTGGGGCCCCCAGGCCCTATATACTCTGAACAGCAGGTGGTGTAAACAAGACAGGGACTGTAGGTTTGTTGTTAAGTAGAATCTCTTTGTAATTTTGAACTGGTACATTTTTAAAGTGTAGCTCCAGCCAAAAAAATTATTGTAAGCTTTTTGGAAAACATAGGGAAGGGTTATCACCCCTGTGACATTTGTTTTGCTGTCTGTGCACCTCTTCCGAAGATTTCACCTCACTTTCTGTCCCAATGACAAATGTTTTTTGACAATTTGGGGTTTTTAGTGAAACAAGGATTGTTGATAAAGCATCAGTGGAGAGAAGACACGTTTTTCCTATATTAATTCTTACAGGAGAGAATTTCCCTTCCTAGGGGTAGATTTCATCTCACTTCCTGTTGTCTCCTTCCGTTTGCAAGTAGGAGTCGTTTGTAAGTCTTTGGTGGTGGCGGTGGTGGTGCTGGTGCCACAACATTGTAAGTCCTCACAGTTACTCTTGGCGGGTGCAGAAACAGGCCCTGCTGTGAAACATTAGATCAAGAATTGTGATTACATGCACCTGTTAAACAGGGGCAGAAAAATTGGGCCCTTGGTGGTGGTGGTGTTGCCACAACATTGTAAGTCCTCACAAATACTCTAGTTGAGCGCAGCAACGAACCCTCCTTGCAAAATATTGCATCAAAAATTGTAATTACACGCCCCTGTTAAACAGGGGCTGAAAAATTGGGCCTTAGCCACTGGTTGTGGCACCCAGAACCAAAAATATTCTTACAAGCTATCAGCATGATCATTGAGGAGGAAGAGGATAGTCACTCAGCATAACAGGATAGTCACTCAGCATCAGCATAGGCAGTCTTGAAGGAATCTGACATTTCAAAAAAAATCATTCGGTTACATCAGCATCAGGTGCTTGGTAACTGGTGGTGATCCAAGACTGATTCATTTTTATGAAGGTCAGTCGATTGACCGAGTCGGTGGACAGGCGCCTCCTGTGATCGGTTACAAAGTATTCCAGCAGCACTGAATGTGCGTTCTGAAAGAACGCTGGATGCAGGACAGGCCAGTAGCCCAATTGGATACTGTGCAAGCTCTGGCCAGTGATCCATCCTCAAGACCCAGTAACCCAGAGGATTTTCGGTGGGAAAGGTGTCCAAGTCAGCTCTTGCCCCTAGGTATTTCTGCACCATGTAAAACAGACGCTGGCGATGGTTGCTGGAATCGATCATACCTTGGGGCTGCGGACTAAAAAATTGTCTGAACGCATCGGTCAGATGGCCACCTTCTCCACCGCTCCTTCTTTGACTGACCGAAGCCTCAGCAACACGTTGTCCAGGAACAGGAGTTTGTAACCTCCCAGTCTCTGGGAACGCGTTGCACAGACCTTTCTGCAAGGCCTCCCGAAGATGTTTCATCCTCTGCTCCCTCTGCGATAGCAAGATAAGGTCCGCAACCTTACCCTTGTAACGTGGATCAAGGAGGGTTGCCAGCCAGTATTGTTCCTTCTCCTTGATACCACAAATACGAGGATCCTTCCGCAGGCTTTGCAGGATCAGGGAGGCCAAGCAGCGTAGCTTTGCTGAGTCATTCGGTCCGGAGTCCTCTGGGTCACTAAGGAGGGCATGACCTGCAGCCACCTCCTCCCAGCCACGTACCAGTCCATGGGTTTCTTGGAACTGTAAATGATCCCTTGAAGACTGCTGCTAATGCTGAGTGCCAGGCTCCACCTCCATGCTGACACAATCCTCCTCTTCCTCCTCCTCATCCTCTTCCTGTGTGATCGGCGGGCACGCAGGAACACTGTCTGGATAAAGGGGGCCTTGAGAGCTAAGGAAGTCCTCCTCTTCCTGCCTCTGTTCTGCCTCAAGTGCCCTGTCCATTATTCCATGCAGCGTGTGCTCCAACAGGTGGACAAGGGGGACAGTGTCACTGATGCATGCACTGTCACTGCTCACCATCCTCGTGGCCTCCTCAAATGGTGACAGGACAGTGCATGCATCCCTGATCATGGCCCACTGGTGTGGGGAAAAAAACAAGCTCTCCTGACCCTGTCCTGGTGCCATAGTCGCACAGGTACTCATTAATGGCCCTCTGCTACGTGTGCAGCTGCTGCAGCATGGCCAACGTTGAGTTCCAACTGGTGGGCATGTCACAGATTAGGCGGTTCTTGGGCAGGTTAAATTCCTTTTGGAGGTCTGCCAGCCAAGCACTGACATTATATGACCGGGGGAAATGCACACAGACTTTCCTGTCCTGCCTCAGGACATCTTGTAAGCCCGGGTACCTGCCCAAGAACCGCTGCACCACCAAGTTAAGGACGTGAGCCACACAGGGCACATGGGTCATCTGTCCCTGTTGAAGGGCGGAGAGGAGGCTGGTGCCATTGTCGCAAACCACCATTCCTGGCTGAAGCTGACGTGGCGTCAACCACCTCTGAACCTGCCCCTGCAGAGCTGACAGAATCTCTGCCCCAGTGTGGCTCCTGTCCTCCAAGCACACCAGCTCAAGCGCCGCATGGCATCTTTTGGCCTGCGTACTTGCCTAGCCCCTTGAACGCCTACGGAGCACCGCTGGTTCCAAAGACAAAGCACAGGAAGAGGCCATGGAGGAAGAAGAAGAGGAGGGGGTAGAGGAGAGAGGTGTGTTAGAATCACCAGTAGTAGCATTTTGGAGCCATGGTGGCGGAACAACCTCCAACACTACTGCACCTTGTCCTGCATCCTTCCCAGCTGCCAGAAGAGTCACCCAATGTGCCGTGAAAGATGGGTAATGTCCCTGTCCATGCCTGCTGGACCATGAGTCAGCGGTAATATGCACCTTACCGCTGACTGCCCTGTCCAGCCAAGACATTGCCTTCCACATGCCTTCCAGATGCCGGTAGAGACCTGGAATCGCCTTCCGTGAGAAAAAGTGGCGTTTGGGAACCTGCCACTGAGGAACCGCACATTCCACAAACTCACGGAAGGAGGCAGAGTCTACCAACTGAAAAGGCAGCAGTTGAAGTGCTAGCAATTTAGCCAAGCTAGCATTCAACCGCTGGGCATGTGGATGGCTGGGAGCGAACTTCGTGCAGCAGCTGAGGCAGGGAAATTTGCCTGGTACAATCTGACCTCGGTGTACCGATAGCAGATTGACCGCAAGTACTTGGCTGTGACACACCTAATTCTACACCTTCATTCCTCTCAGTGCAGGTTTCAAAGAGGACTGAAGGTATAGTGGGGTTGGAGATCCCAGCTGATGAGGAGCAAGGAGAGGTCTCTTTGTTCTTTGGTGTGGGTCTTTTAGGTACTCTTGCCAACAAACTGCATGGCAGGTCAACATATGTCTGGTCAAGCATGTGGTGCCCAAGCGGGTGATGTTTTGGCCACGTGAGATACGCTTGAGACATATGTTGCAAATAGCAGCAGTGGGATCTGATGCACTCATCTCAAAAAAGGCCCACACTAAAGAACTTTTGGAATAACGCGCAGAGACAGCAGCACCCTGCACATGCAGAGCTCTGCGGTGTGATGCAGTCGGTGTGCTGCCCTTAAGCTGGCCCCAAGAGTGCATCCTGCCTCGTTGGTGATGTGCCTCCTCCTCCTCTCTCCTATCAGGCACCAACGTGGAGTCAGTGGCCTCATCATCCCCTCCCTCCTCATCACTGGAGCTGGGGGAACATGACTGCCAGATTGCTGTCCTTCTTGGGCACCCCCTCTGTCTGGGCTCACGTTACTGCCTTCATCTAGCTGAGTACCATCATCGGAGCCAACACTGTGGTCAAACAGTTAGGGGGACTCCTCAGGAGGACATGGTGGGGCTAGGCAAGGAGTGATTGATGCCATTGAGCTGAGGGAAGAGGCCGCGTTGGCAGCTGATTTGCCAGACAATGTACCCTGAGCCTGGGTGAGAGGGGATGAGGAGGATGAGGACAGCTTGGTCATCCACTCTACCAAGTCTTCCGCATGTTGCGGCTCAACGCAGCCAGCTGCCGAAAAAAAGGACAAGCGTGTCCCACGGCCACGTGCTGATGAGGAAGCACCGTGTCTACGACCAGCACTGTTGCCTCTAGACACAGAGCCTGCATGCCCTCTTTTATTGGCTTGTGACTGTCTGCCTCTCCTTGTTGGCCCTTCAGACATACTAATGGCCTGCACTGCAGTGAGATGTAGCTGCACAAAACTGGGATGTATATATATACTGATTATACAACAGCTAGCAGAATGCCTGCCTGTGGTATTAATAGGATCAGAAGAAGCACACCAGCACTTGTCTTCAGGTAGCTATAGGTGCAACTGTGCACGGTACACAGTACACTAACTGGAAATACTTCAAGCTTCCTGCCTGTGGTATTAATAGGATCAGAAGAAGAACACCAGCACTTGTCTTCATGTAGCTATACTGTAGGTGCAATTGTGCAGGGTACACAGTACACTAACTTTAAATACTTCAAGACAAGAGCCTGCCTGTGCTATTAATAGGATCAGAAGAAGCACACAAGCACTTGTCTTCAGGTAGCTATAGGTGCAACTGTGCAGGGTACACAGTACACTAACTGTAAATACTTCAAGAGCGTGCCTGTTTTATTAATAGGATCAGAAGAAGAACACAAGCACTTGTCTTCAGGTAGCTATACTGTAGGTGCAACTGTGCAGGGTACACAGTACACTAACTGTAAATACTTCAAGAGCCTGCCTGTGCTATTAATAGGATCAGAAGAACACAAGCACTTGTCTTCAGGTAGCTATACTGTAGGTGCAACTGTACAGGGTACACAGTACACTAACTGTAAATACTGTAAAAACACCTGCCTGCCTGTCAGTATATTAGGAAGAGAATAAAAGTGATGGATCTAGCTCTAAACTGAATACAGTGTGTATATATATATATTGTGTATATATATATATATATATATATATATATATATACACACAACACCTGGGATGCATATATATACACAGTACACTGTAAGTGCAGCTAACTGACTCGACCTGCCTACTCTATCTAACTTAAATCAATTGACATAGTCTCTCTGTCTATCTATCTCTCTCCACTGCCGCAACACACTACACAAGGCTGATGGCCTGGGTGTGAGCAGGTCATGTGACCAGGGACATCCTGAAACCCTGACTTGATGGGGACAAAACTGCCTGCAGGATCTGCACTGTCTATCAGGCTCCCGGTGGTTGATGTGTCACCTCTGCTGACAGGAAGTAGAAAAAAATTCTTCCTTCAAGTCCTCTGTTCTGGGTCCCCCCTACTGACTGTCGTACTGGATGGAGCTACCCTGATTGTCTCTGGCCCTTTACTGGAAAGCCGTGGTGTGACGTTACCAACCACTGAATGTCAGGTTGTTATACAAGCTTACCAAAGCTTGCCGTCTGGTAAGCGTACAATACATACGGTGGTGGATCTCCTCACATGTTGGTGTCTGTGTGACCGATTAACCTCATGTTTCATTTGTTTCGAACACTTTTGGATGGTTTTATTCACAGACTTTTTATTATTACATTTAGATTTGTTATTGTTGGGACTAATTTTTACCACCCCTTTATGGTTTGTGGCACTTATATTGTTAGTTTTGTATATCTCTTTGGGTCCATCACGGATCCTTTGACCGTATTCATTCACTTACTTTTTATATATGCAGGTCATAGTGCATGCTTGGCCAATCATCAGCCAGCAAAACACTGCAATAGTAAAGGGATGGTGAACCCGCGCAGTGGACATAAAGACTTAATTGGTAAAGTTTGGAACTGCTGCCTCCCAACAGGCAGTCACCCTAAAATGGGGACAGCTGAGATATATTAGAAATGATAGAAGGGTTTGGCGCTGTTCCTATTTAGTTTCCTACCTCCATATAGGTTACTAGATTAAAATAAATTCTTAGGTGCACCGTGCATATATCAAATATTAAATACAAATTAACAATATGAATTCCCAAGTATACCGTGCATGTGTCAATTAAATATTCTGTTGCAATATTGTGCAATCATAGGTGATACATAGACATAACTTAAATGCTTACATATGTAATATTGCTAGGGAGGGAAGAAAGGGGGGGGGGGGGAGGAGGAAAGGGGGGGGGGGAGGGAGAAGGGAGTGAGATAGGGAGGTGGGGAGGGGTGTAGGAAATCTGTTCCTAAGGAAAATTACAATAACAAGATAAAGTGCAAATGTGCTGGTGCAATCCAAAAGGCAACAGTGACAAGATAAAAGTGCAAACGTGCTTCAAAATTCTTTAGTAAGTCTCTTGTGTCATATTCTTGTGCTGTGATGATAATCCTTCACTTATAATATCTCTTTGCTCTGAAAGTGCAGCCACTCACCAGATCACTTCACCCCTGCGGGGGTAGTAGGCAGTTACAGTTTTATCGCCACTGTACAGCGATCGCTGGCGGGCTCAGGATCGTGGTATATCATATATAAAAAGAGAGGGAGTGCCCATAGCGTAAAATTGCTTTAAAAAAGTTTTATTACACAAAATGAAAGGGTACTCACACTTTTGCAGTAAAAATCAAGCGAAATGGTAAAAACGTCAAAACCGTCATTAATATCCTTCAGCGCTGGTACAGGAGGTGATGTTTGGGAAGCACAGATTAGGCCACGCCCTACGCGTTTCGTCGTTAGGACGTCTACGGGAGCGTCCCGTAGACGTCCTAACGACGAAACGCGTAGGGCGTGGCCTAATCTGTGCTTCCCAAACATCACCTCCTGTACCAGCGCTGAAGGATATTAATGACGGTTTTGACGTTTTTACCATTTCGCTTGATTTTTACTGCAAAAGTGTGAGTACCCTTTCATTTTGTGTAATAAAACTTTTTTAAAGCAATTTTACGCTATGGGCACTCCCTCTCTTTTTATATATGATATACCACGATCCTGAGCCCGCCAGCGATCGCTGTACAGTGGCGATAAAACTGTAACTGCCTACTACCCCCGCAGGGGTGAAGTGATCTGGTGAGTGGCTGCACTTTCAGAGCAAAGAGATATTATAAGTGAAGGATTATCATCACAGCACAAGAATATGACACAAGAGACTTACTAAAGAATTTTGAAGCACGTTTGCACTTTTATCTTGTCACTGTTGCCTTTTGGATTGCACCAGCACATTTGCACTTTATCTTGTTATTGTAATTTTCCTTAGGAACAGATTTCCTACACCCCTCCCCACCTCCCTATCTCACTCCCTTCTCCCTCCCCCCCCCCCTTTCCTCCTCCCCCCCCCCCCTTTCTTCCCTCCCTAGCAATATTACATATGTAAGCATTTAAGTTATGTCTATGTATCACCTATGATTGCACAATATTGCAACAGAATATTTAATTGACACATGCACGGTATACTTGGGAATTCATATTGTTAATTTGTATTTAATATTTGATATATGCACGGTGCACCTAAGAATTTATTTTAATCTAGTAACCTATATGGAGGTAGGAAACTAAATAGGAACAGCGCCAAACCCTTCTATCATTTCTAAAACACTGCAATGCCGCAGTGAATTACGAGCCGTGACACGCCACTCGAATTTGGCGCGAACGGCCCATATCGTTCGCAATTCGACGAACGGTCGAACAGGCGATGTTCGAGTCGAACATGGGTTCGACTCGAACTTGAAGCTCATCCCTAATTGTGAGTAGTAATGAACTTGGATGTGATCAGGTCCTTGTCCGAATGCACCTGAGCAATCGTGCCAGGAAGCTGTCTCCTGTATTGGGCCAATTATCCTGGCCAGGACATTCTCTACCTCGCAGTTACAGGTATACAAGAGCTGCTTATGATTGGCCAAGTGCAGTCACTCATCTAGGTCACTCAGGTGGACATGGACTAAGATCTAATTATGTCCAATCTCAACCATAATTGTAAGCTGTAGAGTATCTGAATGGTACACAAATTACTTACCAGCAGGTGACAAAGTCTATGTGGATGGGAGAAGGGGCTGATGTGTGTAGTTGTTATAAAGTACAAGCATGGGTTCAAGCTAAAGAGGAACTTCACCCTGGTTTAAAAAAATGAAAGTCAGATGCGACAATATTTGTAGTATGTGTAACAGATACTTAAGCCTCGTACACACGATCTGATTTTTGGCAGGGAATTGTGTGATGTCAGACTGTTTGCCTAAAATGCGACTGTTAGTACGCTCCTTCAGAAAATTGTCCAACTTTCGGCCAACAAATGTTGGTTAGCAGGCTAGTAAAATTTTGACAGACAACAGTCTGTTGTCAGATTTTCATATCGTGTCTATACAAGTCCGTCAAAAAAAAGTCTAAAGTACAAACACGCATGCTCGGAATCAATGCTCACCAAACATGACATTAGCAGAAGGTGCCCAAAGGGTGGCACTCAAGAGCTGAAATTCCATGTAGTACATCACTACATTCGTGTTTGTTGGCCGACAATTGTGTGCCATTAGTATGCAAGACATAATCCAGGCACACTCCCTTCGGACAAAAGTCTGACCCTTTATCTGCTGAAAATCCGATCGTGTGTACGAGGCTTTACTGGCCCATGGAGTCTAGCACTGTCTTCCCCATAGCTTCTTAGGGCTACATATATCCAGAACCAGGTGTGGCTTCCTGATGATTCACAGCCGACTCTCCATTGTGCTTGCATTCAATTGTACAATGCAGGAACAGTTGTCCTACAGCCTCCCAGGATGTGTGAAGTTATCTCTGGAGGTTGCAAGTGGATGGGGCTGCAACTGGAGGTAGCATCACCTTTGCCTAGGCGAGGACCTGCTTTCGTAAAAAGACAGCCCTTCGTAAAAAGACCCCAGGGAGGGTCGGGCATACTAGTGTGTGGTACTTTCTATTTTGAGCGAAGATCTTCTTCAACTGCTGCCACTCCACTTTTCACATATAGTAACCGAGGTTGCTTGTTCTCATAGTCATTACTGCTAGGAACTTATGTACTATTGACCCTGTTTGGGATGGTGCTTGCTAGCAGGGGGTTTGGAAGTCCAGTAACTATATAGGACATCAATGCTAAGCTAGAAGGATCATAGAGGGTAGTAGATAAACTAGCAGGAGTTGTAACCATGTGTTTCTCTTAGCTTTGAATTGGGTGCAGGTTCTCGGGCATTTTTATATTTGGGCTAATTTAATTTGAACCATACAATTGTGGTACCCTATTTAGTAAGAAACTAAAACCATGTACTGAACTAACTTGTTTTACCCTTCCCCTCCCTCTGGAGTGGAAGACCCATTGCGAATATATTGTTTGATGACTATACGACAATGCTTCTATGTTATACCCCTGGGCAATTTGATTTTTTTATTTGATTTGGATGTGCTATTTTGCTGGAACTGTCCATGGCCGTAATGCTGCATTATTATTTAGGCAGGTATGTTTGTAATCTGTTGGAAACTTTTCAACAAAAACATTGAGGCTGGGTTCACACAGCTCCAGGACAACTGTGGAGCGGCTCACAGCAGGGGTCTTGTGCATCCCTATTTACTGTTTCAGATCCAATTGCAGTCCGAATTTTGGGCTGAATTAGGACCTGAAATGGACCAGAAGACACACAGGACTCTTGTGCAATCTGCTACGCAGTCGTTCTGGAGCTGTGTGAACCGGCTCCATTGAGAGCCAGTCACAGTCTCATGTCATGCGAATTGGATGCGAGGAAACTCGCATCCAACTGAAGCAGGAGTTGTAACCAGCTAGAGAGTGACAAAAAGGAAGTATTAAAGCCCAGGTTCTTCTCAAAGTGAGTCTGCTGCCGGAAAATAGACATTGAAGTGTTTACTAATTCTGCTGAAGTTTGGCTTGAGTTCCACTTGAAGTAATTCGAGTACTTTTCTTAGCAACATGGCTCACCCTGCTACCCCTTTCCAGAACCCCTGCTTTGTATTTGCATCAGAAATTAGAAGGCTGAATGGCTGCTGAATCACTGCTGGGAAGATAGGAGAAGGGTTAGCTGAACTGAAAGATATTTAAAGGAGGACTCCACTTTATATAGTATATACAATTGCTACACAGGGCACTTTGCAATGTAATGTTATTTAAAACGTACTTTTCCACTCTTATTTGAAGTCACTGTAATTTTCTAAAAATGCTAAAAAAAATTCTATGCAGTATGAGAGCATGCTGCTGTTTTAGGGAACGCCCCTAGACATGTAATTTCCTGCTTATGTGACTGGCTGACTAATTTTCTCAGACTGCTGCACTTCCTGTCCCAATGAAAATGTTGACATAAATAAGAAAAAGTCTCCAACAGGAATACAGACAACAACAAAAATAATAGTTAAACAGATGAATGCTAGAGCTTCGGTAAGGGTTTTTTCCCCTACCTTTGTCCTCATTGCAGGCTTCTGTTATACTGTAGTGACTATCCCCATCAAAGCTTCAGACAGCAATAAAAACCTAACAGAGGTCCTATCCCCTCCCTATCTTATCCAAAACTAAAACAAATTAAAAGTTTGGGCTGTGTTTAAACTTTAATCCTATCCATGTGACAACTTAATCAGTAAAAACAAAGTGCTTAAAGGCTAAGTTCTCCTTTTCTTTTTTTTCTAAAGTCCAGCTCCCCTATGTACCAATATAGCATTAATGCACTTTTGCCTTACTTCCTGGACCGACACACCCTGCATCATCTACCTTCAGCTGGTCAACTCCTTCCTGTGTCATGACCTAAAGTCTGACCAGGAAGTAAGGCAGAAGTAATCGAGCAAGGTTTTTAAACAGCTATGAAGAGAGTGAGGTAAGCCAGTGTAGAATTAATGGAAAGCTGTTTTATTTTTGCAAAATAAGTACATTAATGCTATATTGAAACAAAGGGGAGCTGGAAATTAGAAAAAAAAGTAAACAATGGTGAAATTAGTCTTCAAGCATGTGTAATGTAATGAAATAGAGGGTAATCACTCAAGGGAATTGAAAGTAGTATTAAACCCTCAGCATTTTATTAGCTGTACACGTTGAGCACAATAAACTAAACATTCACCAGTAAACTGATTGTTAAAATTCTTATCCCTGCACATGCAGTTAACAACGTTCAATGCTGCTGGTACCTGATTTCTCAGTGCGGCTTATCTGAATTTCCAGTCTTCAGAGGAAAGAGTTAACAGTGGACAGTGCAGTCTCCAGTCAGTCTGTTAGCTCGAAGAATGGAGAGAAGAGAAGGAGGGAAGAGTAGGGAAGTGCTTTGCCATCCTAGGCAACAGGGCTGTGTGTTTCTATAGATGCACACAGTGTAGCAAGACATAACTCTAGGCTCCACAGGATGCTGTAAGAGAAAGGAGCCACCCTGAGGCAGCAGTCATGGCACCAGCTTAAACCGGAACATAGGCAAGGATTAAAAGATGAAGAAACAACATACTTTTAATATGTTTAATACTATTTTAAAGCTGATCTTCACTGCATCTGCATCCAAAAACACTAATTCATTTTTAATATTCAAAGCAAACCCCCCCATCCATCCATGCCGCTATGCTTTAGTTGAGATATCACTTTAAAAAACACCCCCCTAGCATTTCTGGCCATGGCCATCTTGAGTAAGGGTAAGTAATTCATGTAGCATTTACTTCCTGGAATCCATCTGTTCTTAGTTCAAGCATGATTGCAGGCGAGTGCGCTTAGCTAAGAAAACTTCTCCTCTCCTCTCCCCACTCCTTGGATGTATGACATCATTTGCCTAGGCCTGGAAACTAAGAAGTAATTGAAATAATGTAGAGAAAAAGTTTAAAACAAGTAAATATAATATACTTTTCTATCTATTTACTAATGCTAGCAGCATGAGGATTACAAATATTCAATGTTGATTGGGAGAGTGAAGTTCCACTTGAAGGATATTTCTAAATAAATTAGCATTATATGTGATGCATCAATATTTGTAATTACATTTTTTAAGCTAAGTTCCAAGAAAGAAAAAAAGGATGACCAATGGCAGCCTGGAGTTCAGCTTTAAATAAAAGATAACCTTGCACTTATGTAGAGGACATCAGCAATTTTACAAAAAAATGGAAAATTACAAGTTAGCCAAGACGAAGGCATCCTTGGTACACAAACATATTTTCAAGTGAAGAGCACTGTGAGAATGGGAAATACGAGTTTTCAAAATCTCCTCTTTAGTCCACTGGTTGGTCAATGTAGAATTTTTTTAAAAAAGCAATGCAATTCACTCAAGCTTGAAATACCTTAAGAGGCCAACATAGAATGTCAAGTGTTTGTTCATTATGTTCACAGAAAGACATCGATGACCCAATGCATTCCTTTTTCTTTACACATTCCTCACAAAATGCCATAATCTCATAAGCCTTCTGCACAATAGCCTTGCTTTACCCAAATACAATCTTCTCGATTATTTAAAGTACTGTCACTTTAATAAAGGTAAGAATGCCTTCTTCCCAAGCCAAGCCTAGTTTGAATTTTGAGAAATTTCAGCATAAAACGTATGTTTTTCTTTGTAGTTACATTTAACACATCTTTCAATCTGTGTGCATGATCTGTTTAATCTTCACCACTGAGATCATTTTCCCAGCATACTGTTCATCTCACAAATGGTACAGTGCTACATAAAAGGTATAGCTCCACTCAAAAGCAAAACTGGATACTTACAAATAGTGTCAGTCTATAGTACACTGGGACAAGTCAAAATATAAAATGTCTCAAAATCCAGACAATTTACTTTTCTAAATATTTTCAACTATAGATATGCAAACATTTCATTTTTTATTATATTGAAGCCCATTTCCAGGCACATTAAATTTTACTTTTTTCCACCCCTTCATTGTGGCGGGGAGTATTATGCACTTAAGCAAGCACTTCGTCAATCAGCAGCAGATGGTAAAAATGTGAAGGGGTTTAATAATAAGGTGCCCAGAGTTGGGCCTTAAAATAACAAAATGCACAAACAGTTTGATGTCTTTAACTTATAATATTACAGGCCAGCAATTACAGTCAAAGCCCATATAAATCTTGGGTAGGTCTATTAGGCATGCGGACACTGCTTCAGCAGGTACTTCATTACATTCTTAATGTAATTAACACATTTCTACAAAGAAATAGTTTATATGGTAAATACATCCAGTGAAGACTTTGACAAGCTCTGCCTTAAAATAGTACTAAAGGCTCATTTTTTTAACTTTAAAGTGATTGTAAAGACTTATTTTTAAAAATAATAAACATGCTATACTTACATGCTCTGTGCAATAGTATTGCACAGAGCGGCCCGAACCTCCTATTCTGGGGCTCCCTGTCAGTGCTCTTGGAGCCTCCAATTCTTTGTGTGCCCCCATAGCAAGGCGCTTGCTATGGGGACACACCTGTAGGCTTGCTCCCAAGCTGGGCTGTGTGTCTATAGGCACACATAACATTATATGGCCCCACCCTCTGCTCTCTTTTACAGGATTTGATTGACAACAGCAGTAGCCAATGGCTCCCACTGCTGTCACTGTGTCCTGTGAAGAGAGGAACACAGACCAGCGCCACTGGAAATGGGCACAGCACTGGGTTGAGATAGTGCTCAGGTAAGTATAAGGGAGGTAAAGGGTGATACAACTACTGAGACATTTTAGAGAATGCATTAAGGTTATAATGTCTTGCCTTTAGAACCACTTTAATGCATTCACAGCATTAGGGTAAAAACACTCAAGTACAACCATGTCACTGCAGCTGGGTCCTCCACAATCTTGGCTGTTACCCCAAACGTCCTGCTTGTAGGGGAATGGTGATCACAAGGGATGAGCCAGCGGTTCAAGTCGAATGTAAGTTCGCTTGTTCTAAAACTAACATATGGAACGCTCACAGGAAATTTGAGTGCCGCAGAATGCCCCATAATGCGCAGCGATATTAAGGCTCCGATGTTGGTTCACAGGTTGAGGAAGGGAGTAACATGAGCCTAGAGAGAGGGGATTCTACAGAAGGACAAGAAACTGGCAGTCATGTTTCCCCAGCTGCAGCATACTGCCAAGTTTGCTCCAGTGACGAGGAGGGAGGGGATGATACGGTCACTGACTGTACTTGGGTGCCTGAGAGGAGGAAGAGGCACAACTCCAATGAGGCAGGATGTACTCTAGGGGCAGCTTAAGGGCAGCCACCCTATTGCATCACACCGCAGAGCTCCGCAGATGCAGAAAGCTGCTGACTCCCCGCTAACTTTTAAAAGTTCCTTGGTGTGGGCCTTTTTCCACACGTGTGCAGCAGATCCCACCTTTGCTGTTTACAACCTATGTCTGAAGCGGATCAAGCGTGGCCAGAACAGCAGCCGCTTGGGCACCACATGCTTGACTAGACATATTTCGACCTGCCATGCAGTCTGTTGGCAACAGCACTTGAAAGACCCACATCATAGAAAAAAGGGGACTTCTCCTTGCTCCTCATCTGGGATCTCCAACCTTACTATACCTCCAGTCCACTCAAAAACCTGCATTGAGAGGAATGAAGGTATAGCAATAGGTGTTTCAAGTACTTGCAGCCAATCTGCTAGCAGTACACCACCAATTGATTTTAGCAGGCAAATTTCCCTACCCCAGTTGTTAAACCGTAAAAAGAAATTCGGTCCCAGCCATTCACATGCTCAGTGTCTAAATGCTAGCTTGGTAGACTCTGCTCCCTTTTGTGAATTTGTGGAATGCGCTGTACCTCAGTGGCAGGTTCCAAAATGCCATTTCTTTTCACGGAAGGCCATTCCGGCTCTCTCCCGGCATGTGGAAGGCAATGTTTTTGCCTCGTTGGACAGGGCGGTCAGCAGTAAGGTTCAATTTACCGCTGACTCATGGTCCAGCAGGCATGGGCAGGGAAGTTACCTTTCCTTCATGACACACTGGGTAACTCTACTGGCAGCTGGGAAGGATGCAGAACAGAGTTCAGTATTGTTGGAGCCCCCACACCTCCAAAATACTAGTGGTGATTAGGGATAAGCCGAACACCCCCCGGTTAGGTTCGCACCAGAACCTGCGAACGGACCGAACATTTGCGCGAACTTTAGAACCCCATTGAAGTCTATAGGAAGTCTATGGGACTCGAACGTTCAAAATCAAAAGTGCTAATTTTAAAGGCTAATTTGCATTGTATTGTCCTAAAAAGGGTTTGGGGACCCGGGTCCTGCCCCAGTAGACATGTATCAATGCAAAAAAAAGTTTTAAAAACGGCCGTTTTTTTCGGGAGCAGTGATTTTAATGATGCTTAAAGTGAAAAAAAGTGAAATATTTCTTTAAATATCGTACCTGGGGGGTGTCTATAGTATGCCTGTAAGGTGGCGAATGTTTCCCTGCACAAAATGAAATTTTTAAAGGAATAAAAGTCATTTAAAACTGCTTACGGTTTTAATGTCATGTCCGGTAGCGGTAATTTGGATGAAAATCAGTGAGACAAATGGCATGGGTACCCCCCCCAGTCCATTACCAGGCCCTTTGGGTCTTGTATGGATATTAAGGGGAACCCCGCACCCAAATTAAAAAAAGGAAAGGCGTGGGGACCCAGGCCCTCTGAACAGCAGTATACAGGCGGTGCAAACAAGACAGGGACTGTAGGTTTGTTGTTAAGAAGAATCTGTTTGTAATTTTGAACTGGTACATTTTTAAAGTGTAGCTCCAGCCAAAAAATCTATTTTTAAGCTTTTTGGAAAACATAGGGAAGGGTTATCACCTCTGTGACATTTGTTTTGCTGTCTGTGCACCTCTTCAGAACATTTTACCTCACTTTCTGTCCCAATGACAAATGTTTTTTGACAATTTGGGGTTTTTAGTAAAACAAGGATTGGTGATAAAGCATCAGTGGAAAGGGGACACGTTTTTCCCATATTAACTCTTACAGGAGAGAATTTCCCTTCCTATGGGTAGATTTCATCTCACTTCCTGTTGTCTCCTTCCGTTTGCAAGTAGGAGTCGCTTGTAAGTTGGATGTTTGAAAGTAGGGGCCTGCCCTATATACTCTGCAGAAATTGTGGCCTTAGGTGTTGGTGTTGCCACAACACTGTAAGCCCTCACAGTTAGTCTTGGTGGGCGCAAGAACGGGCTCTGCTGTGAAATATTAGATCAAGAATTGTAATTACATGCCCCTGTTGAACAGGGTCAGAAAAATTGGGCCTTTGGTGGTGGTGGTGCTGGTGCCACAACACTGTAAGTCCTCACAGTTACTCTTGGTGGGCGCAGAAACGGGCCTTGCTGTGAAATATTAGATCAAGAATTGTAATTACATGTCCCTGTTCAACAGGGGCAGAAAAATTGGGCCTTAGGCACTGGTGCCACAACACTGCAACCCCTCCCAGATACTCTAGTTGGAGCGCAGGAATGAGCCCTCCTGTGAAATATTGCATCAAAAATTGTAATTACACGCCCCTGCTAAACAGGGGCTGAAAAATTGGGCCTTAGGCACTGGTGCTGGTGCCACAACACTGCAACCCCTTACAAATACTCTAGTTGAGTGCAGCAACGAACCCTCCTTGCAAAGTATTGCATCAAAAATTGTAATTACACGCCCCTGTTAAACAGGGGCTGAAAAATTGGGCCTTAGCCACTGGTGGCGCCGCCCAGAACCAAAAATATTCTTACAAACTATCAGCATGATCATTGAGGAGGAAGAGGATAGTCACTCAGCATAACAGGATAGGCAGTCTTGAAGGGATCTGACATTTCAAAAAAAATTATTCGGTTACATCAGCATCAGGTGCTTGGTAGCTGGTGGTGATCCAAGACTGATTCATTTTTATTAAGGTCAGTCGATCGACCGAGTCGGTGGACAGGTGGACAGGCGCACCCTGTGATCAGTAACAAAACATCCAGCAGCACTGAATGTGGGTTTCGAAAGAACGCTGGATGAAGGACAGGCCAGTAGCTCAACTGCATACTGTGCAAGCTCTGGCCAGTGATCCATCCTCAAGACCCAGTAACCCAGAGGATTTTCGGTGGGAAAGGTGTCCAAGTCAGCTCTTGCCCCTAGGTATTCCTGCATGTAAAACAGACGCTGGCGATGGTTGCTGGAACCGATCATACCTTGGGGCTGCGGACTAAAAAATTGTCTGAACGCATCAGTCAGATGGCCACCTTCTCCACCACTCCTTCTTTGACTGACCGATGCCTCAGCAACACGTTGTCCAGGAACAAGAGTTTGTAACCTCCCAGTCTCTGGGAACGCATTGCACAGACCTTTCTGCAAGGCCTCCTGAAGATGTTTCATCCTCTGCTCTCTCTACGATGGCAAGATAAGGTCCGCAACCTTACCCTTGTAACGTGGATCAAGAAAGGTTGCCAGCCAGTAATAATCCCTCTCCTTGATACCACGAATACGAGGATCCTTCCGCAGGCTTTGCAGGATCAGGGAGGCCATGCAGCGTAAGTTTGCTGAGGCATTAGGGCCAGAGTCCTCTGGGTCACTAAGGTCAACATGATCCGCAGCCACCTCCTCCCAGCCACATACAAGTCCATGGGTTTCTTGGGACTGTAAATGATCTACCTCCATGCTGACACAATCCTCCTCTTCCTCTTCCTCCACCTCCTCCTTCTCCTCCTCCTCCTCCTCTTCCTGTGTGATCGTCGGGCACGCAGGAACACTGTCTGGATAAAGGGGGCCTTGAGAGCTAAGGAAGTCCCCCTCTTCCTGCCTCTATTCTGCCTTAAGTGCCCTGTCCATTATTCCACACAGCGTGTGCTCCAACAGGTGGACAAGGGGGACAGTGTCACTGATGCATGCACTGTCACTGCACACCATCCTCGTGGCCTCCTCAAATGGTGACAGGACAGTGCATGCATCCCTGATCATGGCCCACTGGCGTGTGGTAAAAAAAACAAGCTCTCCTGACCCTATTCTGGTGCCATAGTCGCACAGGTACTCATTGATGGCCCTCTGCTGCTTGTGCAGCTGCTGCAGCATGGCCAACGTTGAGTTCCACCTGATGGGCATGTCACAGATTAGGCGGTCCTTGGGCAGGTTAAATTCCTTTTGGAGGTCAGCCAGCCGAGCACTGCCATTATATGACCTGCAGAAATGCACACAGACTTTCCTGGCCTGCCTCAAGACATCTTGTAAGCCCGGGTATCTGCCCAAGGACCACTGCAGACTAACTCGTAGCTTTAACTGAACACTGTGCAGAGGTCGCACTACACTAACACATAGCTTTAGCTGAACACTGTGCAGAGGTCACACTACACTAACTTGTAGCTTTAGCTGAACACTGTGCAGAGGTCGCACTACACTAACTTTTAGCTTTAGCTGAACACTGTGCAGAGGTCGCACTACACTAACTTGTAGCTTTAGCTGAACACTGTGCAGCGGTCACACTACACAAACTTGTAAATAATGTAGCTGCCTGCGGTAGTGATAGGATCAGAAAAACACCACCAATCTTCTACAGGTAGCTTTAGCTGAACACTGTGCAGAGGACGCACTACACTAACTGTAAATACTGTAGCTGCCTGACTGTGGTACTAATAGGATCAAAAGAACACCAGCAATTTTCTTCAGGTAGCTGTAAATACTGTAACAACACCTGCCTGCCTGTCAGTAGGAAGAGAATAACAAGAACAGATCTAGCTAAACTGAATACAGTGTGTATATATATATATATATATATATATATATATATATATATATATATATATACACAACACCTGGGATGCATATATATATACACAATACACTGTAAGTGCAGCTAACTGACTGACTGTTCTGCCTAATCTATCTAACTTAAATCAAATGACACTGTCTCTCTGTCTCTGTCTCTCAACACCAGAACACACTACACAGGGCCGACGTGCAGGCGGCCTTATATAGTGTGGGGCGTGTACTAAACCCCCTAAGCCATAATTGGACAAAGCCACCCTGGCTTTGGTCAATTACAGCTCTCTGTACAGAAGGCGCTGTGATCGGCCAAGCATGCGGGTCATAGTGCATGCTTGGCCCATCATCAGCCAGCAAAGCACTGCGATGCCACAGTGAATTATGGGCCATGACGTGCCACTCGAAAACGGCCCATATCGTTTGCAGTTCGGCGAACGACCAACAAACGATGTTCGAGTCGAACATGGGTTCGACTCGAACACGAAACTCATCCCTACTGGTAAATCTGCCACAGCTGTCTCCTCAACCCCCTCCTCTTCTTCTTCCTCTATGGCCTCTTCTGCAGATTTGTCCTCTGAACCAGCAGTGCTCTGTAAGTGTCAGGGGCATGTCAGCAGTCGTCGGGTGAATCTGCGTGCACATAGGTCCTCAAGGAATATTTCTAAGCGTATTCAGCCAAAATCCCCACCAGGGGGCGCCGGCGCGCTCCCGCGAATGCCCGTACGTGCGTTCGCGCGTTCGCGGGTGCGCGCGCGCGCCCGTTCGCGCTAGCGCCGTTTGGCGCCAAGGGGCCTTTAAAAGGGTGACAGGTGCTCATGTTAGCTGCTGTTCGTCTGCAGCTCTGCACCTGAAAGTTCCTGTATCTGCCTGCTTGTTGTTGCTATTGACCCGGCTACGTCTGACCATTCTCCAGTCTCCTATCCGACCCGGCTTGTCTGACCCTGTTTACTCTGCTACCCGTTGCCGAACTCCTGCCTGTCTGACTACCCTTGGATCATCCCTCCTGTTATATCCTGCCTGATCTCCTGCCAAATACGGACTGTCTGACCTTCCTTGCCTGTGTCCTGTAACGCTGCTTCCAGCCTGCCTGTTTGCATCCAGCTGCTGTCTTCGCATCCGGCTACCAGCCTACCTACCGGCCTGCACCAGTTACCTGCATCCACAGCTCAGCCATCCCTGAGGGACGTCCTCCCAGTTCCGGTGTCTGCTTCTGCTGGAACCTGCATCAGGCCCTCCTACCCACTGTGCTCAGGAGACCACTGTTCCCACTTCCAGCGGCTCCTGAACCAGCGCTTAAGAGAGGTCTCCTTCTACCAGTCAGGCTCAACTACCAGGTACCTCACAGTAAGCATTCAAGGGGCTATGCAAGCAGTTAGGCTAAAAGATGCCATGCGGTGCTTGAGTTGGTCTGCCTAATTGACAGGTAGGACAGAGCCACACTGGGGCAGAGATTCTGTCAGCTCTGCAGGGGCAGGCTCAGAGGTGGTTGACGCCATGCCAGCTTCAGCCAGGAATGGTTGTAATGCGACAATGGCACCAACCTTCTCTCCACCCTCCGACAGGGACAGTTGACCCATGTTCGATGTTTGCCACACGTCCTGAATTTGGTGGTGCAGCGGTTCTTGACCAGATACCCAGGCTTACAAGATCTCTTGAGGCTAGCCAGGAAAGTCTGTGGTCATTTCCGCTGGTTTTACAATGCCAGTGCTTGACTGGCTGACATTCAAAGGCAATGTAGCTTGCCCACCAACTGCCTCATTTGTTACATGCCCACCAGGTGGAACTCAATGTTGGCAATGCTGCAGTGGCCGCACACACAGCAGAAGGCCATCAATGAATACCTGTGCAAGTATGGCACCAGGACAGGGTCAGGGGTGCTTGGCTTTTTTTCGCCATTTCAGTGGCTACTGATCAAGGATGCATGCACTGTCCTGTCACCATTTGAGGAAGCCACCAGGATGGTGAGCAGCGACAATGCATGCATTAGTGACACTGTCCCTCTAGACTTCCTGCTGAAGCACACGCTTCGTGGAATCTTGAACAGGGCACTTGAGGCAGAACAGCAGGAGGAAGAGGAGGACTTCCTTTCCTCTCAAGGCCCCCTTTATGCAGATAGCACACACAGGAAGAAGAGGAGGAGGAGGAGTGTGTCAGCATTGATGTAGAGGATAACACTCAGCAGCAGTCTTCAAGGGATGGTTTTCAGTCCCCAGAAACCCAAGGAGCTGTACGTGGCTGGGAGGAGGTAGTTACGGATTATGTGATCCTTAGTGACCCAGAGGACTCAGAATCGAATGCCTCTGCAAACTTATGCTGCATGGCCTCCCTAATTCTGCAAAGCCTGTGAAAGAAACCTAAGATTCGTGGTATCAAGGAGAAGGATCGTTACTGGCTGGCAACCCTTCTTGATCCACGCTACAAGGGTAAAGTTGCAGAACTCATCCTGCCTTCACAGAGGGAGCAAAGGATGAAACATCTTTAGGAGGCCTTGAAGAAAGGTTTGTGTAACGCAATTCCAGACCCTGGGAGGTTACCATTTCCTGGTTCTAGACAACGCGTTGCTGGGGCTTCATTCAGTAGAAGAAATAGCGGTGGAGCACATGGCCGGCTGACCGATGCCTTTAACCCCTTCAGATTCGCGCTATAGCCTAATTACGGCTACAGCGTGGATCTGCTTTGCCGGGAGTCCTTCAATAGACGTCCTCCCCTTTGCCTGCAGGGCGCACGGCACCCGCTGTGGTCACCGAGTCAATGAGACTCGGGTGATCACAGATCGGAGTAAGGGGTCGATCCCGACCCCTTACCACGTGATCAGCTATCAGCCAATGACAGCTGATCACGCGATGTAAACAGAAGATCGGTAATCTTTTTTTTCTTCTCACGCTGATAGCGTGAGGAGAAAGAAAAAGCTGATCACTGACTTCTGTTGAAGGGACATCGGTCTTGAAGAGAAAGAGGCGAAGCCGCCTCATATGTGCCCACCAGTACCACCAGTGTCACGAATCAGTGCCCACAGTGCCACGAATCAGTGCCCACCAGTACATAAGTGCCAGCAATCAGTGTCACCTATCAATGCCCACCAGTGGTGCCAATCAGTTCCTTATCAGTGCCACGTAGCAGTGCTGCCTATCAGAGTCATCTACCAGTGCCCATCACTTCCACCCATCAGTACCCATCAGTGCAAGCTATCAGTGCCTCCTATTAGTGCCCTTCAGTGCCACCTATCAATGCCCTTCAGTGCCACCCATCAGTGACCACGAATGCCACCTATCAGTGCCCACCAGTACCATCTATTAGTGCACATCCGTGTTGCCTTATCAGTGCCCATCAATGCAGCCTCATCAGCGTACATCAAGGAGAAAAGTTACCTGTTTGCAAAATTTTTTAACAAAGTATAAAACGGTTTTGTATTTTTTTTTTTACATTTCTGTCTTTTTTAACTTTTTTAACAAAAAATAAAAAACCCAGATGTGATCAAATAACACCAAAAGAAAGCTCTATTTTTGGGGGAAAAAATTATAAAAATTCCATTTGGGTACAGTGCTAAAAGCTGAAAATTGGTCTGGGTGGGGGGGGGGGGGTTTAGGTGCCCAGTAAGCAAGTTATTAAACAAATTTTCAGTCCTCAGCACCAAGGTCTGATCGGTTCAAGCAACCATCACCAGCGTCTGCAGGAATATCTAGGGGCAAGAGCAGACTTGGAGACCTTTCCAACAGAGCATACACTGGGTTACTGGGTCTTGAGGATGGTCCACTGGCCAGAACTTGCTCAATATGCAATTGAGCTATGGGCCTGTCCTGCATCCAGCGTGCTTTCTGAATGCACAATCAGTGCTGCTGGAGGGTGTGTAACGGATCAAAGAGTGCGCCTGTTCACAGACTCCGTTAATCGACTCACATTCATAAAAATGAATCAGTCTTGGATCAGCAGCTATCAAGCACCTGATGCTGATGTAACTGATTGAATTTGCTATGGATCTGGGATTCCTTGAAGACTGCCTATGCTGACTATCCTATTCCTCCTCAGTCTTGATGATGCTAGCTTCCAACAATATTTTTGGTTTAGGGCACCACCACCCAAGGCCCAATTTTTCTGCTTGTGTATACGTGTATGCCTGTGCATTTGCACACAGGTGCACACGCGTCTATAATTCGTACACATGTGTGTATATATATATGTATATATATATATATATATATATATATATATATATATATATATATATATATTTCTTTTCTGATCTCTGTTCCACCTAGAACGCTTGAACGTGGACTGGTATGGAACACAGAAAATCGCATCTTCCATTTCAGGCCGCCCTTTCCAACTAGCCATCATGATGATGTACATACTTTGGCCTACTGGCATATAGAGACTGCACCCTGGCTCTCAAATAGGCTTTGATGAAGAGGTCATCCTCGAAACGCGTTAGCCAACTCTAATATACCTGCCTTAACATGGGCTCATGATATAATTTTAACCCATTTTTAATTTTTCATGTTTTTTATATTTTGGCACCTGTTTGCATGATACGTAGTATTGGTATTATTCAACTGCTTTTATTTTATTTGCTCTTTATTTCCTCCAAAATAAATTTTATATGTTTTGATGTAAGCTTGATCACGCGCCCTTCATCCATCACTCTCCACTTAGCCCAATTTTTCTGCCCCTGTTTAACAGGGGCATATAATTACAATTTTTAATATAATATTTCACAGCAGGGCCTGTTCCTGCACCCAACAAGAGTATCTGTGAGGGGATACAGTGTTGTGGCACCACCACCCAAGGCATAATTTTTCTGCTCCTGTTTACCAGGGGCATGTAATTACAATTTTTGATATAATATTTCACAGCAGGGCCCGCTCCTGCACCCAACAAGAATATCTGTGAGGGGTTACAGTGGTTTGGCTCCACCACCACCACCTAAGGCCCAATTTTTCTGCCCCTGTTTAACAGGGGCATGTAATTACAATTTTTGAAATAATATTTCACAGAAGGGCCTGTTCCTGCGCCCAACAAGAGTAACCGTGAGGGCTTACAGTGTTCTGGTGCCCCCAAAACCAAAGGCCCAATTTTTCTGCCCCTGTTTAACAGGGCCATGGAATTACAATTTTTGATATAATATTTCACAGCGGGGTCCATTCCTGCACCCAACAAAAGTACCTGTGAGGGGCTACAGTGTTCTGGCACAACCAACACCTAAGACCCAATTTTTCTGCAGAGTATATAGGGCAGACCATATAATATATCAACTGCTGTTTAGAGTATATAGTGCCTGGGGGCCTGGGGGACCCCCACGCCATTTTCTAACATTTTGGTGCGAGGTTCCCCTTAATATCCATACAAGACCTGAAGGGCCTGGTATGTTTTTGGGGGGGGATCCACCCCATTTTTTGGGGTATTTTTGGCACAGGGTTCCCCTTAACCGCTTGCCGACCAGCCATCGCAGTTCTACTGTGGCAGAATGGCACGGCTGCACGAATCACCGTCATGTTATGTCACTTCTCGATGCGATGACCACTGGGCCCCCGCAATAGCTTGTGACACAGCGAAAACCGGGATCTCTGTGTGTAAACACAGAGATCCCGGTTCTCTGAGGGGAGAAGAGACTAATCGTGTGTTCATACAAAGTATGAACGCCGATCTATCTCTTCCCCTAGCAAGTCCCATCCCCCCTTCAGTTAGAACATGTAGCAGGGAGCAAGGTTAACCCCTTGATTGCCCCCTAGTGTTAACCCCTTCCCTGCCAGTGACATTTTTACAGTAATCAATGCCTTTTTATAGCACTGATCGCTGTATTAATGCCAATGGTCCCAAAAATGTGTCAAAATTGTCCGATGTGTCCTCCATAATGTCATAGTCACAACAACAAAAATCGCAGATCGCCGCCATTACTAGTAAAAAAAATAATAATAATAAAAATGCTATAAATCTATCCCCTATTTTGTAGACGCTATAGCTTTTGCGCAAACCAATCAATATACGCTTATTGCAATTTTTTTACCCAAAATATGTAGAAGAATACATATCGGCCTAAAATGAGAAAAAAAATAGCTTTTTTTTAAAAAAAAATGGGGATATTTATTATAGCAAAAAGTTCAAAATATTGTTTTTTTTTTTTCAAAATTGTGGCTCTTTTTTTGTTTATAGCGCAAAAAAAAATAAAAACCACAGAGATGATCAAATACCACCAAAAGAAAGCTCTATTTGTGGGAAAAAAAGGACGTAAATTTTGTTTGGGTGCAACGTCACACGACCGTGCAATTGTCAGTTAAAGCGGCACAGTGCCGAATCGCAAAAAATGGCCCGGTCATTCAGCAGCCAAATCTTCCGGGGCTGAAGCGGTTAATATTCATACCAGACCCAAAGGGCCTGGTAATGGACTGGGGGGGGAACCCACGCCGTTTTTTTCAATTATTTGTATCTATGTTGGCGGAATCTGACAATACATTACAGCCGCGAGTAGTTTTAAATGACATTTTTTCCTTTAGAAATGTAATTTTGCTGTGGTATTGTTATAAACATGGGACAGATGTGCTAGTTTACAGGCAGACTAAGGAGACCCAGGCACGATATTTAAAGGAATATTTCATTTTATTGTTTCACTTTAAGCATTATTAAAATCACTGCTCCCGAAAAAACAGCCGTTTTTAATACTTTTTTTGCATTGATACATGTCCCCTGGGGCAGTACCTGGGTCCCCAATAACTTGCTTATAAGCCTTTAAAATGATTTTTCACATTTGCGTCCCATAGACTTTAACGGTGTTCACACAAATTTTTTGCCTGTTCGCATGTTCTGCTGCGAACCGAACCGGGGGGGTGTTCGGCTCATCCCTAGTGATGACCACTAGTAAAAACTACCAGTGTGTACCAGGCTTTAATCATATACTCCTCAATGCCTTATGCTGCATTGTTAGAAAAAATAAGTATGCATCAAGTGCAGTAGGGGCAGCCCCCTTGGACTTTTGAGGCAGAAAAAATGGGAGTAGAGAAGTAGATAAAAGGCAATGTAGTGCCACTTTAAGTACACTGCTAAAGATAAAATAGATAGAGATAGCCATAGACAATAATGTTAAAATATACAGAGTATACCAACGAACCAAGATATATATATATATAACCCATGGCGAATAATCCAGGAACTGCCAGAGTCAAACTGTGGTCAGTCCGTGTTTCAGAAACCATGAACCAGACTGAGACAGAAGTACAGTAAAATCACACTTGTTTATTAATAAAAATAAAAAGGTAAATAGAGTAAGCGTAGTCAAAGCATAGCCAGAGTCCAGTAACCGGATCGGGTAGTCAGCCAAGCCAGAGTTCAGTAACCAGATCGGGTAATCAGCCAAGCCAGAGTTCAGTATCCAGATTGGGTAATCAGCCAGGCCAGGGATCCAAGTAGAGGAACAGCAAGCAGGATAAGGAGCCAGAAGGGATGTCAGCAAAGCCAGTCTTTAAACAGGGACGCAGGAGATGGTTTCTTGTGATGTGACCAAGGCGAAGGCAGGAATGAAGTGAGCTGGAGATCTTTAGGTAGGCGGGACTGACAAGCAGATCCAAAACAGCTGGTTAACTGTGGAAAGAGATGAGAGCTGGCAATTAGCCGACAGCTGAGCGACCAGCTCAGAAAAGGAAGGGCTGAGCCAGCCCTGACACTGTGAAGATTAAAGCATGTATCCCAACGTGTTTTGGAATTTATTGGTATATACAGTTGTGCTCATAAGTTTACATACCCTGGCAGAATTTATGATTTCTTGGCCATTTTTCAGAGAATAGGAATGAAAAACAAAAAATGAACAAAAACTTTTCTTTCACTCGTGGTTAGTGTTTGGCTGAAGCCATTTATTATCAATCAACTGTGTTTACTCTTTTTAAATCATAATGGCAACAGAAACTACCCATATGACCCTGATCAAATGTTTACATACCCAATTCTTAATAAAGTGTATTGCCCCCTTTAACATCAATGACAGCTTGAAGTCCTTTTGTGGTATTTGTGGTATTTGTGGATGAGGATCTTTATCTTCTCAGATAGTAAAGCTGCCCATTCCTCTTGGCAAAAAGCCTCCAGTTCCTGTAAATTATTGGGCTGTCTTACATGAACTGCACGTTTGAGATCTCCTCAGAGTGGCTCAATGATATTAAGGTCAGGAGACTGAGATGGCCACTTCAGAACCTTCACTTTTATCTGCTGTAGCCAATGACAGGTCGACTTGTGTTTTGGATCATTGACATGTTGGAGTGTTCAAGTACGTCCCATGCTCAGCTTCCTGGCTGATGAATGCAAATGTTCCTCCAGTATTTTTTGATAATATACTGCATTCATCTTGCCAACAATTTTGACCAAATTTTCTGTGCCTTTGTAGCTCACATCCCCAAAACATCAGTGATCCACCTCTGTACCTTTCATCATAGGCCTTGTTGATTCCTCTCCAAATGAAGTGTTTATGGTTGTGGCCAAAAAGCTCAATTTTGGTCTCATCACTCCAAATGTCTTTGTGCCAAAAGGTTTGAGGCTTGTCTCTGTGCTGTTTGGCATATTGTAAGCGGGATATTTGGGCCATTTGGGTAGTAATGGCTTTCTTCTTTTGACTCGACCATGCAGCCCATCTTTCTTCAAGTTCCTCCTTATTGTGCATCTTGAAACAGCCACACCACATGTTTTCAGAGAGTCCTGTATTTCACCTGAAGTTATTTGTTGGTTTTTCTTTGCATCCCAAACAATTTTCCTGGCAGTTGTGGCTGAAATTTTAGTTGGTCTATCTAACCGTGGTTTTTCTCATTTTCCACTTCTTAATTAGAGTTTGAACACAGCTGATTGGCATTCTCAATTCCTTGGATATCTTTTTATATCCCTTTCTTATTTTATACAGTTCAACTACCTTTTCCCACAGATCCTTTGACAATTCTTTTGCTTTCCCCATGACGCAGAATCCAAAAACATCAGTGCAGCACTGGATGAAAGATGCAAAGGTCTGTCAGGGGTCCAGAAACTCATTGACATTTTATACAAGCAAACAGATCACAGGTGAGCATGGTTACCTTTAATAATCATTCAAACCCCTTTGTGTCAACTTGTGTGCATGTTATCAGGCCAAAATCGCCAGAGTATGTAAACTTTTGATCGGGGTCATTTTGGTAGTTTCTGTTGCCATTATGATTTAAAAAGAGTAAACACAGTTGATTGATAACAAATGGCTTGAGCCAAACACTAACCATGAGTGAAAAATTTTTTTTTGTGTTATCATTCATATTCTCTGAAAAATGTCCAAGAAATCATACATTTTGCCAGGGTATGTAAACTTATAAGCACAACTGTATGTGAAAAATCCATGTTGGCTGGAAGAGTCCACGTGGAGACATAGGCGAACACACAGTTGGCATGTCTCGGTTCGAGCATGGCCACTGTGATGTGTGCACTCCCACCAGTGTATTGAAAGGTAATGTACTCTACAACATTCATGGCAATTTGTGCCTTTGTCCTGCCATCACAGCACACTGTTTGTGTCTGTGGGGGTGATTTACGAAAGCCGCGTGCCATCAGTAGAGGCGCATGGCGAGGCGCAACTGACATTTCTATATTTACAAAATGGTGCGCCGGTAAAAGAGCTTGAATCCCCCATTTACTATAGCGATCTTGGCGCACGGAAGAATTTAGAACTGCGTGAGATCAATGTAAGCAGTGCGCATGTGCAAGCAGCTCTAGCGCTCATTCACATGAGTTTGTTCACTGCGCGGCCAAAATCTTAGTAAATGTTAAGCAACGTATATGCAATTGCATGGGTTGGGCACACCTCTAATCTTGACAATTTTGTTTTTACGCTGGTTCACCTTTATGTATTTTTTTAAGGAGATTTGCACACAGGTCATGTTACGTTGCCAACATGTGACATGCACCTTGTTAAAATTATTTAAAAAGACTCTCGCTCCTCTAGCTCCTCCTAAAAGGGCATTTAACCTTCTCCCTCTAATGCATATGATTTCCATGGGCTAACTTTTGCTTTTAAAGGGGAACTTAACACTCCATTCTCCAATGCTCTTGTCTCCCCCTCTAATCCCTTGGATCTCCATGGGCTAACTTTTGCTTTAAAAGGGGAACTCCACACTCAACTCCATTCTCAAAAGGCTGTGAGCTGCCTTCACCAATCCAAACCACATCCTTTTTCAGAGAATACAACAGGGCCAGCTAGGAAAAGGGCGAGAAGAGCGATCTCCCAATCCCCTCCTGAATCATACAAGGCCACATGCACTCAACATAGCTGGCTGCCTTTGGGGCATGTTGGGCTCAGCCCAATACCAACCACAAAGAACCTTGTATCCACTAGTTTAAAGGGGCTTTCCACATTCCGTAAAGCACCCTGTCTGCAGCCCCCCTAGCGTTGTAGGGCAGAGGTCCTTTTCCCCTGAATATGGGAACAAGGTGGTCGACTTTTGGGGTGCTCGAGCCCCTCCTGCCCCCAAGCATCCACCCCCTTGCTGGCTAGGGGTTAGTTATTGTGTGGGAGGGGCACAATATTTTTTAGTTTGGGGTAGTATTGTTCACGTGGAGGTTTTCATTTTAAGCCTTAACAGACCCAAATGGTCTTGTATGTATTGGGAAGGGGGGGCAGGCATTTTTTTGGGGGGGTTAAAATCTTGCAGCTGTAATATAGATTTGTAAGTTTTCTCTAATGCCCTGTACACACGGTTGGATTTTACGACGGAAAATGTGCGATCAGAGCGTGTTGTCGGAAATTCCGACCGCGTGTGGGCTCCATCGGACATTTTCCATCGGATTTTCCAACACACAAAGTTTGAGAACAGGCTATAAAATTTTCCGACAACAAAACCCGATCGCGTCAATTCCGACCGTGTGTGGCCAATTCCGACGCACAAAGTGCCACGCATGCTCAGAAGAAATTCTGAGACGGAACAGCTCGGTCTGGTAAAATTAGCATTCGGAATGGATACAGCACTTTCGTCACGCTGCAATGTTTTAAATTGTTTAATACAGTGCACTCTCTTCTTCTTTATAATGTGAGAAGAATGAAGTAGTTTTGCTGCTCATATTCACACAGACTTCTCACAAACTTCTTTCTTTATTATTTATCGTGATTCTCTCAATATATTTTGATTTGTCACATCTGACCAAATTTCTCATTTGTTGTTTTATTTTTGTTTTGTATTTTTTTTTTAAGGCTGATTTTTTTTTTTTTTTTTTGTGTTTGTATTTTTTTCCAGGCTGATGTATTTATTTTGGGGGGGGGGGGGTTTACTCCAT
The DNA here is from genome assembly GCA_037952925.1 of Lithobates clamitans. NCBI lineage: Eukaryota > Metazoa > Chordata > Amphibia > Anura > Ranidae > Lithobates > Lithobates clamitans. Next base: position 5,106,826 of record JBBGZY010000833.1, on the reverse strand, counting down.
AATATTTTGTGTGTGTTTTGTGTGGGTCAAGTTACCACAACACCATTATTATCTTGTAATCTCAAGGTTGCTTGGTGTTGGTGTCCCTTGTTAATTTCACATTGTATTTTTGAAATGTACCTGCCTCCTCACAAACAAACTGTCCTTTTTGAAGGAAAACACACATAGGCGAGTATAATTGAAACAAAAATTCCTTTATTAAGGGCTCAGAACCAAAGAAAGAGGGAGGCAACGCTGGAGAAACAGCAGAAATTGGTGAAGCCTTTGACCCCCAGGGCACACATCAATTATTTTCCAGCAAAATTGGTGGCCTGAGGAGTCCATATCTAAGGAAGTGCAGTCTGGTCCAGAAGTCCCAGAGATCCTGAAAGCAGCAGATGACATCTGTGTCCCCAGGCTGTGGTCATACAAGAGACTGCATCTTTTGTCACACCAGACTGAACCCAGGGCCATCACTCTCTGGTCTTCCTTCCACGCTTCCTTCCATGCTGTGGCTGTGGTGGTGTAGTTATGCCAGGAGGAGGAGGAGGATGGTTCAACCCAATCACGTTAGTATTGGGTGTGATTTCGCCACTCACCCCCTTAGTTAGGACTTTATTATTATTATTATACAGGAATTATATAGCGCCGACAGTTTACGCAGCGCTTTACAACAACATTAGGGCAGACAGTACAAGTACAATACAATTCAATACAGGAGGAATCAGAGGGCCCTGCTCGTTAGAGCTTACAATCTAGGAGGGAGGGTCAAGTTATACAAAAGGGTAATAGTTGTGGGGGATTAGCTAATGGAGAAAATAATGCACTTGTTAGATGGAGGCAGGATAGGCTTCTCTGAAGAGGAGAGTCTTCAGGGATCGCCTAAAAGTGGATAAATTTGGAGACAGTCTGACAGATTGGGGTAGGGGATTCCAGAGGATGGGCGAGGCTCGGGAGAAGTCCTGGAGGCGGATATGGGAGGAGGTGATGAGGGAGCTAGAGAGCAGGAGATCTTGGGAGGAACGGAGATGGCGTTTAGGTTGGTATTTTGAGACTAGGTTAGTGATGTAGCTGGGGGCACAGTTGTGGATGGCTTTGTAACTTATTGTTAGTATTTTGAATTTAATTCGTTGGGCGAGTGGCAGCCAATGGAGGGATTGGCAGAGAGGGGTAGCAGACACTGATCGGTTTGTAAGGTGGATGAGTCTGGCAGCAGCATTCATGATGGACTGAAGGGGGGATAGTCTATTTAAAGGTAAGCCAATGAGGAGTGAGTTGCAGTAGTCAAGGCGAGAGATAACCAGGGAGTGAATCAGGAGCTTTGTAGTTTCACTGGTTAGAAAGGGACGTAGTTTAGAGATGTTGCGGAGGTTGAGGCGGCAAGCTTTGGAAAGTGATTGGATGTGGGGCTGAAAGGAGAGTTCAGAATCTAGGATAACACCTAGCACCCTGACATGTGGGGACGGGTGGATGGTTTTGCCATTGCTCTTCATAGAGAAGTCAGGGGAAGAGGCACGTGGGGGAGGAAATATTATAAGCTCGGTTTTGGACAAGTTGAGTTTGAGGAAGTGGTGTGACATCCATACAGATATGTTGGTTAGTAAGTTAGTGATGCGTGAGGAGACTGATGGAGTGAGTTGAGGGGTGGAGAGATAGATTTGTGTGTCATCAGCATAGAAATGATATTGAAAGCCATGAGAGGCTATCAGCTGACCCAGGGAAGAGGTGTAGATTGAAAATAAAAGAGGTCCAAGAACAGAACCTTGGGGGACCCCGACAGAGAAGGGAAGAGGAGTGGAGGAAGTAGAATTGTAAGTGGCACTGAAGGTGCGTTGGGATAGGTAGGATGAGAGCCACTGAAGAGCACAGTCACGGAGACCGATGGAGTAAAGTTTTTTGAGGAGGAGGGGGTGGTCAACCGTGTCAAAGGCAGCTGAAAGATCCAGAAGTAGGAGTACAGAATAGTGTCCGTTGGTTTTTGCAGTTAGTAGGTCATTTGTGAGTTTTAAAAGAGCAGTTTCTGTGGAGTGTTGAGGGCGAAATCCAGATTGAAGGGGATCAAGAAGGTTGTTTTTAATGAGGTGGTCACTCAGTTGGTTGTAAACCAGGCGTTCAAGGAGTTTAGAGGAAAAGGGGAGCAAGGAGATAGGGCGTAGGTTGTTAAGATTGGTAGGGTCCAAGGATGGTTTTTTGAGTATGGGAGTGACCAGTGCATGTTTTAGAGCATCGGGGAAGATGCCAGAGGTGAGGGAGAGATTGAAGATGTGGGTTAGAGAGTGTAGGATGGGGTCAGAGGGTGACCGTAGCATTTGAGAGGGAACAGGGTCCAGGGGACAGGTGGTTAGGTGGGCGATAGAAAGGAGTTTAGCAACTTCGTCTGGAGTAGTAGATTTGAATAGAGGTAGTGTCAGTTGTATTTGTTGACATGGGGTCTTAGCTGGGGGAGATACCTGTAGAGTGGAGATTTCATCACGGATTGTATCAATCTTGTTTTTGAAGTGATTAGCGATTTCCTGGGCAGTGAGTAAATCAGTGGGGGGAGGCGGTGGAGGACAAAGTAGAGAGTTGAAGGTAGAGAAGAGTTTACGGGGATTGGATGAGAAGGTATTAATAAGAGTTGTAAAATAGGTTTGCTTGGCAGTGTGGAGGAAAGAATAGTATTTTTGGAGGGCAGATTTGTATTGGTTGAAGTCTTTGAGAGACTTAGTCTTGTGCCACAGACGCTCAAGAGCGCGACTACGTTTTTTGAGAATTTTAGTGTCATCTGTTTGCCAGGGTTGTAGGGGTCGAGGCCTGATTCTGCGTGTAGTGAGGGGAGCGAGCTTGTCCAGGGTGGAGGACAGAGATGTATTGTAGATGGATATGGCTTGGTTGGGGCAGGACAGGGGGGAGATTTTGTCATAGAGGTGGTCGGTAGCAGAGTAGAGGAGAGAGGAGTTGAAGTTGCGAAAGTTTCTACGGGTGACGGTTAGGCGATTGGAGGGAAAGGTGGTGGAAGACAGGGGGAGAGAGAAACTAATAAGGTGGTGGTCGGAGAGAGGAAAAGGATTGTTTGAGAAGTTGCATGGAGTGCATAGGTAAGAGAATACAAGGTCAAGGGTGTTGCCATCAGAGTGAGTAGAAGCCTGTACCCATTGCTTCAGGTCAAATGAAGAGGTTAGACTAAGAAGTTTAGAAGTAGCAGGAGTGTTTGTATTAGCAGGGATGTTGAAATCACCGAGAAGGATTGTGGGAATTTCCGAAGAGAGAAAGTAGGGTAGCCAGGCAGAAAACTCATCAAGGAAAGTCAATAATGGTCCAGGGGCCCGGTAGATCACAGCAATTCTTAGGGAAGTGGGAGAGAATAGACGTATACAGTGGGCTTCGAATGATGAGAGTGAAAAAGAGGGAGGAGGGTGAATAACCTGGAAGGTGCTCTGGGGGGATAGGAGGAATCCCACTCCACCTCCCTTGCGTCCATTAGGCCTGGGGGAGTGAGTCCAGTGAAGGCCACCCTGGGAGAGGGAAGCAAGAGAAGGGGTGTCATATTCGTGGAGCCAGGTTTCTGTGAGAGCAAGTAGATTAAAGGAATTAGTGACAAAGAGGTCATTAACAGCAGTGAGTTTGTTGCAGACAGAGCGGGCGTTCCAGAGGGCGCAGGAGAGAGTGAGGCTGGTGTTGGCAAGAAGAGGAATGGAGACTAGATTGTGTAGATTGCGACTACTGCCAGAGGGTGTAGGGTGATGGTGATGGGTGTGTTGGGCACAGTTAAATAAAGTGGGCCCAGGGTTTGGGGAAATATCACCAGCGATTAGAAGCAGCAGAAGAGTGAGGGAGGTAATAAGAGAATATGATTTGTATGAGGGGACATGCTTCAGTATCCCGGGGGGTATGTTAGCAAGTGGGCTTAGAGTTAGAAAGAGGTGATGAGTGCAGTAATAGGGGGAGGGGAGAAGTGAGGGTGATATGTACATGTTGTGGGGTGGAGCAGAGGGATGTAGAAAAGAGAGTTTGAGGAGAGAGGCAGCAGTTGTGAAAAGGAGGAGAGGTAAAGAGTGCATGTTTCAGAGAGGAAGATGATAAAATTAGGAAATGGGGTCACCTGCAGTCTTTTATAGTTTGCTTTGTGCAAGAGCAGAAGTGCCACTTATTTTAAGAACGCCACTTCTTTGGAAGAACCCCCTGTATGTGCAGCCCCCTGTATGTGTTCCCCCGTAAGGAAGGCCTTGTTTTTATACTGTGTGTTGGGTGTGGGTTGAATCTGGCAATTAATCAATTAGGAGGGCATATTAGCAACACAGCTAGCAGGGCATAACTTTCACACCACAATCAAACTGCAAGGGGACTAAAAGGCCAAAATTGTAAAGATAAGGCAACCCATAATTTAGGTAAGACTTAATGGCTAAATAAACATTGAAATAATGTGAGCATGGCTACAGATGGAGTTGAAACAGTGGTGACAAACAGATTTACCAAATAAGCTTTTTTGCAGTCATGCAATGTTCAGTTTTAAGGTATGTGAAGATATAAATGCAGGTTTACCAAATAAGCTTTTTTGCAGTCATGCAATGTTCAGTTTTAAGGTATGTGGAGATATAAACGCAGGTTTACCTGTGAAGAGAGAAGAAGATGTTCAGGTGGATTGGGCAAGAGCAGAAGTGCCACTTATTTTAAGAACGCCACTTCTTTGGAAGAACCCCCTGTAAGTTTCTCACACATGAGGCGTTGACCCTCCTGCATGCCCTTCAGTTTGGTGGCAGCCATGCAGGCAGAGGCCTCTTCAGGAGTGGGTAAGGCTCTGAGGGATGCAGAAGCCTCCTGAATGAGCCTGAGTGCTGAATCCTGCACGTGACACCCCTTTCTGGGTCTTTTGTTTGGAAGACGGAGGGGAGGAACCTGCGATTCGGTCAGGCTCCTACTGGTCCCAGGATTCTCCTGGCTGCCACTTAGCCCCACCTCCTCCTGGCTGCCACTAACCCACGCCTCCTCCTGGTTGCCACATTCCACAGCCTCCTCCTGTGTGCCACATTCAAGAGCCTCGTCCTGGCTGAGATCTTCCTGTGCATGAAAAATGGACATAGTTTTAGTTTTTTCTTCATCAATCACACACAATTTTCATCTCATGACTGTTGCAAATTGAATGTTAACAAATATAACAGACTATCATTCTGAGCCCAGCATTTTTCATTCTTGTCCCAATTATTTTTGCCCACTACTCTCTACTGATATGTAAAAAACTGTATTAAATCAGCAATTAGTGATCAATAATAACATCTAGTAAACATCATTTCTTTATTGACCAGAAATCTGTATAACAATGCTATACCTGGCTCCATCTGGGCTCCTCCACTTCTTCCTGGCTGGAAGTCCCAGGTTGGACATCGGAAGCCTCAGCTGGGGTGGAAGGAACAGTGGAAGGAAGAGCGGAGAGGGATTCCCTGACTCCAGTCTGGTCTGACAGAAATCACAGTCTCTCATAGTACCACAGCCTGGGGACATAAACATCATCTGCTGCAGCTCCGGATCTCTGGGATCCCGTGACCTTCTTGCGCTCCCTAAGATAAGTGCTCCTCAGGCCACCAATTTTGGCTTTTAAATAGGGGATGTTTGCCGCGGGGACCACCGGCTTCACCAACTCCAGCAGTTTCTCCAGCGCTGCCTGCCTCTTTTGTTTATGATTATAATGTGGATGTTTCACCTGCCACATACAGGGCAGCTCCCTGTACTTGTCCATGAACAGGGGGAGGAAGTTGTGGTCATTGAAGCCAACCATTTTATCTGCAAGACACAACACGAGACAAACCCTAATGTCAGGCAAAACTCTCCTAATCTTTTTACAATATAGGCCTCAATCTAGAAGCAGTATAGGCCCAAGTTTAGATCTTACCTACATTTTTATCACGATCGGCGCCTCCGATACTCCTTCCTCCGCTCACAGATCGTACGTGCTATGCACGCGTGTTACGCTTTATACACACTGCGCATGCATGTAACTCCGCCCGCCCCTGACGTTCTTTCTAGTCTATTCCCCGCCCCTTTTCGTTTTGCGCAGTGGGGGAAGAGCACATAGCGGGGACACAACAGGTGCGTGCTAATTACAGCAACGAGGAGGAGGAGGAAAGCCCAGAGCCAGAAACGTCTGGATCCAGAAGGAGAAGATTTAAGGCATCGAATATGTCCTTTGGGGAGATGTTGGAGATGGTCAACATCCTGAAGAGGGCCGACTATGACGGGAAGTATGGACCTTACCCCAACCCCAATGTCAGATAGGCCAAGATCATGGTCAAGGTCAAGGCCAAGGTCACTTTCATGGCGAAAGTGGTCAAGAGTCTGCACCGGAATTTCGGGGTATGACGATCGAAAGATCAGCTCAGGAAGCGGTGGTCGGACCTCAAATTAAGAGAGCATGAGCAGTACTGAAAGATCCGGAGAGTGCTGCAAAAAAGTAAGTAGTTGTCCTGTGTTCCTATTCTTTATATTTATTACGTTTGTGCTGCTCCATGTGCTTTTCTTAACTGTTATCCAGTTTCAAAAGGCAACTTTCATGTTCATGGGCACATTATTTGTTCGTATAAAACATTGTTCGTTCGGCCTAGAAAACACCATTGTTTTGGCCATATGCATTTGCCCACATTTTTTAGGGCCTACTTGTCAGAAACTAATTTGGTTGTGTAGAAATGTTTGTTACTAGAATGAAATGCAAACTAGATTCTGTATAAGGAGAGGACATTCAGCAGCTGGTAACACATCTGGATGCTGGAGCACTAGTGTGGGACACAAGAACACCCTTTTTATTAGGGGGCCCACACAGGTGCTCCAGTGTATACTATAGGGGTGTCTCCATCTGTGAAGCTTGTACAAAACAGGTAAAGTATTGAAGCTTGACAAAGGACACTAAAAATTCTACATCTTGGAACTCTGCCAAAATAGACAATTGTACCCCACTTCCAAGCAATGTTTCATATTTATAGTTCTGCCATCAAATATCTGTGTGCCAAGTATACCAATTTTTTTTTACATAGGGGAGAAAATACTCGGAGTACACCCCTCATTCGAGAAGACCACAGACCCCCCACCTCTGGAAGAAGGGGAAATCCACCCCAGACAAGCAGAGCAGGAGGAGGAAGACGTGGTGGAAATTGGCACCACAACAGGTGAGTGTCTGCGACCACAGGCTCAGGTAAGAGTTGGATGCCGGCATATTTATAATACATGGTGTTTTTTGGTTTCTATCTTTTTAGGTGATCATGATGTTGTGGATCCAGATCCTTTCACCTCGGAAAGTGCACAGATCCTGATCGGGGAGATCTTGGGGTGTAATAGGGACTTGGAAAATATCAAGAAAAACATCAATGATGTTCTTCAAAAAATGAAGAACATCATTGATGTTTTAGGGAGAGTTTAAAACCCCTCCAAATCCCTTTGTTTTTTTTGTGTACTACAAATTTTTGTCATTTTTTGACAAATTTGAGAAAAGCCAAATTTTGAAGAGGCACACAGTGTGTCAACATGTGCTATCTGCCATCACGGGAGATCAATGGACGCGTTTTGGTGGTGCAACCCCTTCCTCAATAATAAAGTAGCTGTGAGGAAGGGGTTGCACCCCCCAAACACGTCCCTTGATCCCCAGTGATGGCAGGTAGCACATGTTGACATTCGTAAATTTGCGTGCATCTTCAAAATTTGGCTTTTCCTGGGGTGTCTTCACCCCATCTGAACGCAATATCAAACACAGTTTGTAAATACTAATGTCTGATATTGCCTTCAAGTTCTACCAAAAGTGAACTTTGTAAGTTCAAGATTTGTGTCTTTCTTGTTGGTTTTAAACATGCCTGTTTTATCTTAAACGGACATTTCTACTTTTTCTAATGTGACCCCAAAAATTGTTCTACAACAAACATGTTGGTTTGTTTTAAAAAACTTTTCTAAATGCACATGTGATTGTGCTGGTATTAAATAGATTGTTAATCAAGAATGTGTAGATTATTGTCTCAACGCTACAACACTTTTGTGGTGCTCTAATTGGTGTTTTCTGTGACAATGGGTGTTATTTCCTAAGGGCAAATCCACTTTGCACTACAAGTGCAGATTCAGTGTAGTTGCAAGTGCACTTGTAATGCAAAGTGTCTTTGCCTTTAGTAAATAACACCCAAAAGTGCTTTGTAAAGTTACACAATCACGCCATTTTCAGGACTCACCACATTTCTGTCAGGGTCAGCTAAAACAAACACAAGCAGTAAATGTCACCAAAGATTTGAGTAGGTTTTTTTTTATTTGAAAAAGGTTTTAGACATTGTCTGCCATATTGATAGCCCCCCTACCCGCAAAGAATTCAAGGTATCTTAGCCGGACATCACGGGCGCCGTCAGGGTTGGTTCATTTGGAATTCCAGCCTCAGGCCCAACTGAGCCAGCATAGTTGGCAGAATGTTGCCGTAAAAAGTTGTGTATAACACAGCATGCCAGGATAATATGATTCAGTTTGTACTCCGCCATGTGTATGGGTGTAAGAAATAGGCAGAACCGGCTGGCCATGATTCCAAACGTGTTCTCCACCACTCTTCTGGTAATTAAAAACCCTCTGGTCCGGGGTCAGGGTCCTCATCGGGAATGGCCGCATAAGATGGTCCCCCAGCGCAAACGCTTCATCAGCAACGAAGATGAATGGGAGTCCTTCCACATTGTCTTCTGGAGGTGGCAAGTCCAAGCTGCCATTCTGGAGACGCCTGTAGAACTCCGTCTGGGTGATGACTCCACCATCGACATCCAGCCATTCTTCCCCACGTCCACATACAGGAACTCATAAGTAGCCGACACCAGCGCCAACATCACAATACTATTGAACCCCTTATAATTATAATAGTACGACCCCGAGTTGGGTGGTAGGACGATGTGGACGTGTTTCCCATCAATTGCCCCTCCGCAGTTAGGAAAGTCCCACCGCTGGGCAAAGTGGGAGGTCAGAGTCTGCCATTCCTGTGGCGTGGAAGGAAACTGTGGAGTCAAACAAAAAAAAATTAGTCATTTTGCACATAAACAGGGAAAGCAGACACAAACATCCTTGGCCAACATCAAGATAACATTTATTTGAGGGAGTTTTTAAAGACCAAAGTATAAGGTACATCTATCAGATTCCCCCCCCCCCCCTCATGAGCCATTTCTAACATTATAGGGGGGAGCTCTTGGACAGGTAACCCTCTCCACTTCATTGAGAGGTGAATGCCTAAATAATGGGTATTACTTTGAACAGCCCCTCCTTAGTTACACTATTGCAGCCCACTGGACAGGTTAGAAGTGTCATAATACAAAGATATAAATACACACTGTACACATTTGAGCACATTTGTACATTCTGTTATTACCTATCAAGATAATAATAGGATACAAAAACTAGAAACAGTACCATTTGAAAATATTGGCAGGCCCTTGCACTACATGCTTTGGGGAATTCGACCATATATCTGACCACAAAAGAGATGGGTATAGTGTGTATGGGTTTTGCAAAGTCAGCAGATAGATGATTGAGGATAGATAGAGAATTGGTATCAGCTGACTTAGCAGTTGGGGGGAGGGAGTGCCTCTGGCACTCTGCCTGAATTTAAAGCATCATCATCATTTATAAACATTTTAGGGGGTATTTAGAGTAAAGCACTACTATATAGCTGACAAAATACATTGTTAAGTGACTACATGAGGTGAATATAGGGGCAGGAGACCATGCTGGGGAGGTAAGTGAAGGCAAATATGTATGAAGGAGAAAATAATAATTACATAAAAATCCAGCATGCATGAGGACAAAGGGGACATTCACAGCATATTCCAATCATGGTAATTAGGGAATGAGGAAAGATACAATACATTATCAAACAATATATACAATAAAATGTGATGTTAAAGGATAAATCTCTTACCTTAATATACTCCTTCTGCAGGACCTGGATGATGGCAGAACAGGTCTCTGGGATAATGATCCCCAGAGCCTGGGGGGAGATGCCTGTTGAGAACTTCAAGTCCTGCAGGCTTCTCCCCGTCGCCAAGTACCGCAAGGTGGCGATGAGCCTCTGCTCCGGAGTGATGGCTTGCCTCATGCAGGTATTCTGCCTAATAATATAAGGGGTCAGCAAAGCCAACAAACGGTGAAATACGGGGTCCGTCACCTGGAGAAAGTTCCTGAAATCATCAGGATTATTCTCACGGCTCTCACGAAGCAAAGGCATATGACAGAACTGGTCACGCTGGAGCAACCAATTCTTGGTCCATGAACTCCTCCCCACCCTGTTCATGGACTGGACTTGTGTCAAGGTAAGGACCCCAACACCAAGCCCCAGCACAGCACGAACTCTACGAGGAGTACGTATACGCAACATGGCTAGAAAACGGTCGGCTGCTCAGAATGAGGTAACAGAACGCACTGAAGAACAGCAAGGCCTGTGAAGAGCGACCTGAAAAACAGTAACGAACGAACAAGAACACAATGACAGAGTCACACGTAGCTTGCTGCGTGCACTGAAGAGCAGATACAAACCCACAAGCCCAAACTGAACAGCAGAAAACGATCTGAAAACCATGAGTCTAAAAAAGCGCGAATCATCTCTCACCAAACTTTTACTAACACGTGATTAGCAACAGAGCCCAAAGGGTGCCGTGTTGGTTCTGAACTGGCCTTTTCTAGTCTCGTCGTATGTGGTGTACATCACCGCGTTCTTGGCGATCGGAAATTCCGACAACTTTGTGCGACCGTGTGTAGGCAAAACAAGTTTGAGCTAACATCCGTCGGAAAAAATCCATGGATTTTGTTGTCGGAATGTCCGATCAATGTCCGATCATGTGTACATCTTTGAAGCAGCATTTTGGATACATACTACAGATGCACCACTTTACAGGCAGAGTAAGCCCCCCAAGTTATTAGCTTTTAAGCAACTTTGCATTTTTAAAGGCACTTCTCCTTGTTTCATTTTTGGGGTTGTCCAAATTGGTGACAGTGATATATGTCCCTCAGGGTGGGACCTGGGCCCCCATACCAATTTTAAGGCCAATAACTAGAATATAAGCCAGCCAAGTGGGAACTAGCAAAAGTAACAAGTCAGTTCCCATACACTGCAATGGTATTTGTTGTATAACTTTTGCCCATGTTAGGCTCTTTGCTCCCCGGACCGGGGGATGTTTGTCCCATCTGTAATTTTGTAGCATGCTGGATGATGTGCTTAATTTTGGACAGGGGCGGCTTCTTTTGTGCTAGCTGTATTTGGGTAGGTCTGGACATGCTCAGGGACTTTTTTTGTGTGTGTGAACAGCACTTGGATTTTTCTGGGCATGCTCAGAGAGTTTGTTTTTTGGGTTAATAATTTAAGGACATCCTTAACTACTTCAGCCCCGGAAGACTTGGCCCCTCAATGACCAGAGAACTTTTTACAAAGTAACTGGTAATTGCGCGGTCATGCAATGCTGTACCCAAACAAAATTTGATAATTTGCGTCTTTTTTTCCAACAAATAGAGTTTTCGTTTCATGGTATCTGATTGCCTCTGCGATTTTTAATTTTTGCGATATAAACGGAAAAAGACTGAAAATTTTGAAAAAAAATTATATTTTCTACTTTTTGTTATATAAAAAAAACAATAACCTCAATTTTAGTCATACATTTAGGCCAAAATGTATTCAGCCACATATCTTTGGTAAAAAAAATGTCAATAAGTGTATTTTTATGGGTTTGCACAAAAGTTATAGCGTCTACAAACTAGGTTACATTTTCTGGAATTTACACAGCTTTTAGTTTATGACTGCCTATCCAATTTCTTGAGGTGCTAAAATGGCAGGGAAGTACAAACCCCCCAAAATGTCCCAATTTTGGAAAGTAGATACCCCAAGGAAATTGCTGAGCCCATTGAATATTTTTTTTTTGTCTCTGATTGACAAGTGATTGACAAGTGATTGAAAAATGACAAAAAAAATTACACAAAGTTGTCACTAAATGTTATATTGCTCACACATGCCATGGTTATATATGTGGAATTACACCCCAAAATACATTCTTCTTCTTCTCCTGAGTATGGAGATATGACATGTGTGAGACTTTTTGGGAGCCTAGCCATGTACAGGACCCCGAAAACCAAGCACCACCTTCAGGATTTCTAAAGGCATAAATTTTTGATTTCACTCCTCACTACCTATCACAGTTTTGAAGGCCATAAAATGCCAAGAATGCACAAAACCCCACCAAATGACCCTATTTTGGAAAGTAGATACCCCAAGCTATTTGCTGAGAGGCATCTTGAGTCCGTTATATATTTTATATTTTACCACAAGTTGCGGAAACTTACAAGCTTTTTTTTATTTTTTGCACAAAGTTGTCACTAAATGACATATTGTTCAAACATGGCAAGGTTATATGTGGAATTACACCCCAAAATACATTCTGCTGCTTCTCCTGAGTATGGGGATACCACATGTGTGGGACTTTTTGGCAGTCTAACTACTAGCAGGACTCCAAAAACCAATCACCGCCTTAAGGCTTTCTAAGGGCGTAAATTTTTGATTTCACTCCTCACTGCCTATCACAGTTTCGGAGGCCATAAAATGCCCAGATAACACAACCCCCCCCCCCCAATTACCCCCCTTTGGAAAGTAGACACCCCAAGCTATTTGCTGAGAGCCATGTTGAGTATTTTGCAGATCTCACTTTTTGTCACAAAGTTTTGAAAATTGAAAAAAGAAAAAAAAATACATTTTTCTTTTTTTTTCTTAATTTTCAAAAACAAATGAGAGCTGCAAAATACTCACCATGCCTCTTACCAAATACCTTGGGATGCCTACTTTCCAAAATGAGGTCATTTGGGGGAGGGGTCTATAACTGTTATAGGTACTGAAGAGTAAAATCACAATTTTACGCCTTTAGAAAGCCTGAAGGCGGCGCTTGGTTAGGCTCCCAAAAAGTCTCACACATGTGATATCCCCGTACTCAGGAGAAGCAGTGGAATGTGTTTTGGGGTCTAATTCCACAATATATATATTATATTGAACAATATATCATTTAATGGCAACTTTGTGTAAAAAAAAAAAAAAAATTTTAAATTTTAATTTTCCCGAAACTTGTGACGAAATATAAACTATTCCATGGACACTACATGCCTCTCAGCAAATAACTTGAAGTGTCTACTTTCCAAAATGGGGTAAGTTGTTTGGGTTTTGTGCTATCTTGACATTTGATGGCCTCCGAAACTGTGATAAGGTAGTGAGGAAGTGAAATCACCATTTTACACCCTTAGAAAGCCTGAAGGCGGTGATTGGTTTTCGGCTAGACTCCCAAAAAGTCTCACACATGTGGTATCCCTGTACTCAGGAGATTCAGCAGAATGTATTTTGGGTTGTAATTCCACATATGCCCATGGCATGTTTGAGCAATATATCATTTAGTGACAACTTTGTGCAAAAAATTAAAAAAATTTGTTATTTTCCCGAAACTTGTGGCAAAATATAAAATATTCCATGGACTCAACATGCCTATCAGCAAATAGCTTGGGGTGTCTACTTTCCAAAAAGGGGTCATTTGGGGGGGGGTTGAACTGTCCTGGCATTTTATGCACACATCACCCACTCTTCTAACCACTTGAAAACAACCCCTTTCTGACACTTTTTGTTTACATGAAAAAATATAATTTTTTTGCTAGAAAATTACTTTTAACCCCCTAACATTATATATTTTTTAAGCAAATGCCCTACAGATTAAAATGGTGAGTGTGCCAATTTTTTTTTCACACAGTATTTGCGCAGCGATTTTTAAAACGCATTTTTTTGGGAAAAAAAAACTTTTTTTTAATTTGAATGCACTAAAACACACTATTTTGCCCAAATGTTTGATGATATAAAAAAGATGATCTTATGCCGAGTACATGGATACCAAACACGATATGCTTTAAAATTGCGCACAAACGTGCAGCAGCGACAAACTACATACATTTTTAAAAGCCTCTAACATCCTTTACAGGTTACCACTTTAGATTTACAGAGGAGGTCTACTGCTAAAATTACTGCCCTCGATCTGACCTTCGTGGTGATACCTCACATGCATGGTGCAATTGCTTTTTACATATGACACCAGACTGCTGCTTGCGTTCGCTTTTGCGCGTGAGCACGGGGGATAGGGGTCCTTTTTTTTTAAATTATTTATTTTGCGTTTTTATTTTATTTTTAAACTGTTCCTTTCATTTTTTTTATCATTTGTATTGTTATTTCAGGGAATGTAAATATCCCCTATGATAGCAATGGGTAGTGGCTGGTACTCTTTTTTTGAAAAAATTGGGATCTATTAGACCCTAGATCACTCCTCTGCCCTCAAAGCATCTGACCACACCAAGATCGGTGTGATAAAATGCTTTCCCAATTTCGCTGTTTATATTTGGTGAAACCTAAGTCATGAAATGCTTGTAGCTTCTGGTTTCTTAGGCCATAGAGATGATTGGAGCCATTCTGGTCTCCTATCAGCTCTATGGTCAGCTGGTGGAACCACCAGCTGTATTCTTGGGTTACCTGTTGGGACAGGAGAGCCCGAGAAAACCATGGAAGACTGTGGGGGGAACGTTCCCTCCCACTGCTTGTAAAAGCAGTCTAGAGGCTAACTAGCCACTAGGATTGCTTTTACATGAAAGCCGACCGCTGGCTGAAAAGAATGATACCAAGATGATACCTAAACCTGCAGGTATCATTCTGGTATAACCACTCAAAGTCCAGCAACATACCAGTACGTTGCTGGTCCTTGTTGGGCAAATATTGTAATGTTCTTTTTTTCATGCAGCCTGTGGGCTGCATGAAAAAAAGAGATTGATTGGTGGGTATTCCCACCATTAGAATACCGCCCTTCACCCACCCACTTCTAATGATGGGCATACATGCACCATTTTTTTTTTTTTTTAACTGCGGTGGTAAAACCACCTCCTACAGTGCTGTTTTACATATCGTGAGAGCAAACGCTGTTGATGTCAAGATAAATAAATCAGTGCTGCAGCTGAATGGCGTACCTGAAAAGCAAACAATGGTAACGATAAGACATTAACTAAATAAAACAACTTGATTTTTTAACGCAATCTGTGCCTAAAAAATATATACCGAAGCATGGGGGTATCCGCCCCTAATGTTAGGTGCAAATTGCTCCTCCAGCCCTGCCCCCATGCTTCAGGCATATATGCTCTTTTTTTTAACTGTGGTGGTGAAATCACCTCCTACAGCACTGGAGTCACAGCTTTATGTATCGTGGGAGCAAACGCTGTTGCTGTCAGAATAAATAAACTTGTGCTGCAGCTGAATGGTGTACCTGCTAAGCAAATGATGGTTAACAATAAAACAAAGTAACATTACAGTATAACAGTAAGACATACCATACCTGCAAAATACAATAAAGCATAGTAAAAATAAAACATTACTGTTCTAAAATACAGTAACAATAGAGAGAGAACAATAGATATAGAATAATAGAGAGCAAACTTTTATATAAACTGAAAACGTTCCAGATTAGGGTCTCTCAAAATGTGATGCCCATCTCATCTTTCGAGACCCTGTGTAATTGTACCCTAGGACTGTGTAGTGCTGTACCCTATGCTAACACTCCACTAGTATGTGGTAACGTTTGAAACAGTCACCGATGCAGAGACCAGGTTGGTCAGGACAGTGGTACAATAAAAACGGGTGTCACGCCTAAATCTGCGTTTTTTGCAGACACGACATTTTCTTTGGGGTGTTCTTTGGGCAGGGGTACCAGGGAGGACATACGGAAAATGCCTCTTATGCAGCCGGCTCACTGCATTTGCATTGGGAAGTTGGGCCACAGCACCATCTGGAAACAGAAGGGCTGTGATGATCTCTTCCTGGAATTTAAGGAAGGATCCAGTTCGTCCTAAAGCTTTGTATAGCACATAAGCATCCAGCAGAGCCAATTTAAATAGATATACAGACACTTTTTATACCAGCGTCTGGCCTTACGGGCAATTAGGTACAGCACCAACAACTGGTCGTTAAGGTCCACCCCTCCCATGTTAAGGTTGTATTCCTGGACACAATGGGGTTTCTCCACAACACCAATCATCGTAGGAATTTGGACAGTCATATCTGCGTGAAGGGAGGTCAGAACGAAAACATTCCGGTTATCGCTCCACTTCACTGCTAACAAATTATTTAATTTTCAAGGAGGCTCTTTCCTCCCGTCTAAGTCGGGACTCTACAAGCCGTTGGGGAAAGCCCCGGCGATTAGATTGCACGGTGCCACATGTGCCAATTCCACAATCAAAAAGGTGACTAAAAAATGGCACACTTGTGTAATAATTGTCCACGTAGAAGTGGTACCCCTTTCCGAATAAGGGTGACACCAAGTCCCACACAATCTTACCAACGCTCCCTATGTAGTCTGGGCAGTTCTCGGGCTCCACGTGACTATCTCTTCCCTCATAAACCAAAAAACTATATGTATAGCCTGTTGCCCTGTCACAGAGCTTATACATCTTGACCCCATATCTGGCACACTTGCTGGGAAGATACTGTTTGATAGACAAGCAGCCAGAAAACTTAATCAGGGGCTCATCAATGCAGACAACTTGATCAGGAGTAAACAAGGCTGCAAACTGTTGGTTGAAGTGGTTTCCGAGGGGCCGAATTTTGTGGAGCTGATCGTATCCAGGGTCACCCCGAGGACGACAGAGTTCATTGTCACGCAATGCATGAACTGCAAGATCTGCTCGTATCGTGTCCTGGTCATGGAGGCAGAGAGCACGGGCATATAGTGAATTGGGTCAGTGGACCAATATGACCGCAACTCACTTTTTTTAACTATGCCCCCATCAGGAGGGATAGGCCCAAGAAGGTCTCAAATTCGGAAGCCGTAATAGGTTTCCAATCTCTGGCAAGGGTCAACTGGGGATTAACGGTGATGAATTGACCAGCATATAAATTGCTTTGGTCCGCAACAGATCTGTAGAGTTCTTCCGTGAAAACAGTGAATAAAAATCAAGTGACGTAAAATCAACTGTTTCCACCTGATTTCCGCGTTGGCCAGTGAATGGGGGAAGTATGGGTGCTGCAGAAGTGGTGGGCTCCCAATTCAGATTGGCAAATGCAGCAGGAAGGGCACTATGGGCTCGACGGGCCTGTGTTTGTGTTCTTGGTGGCTGCTGGAATCTACTTGTGCTAGCCACCTCACCAGCTTGAACTGCACTTATGGTACTCGCCACGTCACCAAGTGTTACTGCAGTGCTGGATGTACGACCAGGATGTCCTAGGCCGCTGGTGCTTGCCAGTTCACCAGAAGGATGAGCAGCAATAGTACTGGCTCTCTGCTCCATACGAGAGCCCTGTGGTTCTTGCACCTCAACAACAGTAGAAGAACGGGGTTGGGCACGCCTGACCTTGGCAGGGACACGACTATTCCGTCGTCAGAGCTATCTGTCAGGGTGCTGCTGCCATCTACTGGTTCGTATTCTAAACCTGAATCGGACAGATGGGTGGCTTCCTCTTTTCCTCTTCACCCTGTCAGGCTCAGAAACGTGTAGGCCTCTTCGCTAGTGTACCTTAGATTGGACATTTTGACCTCTAAATTTACTGGTACACTAGTGCGACTTACAAGAAAAAAGAGCACCTGACTGTCAGCGACTGCTTCAGACGCTGCCAAAAAAACTGTTTGTATTCGCAGGGATCAGGCCTGACTCTGCGAATGCTGCAGTTATGTGTTTAGTGTTTTGTAAGTGACAGTGATCGATTGATACTGCACTTGGGTGGGCTGGGCTGTGCGGAGGGGCTAAACTATTGGGGATGCTAATATAGTTCTGATCAGATCAAAGATATCGATTTGTTCAGACACTATACTACTAAGGGAGGTGTATGATGCGTGGGTGTTAGCGCTACTGGCACTAATCTGATGCTGCCTGGGGCGACGCTGACTCTAACTGATGTTAGAACTTAACTGATGTTACCCGCCGGGTGATCAGGGGGTTAAACTGAAAGGGATAACTGGGGGTGATCAAGGGGTTAACCCTTTATTAGGGGGGTCCTTAGACCTATATGGGGCTACTACTAAGTACCTTAACACTGATTATTGTCACAAATGACACAAGTAAGAAAGAACACCCTCGGTTCGGTTCGCATCCAGAACATGCGAACGGACTGAAAGTTTGCGCGGACATTTGAACACTATTAAAGCCTATGGGACTCGAACATGAGAAATCAAAAGTGCGAATTTTAAAGGCTGATATGTAAGTTATTGTCCTAAAAAGGGTTTGTGGAACCCGGGTCCTGCCCCAGGGGACATGTATCAATGCAAAAGAAAGTTTTTAAAACGGCTGTTTTTTTGGGAGCAGTGATTTTAATGATGCTTAAAGTGAAAAAATAAAAGTGAAATATTCCTTTAAATATCATACCTGGGGGTTTCTATGGTATGCCTGTAAAGTGGCGCGTCTTTCCCATGTTTAGAACAGTCTCTGCACAAAATGACATAAAGGAATAAAAGTCATTAAAAACTGCTTGTAGCTGTAATGTAATGTCGGGTCCCGGTAATATGGATAAAAATTATTGAGAAAAACGGCATGGGTAACCCCCCAGCCCATTACCAGGCCTTTTGGGTCTTGTATTGATATTAAGGGGAACCCTACACCCAAAATTAAAAAAAGAAAAGGCCCTATATACTCTGAACAGCAGTATACAGGTGGTCCCTGGGTTACAAACAAGCTAGGGACTGTAGGTTTGTTCTTAAGTTGAATCTGTTTGTAATTTGGAACAGGTACATTTTTTAAGTGTAACTCCAGCCAAAAAATCAAATTTTAAGCTTTTTGGATAACATAGGGAAGGGTTATCATCACCACTGTAACATTTTTTTGCTGTCTGTGCCCCTGTTCAGAAGATTTCACCTCACTTTCTGTCCCAATGACAATTGGATTTAGAAAATTTGGGGTTTTTATGGAAACAAGGATTGGTGATAAAGCATCAGTGGAGACACCTTTTTCTCATATTAACTCTTAGGCCTTAGGCCTTAGGTGTTGGTGGCACCAGAACACTGTAAGCCCTCACAGTTACTCTTGGTGGGAACTGGAACGGGCCCTGTGAAATATTATATCAAGAATTGTAATTACATGCCCATGTTGAACAGGGGCAGAAAAATTGGGCCTTTGGTGGTGGTGCCACAATGCTGTAAGCCCTCACAGTTACTCTTGGTGGGTGCAGGAACGGGCCCTGCTGTGAAATATTACAGCAAATATTGTAATTACATGCCCCTATTAAACAGGGGCAGAAAAATTGGGTCTTAGGCACTAGTACTGGTGCCACAACACTACAACCCCTCACAGATACTCTAGTTGAGCGCAGAAACGAGCCCTGCTGCAAAATATTACAGCAAATATTGTAATTACACGCCCCTATTAAAAAGGGGCAGAAAAATTGGGCCTTAGGCACTAGTGCTGGTGCCACAACTCTACAACCCCTCACAGATACTCTAGTTGAGTGCAGGAAAGAGCCCTGCTGCAAAAAATTACAGCAAAAATTGTAATTACATGCCCCTGTTAAACAAGGGCAGAAAAATTGGGCTTTAGGCACTGGTGCTGGTGCCCAGAACCAAAAGTGTTCTTAGAAGCTATCAACATGAACATTGAGGAGGAATAGGATAGTCACTCAGCATAACAGGATAGTCACTCAGCATCAGCATAGGCAGTCTTCAAGGGATCTCACATTCATAAAAAAATTAATCGGTTACATCAGCATCAGGTGCTTGGTAGCTGGATCCAAGACTGATTAATTTTTATGAATGTGAGCCGATCAACAGAGTCTGTGGACAGGCGCACTCTGTGATTGGTTACAAAGCCTACAGCAGCACTGAATGTGCGTTCAGAAAGAACACTGGATGCAGGACAGGCCAGTAGCTCAATTGCATACTGTGCAAGCTCTGGCCAGTGATCTATCCTCAAGACCCAGTAAAATTGTCTGAACGCATTGGTCAGATGGCCACCTTCTCCACCGCTCCTTCTGTGACTGACCGAAGCTTCAGCAACACATTGCCCAGGAGGACCAGGAAATTGCAACCTCCCGGGCTCTGGAAACGCATTGCACAAACCTTTCTGCAAGGCCTCCCGAAGATGTTTCATCCTCTGCTCCCTCTGTGAAGGCTGGATAAGTTACACAACCTTACCCTTGTAATGTGGATCAAGAAGGATTGCCAGCCAGTACTGATCCCTCTCCTCGATACCACAAATTCAAGGGTCCTTTTGCAGGCTTTGCAGGATTTTTCCTCTGCTGGAGCAATTGGCCAGCTCAGCTAGGGGTTTTTTCGCCTTCCTCTGGATCAACGGGAGGGTGGTTAGGTAGCCCTCCTTCTCCTCCCTCATCTTCCTTCAGCAACTTTTTGCCCTCACCATGTGCATTTTCAAGTACACAGCTGAGGCCCTCCATAGACTAAGAAACACTGATTCAACTCTACCTACCGCCACTCAAAAAAGACTAAAAAAAGAAAAATTACTAAGGACCAACCTGCAAGCAACCACAAAACACAGGGAGACACCAATCCAACTACAACAACTAGCATGCGCCCTGATCATCACCAGATCTGCAGTCAAGCACAGACTGGAAATCCACGACTTCATCATCGAAAACAACATAAATTGCCTCTTCATTACGGAAAGCTGGCTAACATCTGACTGCAATACCATCCTAACTGAATTGATGCCTGAGAGCTACAGCATCCTAACCAAACATAGAATAGGAAAAAAAGGAGGAGGCCTAGCAGTGATCTTTAAATCGCACCTTGCCTTCACCAAACCAACTTCTCAGAATTTTGTGCCCTTCATGGAGACGCTCCCCCTGCATCTTCAAACAACACCCCAAGACACCATTCACATATTACTATGCTACAGACCACCAGGACCAAAGACCAATCTCCTTACACCACTCACTGAACTTATTTCAATGCACACCCTGAAAACCAAAAACCTTCTGGTACTTGGAGACTTCAACCTTTGGGCAAACTCTACCCAAGACCCTATTGCGACCGCCTGCATCAACCAACTGGAAGAACTAGGTCTTCAACAACTGATAAATACTCCTACGCATGTTTCAGGACACACTCTAGACCTCATCTTCCAACAGAATATGGACATCAACATATTCGACAACACACCACTACCATGGACGGACCACCACGTTATCAAATTTAAAATCACCTTTAACACCACCCTCCAAAAACAGAAACATGCAACAACAACACACTGGAACAGATCTCAGCAGAGACTGCACTCTGAACTCTTCAAAACCTCACTATCAAACAAAATACAATTGCTAAACCTAAACCTCTCAATGGAACAAACACTCAACTCCCTAAACAAGGTGCTACTACAAACAGCAGACTCAGTAGCGCCAAAACGCAGAACACTCATCCGCAAAAAAAAAACTCAAGATGGTTTAATGGCACTCTCACCCTACTCAAGCAGGAACGTAGAAGAGCTGAAAGAGCATGGAGAAGAAATCCTACCAAGGAAAACCATACAAACTACAAAGTACTTACGGTGAAATACCACAAAGCAATCTTCACAGCAAATGTTCAAAAGAACATTTCTGGAATACCATCTCAACTGCCATAAACCAGCCGCGGGAACTTTTCAAAATAGTAGCCCAGTCAATGAACCCGTGCTGCTTAGAGCCCCCAGCAAATGATACTCAAGATTTCTGCAATGAGTTATCAAATTTCTTCATCAATAAAATTGACAACATCCGGAAATCAATCCAAAATAAAAAAACAACCAACCCTACCCAACAAAAGCAAAAAGAGGACATCAACACGAACATCACTCAACCGCCGGACTTCTTCTTGACCCCGATCACCACTGACACAACTAAAACCATTATGAGAAGCCTTCGAGACAGCACATCACCAAATGACATCATTCCCACGAAACTCCTGAAAGAATGCTCCGACATCCTGGCTCCCACTATAACACACCTCATAAATCAGTCATTCAAAGAAGGGATTGTGCCAACCTCCCTCAAGCAAGGCACCGTCAAACCCCTGCTAAAGAAACCCAATCTCGACCCTAAGGACCCCAACCACCGCAGACCGATAACAAGCCTAAACACCATCTCCAAGATTATGGAGAAAGCGGTAGTACAACAGTTACAATGCCACCTGGACACACATCAACTTCTGTACACTCTACAATCAGGCTTCCGCCCAGGCCATGGCACAGAAACTGCACTTCTAAAAATATGGGATGATGCCCTTGAAGCAGCAGATGACGGAGAATCATGTCACCTGATACTGCTAGACCTTAGTGCAGCATTTGATACAGTGGACCACAATACTCTACTTGGCCGCCTCACAGAAGTTGCAGGAGCCACAGATTTGAGTCTAAAATGGTTTGCATCCTTCTTAGAGAATCGCTCTCAGACAGTGAAACTTGGAGCATTCACCTCTGACACCCAGACAATTTCCTGTGGAGTCCCACAGGGTTCACCCTTGTCGCCAGTGCTATTCAACATCTACATCCGCCCACTCCTCAAAATCATCAAAAAATCAGACCTCTGCTTCCACTCATACTCTGACAATACCCAAATCTACTTTTGAATCACCGGACAAAAAGACCACCATCAACAACTAGAGAAATGCCTCACTTTGATAGATGACTGGGTGACCATTAGTTCCCTCAAACTCAATGGGTCAAAAACAGAACTTCTCCTCCTACACGCTAACCAAAATCCCAAAACCATGGCTCCATGGACACCTCCCACCATCTTCAGACAGACCATCTCTCCGAGCACCAAAGCCAAGAGTCTCGGAGTTATCTTTGACTCAGAAATGACAATGGATGCACAAATAGGATCAGTAGTTAGCGGATCTCACCATCTCCTCCGCCTGCTACGCAGACTCACTCCCTTTATCCCAGAAGAGGACAAAGCAGCAGTAGTTGGAACAATCATCAATTCCCGTCTTGACTACGCAAACTCACTCTACATAGGCTTACCCCAATATCAGCTTGCGCGCCTACAGGCCATTCAAAAAGCGGCGGCAAGACTGCTAACAGGAAACAAACCCTGGGAGTCTATCTCCCCATCCCTGAGGAGCCTACATTGGCTAACGGTAAAGAATCGGATCACATTCAAGACCCCCTGCCTCACCCACAAATGCATACAAGGTAACGCCCCTCAATTACACCGAGAGAAAATAAAACACTACACACCCAATCGCAATCTGCGATCATCCAACCAAAACCTCCTCCTCGTTCCCAAATACCGCTTCAAAGCAAGGGAAGAACGCAGATTCGCAGTCCAGGGACCTCGGCTATGGAATACTCTTCCGACTCACATCCGCATGGAAGAAAACCATCTGGCCTTCAGGAAAAAACTCAAAACCTTCCTCTTCTAAGAAGCTGTTAACACAAAACGCATTTAGGGCCTTGAGGCGATTCAGTTCGCATTTGTAGCGCTTTACAAATCATTCATTCATTCATTCATTCATTCATTCATTCATCAGGAAGGCCATGCAGCGTAGGTTTGCTGAGGCATTCAGTCCGGAGCCCTCTGGGACACTAAGGACGACATGATCCGCAGCCACCTCCTCTCAGTCACGTACAAGTCCATGGGTTTCTGAGCATTGAAAACGATCCCTTGAAGACTGCAGCTGATGCTGAGTGCCAGGCTCCACCTACATGCTGACACAATCCTCCTCCTCCTCTTCCTGTGTGATAGGCAGGCCTGCAGGAATACTGTCTGGATAAAGGGGGCCTTGAGAAGTAAGGAAGTCCTCCTCTTCCTCCCTCTGTTCTGCCTCAAGTGCCCTGTCCATTATTCCACGAAGCGTATGCTCCAACAGGAAGACAAGAGGGACAGTATCACTGATGCATGCACTGTCACTGCTCACTATCCTCGTTGCCTCCTCAAATGATGACAGGACAGTGCATGAATCCTTGATCATTAGCCACTGGAGTGGCAAAAAAAAGCCAAGCTCCCCTGACCCTGTCCTGGTGCCATACTCGCAATGGTACTCATTGATGTCCCTCTGCTGCGTGTGCAGCCGCTGCAGCATTGCCAATGTTGAGTTCCACCTGGTGCGCATGTCACAGATGAGGCGGTTCTTGGGCAGGTTGCATTCCTTTTTAAGGTCAGCCAGCCGAGCACTGGCATTATATGACTGGCGGAAATACCCACAGACTTTCATGGCCTGCCTCAGGAGATCCTGTAAGCCCGGGTACCTGCACAAGAACCGCTGCACCACCAAATTAAGTATGTGAGCCAAACAGGGAACATGGGTCACTTGTCCTTGTTGGAGGGCGAAGAGGAGGTTGGTGCCATTGTCGCAAACCACTCTGCCCCAGTGTGGCTCCTGTCCCCTAAGCAGACCAACTCAAGCACCGCATGGCATCTTTTTGCCTGAGTGCTTGCGTAGCCCCTAGAATGCCTACGGAGCACTGCTAGTTCCAAGGACAAATCTGCACGGGAAGAAGCCATAGCGGAAGAAGAGTAGGGGGTGGAGGAGAGAGGTGTGGCAGAATCACCACTACCAGCATTTTGGAGGCGTGGTGGCGGAACAAGCTCCAAGATTACTGCACCCAGTCCTGCATCCTTCCCACCTGCTAGCAGGGTTACCCAGTGCACTGTGAAAGAAAGGTAACGTCCCTGTCCATGCCTACTGGACCATAAGTCAGCGGTAATATGCACCTTACCGCTGACCGCCCTGTCCAACGATGCCAAGACATTGCCTTCCACATGCCGGTAGAGAGCCAGAATGGCCTTCCGAGAAAAAAAATGGCGTTTGGGAACCTGCCACTGAGGTACTGCACATTCCACAAATTCTCGAAAGGGGCAGAGTCTACCAGCTGAAAAGGCAGCAGTTGGAGTGCTAGCAATTTAGCCAAACTAGCATTCAGCCGCTGAGCATGTAGATGGCTTGGACCAAATTTCTTTTTTTTTAATAATCAGTATTTTATTTTATAGAAGAAAACATATAACAAGATATGCCCAACAGTCTATGGAAAAGTAAGAACTCTGACCTCGCAGGGTCTCTTACATATAACTAGTTCAATTAAACTGGTTGAACAGGGATAAATATCACAAGAGCAAAATTACCTGGCTTCATGTAGAATAACCCAATGGTGCGTAGCGGTTGTAGGATTATTTCCGAGGTACAGGGAAAGCAGAGTCTAAGATAGCTGTGAAGACGTGGGATGTTAGTAGAGTGTTTAGCCTGTCGTGTCATGTGTACTACAGTCACCAGCAATGAGCTGGGAGGTTGGTCACCCACCAAAAAGTTTGAGTATGCGGTCCCCCAACCTGTGACTGGGGCAGAGGGGGGGGCCCGTGACCTCCATCAAACTGCCCCCTACCCCCGCATGCTGGCGGTACCGGAAAAACAATGGTGTGTACGTCTAGCGGGACTACCAGTGTCCCTTTAACATCAGGGACCTATCTTGTGAGTATGGAGGCTTTGTGTGATTATGTCTACCAACAGCAGGTCATATATTTTCCCAACCGGTATGGCAAAAAAACGTTCAACTTTTGGAGAGTATAGATGAGAGGCAAAAGAAAATAAATGGAAGACGGGGAAGAGGGGGGGTTAGGGGAGGGAGCGATCTAAGCGTACTTGTAATCCAGAAGAAAGGTTCTTCACATCGAGTGCGCCGCGCCAGGGTCATTTCCTCCATATGGCTGAACTCTGTTTTTATAACTTGTCAGGAAGTTAGGTCTCAGCCCTCTAGGGTCTCATTGGTCTACTGGTTTTGAGGGAAGCGTCTGCCAGCTCTAGTAGGGCAGTATCTAGGCTGGAGGGTACCCAGTTAGGGTCGGAAACAAATTCATTCCAGGGTGCCCAGATCACGGAGCACAGTTCCCGAGAACCTATCCAGTCCTTGGCCTCTCTCACCGCATTTACCCCATTAAACCACTGTTCTCGGGTAGGGATACTGGATTTTTTCCTGTAAGTTGGGAGTAGGCGCCTTGCTGTGTTTAGCTTTTTTTCTATTGACAAAGTGAAGTTGGGGGTACATGCAATAGAAAATGCTTTGGAGAGAAAGAAACCTCCGTCCCTGTTATATTTTTTATTTGGTCTCGTATGTCTTCCCAGAAGGGTTTGATTAGAGGGCACTCCCACCATATGTGAATAAGTGTACCTTGGTGACCGCAGCTGCGCCAGCATTGTTCTGATACAGCTGTATATATACGGGGCTAAGTCTGCTGGTACCCGGTACCAGCGAGACATTATCTTAAAGTTTGTTTCTTGAGTTTGGGAGTCTATAGAGGATGAATGGGTTAGGTAAAATAAGTGATTTAATTGCATATCTGTGAATTCCTGCCCTAAGTCATTTTCCCACCACCAGATGTAGGAGGGTTTAAGTTGGGGAGCAGCAGAGACTAGAAGTTGATACAGTTCCGACACCATATGAGGGACAGGCTCTTCATTAGTGAAGAGGCGTTCATATGGGGTGGGGGTGGAGGGGTCCCTAATGGTGTGGCTATGGTTCTCAAAAAAATGGTGTAGCTGTCTGTATCTCCAAAAGTTGAGTTGTGGGCCTCTGCGCCCCACTGGTAGGGCTTCATAGCTCATGAGCTTGCCGTCTTTCATGAATTTACCACAACTAGCATTCCCATCATCCACCCACAGCTCAAAAAAGGCCATCTGTTCGCCTGGGGGCAACCACTGGTACCCACCCTGCGGTGCCAACGGGGACATGGGGGGGCCAATTTTTAGCAATTGATTAATCCTATCCCAAACCGACAGTACCTGAGTCGTCAGTGGGGAGGTCGTCTCGGAAAGCCCCCTATATCTCCGGGGCAGCCATGGTGCATAAGCCAGGTTCCTACCTGCCAGGGACTTCTCTAGGGTGACCCAAAGTCTCGAGTGTGTGTGGAAACGCCAGTTAGGTATCCTCTGAAGGACTATGGCTCGATAGTATCGTTTTATGTCGGGGATTCCCAGGCTCCCCTCCCGCTTCGGGCGTCGTAGTATTCTTAGTGCTAGGTTTGCGTGCGTTCCAAATTAAATCGGATAACATGCTGGACAGACGGTCAAAGAAGGCTCTGGGAAGGGGAATCTGTAACATCTGTAAAGTCTGTGTCCAAAGCGAGAGGTCCTCTTTGACCGTGTTCAGCAGCTGGGGATAATTAGCCGCATACAAGGTGTCAAAACGCCTAGGTATCGTAAGGATGATGTAGTTCAGGTGAAGGGAAAGGCGGCTTTAAGGCTCATGATCAGGTGGGAGGGCAAACAAATGGGGAGAATTTCTGATTTTGTGAGATTAATTTTGAAGTTAGAGATTGACCCAAAAAGTTTCAGTTCCTTCATTAGGTTGGGTAGTGAGAGCAGGGGGTCCGAGAGGTGGAACAAAACATCATCGGCATACGCCCAGAGCTTGTGTTCCATATTTCCGACCTGTAGTCCTTGATGTTCTGATTGGCTCTCACAGTGCGGAGTAGTGGCTCCAGCACTAGGGCGAACAACAGGGGTGAGAGGGGACACCCTTGCCTCATGCCATTTCTAATGGGGAAGCGAGAAGAGAGTGTCCCGTTTACCTTGACCTGTGTGCATGGCGTAGAGTATAGGGCCAGCATCGACATCAACATTCGCGGGCCTAGGCCTAGTGATTCAAGTACTGCTTTTAGATAGGACCAGTCAACGCGGTTGAAAGCTTTTTCCGCGTCTGTAGATAGAATCAAATAGGGCTGTGGATCTGGACGGGAGTGGGCCCAGTGAATGAGTTGGACCACTCTAAGGGAATTGTCTCTAGCTTCCCTGTCTGTTATGAATCCTGTCTGGTCCGGGTGAATATTTCCTGGTATGAGGTGTTTAAGTCTGTTAGCTAGGATTTTCTGGGTCCTTGCCTTCTGGGGCCAATAGGCCCAGTAGGGTTTCTGAGGGGATGTCTTTACCTTCTGCTATAGAGTTGAAGTGCTTGCACATAGTAATTGCTAGTTGGGGGAGGAAAGTTTTATAGTATTCCTTAGTGAACCCATCTGGGCCAGGGCTCTTCCTGTTGGGGAAGGACTCCACCATTGCCCCAAGCTCGGCTGTTGTGATTGGGAGTTCTAGGGCTGAAGATTGGTCATCAGTAAGCGGGGGAAGGCCAGCCGAGGACAGGTAATCTTCTATCGCATGTTGTCTAGCGTCTTGCGCGGTAGAAGGAAGCTCGGAATCTAAATTATACAGTGTAGTGTAATAATCTCAGAACCCCGAGGCAATTTTAGAAGATTGCATTGTCAACTCTCCGGAGGTGGATCGCAATTTTTGTCTGTGCTTGTCTCTTCCTGAGTGCCCACGCTAACATCCATCTGCATTTGTTCCCCTGTTCGTAGTATTTGTGGGACATATAACGGAACTGTTTCCTAGTTTGTCTATCTAAAAGGCGTAGGAACAATTCCCGCAGTTCAGTAAGCTTCTTTAACGCTTCAGGGCTTCCATTTGTTTTACGCTGGAGTTTAGCCTTTTGTAGGGCTGTGTGTACTCTCAGAAAATCAGCCTGGCATTCCTTCTTAAGTCTGGTCCCTTGGGAGATTAGTTCTCCTCGGGCCACAGCCTTATGAGCCTCCCAGAATACACCCTCACTTACATCGTCGGTTAGATTCTCTCTGAAGTAATGAGTCAAAGTGTCAGAAACCTTCTTCACCACCACCTCATCGTCTAGTACGTTGCCATTCAGTCTCCACGTCCAGGTCCTGTGCCCCCCCGGAGGCAATCTATCAGTAGGTGAGATTGGAGGATCTTGCGGAAGTGTTTGAGAGACGCATATGAATGTGGGGATCTTGCGTGGGACTTATCCAGTAAGGGATCTGGGCTTATGCTGAAGTCCCCTCCAAGGATCAAGAGGCCTTCTCTAAAGTCTGCTAGAAGTGTCAGAGTAGAGTCAATGAAAGTGAGCTGGTCAGTGTTAGGGGCGTAGATTGTCACAAATGTGTATGTTTGCCCAGCACTACTACCTTTAAAGAAAACATATCTGCCCTGGGGATCTATTTTGTTGTCTAAGGGTTGGACGGGACAAGACTTGTGTATTGCGATAGCTGTCCCCTTAGATTTTGACGTTGGGGAGGAGAAACCACTGATTGAAAAGGTGTGTAGGCAATTAAGGAAGCGACTGGGGTGTGAAGTGGGTCTCCTGAAGGAAGACCACCAGTGGTTTTAATCTTTTTAACTCTCCCCACAATTTACTGCATTTATGTGGGGAGCAGAGCCCTTTGACATTATATGTGCTTACCTGCAGTGGAGTCATAGGAAGGAATGAAGGTGGATGAGGAGTTCAGGTCGGCGGCACCCACGATGCGGATGACAAAGTGGTATGTCGCTCCTGTGAGAGGAGGGGAGGGCACAGGGAAGGGAAGAGAGAGAGAAAAGGAAAGAAAAAAAGACACATGAGACAAATATGGAAAACATGACAAATAAAGCAGTATGGCTGAAGCCATCTGAACATAAGGAACATCTACAGACCATGTTCGGGACCTCGTCCCCTGTAAGGGGGGGTTCTCGAACCTCGTCTCAAGATCCCAATGGGGATCAATACCCTAAAATAAAGAAGGGTGGCCAACGAGGGGATACGTGGACCAACAAGGGAGAGGGGTGAAAGGACCCCCATCTCCGTTCACCACATCTAACAGTGTGTGGTGTAGGGGGATCAGGAATGCTACCCCTGGCTGGGGAAATTTAGAGGATAAGGGGATAATTAGGTCTATTATAAATGGTTAGAGCACAAATTATGCGTATGGGTCATCACCCTATTCTGCCAATCAAGTTAATATTTAAAGAGTCAAATTATTATGGCAGGGTGAGTATTTAGAAATAAGCTTGGCTCTAAATCGGCTGTATAGAAAAGTCTCGGATGTGACAATCAAAGGAGAGGTCTCCCCATCTGAGAGAGTTGTTCCACTAGTCTCTAGCGGAGGTAGGGCCAACCGAGGAGTCGGATGGGTGTCACCTGCGATCCCGTCTGCGGTTCCTGCGTTTGGCGGACTGCCATGGTTGGGGTGGTGGCAGCTTGGTGACGGTAAAATCAGGTGTTCCCCTCCAGTCTGGGAAGTCTACCAGATCGAGATCCAGAGAGGAAAGGAAGTTCGGTAAATCATCTTTGGTGCGGCAAGTCACAGTCCTGTTTTCCTTGGTGACTTGGAGAAAGAAGGGGAAGCCCCATCTGTACTGCAGGTCTGTGTCTTGGCTGGCTATCAGGAGGGGGCAAAGAGATCTGCGCTGCATTAGAGTGCGCCTTGAGATGTCCTGGTAAAAGGCCAGATGTGCACCATCAAAATCGAAATAGGGCTTGCCTCGCATTTTCTGCATTATGCGGTCCTTGAGTGTGTATCTATGCAGCTTGCATATAATGTCTCTTGGGTTGTTGACATCTTGGGAGGGGGGCTTCAGGGCCCTGTGAGCACAATCAATTTCTATGTTAGCTGTGGAAGGCAGTTCCAAAATTTCCCTAAAGATCCCTTCCAGGGTGGGAACAATGTCCTTAGCACCAGTTGCTTCAGGTAGGCCTCGGATTTTGATATTGGCCCTGCGGCTTCTGCATATCATCTAACTGACAAAGCAGGGCCTCAATCTGGTGGTTCTGTGTGGTACACTTGTCCTGCAGGATAGAGACGCCTGGGAGTGCTTCCTCAAACTTCTGCTCCAGAGATTCCATTCTGCCACCTAAGTGTGATGTGTCAGCTTTAAGCTGTGCTATGTCCTCTTTGAGAGCCTTCTCTACCCCGTCAGTGTAGCGCTCCAGGTCAGCTTTAGTGGGTAGAGACCAAATATGGCGCCTGATGTCTGTCTCATCCAGGGGGTCTGAAGCTTCAGGATCCCCATATGGGGATGAAAGAGCGCCTGGAGAGGTCGGGGGGGGCGATTCACTTACTGACCCTGGTGAAGGTATGGGTGAGCAGGCCTGCTGATTAGGATGTGTAGCAGCGCTCTGTGAGGCCTTGGAAGCTTTCTGGGCTTTCACAGCCAGCGCCATCTTTGGAGCCTCACAGTCCCGCCCGCTGGTCCCGGGGAAGAAGGAATCTAACTGTCCCTGTCTTGTGCAGTCAGTCCGCGGTGGCTGTGAGGATGCCCGGCTCCTCTGTGACATCCTTGGTGGCGGATGGGGTAAGATTCTCCCCTTTGGCGGTGATTAGGTGCGGCGGTGAGACAGAGCTGTGGAGACACACGTCTTCACCCCTCCATAGTCAGGGCAAGCCCTGACCGAATTTCTTTTGACGATTTAACAACTAGGGTAGGGAAATTTGCCTGCTACAATCGGATTTAGGTGTACCGCTAGCAGATTGCCCACAAGTGCTTGGGACACCTAATTCTACACCTTCATTCCTCTCAGTGCAGGTCTCTAAGAGGACTGAAGGTATAGTGGGGTTGGAGATCCCAGCTGATGAGGAGCAAGGAGAGGTCCGCCTTGTTCTTTGGTGTGGGTCTTTTAAGTACTGTTGCCAACGGACTGTATGGGAGCTCGACATATGTCTGGTCAAGCATGTGGTGCCCAAGCGGCTGCTGTTTTGGCCATGCTTGATACGCTTCAGACATATGTTTCAAACAGCACCGGTGCAATCTGCGGCACACGTCTCAAAAAAGGCCCATACCAAAGAACTTTTGAAAAAATGTGCGGAGTGAGCAGCGCCCTGCACATGCGGAGCTCTGCAGTATGATGCAGTCGGTTGGCTGTCCTTAAGGTGGCCCCTGGAGGGCATCCTGCCTCGTTGGAGATGTGCCGCCTCCTCCTCCTCTCTTCTATTGGGCACCCACGTAGAGTCAGTGACCTCATCATCCCCTCCCTCCTCGCCTCTGGAGCAAACCTGGAAGTATGCTGCAGCTGGGGGAACATGACTGCCAGTTTCTTGTCCTTCTTGGGCACCCCCTATCTCTGGGCTCACGTTACTGCCCTCATCCTCAACCTGGGTACCATCATCGGAGCCTTTAAAATGCTGCGCATCCTCCTGCAGCATGTACCCGACACTGTGGTCGAACAGTTGGGGGGACTTCTCAGGACATGATGGTGGGGTTAGGGAAGGAGTAACTGAAGCCATTGAGCCGATGAAATAGGCCACTTTGGCAGCTGCATTGGCAGCCAAACTTGTCTTAGCCTGGGTGACAGAGGATGAGGAGGATGAGGACGGCTTTGTGATCCACTCTACCAACTCTTCTGCATGGCTAGCTGTTGAAAAAAAGGACAAGCATGCCCCACGGCCATGTGCTGAGGATGCACCGTGTCCACAACCAGCACTGTTGGCTGTAGACACAGAGCCTGCTTGGTCTTTTTTAGTGGCCTGTGAGCATCTGCCTCTCCTTGGTGGCCTTCCAGACATGCTGTAAAACTGGATTAGCAAAACACCATCTGAAGTTTACTAGAAAAATTACACCAGGAATGGCCTGCAGTCAGGTATAGGCTTGGCTAGACTAGAATGCAGTGGATATATATATGTAGGAGACTGTATATATATCTTTTTGCACTGCAGATCACTGAATCACCTGCCTGCCTGAAAGTGTTGTTGAAAACGTACACCAGGAATGGCCTATAGTCAGGTATAGGCTTGGCTAGACTAGAATGCAGTGGATATATATGTAGGAGACTGTATATATATCTTTATGCACTGCAGATCACTGAATCACCTGCCTGCCTGCCTGAAAGTGTATTTGAAAATGTACACCAGGAACTATCTGCAGACAGATATAGGCTTGGCTAGACTGGAATGCAGTGGATATATATATGTAGGAGACTGTATATATATTTTATGCATTGCAGATCACTGAATCACCTGCCTGCCTGAAAGTGTATTTGAAAACGTACACCAGCAATGGCCTGCAGTCAGATATAGGCTTGGCTAGACTGGAATGCAGTGGATATATATATATACATGTAGGAGACTGTATATATATTTTATGCATTGCACATCACTGAATCACCTGCCTGCCTAAAAATGTATTTGAAAACGTACACCAGCAATGGTCTGCAGTCAGATATAGGCTTGGCTAGACTGGAATGTAGTGGATATATATATGTTGGAGATTGTATATATATTTAATGCACTGCAGATCACTGAATCACTTGCCTGCCTGCCTGAAAGTGTATTTGAAAACCTACACCAGCAATGGCCTGCAGCCAGATATAGGCTTGGCTAGACTAGAATGCAGTGGATATATATGTAGGAGACTGTATATATATTTTATGCACAGCAGATCACTGAATTACCTGCCTGCCTGCCTGAAAATGTATTTGAAAACGTACACCAAGAACTACCTATAGTCAGATATAGGCTTGGCTATACTAGAATGCAGTGGATATATATGTAGGAGACAGTATATATATTTTATGCACTGCAGATCACTGAATAATCTGCCTGGCCTGCCTAAAAGTGTATTTGAATATGTGACTATGTACACCAGGAACAGTCTGCAGTGAGATATAGCTATATATATATACACACACCCACACACAAAGCCGGGATGTGTATATATATATACTAAATACACTGCAGCTAATGGAATCAACTGCCTGCCTGAAGTTCATTAGAAACAGTACAGCAGGAACGGTCTGCAGTGAGATCTAACTAAACTGTATGCAGTAGATATATATATATATATATATATATATATATATATATATATATATATATATATATCAGTCTGACTGTATATATTCATATGGCAAGAGAGTACATTTGGGTGTCCTTATAGAGTTTGTAACACATGTATTTTATTTTTGTATTTTGTTTGTTATATCTTTGCAAAACAGATGTGTTTTAGAGCAAGTATTTTTTACGTTTGTTTCTGTCAGAAACCATGAAATCAGGCTGAGACAGAAGTACAGTTAAATCACACTTGTTTATTAACAAAAGTAAAAAGAACAAACGTAGTCAAAACATAGCCAAAGTTCAGTAACCAGAAACAGGTAGTCAGCCAAGCCAGAAGTCAGGGATCAATGTAGTGGAACAGCAAGCAGGATCTGGAGCCAGAAGGGATGTCAGCAAAGCAAGTCTTGAACAGATCGCAGGAGAATGTTTCTGTGATGTTGACCAAGGCGAAGGCAGAGATCCACTGGGCTGAATAGCTTAAGTAGGCAGGAGTGATGGGCAGGATATCATCAACAGCTGAGTACCTGTGGAGAGATAGGAGCTGGCAATTAGCCGACAGCTGAGCGGCCAGCCCTGACAGTTTCTTTATTTTATTTTTTTTGGGGGGGGATATTTTTCCCTGAAATATTTTTGATGTTGTCATTGTGTGTCTTTTGTAGGTTGTAGTTTCACTTTGATTTAATTGTCTGTGCTGCATTATTTTGCAAAATCTTCCTCAAGATGTTGTGAATAATAAATGTTTAAATCCTTAAGAGACTGTCCGTTTGTGGGCGCAGTCCTTGTAACTTCTGTTAATATCCTCTGCAAAATGGTCTGACCTCAAAACCATTCTGTTAGTGTCTCAAATTAATATACATGTGTTTTTTGCATTCCTTGCTCTTTTCCAAGTCCTGTTTTGTTGACCAATAAAATTTGTAGCAAATTTTTATGTTTTATGTGTTTTGTTAATAATTTGTTTTGCAGATGCATGGTCAATCCAAGTAATGCATTTTACACTCCCCCCCCCCCAAACAATTTTCATGCAACTGATTTCCAGGTGCAGCTTAACTAGGCTGATTGACATGGCAAACCAAAAAAGGTGTGATTTGTCTAAAAGCTACTTTCCTGGTGCTTTCATGGCAGCATACACATGGATTGTGCATATGCTGCCATAGATAGGGACCAGGAAAGGAAAATTACAGAGAGATGAGTATTCAATTTTCCATTTTAGCACAGTGATTTTCAGCCCCAGTTCTCAAGTACCCCCGACAGGACATGTTTTGGGAATTTATCTTAGCTAAAATAGCTGTCCAAAATACCAAGCCATTGACTCTGATTTAAACCACCTGTGCAAGATGAAGGAAGACCTGCAAACATGGCCTGTTGGGGGTACCTGAGGACAGGGTTGAGAACCACTGATTTAGAGCACTGAACTAAAATCGAGCTCAAGACAATCCTATTCTAATTGTGGGCATTTTAGGGAAACCAAGTGTTAGAACCCCTGCTTGTCATTTTTAGGTTGGGCTTTGTGTCCCTTTTCTGAAAATTGGCTCTCTTGCCATATATATATATATATATACAGTCAGACTGGTATATATATATATACATACATATATATATATATATACATATATATATATATATATGTTTTTTTTTTCTTCGCAAGGCTGGTCAAGCAGAGATGGCAGTCAGGGATGGCAAGGCTGTAAATAAAATGCTTACAAGCAATCACAATCTTGAACAATTGGCAGGGCCACAGTCTGGAGGCCCGCTATGTGTTTCAGGTACTAGCCTGCCCTGCTGCATATATGTCATATGGTCTTCAATGCAACAGATGAATTTGTGACTGAAAAGATGACTTTTAGGCCAGTTCCACAAGGGAGTAAAAAATGCGGAATTTTTTACTGATCTGAAATGAGATGCATTGTTGTTTATGGGACATTGCACACAGCTGAGTAAAGATCGTTTAATATAGAGCAGTAAAACAAAGTATAAATGAGTATAAATGAGTATATTACAATACTGGCAATGGAGACAAGTTTTACTCGTCTATACGCTTATGCTTTACTCATCTATACTTAACATTACTCTGGTCTTTACACACCGTTTTTGAGACCCTTGCGCACAGCTGTCACAAGTTCCTGAGTAAAAATCAGTAAATGATGATGCCGGTGTGCTAGGGTCGTTAAAGGCCAACTCTGGGATTTTTTTTTTCATCCTGCACCAGCTATGAAGGACAGAGTTAATAATAGGTATGCTGTGTGTGCGGTGCTGCTGTATAATAGTAAAATCTTCATTACATGCTTTCATTAAAAGCTGGCTCCATTGGGTGTTGTGTGCATAAGGGTAGTGTGTAATGGCAGTGAAGGGCTGGTCACACCATGTCCCCTCCTCACTCCAGGTCCATTCACAAAAAAACTTGTATTTTATTTTCCACAGAATACAAGGCATTCTGTAATGGAAGGATAAGGGGCGGGGATATACATGATTATTCCTCCTCCAATCACAAACTGATTGCAAATTGGTTGCAATATGCTACATGCACTTTAGGTCCTAGCCTTCCCTGTTGCACACATCAATGTGCCAAGTCAGAAAGGGCATTTAACACAGTGGGGTGAATTGAGATGCTCTGGATTTAATAACCTTGGGGAGGGTGCACATTTTTTTGGGTGCAGAATGTCTTTGGAGGGGGTTCCAAAGGATTCAGTGATGTTTTGAGACAATAAAGTCAGCTCTTGACCAGACTGTCAGTAGCAGCTGTCTTAAGTGGTCTAATTACCACAAAGTTAAAGGTTAAAGTGTATAGATAAAAAATAATTAAAAATGATAAATAAAAATTAAACTGACAATTTCAGAGAAACAGAAATATTGTGCAGACTCACAGTATGTAAGACGTTTTACAAGGCCGCAATTGAAGAAGGATTGAAGTGAGAGAAGGCAGCCTGGTTTATAAATTAAGAAACAAAAAATGTAGTGTATTTTTTTACAGGAAAAAAAACATTAGAGTGTACTATTTCACTGAAAAAAGACCAAAAATTGTTCAGTTTAAGCACACATTGTGAGGTGCTTAACCACTTCAATACAGGGCACTTTCCTCCCTTCCCGCCCAGACCAATTTTCAGCTTTCAGCGCTGTTGCATTTTGAATTGCGCGGTCATGCAACACTGTACCCAAATTAAATTTTTAGCATTTTTTTCCCACAAATAGAGCTTCCTTTTGGTGGTATTTGATCTCCTCTGGGGTTTTTTTTTTTTGCGCTACAAATAAAAAGACAGAAAAAGTTTTTCTTTGTTTCTGTTACAAAACTTTGTAAATAAGTAAGTTTTCTCCTTCACTGATGAGGCACTGATGAGGCAGTACTGATTGGCACTGATGAGGCAGCACTGATGATGAGGCACTTATATGCAGCACTGACAGGCGGCACTGTTAAGTGGCACTTATAGGCTGCACTGATGGGCACTGATGGGAAGCACTGTTAGGCAGTACTGATCAGGAGGCACTGGCAGGCATCACTGATGGGCACGGAGTGCCATCCCTATTGGGCATTGATTGGCATACCTGGTGGTCCTGGGTGGGCCTACCTGGTGGTCCTGGGGGCTGATAATCAATCAGTGCAGCCCCCCCGATCGGCTCTCCTCTACTTGCGTCTGGCAGTGCAAGTGGAGGAAAAGCCGATAAACAGCTCTTCCTATTTACACTGTGATCAGCTGTGATTGGGCACAGATGATCACGTGGTAAAGAGCCTACGTCAGAGGCTCTTTACCTCGATCGGAGACATATGACCATATTCTGGCTTGGTACTGATATATCGACAATAATGTCATAATATAAGACAGAAGTACAGTTAAGGCCCCTTTCACACGAGGCGGACTCCGCTTCCACGGAGCCTGCCTTGGTCCGCCGGCTCAGCGGGAGATCTGTCCGTTGATCTCCGCTGAGCCGGCGGATGACAGGTCCCTCTCTGCTCACCGAGCGGGGAGGGGCTTGTCAGGCGCCGCTTCCGCCTATGGAGGGATCGGATGAAAACGGACAGCATGTCCATTTTCATCAGATCTCACCCGATCCGATCAGCCAGCGATGGACCTGGACGTAGGGCCATCCGTCTGCTTTTAGCAGATCGGACCGGGTCGGATGTCAGCGGACATGTCTCCGCTGACATCCGTCACTCCATAGGCTAACATGGAGCGCCCGTTCAGGTCTGCCGTCAAAACTGATAGGCGGACCTGAATGGTCCGATCGTGTGAAAGGGGCCTAAATCACACTTGTTTAATAATAATAAAAAAAAGGTAAACAAAGTAAACGTAATCAAAACATAGCCAGAGTTCAGGAACCAGAACAGATAGTCAGACAAGCCAAAACATCAGGGATCCATATTATCACAATTAACATTTCAAGTTCCCCACTGCATAATAAATCTTCACTTTTATAGCACTGGAGAAACTTTAAAACACTGCATGGTTTGGTAAAATAACACAAGAATTACCTCATGTGGTATTGGCAATAACTTGAGGTAATTCCTTTAGTAAATTTCTATACAGATGATAAATGTAATGCCCATAAAGCATATAGCGCATGCAGTAAAGCTGAACATTGCTTGGTAAAGATTATCTAGAATTGGATCAATTTTTATTTAACTGCTGCAGTAGATCTGTGGCTTACTCTGGTTACCTCAAAAGCAAAGCTGGAGCTGCTTAGCATTTACTTAAAAGTAACTATTTAAAAATGAATTACATATGACATTGTTAAATATGGGGAACATTTCAAAATGTACTTTCATTTTAGAAGTTGGAAAACCTTGGATTTGTTAGCTTCATGTTAGGAAAGTAATAGAAGACCTGCAAAATATTTTTCTCTGTTATATAGGAAATCTTTGTAATGTAGAGAAGCTGTCTGTTCACATTAGAGAGAAGTGAGTACAGTGAGACAACTGGTGATTTGCACATTGTAGTAATGTGCTTGAATCCAAACATCTGTTCACTTGTCATTATCACAGTAGAAAGAGGTCATTACAAAGCAAGCATGTTTCCTTTCTTTAAGAGCCACTGGCTATATCAAATAACCTGCATGATAATATATTGGCTTAATCAATTAACACTGTGAAATTCCATTTAAGACAAGACAAAGGAATCCTACTGGATTTGTTTCCGTTCCAAAACATCAGCATCTGTAAAGGTGAAGTAAAAGCACTTAACATATAATATATGTTATATCCTACTAACTGCAAAAGTCTACGTTAAATGAAAAGTCAAACTCCAGGATTAAAAAAGGACTAATATGGCTGGATTGAATTTTGGATAGTTCAGGATCTTATCACATTATCTGAGGGGTATGATTACTGTGCAATTGCCTGCATTTACCCCCAGCATTTGGGTTTGGGGGTGTTTTGAGAGGGGTTCTCAGAAAAATGGACTTCCCCTTACACTGAAAACTGGTGCCCAATATTTACTGGCATTAGGCTCTTTGGCACCCATGGTGCCCAAAAGGGGTACCAGCAAGGGGAGGCTTATGAACCACCTACCTGCCCTTTATGTTGGGAGTTAGCTTTAGTAGTTCAGTTTGGATTTAGGTTTCTTCATTTAACCACTTGCCAACCGCCGCTCACACATATACGTTGGCAGAATGGCTCATACAGGCAAATGACCGTACCTGTATGTCCCTTTATATGCCCACCCACCGCATGCTGCAGGAGCGTGCCCGCGGGTCCCACGAACTCGATGTTCGCAGGCGGCCTGTGATCATGAGACGGAGAGGCAAAATGGGGAGATGCCAATGTAAACAAGGCATTTCCCTGTTCTGCCTAGTGACATGACAGGGATCTACTGCTCAGTGTCAGTCGTAGCCCATCCCCCCCACAGTTAGAATCAGTCCCTAGGGCACACTTAACCCCTTGATCGCCCCCTAGTGTTTAACCCCTTCCCTGCCAGTGTCATTTATACAGTAATCAGTGGCTATTTATAGCACTGATCGCTGTATAAATGACAATGATCCCAAAATAGTGTCAAAAGTGTCCAATGTGTGCGCCATAATGTCTTGATAAAGTCTTGATAAAAATTGCAGATCACCGCCATTACTAGTAAAAAAAAAATAATAATAAAAATGCCATAAATCTATCCCCTATTTTGTAGACGCTATAACTTTTGCGCAAACCAATCAATATACGCTTATTGCGATTTTTTTTGTTTTTTTTTACCAAAAATATGTAGAATACATATCGGCCTAAACTGAGGAAAAAATTTGTTTTTTTATATATCTTTTGGGGATATTTATTATAGCAAAAAGTAAAAAAAAATGCTTCTTCTTTTAAAAATTGTCGCTCTTTTTTTGTTTATAGCACAAAAAATAAAAACCGCAGAGGTGATCAAATACCACCAAAATTCGTTTTTTAAAAAAAAAATATTTTTATTAATTTTCAAAAGTAGTACAGAATATAACCCCAATACAATCATGAATAGTGTATCGCAGACAGAAATATCCACCAAATCAATAGGTGTCTCTGGTAAACAGTGATATGATAAAACAAAAAGAAAGACAACCATAAAAACAACTGCTAAGGAATAAGCTTTTTGTTTGTTTTACAAATGAGACTCTATCGAACCCCAGACCAACAGGGTGCCCATGTCTCCCTCCGATCTATAAGACATGGACCGGTCCTGGAGTCCCGCACATCCTTCCCCAATGCGAACTTCCTGAAGGAACGTGCTGAGACTCCCCCAATCCGATTCAAAGCCCCTAAGGGCAGTTCGTGGGGAGGAGATAGTTGGCAGAAGCCATACTTCTCACCCAAGCACTATATAACTGTAGGGTTAGTGGAGAACAGATGTTTAAGGAGGAGTGGGGGCCTCCCGGCAGTCCTGGGGGAGATAAGAAAGTATGTGAACATTCCACCTCTTGAGGAGGAATACTATTCCCAAAATTCTACCGAAATGGAAGGGACAAGAAAGTTCCAGAAGAGAAGGAAGGAAAACGTGAGAAAAGAGGAGGGAGATGCGGAAGGGGGGCGAAAGCATAGTTGAGTCAGGGAGAGGCAGAGTTGGTAATATTTCTGGCAGTCCCGGGTTGAGCAAAATGTTGTGAAATGAGGCCCAAGGTTCCAAGACAAACCTGAATCTTTCCACCTTGTCGTTATTTTTTGCTACCAACTGCTCCTGAGACATTATCTATGAAATTTTTCTGATACAGCTCTTGTATGAAACAGTAAGTTTTTTCCAACATTTAGCTATGGTACTCTTAGCTCCTAAAAGGATAAAATAAGATAGTGTCCTGCATTTTTAGGCAATCCAGGGACAGGCTGATTAAGAAGAGCTATGTGTATGTTAGGGGCCACCGAGGTATGAAATAAGTTGTTGATAATTCTAAAGATTTTCTGCCAAAATGTTCTAATGCGCGGGCAAGTCCATCATATGTGGATCATTGAGCCCTCCAGCGAACACCCTCTAAAGCAAAGAGGAGAAGTACCTGGATAGATCAATGCCAGTCTGGAAGGGACATAGTTACATAGTTACATAGTAGGTGAGGTTGAAAAAAGACACACGTCCATCAAGTCCAACCTATGTGTGTGATTATGTGTCAGTATTACCTTACATATCCCTGTATGTTGCGGTCATTCAGGTGATTATCTAATAGTTTCTTGAAGCTATCAATGCTCCCCGCTGAGACCACCGCCTGTGGAAGGGAATTCCACATCCTTACCGCTCTTACAGTAAAGAACCCTCTACGTAGTTTAAGGTTAAACCTCTTTTCTTCTAATTGTAATGAGTGGCCCCGAGTCTTATTAAACTCTCTTCTGCGAAAAAGTTTTATCCCTATTGTGGGGTCACCAGTACAGTATTTGTAAATTGAAATCATATCCCCTCTCAAGCGTCTCTTCTCCAGAGAGAATAAGTTCAACGCTCGCAACCTTTCCTCATAACTAAGATCCTCCAGACCCTTTATTAGCTTTGTTGCCCTTCTTTGTACTCGCTCCATTTCCAGTACATCCTTCCTGAGGACTGGTGCCCAGAACTGGACAGCATACTCCAGGTGCGGCCGGACCAGAGTCTTGTAGAGCGGGAGAATTATCGTTTTATCTCTGGAGTTGATCCCCCTTTTAATACATGCCAATATTCTGTTTGCCTTATTAGCAGCACTTGGCATTGCATGCCATTGCTGAGCCTATCATCTACTAGGACCCCCAGGTCCTTTTCCATCCTAGATTCCCCCAGAGGTTCTCCCCCCAGTGTATAGATTGCATTCATATTTTTGCCACCCAAATGCATTATTTTACATTTTTCTACATTGAACCTCATTTGCCATGTAGTCGCCCACCCCATTAATTTGTTCAGGTCTTTTTGCAAGGTTTCCACATCCTGCGGAGAAGTTATTGCCCTGCTCAGCTTAGTATCGTCTGCAAATACAGAGATTGAACTGTTTATCCCATCCTCCAGATCATTTATAAACAAATTAAATAGGATTGGTCCCAGCACAGAACCCTGGGGAACACCACTACCCACCCCTGACCATTCTGAGTACTCCCCATTTATCACCACCCTCTGAACACGCCCTTGTAGCCAGTTTTCAATCCAGGTACTCACCCTATGGTCCATGCCAACGGACCCTATTTTGTACAGTAAACGTTTATGGGGAACTGTGTCAAATGCTTTTGCAAAATCCAGATACACCACGTCTACGGGCCTTCCTTTATCTAGATGGCAACTCACCTCCTCATAGAAGGTTAATAGATTGGTTTGGCAAGAACGATTCTTCATGAATCCATGCTGATTACTGCTAATGATATCGTTCTTATTACTAAAATCTTGTATATAGTCCCTTATCATCCCCTCCAAGATTTTACATACTATTGATGTTAGGCTAACTGGTCTGTAATTCCCAGGGATGTTTTTGGGCCCTTTTTAAATATTGGTGCTACATTGGCTTTTCTCCAATCAGCTGGTACCATTCCAGTCAATAGACTGTCTGTAAAAATTAGGAACAACGGTCTGGCAATCACCTGACTGAGTTCCCTAAGTACCCTCGGATGCAAGCCATCTGGTCCCGGTGATTTATTAATGTTAAGTTTCTCAAGTCTAATTTTAATTCCGTCCTCTGTTAACCATGGAGGTGCTTCCTGTGTTGTGTCATGAGGATAAACACTGCAGTTTTGGTTACTGAAGCCCCCCGATTCACTCGTGAAGACTGAGGAGAAGAATAAATTCAATACCTTTGCCATCTCCCCATCCTTTGTAACCAGATGTCCTTCCTCGTTCTTTATGGGGCCAATATGGTCTGTCCTCCCTTTTTTACTGTTTACATACTTAAAGAATTTCTTGGGATTTTTTTTGCTCTCCTCCGCTATGTGTCTTTCATGCTCTATCTTAGCCGTCCTAATTGCACCCTTACATTTCTTATTGCATTCATTATAAAGTCTGAATGCTGAGGATGATCCCTCAACCTTGTATTTTTTGAAGGCCTTCTCCTTTGCTTTTATATGCATTTTTACATTGGAGTTAAGCCATCCAGGATTTTTGTTCGCTCTTTTAAATTTATTACCCAATGGGATACATTGGCTAATGCCCTTATTTAATATGCTCTTAAAGCAAACCCATCTCTCCTCCGTATTCTTTGTTCCTAATATTTTATCCCAATTTATGCCTTTTAGCAAGGTTTGTAGTTTAGGGAAGTTGTCTCTTTTGAAATTCAGTGTCTTTGTATTCCCTTTATGTTTCCTATTTGTGTGATTTATACTGAAACTAATTGACCTGTGATCGCTGTTACCTAAATTGCCCCATATTTCCACATCTGTGATCAGGTCTGTATTGTTGGTAATCAGTAGATCCAGTAATGTTTTATTTCTAGTTGGTGCGTCTACCATCTGACCCATAAAATTGTCCTGCAAGACATTAAGGAACTGGCGAGCCTTAAATGAATGCGCAGTTCCCTCCGCCCAGTCTATGTCTGGATAATTAAAATCCCCCATTATGATAACACTTCCCATTCTTGCTGCTAATCCAATTTGTGATAGGAGATCCGTCTCCACTTCCTCCTTCAGGTTAGGGGGCCTATAGCATACTCCCAGTATTATTTTCCCCTTAGCTTCATCCCTTTGGAGCTCTACCCATAAGGATTCCACCTCCTCTCTAGCTCCCTCAGTGATGTCATCTCTCACATTTGCTTGTACATTATTCTTGATATATAGGCATACCCCTCCCCCTTTTTTACCCTCTCTATCCTTGCGGTATAGGGTATACCCTTGAATGTTTGCCAGCCAATCATGAGAGCTGTTGAACCAGGTCTCTGAAATTCCCACAAAATCCAAATCCTCCTTGTACAACAGTATCTCTAGTTCACCCATCTTGTCTGCCATGCTCCTGGCATTGGTGAACATGCCACATAGTTTAGACCGGTTGCATATTGTCCTTGTATTGGGTGTTTCAAAATTGCAACTAGGACTTGCTACTATACTCACCTTGTGTTTTTGTGCTTTGGTTAACCTACCACTAATGCCCCCAACACTACCCTCTGGAATATCATCTGCGCTGGCTATCACTGTCTCTGGACCCTCCCCCCCATCGCCTAGTTTAAAAATCCCTCTAACTTTTTGTCTTGAAATAACCTTAATGCTAGCTTCTATAAGAGAGAAATTGTAAATACCTTTATAAGAGCGCATCCAGGAACTAGACCATTCTGCAGTTGTCCAGGTTTGGCCTGTGTCCTCCTCCCAGGTCTTTGCGTAGGCTGGTATGTCCGACTTAGCCATGAGTTCCATATAAATTAGTGAAATGCCCCCTTTTTGGTCCTGTGTGTTGGAGCACCAATGTTCATAAGGAGTTAAAAGTGGATATTTGGAGTATTTGCCCAGATGGATTGTAGAAAATTAGATAATTGGGAGAATCTAAATTTTTCGGAATCCGGCATTTCTAGATTGTTCTTACAGTTAGAGAATGTTAGGGGTCCCGCCGGGGGAAGGAAGTGGCCAACCGGATACAGGCCTTTATCAGTCCATCATTTAAATGCTTGAATGTTGACTCCTGGGGGGAATTCAGAATTATTGAAAATATGTGCTAGGGGTTTTAATGGGGAGGTCAGAGTAACTTGTCTAAAAATTTTGGTGCTTAGTGAAACAGAGTGTGATAGAGTGGGGGCCAGTATTGCTGGTTTAATTTTGGGGTCACACCACAGGAGATAGTCAAGTGTATTATGTTAAGTAGCCCTTCTTTCCATAGAGAGCCAGTCGGGTTTTGGACCTCTGGAGAATACCATTGAAATCGGAGCTATTTGTGCAGCCTGGTAGTAACCCCAGAGATCCGGTAAATCCAGACCGCCCTGGGATTTAAGGCGAATGAGGATGATGGACGGGCATCTATATCCCTTCTTCC
Source organism: Lithobates clamitans (assembly GCA_037952925.1). Classification (NCBI taxonomy): domain Eukaryota; kingdom Metazoa; phylum Chordata; class Amphibia; order Anura; family Ranidae; genus Lithobates; species Lithobates clamitans. The sequence continues at coordinate 5,062,009 of JBBGZY010000833.1, read as the reverse complement.
CCCAGACAAAGCGTGTGATCTCCGATTGGAATTTACGGAGGAAATTTCTCTTTAGCGGGATAGGAAGGGAGTGGAATAAATAAAGGAGGCGTGGGAGAAGTGTCATTTTCACCGCATGCACCCTTCCCAGCCAGGACAGACCACATCTAGACCACCTATCAAGGTCTCCCCTGCATTTGTTAATCATGGGGGGGTAGTTGGCTTTAAAGAGGTTGCTGATATCTGCTGTGAGGTTAATACCTAAATAATGGAAGTTCCTAGGGGCCCAGGGAAAGTCAAAGTTGCTGGTGAGTTGTGAAATGATGTCCGAGGGGACCGTGACATTAAGCGCAATAGATTTGTTCATAATAACTGTAAGGCCCGATAGGGCACTGAAATCTTTAAGAACTTTATAGAGCCCCGGGATAGAGATCAGGGGTGAGGTGATATATAGCATGAGGTCGTCTGCGTAGAGAGCACACTTGTGTTCCTGGTCTCCGCACCGTACCCCTTTGATGTCTGGGTTCGATCTGATAGCTATGGCCAGGGTTTCCATTGCTATGGCAAATAGTAGGGGAGATAGTGGACACCCCTGCCGGGTACCCCTGCCTATAGGAAATGAGGTCGAATATCTGCCTAATAGACGGACTTGTGCTTTTGGGGAAGAATACAGAGAGTGAATTAGATTCAGGAAGTACAGACCGAAACCCCATTTGCTCAGGACATTTGAAAGGTATGTCCAATCAATGGAATCAAACGCCTTATGCAGAAAACCTTTTTGAGGGGGGTTACCATCCCAATGGGATTGTAGGAGGGATATAATGTCAATGATCCGTCTAATCTGGTCCGAGCCTTGTCGGCCTGGGATAAAGCCTACCTGATCCTTGTGTATATATATAAAGATGAAGCTTGCTACCCTGTTAGCTACAAGTTTAGTTAGGATCTTGATATCATTATTTATTAATGAAATTGGGCGATAATTTCCAACTTCACTAGGGTCTTTTCCTGGTTTGGGGATCATTGAGATAAAAGCTGCATTAAGATCTGAACCTAATGGAGAACCCTCCTTAAGGAAGTTGAAAAATTTTGAAAGGTGTGGAGCTAGCGAAGGCGCAAATTTCTTGTAATACCCAGTGGAGAATCCATCCGGACCCGGTGCAGAGCCCAATTTTAAAGATTTGATTGTGTCTAGGATCTCAGACTGGGAGAAGGGACTCTCCAGTAGGTCACTGTGTTCTTTAGATATGGAGGGTAGTGAGAGGGAGTCTAAAAAACCCTGTGTAGGTGTATCCGGGTGAGGGGATCTTGATTTGAAAAGATCTGCGTAAAATTGGTGGAACGCTTCCATAATTTTAGCGGGGTTCTGTGAGAGATCTCCGGATTGTAGCCTCACTTTCGGGAAAGCTAAGGTTCTAGGTTTGGGGCTGAGTTTAACCGTTAATTTCGAACCTATCTTATCCTTTTGGGAGTAGAATTTTGCCCCTGACTATCTGAGGTGTTTTTCAGCTGTGGTGGTGAGATTTAAGTTAAGTAGAGCCCTAGCATTATCCAGTTTAGCTAGTGAGTCCTGGGAAGGCTTTATCTTATGGGCCCGTGAAAGAGATTTAAAGTCTGCCGATAATTTAAGCAGATCCGCTTTATGTTCCGCCCTAATCTTGGCTGACAGTTGGATTATCTTCCCCCTGACCACAGATTTGTGTGCAGCCCACACTGTCTCGGCAGAGACATCCTCCTTAGAGTTAATAAGGAAATATTCTTTGGTGGAGCCTTCAATTATGGAACATTGTATAGGGTCGCTCAGTAAGGATTCCTGTAAACGCCATTTGGGGGGATCAGTGCGACCTGAGGAACGCTGAGTGATCAGAGTGACCATTGAATGGTCCGATAGGGGGGTGTCTACTATTTTAGAGTTCACCACCAGAGGAATCGTAGAGGGCTTGGTGAAGACGTGGTCTATCCTGGCATAGGAACCGTGCGGAGCTGAGTAGTGCATGTAATCTTTAGCGTGAGGGTGAAATTCCCTCCAGATGTCTATGAACCCATTCTCGTGCAGGAGTTTTGCTAACTTTGCGCTTTGTCTGGAAGGGCATTTAAGTTTAGGAATACCGGAACCCGTTTTGTCCATAGCGAAGTCAAAAGCAGTGTTGGAGTCCCCGCCAAGGAAGATTGTGCCCTTAAGGTGCGGTTGAATTTTATGTAGGAGGGATTCAAAGAAAGATTTCTGTCCCTTATTGGGCGAGTAGTAGGAAATAAACATGTAAACTTCTCTGTCAATTATCCCCGATACTAAAATGAAACGTCCCTGAGGGTCCATCACTGTTTCTGATATCGAAATATTAATATGTTTGGCAAAACAAATTGCTACGCCCTTATTTTTGTTATGTGTTGTAGCGAGAAAGAATTGGGGGAAGTGCTGGTGAAGGAACGTGGGTTTATATGAAGAGGGGAAGTGGGTTTCTTGGAGGAGTAAGACGTCTGTATGCGTGGATTGATATTGTTGAAAAAGTTTTCTACGTTTAATGGGGGAGTTGAGTCCCTGTATGTTGTGTGAGGTGATTTTAAGCATAGGCTTCTTGGTACTAGAGCTAGCCATTGTAAATGTGTGGGGGAACCCTTTTCAAATAGAATGGCTTACCTTGCCGGGAGGAGTGTAGAGCTCTAGAGGACCTTGGAGAGAGGATTGCCGTCATGCCGGGACCTGGGAGAAGAGACTGAAGCCGAACCCAGATTCTGAGAGCTTTCTGCTGGATAATGGAGAGGGAGGAGAGAAAAGAGATGAAAGAGAATAGAGAGAACACAAGAGTTACATCATTACTCATTAGCCAAAACATATGTGAGAGAAAATAACATTGTGAAGAGATTCGGGGGTTCCTAGACCCCCCCAAATACCCAGGGTAGGATGAGGGAGCCCATCCTGACCCTGTATCCTGAGAGGACGAGAGCCCCACCCTTGGGGCGTCTGGATAAGGAACCAGTGCCGGAAACTGCACTTCTGGTTCCAAATGGAGGTGCACTGTACCCACCACTGCCCTGCCACCTGCGTAGCATAACTAACAAGAAGACTGCTTTCAAGGAGGCAGACTTCTTTGTGATAATTATCAGAACTACCCAATAAAACATGAACAACTTAACTAAGGGAGAAAAAGAAAAAAAAAACCAGTATGAAAATACAAAATCAGGGCTGCATCCAAGAAGGAGATATCCCATCTGCCTTTCCCCCGAGGGGTTCCTTTGACCTCCCCAAAGCCCAGGAGGGAAAGGCAGATCGAGGTAAGGAGGGACTCGGAACACCATTGCAGAGAAAAATAGATTAGGCCCTCCGCACAGCAGCCATTAAAATTAGGACTGTAATTCAACTTCAGGAGGTAAATGTCCAGTAAAAACAGTAGGTATCATCTCTCAGCTCCTCTTCAAACTGAGGAAGAACACATGAAGGAGAAAAAGAAAAAAAAAGAAAAAAAAAAAGGGGAAAATTTGAATGCCATATAATACAAAACGGATGCAGATCGAATTAATTCAAGAGGATGTCCCGAGCTGCACAGGGGGTCACGGAATTTTGTGCTGTGTTGAAGGTTTTCGGACTGTTCCCCAGCCCCAGGTGGACCAGAACGGGGGTAATCCTCAGTGAGGTTTCCCCAAATGAATTGGGAAGAAGAAGACCCACGCCGAGGCATGTCCAAAAGGCCAGTGGGACCCTAAGAGGGGAGTCGTAGGTAAAGTCAGGTGATCAGCTTCGGACCGTTGAAGGCATAGGGAAAGTTCCGGATCAGGGCCCTGATCCAAAGGGGGTCAGAGCATCAGGTTGGAAAGTTCTCCTTCGAGCGTTTGGAACTTTGTTTTAGCCAGGAAGGCTGGAGCGGGCTTGCTGGGGGTGGACGTTTCGTGGAAGTAGGAGTATTCTTGCCTTGCTGTGAGTGCGGCGAGTCTTGTGAAATCAGGCCCAAGTGCAGCAAGAGGCGCTCTCCTTCCGCCAGGGTGGAGAATCCATAGTTCTTATTTTTAAAGGCAAAGTTCAGATGGAGTGGGAACGACCAGCGGTATGTGATCTCCCGTTCGATCAGTTGTTGTATCAGAGGTTTGAGAGCCCGCTTCTTCTGCACCGTGTATGGCGATAAGTCCGCAAAAATTTGAATCTTGTGGCCTAGCAGTTTGAGATCTTCTGTCCCCCTCGATCTTCTCATTACCTCCTATTTAACCGAATAAAAGTTGGGTTTTACAATTATGTCGCGAGGGAGACCATCTGAGCAGGGTGGTTGCAGGGCTCTGTGCGCTCTGTCGAGCTCCAGACGGTGCTCCGCTATGTCAGGAATCAGGTCTTTCAGCAAGGTTTTGACTGCAGCTTGAGTGTCCTTCTCTGTTTCTGGGAGGCCTCTAATGCAGAAATTGTAACGTCTCAATCTGTTTTCGAGATCGTCTATTTTAGCGAAAGCAATTTCCAGTTGGTCCTGCATATCCTGCATTCTGGCTGAGTTTTGGTTAATACGGGATACAGCCTGATCAGCTATCTTTTCTATAATGTCCATCCTCTGTCCCAGTTGTTGCAGATCAGCATGCATGGAGGACATTATTTGTGCTGCATTCAAGGCCAGGCTTTTGGATAGTAAATGGGAAAAAGCTTCCATCATTGAAGGGAAGTCAGTGGGGACAGGGGAGGCTGCCAGAGGCTCAGAAACTGACAGCAGCAGGCCTGAGGGAGGGTCAATTGAGGGAGTAGAGGGGTAGCAGGCATCCATACGGCCCAGGAGAGATTCAGTGGAGGAGGGTGAGGTGATCTGAGGCAGGGGGGGAAAGTCTGTACCTGGAGAAAGTGAGTGCTGCAGGTCCTGATCTGCAATTGAAACCTCTGTGTCTCCTGTGTTGAGGGAGCCTCGTGGGGCCGCCACCATTTTAGCATAACTGACCGGGACGGTCGCCGCGGTCATCTGGCCTGCAAGGCTTCTCCGGACTTGCGCCGTTCTGCTGGTTTCGTTCCAGGGGGTCTCTCCACCCGGTCAACTAGTTTGGGAGTGCGGGGGTCTGTTCTGATAGCTCCGATGGCAATTTGTGGGCAGCGGTGGAGCGGAGCTCTAGAAGCCGGTGGCCATCTTAGACGCTGCCTCGCATGCGCCTCGCAAAATTTGTTTTTTTAGATATATTTTTGGGAGGATATTTATTATAGGAAAAAGTAAAAAATATTGCTTTTTTTTTTTTTCAAAATTGCTGCTCTTTTTTTGTTTATAGTGCAAAAAATAAAAACCGCAGAGGTAATAAAATATCACTAAAAGAAATCTCTATTTGTGGGGAAAAAGGAGGTCAATTCTGTTTGGGTACAACATCGCACGACCGCGCAATTGTCAGCTAAAGCGACGCAGTGCCGAATTGCAAAAAATGCTCTGGTCAGGAAGGGGGTAAATCCTTCAGGGGCTGAAGTGGTTATAGTGTATTTACAAACTAAATTTTACATTTTTAGTTTTGGATAGAGAAAAGAATTAGAACCCCTGTCAATTTTTTATTACTGTCCTCACTATGTAAATTCAGCTTCTTTATTTGTCCTGGTGACCATTGTCACTGATACAGAAAGTGATGAAAAATCCAAAACTTTAGTATCATCACCAGAACAAGAAATGTGTACAAATTATCCAGTGGGAACCTCTGCTCTGCTGACATGAGTCTAATGCCGCGAACAGACCATTGGACATTCCGACAACAAAATTCTAGATTTTTTTCAGACGGATGTTGGCTCAAACTTGTCTTACATACACACAGTCACACAAATGTCAGAAATTCCGAACGGCAAGAACGCGGATGACGTACAAGACGTATGACGAGCCAAGAAAAATTAAGTTGTATAGGCAGTGCAGTTCTTCTGCTTGATTCCGAGCATGCGAGGAATTTTGTGTGTCAGAATTGTCTACACACCCTCGGAATTTACGACAACGGATTTTGTTGTCAGAAAATTTGAGAACCAGCTCTCAAATTTTTGTTGTCGGAAATTCCGACAGAAAATGTCCGATGGAACCTACACATGGTCGGAATTTCTAACAACAAGTTCACATTGAACATTTGTTGTCGGAAATTCCAACCGTGTGTATGCGGCATAAGAAGGAAATTCCCTGTTACAATCATCAGGACAGAAAGTGAAGAGAAATCCAATTAATGGGATACCAAAGACAACAAATAAACAGATGGGTTTTAGCTAATCCAAATTAAAAAAAAAGTTTTCCCTATATAGTGATACCTCGGTTTACAAACTTAATTTGTGAAACGACTATGAAATGTATGTACAGTACAAAAAAGATTTTAAACATTATTATTATTATTATACAGGATTTATATAGCGCCAACAGTTTACGTATACGGTAAAAGACATACGGTCTTTTACATTAAAGGGGTTGTAAAGGTGTTTTTTTTTTTTTTTTAAAATAACAAACATGTCATACTTACCTTCACTGTGCAGCTCGTTCTGCACAGAGTGGCCCCGAACCTGGTCTTCTGGGGTCCCTCGGCGGCTGTCTCAGCTCCTCCCCGCAAGCATTTACCACCTTCATGCGAGCTCTCTCGCACGGTGGTGAGTGCTTGCGGGCGCGCTCCCGTGATACAGCCGGCGGCTATAGCCGCTCGCTGTATCACTCGGCCCCGCCCCCCGGCGCGCCGCGTCATCGGATGTGATTGACAGCAGCGCGAGCCAATGGCTGCGCTGCTTTCAATCCATCCACTGCAGCCAATCAGCGGCCAGGGTGAGCGGAGGAACAGATGTCGGGAACGCGAAGCTGACTTTCGAGGCGTCAGGTAAGTAAAACGGGGGGGCTGGGGGCGGCGGTTCTGTCAGAAGTTTTTTCACCTTAATGCATAGAATGCATTAAGGTGAAAAAACTTTTACCTTTACAACCCCTTTAAGCTGACCTCTTTCATGTGTACATCTAAAAAGAAAAAAAAATAGCTGCTCTTTAATCCATTTTTGAAACAATCCCAAGCCCCAATTTAAATGACTAATCTAGGGGCCAGAAAACTGCACTGTGCATCCAGGAAAAATCATCTGAGGGCATGATAAAGTTGTAGAAATCATATGAACTTTTTTTCCATGATTCCCAATCAAGTGAGCCCACCCACATGGTAGTCAGGGGGCAGAAACCCCAATCTGAGTGGACAGGTTTGCCTAATGCCGTGTACACACAAGCGGACTTTACGGCAGACTTGGTCCGGCGGACTTTTCTACGGACTTTCCGAATGAACGGACTTGCCTACACACGATCAACCAAAGTCCAACGGATTCGTACGTGATGACGTACGACCAGACTAAAACAAGGAAGTTCATAGTCAGTAGCCAATAGCTGCCCTAGCGTCAGTTTTTGTCCGTCGGACTAGCATACAGACGAGCTGACTTTTCGACCGGACTCGAGTCCGTCAGAAAGATTTGAAACATATTTCATTTCTAGGTCCGTCGAACTTTTAGGAAAAAAAAGTCTGCTGGAGCCCACACACGATCGAATTATCCGACGGACTCCGGTCCGCCGGACCAAGTCTGCCGTAAAGTCCGCTTGTGTGTACGCAGCATAAGACTCTCATCTTGCACTGCTCTTCTCAATATGAACGTGTCAGAGCAGGGAGGATGGCCGTGGCTCGTGTTCGTGAACTAAAGCGGAGTTCGTGTACCGGAACAAATTTTGGTGAACTTTTCTATTCGCGAACCGAGTTGTTTGTGAACAGAAGTGTTCGTGAACCGAGGTATCACTGTACATACACTTTAGAGCATAAGTTAAACTATTAAATGGCTATCACTAAAAGAAAAGCTTTTCTGCCCCATGCACTGCTAAACCCTACTCCACATATTTAAAGGATACAGTAGTGATGTGGAGAGGAACCAATTCGGAATATCAACATTTAAGGAATTGTCTGTTTTCCACCAAACTTCAGGATACTATTTCTGAGCCATAGATCAATGCAAGTGGCAGGAAAAGTAGGAAGAGGTAATGCTGCTCTGCAAGCTCCACGGACCATAAAGGAAGAACCTGCACCCTGAATGTGAGTCAGGTGCAGACTGTGCACAAGTCTAAGGTAGCAAGGAAATCCCGGACTGCTGCACTCTGAAAACGGTCATCTTTATTTCATAAGTTAAAATCCAACAAAGTAATTTTGCTTTTGCTATCTTCTGATCGTATCTGATGACTTTGTTAAATTTTAACATATGAAATAAAGATGACCGTTTTCAGAGTGCAGCAGTCCGGGATTTCCTTGCTGGCAGGACAGGTAGGTTTGTATGCTTTTCTTTTACAGGTACACATTTTCTAGGAAAAATTACTATAGTAACAGGGTGGCCTTTAAGTGTATCCATACACAATTTGTTGTAAACCCTCGTGTTATTCCACCTTAATTCATCCTATGAAGGGGCAAAACCTTCTGGAAGTCAAGTGGTTAATCTGTGCATTTAGCTTTTTGTCCAAAGTTCAGCTTTAAATAATATTTTATTATTATTATTCAGGTGAAAAAACTTCTGACACTGCCCGGCCCCCTAGCCCCCCCATTTTACTCACCTGAGCCGGTTTGTTCCCTCGGCAGAGACATACTCTTCCTCTCAGCCCGGGGTTTTCAGCTCTTGATTGGATAAATTGATAGCAGCACAGCCATTGGCTCCAGCTGCTGTCAATCAAATCCAATGAAGCGGGCACTGGGGGGGCAGGGCCGAGTCCGGCATTCTGTGTCTATGCACGCAAATGCTGGACCTGGGAGCGTGCCCGCAAGGTAACCCCCGGGAGAGTGCTTCTCCCGGGGGGTTTACCGATGTGAGGAGGAGCCGCAAGCGCCACCAGGGGGACCCCAGAAGATGATGATCTGGGCCACACTGTGCAGCTGCACAGTGGAGGGAAGTATGATATGTTTGGCGTTTAAAAAAAAAATACAAAGGTTTACAATCACTTCAAGCCCCTGTCAAGTTTTTCTGTTATTAGGGGCTCCATTATAGAGATTTCCCTTCACTTTCTGTTCTAGGGACAACCTTTAAAAACAGGAAGAGAGGAAAAATCTTTACCAGGCAAACAGCCAACCACAAAAGCTATAGCTTTAGCATTCCCCATTTTGTCTGCCTGTGCTTCTGTTGTACCATTCCTTCCTGTTCTGGAGACAACTTTTTTTATCAAACAAAAAGTGTCAAACCATGTCATTATTCAGAACTTAAAATCCCTGTTCACCCCCAACCCCCCACCCCCAGAGTACTACAATGTTAATATGACAACACTGAACTAGTCTGATGAAAGAACAAAATAGTAAAGCAGGGAAAACAAATGTTAAAAAATGTTTATAAAATGGAATGACATTTTTTTTTAACACTGGTGACAGTGTGTAGAAAAAAAACGTTTAAAAATTCACCATGCCATTTACTACAGTGGGTATAGAAAAGAATTGCCCCCCTTTAAAAAATTAAACACATTTTGTTGCTTTGCAGCTTGAAATGAAGACAGACACAACAACATGTCAGAAAAAAATATAAAAAGATTCAAAAATAGTTGAGTTTGAAAAAGGATCACCCCTTTGTGTTAGTATTTTGTTTAACCACCTTTTGCTTTAATTACAGCCTTAAGTCTGTTGGGTAGGGATGGGCGAACGGTTCGGCCTGAGCATAAGTTCGGGCCAAACTTTGGTTGTTCGGATGTTCTGCGAACACCAAACAATATGCGGTGTTCGGGGAAAATTCGGAACACTGTTAAAGTCAATGGGACACTAACATGAAAAATGAAAAGTGCTAATTTTAAAGGCTTATATGTTATGTTATATGTTATAAGTTATTGTCATAAAAAGTGTTTGGGGACCCGGGTCCTGCCCCAGGGGACATGTATCAATGCAAAAAAAAGTTTTAAAAACTGCTGTTTTTTTGGGAGCAGTGATTTTTTTTAATTCTTAAAGTGAAACAATAAAAATTAAATATTCCTTTAAATATCGTGCCTGGGGGGTGTCTATAGTATGCCTGTAAAGTGTCATATTTTTCCCATGTTTAGAACAGTACCACAGCAAAATTACATTTCTAAAAGAAAAATTGTCATTTAAAACTGATCGCAGCTGTAGTGAATGGTCGGGTCTTGGCAATAAAGATTAAACTAATTGAAAAAAAGAGCATGGGATCCCTCCCCCAGTCCATTACCAGGCCCTTTGGGTCTGGTATGATTATTAAGAGAAACCCTGAACCAAAATTTTTTTTAAAATAGCGCTAAAATCCAAAAATCCCCCTAAAATCCATACCAGGCCCTTTGGGTCTGATATGGAAATTAAGGGGAACCCTGCACCAATTTTTTTTTTAAATGGCGTAGGGGTCCCCCCCAAAATCCATACCAGACCCTTATCCGAGCACGCAATCTGGCAGGCTGCAGGAAAAGAGGGGGGATGAGAGAGCGCCCCTCTCCTGAACTGTACCAGGCCACATGCCCTCAACATGGGGAGGGTGCTTTGGGGTAGCCCCCACATGGGGACAAGGGCCTCATCCCCACAACCCTTGCCCGGTGGTTGTGGGGGTCTGCGGGCGGGGGGCTTATCGGAATCTGGAAGCCCCCTTTAACAAGGGGACCCCCAGATCCCGGCCTTCCCCCTGTGTGAAATGGTAAAGGGTACATTGTAGAGGAATGGACTTTGAGGGACATTTTTATTTTTTTACTTCTTAATAAAGGACTTGCCCCAAGCTGTGTCTTGTCGTTTGTAACATTTTGACACTTTTTTGTGAAATGGTAGGGGTACTTGTACCCCGTTACCATTTCACACATGGGGGGAGGCCGGGATCAGGGGGTCCTCTTGTTAAAGGGGGCTTCCAGATTCTGATAAGCCCCCCGCCCCCAGACCTCCCCAACCACTGGGCAAGGGTGGTGGGGATGAGATCCTTGTCCCCATGGGCTTTGGGGGGTTACCCCAAAGCACCCTCCCCATGTTGAGGGCATGTGACCCAGTATGGTTCTGCAGGGGGGGCACTCTCTCGTCCCCCCCTCTTTTCCTGCGGCCTGCCAGGTTGCATGCTCAGATAAGGGTCTGGTATGAATTTTTAGGGGGACCCCACGCCATTTAAAAAAAAAAATTGGCGCAGGGTTCCCCTTAATATTCATACCAGACCCAAAGGGCCTGGTAATGGACTGGGGGGGATCCCATGCTCTTTTTTCAATGAGTTTTATCTATATTGCCAAGACCCGACAATTCATTAGAGCCGCTATCAGGTTTAAGTGACAATTTTTCCTTTAGAAATGTCATTTTGCTGTGGTACTGTTCTAAACATGGGAAAAATGCGCCACTTTACAGGCATACTATAGACACCCCACAGGCATGATATTTAAAGGAATATTTCATTTTAATTGTTTCACTTTAAGCATTAAAAAAAAATCACTGCTCCCGAAAAAAACTGCCATTTTTAATAAAAAAAATTGCATTGATACATGTCCCCTGGGGCAGGACCCAGGTCCCCAAACACTTTTTATGACAATAACTTGCATATAAGCCTTTAAAATGAGCACTTTTGATTATTCATGTTCGTGTCCCATAACAAGGTCATGGATTACTGAAACCATTTCCTGTGGTCTGTTGAGACCCAGATAAACTTATTGGGTGCAGCATGTGTGGTGGCAACCAGGTGAGGCTGCCGGCACTGGGGAGCTACAGTTCATTGAGGGAACCTTGAATGCAGAGGCATAGCTTGAAGCTTGTGGGCCCCGATGCAAAAGTTGACCTGGGCCCCCCACTACTTCCAACGTGCGTGCAGATACATCCACCACATGCCAAGATACTCAAAGTGGCTAGGTGACAGATGCACACCGTTGGGATCAGGAGTGCATCGCAAGGTAGTGGACCCTATGGCTGACTGCTGCGGATGGGAGTCAGGGTGGTAAGGAAGGCAGGGCTGCTGGAACACCAACACGGATCCCACCGGGGTTAGAGCGTAAGATTCCCTGGGGCGCAGAGTCTAAGAGCCAGCAGGTGTTCACCAGAGCCTCTAGTGGTGAGGACGGACTGGGCTGCAACTGGCTCCAGGTCGCGACCCCCAGGGTCCCCCAGCTCACACCCACAGTAGGCAACAGGAGGATTGGGATAGTAAGGGAATAAGCCAAGTTCACGCCAAGGTTCAGGGTCACAGGCAAACAAGGATAGTCAGGGACAGGCCAAAGGTCAGGGTCACGAGCAGACAGGAATAGTTGAGAACACGCCAAGGTCGATAACAGAAACAAACATAGAGCACACGGCAGGCAGGAAACAGGAAGCCAGAACACACAAAGATTGATCAGCAGGGCTGGCCTGCAGTGCAGAGGTTAATATAGAGTTCTCTGATAGGAGCTGGGGTGGAGCCATGCTAGAGGAGAGATTATAAAAGCAGTCAGGTGAGACTCAGCTGGTCTCTAGAGATGAACACATGGAGACAGGTAAACTGACAGACAAAACTCTTTCGCATAGCCATGACAGTACCCCCCCTCTTACGAGGCCTCCCCCTTCCTCGCCTGGGACCAGATTTATAGGGGAACTTCAAATGAAACTTCCTCAACAGACGAGGTGCAAAGACCTCAGAAGCAATGATCCACGACCTCTCCTCAGGACCAAACCCCTTCCAATGCACGAGGTACTGGAGAATGCCTCTACAGAGTCGGTAATCCAAAATTTGGCTAACCTCGTACTCCTGATTATCCTCAGAGACAGGCACTGCGGTAGATAGAGGACAAGAGAACTTATTGAGGACTAAAGGCTTCAGAAGGGCAACATGGAAGGAGTTAGAGATTTTGAGGCTTTTGGGAATCTGGAGCTTGAAACAAACCAGATTCAGTTTAGAAGTTATGGTGTATGGACCAATGAATCTTGGGGCAAATTTGAGAGAAGGAACCCGGAATCTGATGTTCCTGGTGGAGAGCCAGACTTTGTCTCCTGGCTGAAGAGAAGGCGGCTTACGCCTGCGACGGTCAGCAAAACTCTTGAATTTGTTGGCAGCTTTCTGAAGGGAATCATGAACGTCAGCCCACATGAAATTGAGTGATTCCTAAACAGTAGCCAAGGCTGGAATGTTGGAAGAACAGGTCATAGGAAGAGGGAGTTGAGGATGTCTTCCATAAACAGCGACAAAGGGTGTTTTCTGAGAACTGACGTTGACATGATTATTGTGGGAGAACTCTGCCCACGGGAGTAGTGATGCCCAATCATCGTGATGAGCCGAAACCAAGGTATGGAGCAAGACCTCCAACTCCTGATTAACCCTCTCAGTCTGGCCATTGGATTGGGGATGGTAAGAAGAGGTAAAATCCAAGGTAATGTTGAGGGATTTGCAAAAGGCTCTCCAAAAATGGGACGTAAACTGAACACCTCTGTCCGAAACTACATGGAAAGGAACACCATGAAGGCGGAAAATCTCTCGTACAAAAATGGGAACCAAGGCAGGGGCAGAAGGGAGACCAGGAAGAGGAACAAAATGAGCCATCTTGGAGAACCGATTGATTACCACCCAAATGGCGGTATTGTTCTCCGACAGTGGAAGATCGGTGATAAAATCTATGGCGATGTGACACCAGGGCTCCTTAGGAATGTGCAAGGGCATGAGAAGACCAGCAGGGGCTTGTGTGGAAGATTTAGACTGAGCACAGACATGACAAGCCTTAACGTAATCTTTAACATCCGAGCGGAGATTAGGCCACCAGTAGAGACGACTGATGAGCAGGAAGGATCGGAGGAACCCAGCATGACCTGCCACCTTGGAATCATGTCCCCAACGAAGGATCTTAGCTCTTAGCTCCGTGGGAACAAAGGTCTTGCCAGGAGGAATTTTTGATTCCAGGGTGATAGAATGGGCAACAATGCATGAGGTCGGAATGATCGGCTCAGGATCAGGGGTGGACTCCTTGTCCAAAGTGTCAAATGACCTAGAGAGCGCATCAGCCTGACCGTTGCAGGAACCAGGTTTGTACGTAATCGTGAATTTAAAACGAGAAAAGAAGAGACTCCACCTGGCCTGTCTGGGGTTCAGACGTTTAGCATTCTGTAGGTATTGTAGATTCTTGTGATCAGTAAAGATTGCAATGGAGTGAGGGGAACCCTCCAAGAGATGACGCCACTCTTCCAATGCCAATTTAATTGCAAGAAGTTTCCGATCACCAATGGCATAATTTCTCTCTGCCTGAGAAAATTTTTTGGAGAAGAACGCACATGGTTGATGTCTCTTCTCAGAGAACTGAAGAAGCAATAAAAAATGGGTCCCCAGGATTTGGTCTCCTCAAGAGAGGTCCAGAAACAAAGGCCTGTTTCAGATTGTGAAATGCAGAGACAGCCTCGGGAGGCCAGTCTTTGGCATTCGCACCCTTCTTGGTCAAAGCAATAATAGGCACAGCAATGGAAGAGTAATTCCTTATGAACTGCCTATAATAATTTGTGAAGCCATGAAAGCGCTGCGTGGCCTTGAGGCTAGCAGGAACGGGCCAGTTGGTAATGGCCGAGACCTTTCCGGGATCCATGAGAAAACCCAAACTAGAAACAAAACATCCCAGAAACAGGACCTCAGGACATTCAAAGGAACATTTCTCCAGCTTGGCATAGAGATTATTCTCTCTAAGGCGCTGAAGTACAGTGCGGACATGGTTTTTGTGAGCAAGCAGATTTTCGGAAAAGATGAGAATATCATCCAGATAGATGACAACAAACTGGTACTGAAGATCCCTGAAAATTTCATTGACAAAGTTCTGGAACACAGCTGGAGCAGTACACAAACCAAAAGGCATAACCAGGTATTCGTAATGCCCGTCCCTAGTGTTAAACACAGTCTTCCATTCGTCACCTTCCTGTATTTTAATGAGATTGTATGCACCTCTGAGATCCAACTTGGTGAAAATGGAAGCCCCCTTCAACCTGTCGAATAGCTCAGATATTAGAGTTTAACGTTTAATGCTCGATAGTCGATGCAGGGTCTGAGGGTACCATCGTTTTTGGCAACGAAAAAGAACCCTGCTCCTGCAGGCGACGAGGATTTCCGGATGAAACCTCTCTCCAGATTCTCGGCGACATACTCAGACATGGCCTGGGTCTCTGGAATGGACAGAGGGCAGATACGCCCTCTGGGCAGAGTTGCTCCAGGGACAAGGTCAATGGCACAGTCAAAAGATCTGTGTGGAGGAAGCACCTCAGCAGACTTCTTACAGAACACATCCCGGTAATCGCTCTAGCCGCGGGAAGATCAGAAGATACAGATGTGGTAGCAATGGGAAGTCTCTCCTTAGGGGCGACCTTGAGAAGACAGGACGAGCAACAAGAAGGACCCCAAGCCAGGATCTGCCCAGAGACCCAGTCCACATGTGGAGAGTGGAGCTGTAGCCAAGGAAGGCCCAATACAATGGGGGTAGAGGCCTTGGGTAGAATGAGGAAGGAAATCCACTCCTGGTGGAGTATCCAAGACTATCAGTGGTGTAGCGAGGGGAGAAAGGGTAAGCTTCATAGAAGAAGCAGTTCTCCAGTCCATAAAATTGCCGGCAGCCCCGGAGTCCAGATATGCTAGGACCGATTGGGGAGAAGGGCCTACATGGAGGAACACCGGAAGAAGAAGACAAGAAGGTTATGTTTCTGGGTCCAATACTCCACCTTCTAAATGTATTAGACCCAAGCGTTTCCCGGACGAAGTAAGCAGGAGTCCCGAAAATGACCCTTGCCCCCACAAGGGGGTTAGTCTGGTCTGGCCCAGCTGCATAGGTTCCTCAGCGGGCAGAGGATGCTCCACAGGGCAACAGGGGAAGAGTTCTGGCTGACTAGGACCTAGGGGGTGCTGGCGTCTTTTTTCTAGGGACCTCTCCTGGAAACGAATGTCAATCTAATTGCACAAGGAAATTACATCATCCAGACCGGTGGGGATGGCTCTTCCTGCTAATTCGTCCTTCACTCAGTCAGAGAGGCCATGTAAAAAGGTTGCGACCACGGCCCCATTGGTCCAGCTCAATTCAGCTGTGAGGATACAGAACTGAAGCGCATATTGTCCCACTGAACAAGATGCTTGGCGAAGGCATAAAAGGGCACTAGCCGCTGCAAAAATGTCAACAATTCTGTGTTTTTCTGTCAATATGGGGTGTTGTGTGTACATTAATGAGGAAAAAAAATTAATTTAAATGATTTTAGCAAATGGCTGCAATATAACAAAGAGTGAAAAATGTAAGGGGGTCTGAATACTTTGTGTGTGTGTGTGTGTATATATATATGTGTGTGTGTATATACACTGCCTGTACTGACTGAATATAGAGTTTACATTGTATATATAGGCTACGCTGAATGCAGAGTTTTTATATATATATATAATATATATATATATATATATATATAGAAAATATATATCTATATCAAATACACTGCCACTAACTAACTAACCTGCCTGCCTAATCTAGCTCAATCTCTCTATTTCCGTCCACTATAACACACTATACGGGCTCTGTGTAAGCAGCCTTATATAGTGTGGGGCATGGACTTAGTCCACCTAAACCATGATTGGTCAAAGGAGTGTGCTGTGATTGGTCAAAGCATGCAGGTAAGGTACATGCTTTGGCCAATCATACAGCAATGCACTGCGGTCTTGCAGTGCATTATGGGACGCTCAAATTTGCTGTGAACGCCCCACAAAATTTGCTGTTCCATGAAAGGGCAAACATCCGACGTTCGAGTCGAACTTACATTCGACTCGAACTCGAAGCTCATCCCTAGCTCCAGTCCCTGCTACAAACAAACACCCTCATAACTGAATATTACCACCTCCATGCTTTACTGTAGGAATCGTGTTATTTAGAAGGTGAGCTGTATTGGATTTTCGCCACATATTTCGTTGAGGTCAAATAATTACATTTTAGTCTCATCTGATCATAACACCTTTCTCCATGTGGCCTCAGAATCTTCAAGGTGCATTTTGGCGAAGCTCAGCCGTGACTGCATGTGCCATTTCCTTGAGGAGTGGCTTTTTTCTTGCAACCCTCCCATACAAGCCACATTTGTGGAGAATTTGGGATAATGTTGTCACATGCACACAATGACCACTCTTTGTCATAAACTCCTGCAACTACTTCAGAGTTGCTGTAGGCCTCTTGGTAGCCTCTCTGACCAGTTTGCTCCTGGCTCTTTCATCCAATTTGGAGTGATGTCCTGATCCAAAAGAGAGTCTTTGTTGTGCCAAATACCTTAATAATAGACTTCCCTGTGTTTCTAGGCATTGATAAAGTATTTTTTTTTTTAATATGTATCCATCTCCTGACTTGTGCCTGTCCACAACTTTATCCCGGAGATCCCAGTGACAGTGCCTTGCCACCCATAGTTGATTCTTTGCTTCCGTTGCACTGTCAGGGGCTGAAATGCTCCAGAAAAGTGCTATTAAGAAGGTGATTAGCTACACCTGATTGAGTTTACAAGTCATTTTTAGGAGGTGCAACACCACTCTGAGCAGTGTAGCTGCTAGTAGGATTGTAAGCGGCACACCCAGCCCAGGTGCTCCGACTCAGGATGTCCTTTCAGCATCCCAGATGAAAATGATGAAATCAAAGCATAAAGGAGCCAGCACTTCTGGAAATTAAGTCTTGATAGTCTTTATTCCAATATGACCATGTATAACAATGGTGAATGATAGCGCCTTTCAGCAACGGCCTTGTTCACGTGCGGATGAAACGCGTTAACCTTCACCGTTGTTATACATGGTCATATTGAAATAAAGACTTCATTTCCAGAACTCCGACTCCTTTATGCTTTGATTTCCTTTTTAGGAGGGGGTGATCCTTTTTCCAAATCAGTGATTCTGTTTTTGAAAAAAAAAATCTGACATGTTGGGGTTATATCCTCTGCTTGGATGTTATGAGTTGCACAGCTGGATAAAACAAAACTGTGTCTGTCTTCATTTCAGGCCGCAAAGCAACAAAATGTGAATATTTTAAAGGGGGTGATTATTTTCTATACATACTGTAAATAACTTGGACTGTCTACTTTCCAAAAAGGGGTCAGTTGGGAGGTATTTGTACTGTCCTGGCATTTTAAGGGCCTCAAGAAATGAGGTATGTATATATACATCATAGTTTGTAGACTCTCTAACTTTCACAGAAACCAATTAATATGCACTTATTGAGATTTTGTTATGAAACACATGTAGTAGAATACATTTGGGCCTAAATTTGTTAAGAAATTTGATTTTATTGAATGTGTTTTACATCAGAAAGTAAAAATCTTTTTTTTTCAAATGTTTCATTTTGTTTTGCTTTTGCTTATATAGCAAAAAAAAAAAAAAAACAGTGGAAAAAAATATATATATAAATTTGTGTACAGTGTTGCATGACCACACAATTGACAGTTAAAGTAGCACAGTGCTGAAAAGCAAAAAATGGGCTGGTCATGAAGGGGCTTTTTGTCCAAAGTTCAGCTTTAAATAATGTTTTATTAGTATTCATTAAATTTCTGTTTGTTCTGATGCAAATGAAATACATTTTTTTGGATATGTTACGTTTTTGTCAAAAGACTACAGAATATTTGTCTAAGACATTTAAGATGAGTTCACCCGTAACATCACATCATTGTGAGCAGTGACCGGATTACAATGTAGTATCAGTACACTTTATGATTACGGTAAGTCAAATGAGATGACAGGCTGTTTGGAATCAATCACATTGGTAGTGAAAGGGTAGACTTTTGGTGGAGGGAAAAGTTCTGCAATGCTAATAGAGTGCTTTGTCTTTGCTCTACCATCACCTTTGACACATGATTTGGGGACATCAAAGTGAAATGTAAAGTAATGAATTGCAGCTGGTGCCTTGCTGTCAACAACCTACAAGAAGACAACGGTTCTGATATTTAACAAGTTCTCATGCAGTTTAGAAGTAATTCCTCTAATTACCTTTAGATGCTTCTCTAGTGCCAAAACATCAATGTCAACTCTTGCAGAACATTACAAACAACATATGGAGAGGTCTGTGAAGGTTCTTATTTATCCAGTTAAATGTGTCTAGTGCTAGCTAAACATGTGGACAAGATTTATGTATAACATGTGGAAGCTTGTTAAGCTAAAGGACAGTTTATATTTAAGTTGAATATTTTACCAAAAATACAGACTTTAACAATAAAAAAGTATTTAAAAACATACTGGAAGGTTAAACCTTATTTAAAAAAATACTCATGATATTTTAAAATAAAAAAGTGTCAACAAAATGAGACAGATGCCAAAAAGATAATGCTGACTTGTTGCACATTATTTGGATTGACCCCATTTAATTGTGGTTTTGTCCAATGCTTCAAACCAGCAAACTCAATTAGACTAGTAGTTTTCGGTGAACTTACAAGAAAAATTCAGCCCCTGATTTATCCAAGGGGCTGCATAAAAATTTCAAATTAATGTCACAGTAGACTGTCACAGACTGAATACTTATTAGAGGAAATGGTCAAAGACTGTTCTACAGAAGTGGTTGAAGGCTGAAGTCATACTCTATGTGAAAGTCAGAGAATAGGAATGCTACATAGAATTTTAGAGACTACTGTTATTAGTAGAACTAAAATGTTAACTGTAAACAGGCTGGATCTTTATTGCAGAAAAAAATTTGTTGAGTCTTACAAACTTACCTGCCTATTCGCTTTCTTCTTTAGAATGTATACTAAGCTGTGCATGCACAGCTCAGGGTACATTCTAGGCCTTGGTGTCTATGACTGAAGTCCTGCGCATGTGCAGGAGTTACGCGATTGCACACCAGCGAATCAAGACAGCCAAAGATCTTACATCCACAACAAGCTGTAAGAAGATGTAGGTGAAGGACCTTGTGGATGTCGAATTGTAGTATTGCAGAGTTTAGTTTCACTTTAAAGGTCCAGGTTACCAATGCTTGGGTCACAAGTTGGACACCAGGACATTAGGTTCTGTTTCAATCGTTTTTTATTAATTTTATCTTGTTCAAATGAGAAAAAGGAGGAACAGTACAAAGCAGAGCATCAAATAATTCTAATATAGCTCAGTATGCACAGTAAAGTAAGTACACAATAAGGGGAATAAAAGGGAGCAGTATAACAGGGATGAACCATTCAGGAGAAAAATGGTGGAAAACTATACATTATCGCCCAATAACATGGTAATGAATAGAAGAGGACCATCCAGAAAGATGGCTCAACAGGTCAGGACATTATGTTCCAAAGATTACTTCTAAGTGTACTTGTTACCACTACAACTGAATATTTTTAACAGAGGAAAACCATAAAATAGATAGTGTCAAATCCTTCATCAACTGATACCTGATTTAAAATGTTAAATACTTATAATACCAAACAAATGAATTATGCACCAAAAATTTGAAAAAAACCTAGGGACAATGATGGTTAAACAATAGTGCCATTTAGAATACCACCACCTAATTACTGTTTGAACTAAAACCCTAACTAGATAAAACACAAACATAGGATTGTTTAGGATTGTATAATTATATGTATTGGAGCTCAATAAGGATCATTTACATTGTATGTCATAGGCAGACATGCAGTCACTATTTATTTGTTTAATGAGGTTCATTGATTGCTGTACCATGGTTAATGGTTAATTAAATAAAGCTATGAAAGCTTATTTTTTTTAAGTGCATCTGCACTTTGTGATGCTATATAATGTATCATCTCGTAACTGTATTTCTGTCTTACCTACAATACCTTCAATGAATATTTATACAAACAAATGGACCTTTAACCACTTCAGCCCTGGAAGGATTTACCCCCTTCCTGACCAGAGCACTTTTTACAATTTGGCACTGCGTCGCTTTAACTGCTAATTGCGCGGTCATACAATGCTGTACCCAAACTAAATTTGCGTCCTTTTCTTCCCACAAATAGAGCTTTCTTTTGATGTTATTTGATTACCTCTGCGGTTTTTATTTTTTGTGCTATAAACGGAAAAAGACCGAAAATTTTGAAAAAAAAATTACATTTTCTACTTTTTGTTATAAAAAAATCCAATAAACTCAATTTTAGTCATACATTTAGGCCAAAATGTATTTGGCCACATGTCTTTGGTAAAAAAAGTCAATAAGCATATATTTATTGGTTTGCGCAAAAGTTAAAGCATCTACAAACTAGGGTACATTTTCTGTAATTTACACAGCTTTTAGTTTATGACTGCCTATGTCATTTCTTGAAGTGCTAAAATGGCAGGGCAGTACAAACCTCCCCCCCAAATGACCCCATTTTGGAAAGTAGACACCCCAAGGAAATTGCTGAGAGGCATGTTGAGCCCATTGAATATTATTTTTTTTTGTCCCAAGTGATTGAATAATGACAAAAAAAAAAATTACAAAAAGTTGTCACTAAATGATATATTGCTCACACAGGCCATGGGCATATGTGGAATTGCACCCCAAAATGCATTCAGCTGCTTCTCCTGAGTACGGGGATACCACATGTGTGGGGCTTTTTGGGAGCCTAGCCGCGCACGGGGCCCCGAAAACCAATCACCGCCTTCAGGATTTCTAAGGGCGTAAATTTTTGATTTCACTCCTCACTACCTATCACAGTTTTGAAAGCCATAAAATGCCCAGATGGTACAACCCCCCCCCCCCAATGACCCCATTTTGGAAAGTAGACACCCCAAGCTATTTGCTGAGAGGCATGTTGAGTCCATGGAATATTTTATATTTTGACACAAGTTGCGGTAATGTGACACATTTTATTTTTTTGCACAAAGTTGTCACTAAATGATATATTGCTCACACAGGCCATGGGCATATGTGGAATTGCACCCCAAAATACATTCAGCTGCTTCTCCTGAGTATGGGGATACCACATGTGTGGGACTTTTTGGGAGCCTAACCGCATACAGGGCCCGAAAACCAATCACCGACTTCAGGATTTCTAAGGGTGTAAATTTTTTATTTCACTCTTCACTGCCTATCACAGTTTCGGAGGCCATGGAATGCCCAGGTGGCACAACCCCCCCCCCAAATGACCCCATTTGGAAAGTAGACACCCCAAGCTATTTGCTGAGAGGCATGGTGAGTATTTTGCAGCTCTCATTTGTTTTTGAAAATGAAGAAAGACAATTTTCAAAACTTTGTGACAAAAAGTGAGGTCTGCAAAATACTCACTATACCTCTCAGCAAATAGATTGGAGTGTCTACTTTCCAAAATTGGGTCATTTGGGGGGGATTTGTGCCACCTGGGCATTCCATGGCCTCCGAAACTGTGATAGGCAGTGAAGAGTGAAATCAAAAATTTACGCCCTTAGAAAGCCTGAAGGCGGTGCTTGGTTTTCGGGGTCCCGTGCGCGGCTAGGCTTCCAAAAAGTCTCACACGTGTGGTATCCCCGTACTCAGGAGAAGCAACAGAATGTATTTTGGGGTGTAATTTCACATATTCCCATGGCATGTTTGAGCAATATATCATTTAGTGACAACTTTGTGCAAAAAAAAATGTGTCTTTTTCCCGCAACTTGTGTCACAATATAAAATATTCCATGGACTCGACATGCCTCTCAGCAAATAGCTTGGGGTGTCTACTTTCCAAAATGGGGTCATTTGGGGGGTTTTGAACTGTCCTGGCATTTTATGCACAACATTTAGAAGCTTATGTCACACATCACCCACTCTTCTAACCACTTGAAGACAAAGCCCTTTCTGACACTTTTTGTTTACGGGAAAAAAAATTTTTTTTTTGCAAGAAAATTACTTTGAACACCCAAACATTATATATTTTTTTAAAGCAAATGCCCTACAGATTAAAATGGTGGGTGTTTCATTATTTTTTTTCACACAGTATTTGCGCAGCGATTTTTCAAACACATTTTTTGGGGAAAAAAACACACTTTTTTAAATTTTAATGCACTAAAACACACTATATTGCCCAAATGTTTGATGAAATAAAAAAGATGATCTTAGGCCGAGTACATGGATACCAAACATGACATGCTTTAAAATTGCACACAAACGTGCAGTGGCAACAAAATAAATACATTTTTAAAAGCCTTTAAAAGCCTTTACAGGTTACCACTTTAGATTTACAGAGGAGGTCTACTGCTAAAATTACTACCCTCGATCTGACCTTCGCGGTGACACCTCACATGCATGGTGCAATTGCTGTTTACATTTGACGCCAGACCAACGCTTGCGTTCGCCTTAGCGCGAGAGCCTTGCTTTTTTATCTTATTTTTAAACTGTTCCTTCTAACAGGAAGGAATGTAAATATCCCCTATGATAGCAATAGGTAGTGACAGGTACTCTTTTTTGAAAAAATTGGGGTCTATTAGACCCTAGATCTCTCCTCTGCCCTCAAAGCATCTGACCTCACCAAGATCGGTGTGAAAAAATGCTTTCCCATTTTCCCAATGGCGCTGTTTACATCCGGCGAAATCTAAGTCATGAAATGCTCGTAGCTTCCGGTTTCTTAGGCCATAAAGATGTTTGGAGCCACTCTGGTCTCTGATCAGCTCTATGGTCAGCTGGCTGAATCACCGGCTGCATTCTCAGGTTCCCTGTTGAGACAGGAGAGCCAGAGAAAAACACGGAAGACGGTAGGGGAGGGCATTCCCTCGGGCATTCCCTCCCACTGCTTGTAAAAGCAGTCTAGAGGCTAATTAGCCACTAGGATTGCTTTTACATGAAAGCCGACCGCTGGCTGAAAAGAATGATGCCAAGGTGATACCTAAACCTGCAGGCATCATTCTGGTATAACCACTCAGTCGTGAATTGAGTACCTGAAGACAAAAAAAATGGTTAACAATAAAACACAGTAAATGGTAAAGTATAAAAAATTGCATACCTGAAAAGCAAACATGATAAAACATAATAACAATAAAACATTGCAGAATAGAATACAGTAAAAAAGAGCAGAACAATAGAGAGAGAATAGAGAGAGAGAGAACAATGAAACAACAACTATTTTTTTTTATTTTATATATTTTTTTGTGTTTTTTTTTTTTTTTTTTACACTTTTTTCTGTAACTGTAACTTTTATAACTGTAATCGGTTCCAGGTTCGGGTCTCTCAAAATGCGATGGCATCTTGGGAGACCCTGTGAAAGTGTGCCTAGTTTGTGCAATGCTGTACCCTACGCTAATACTCAACTAGTGTATGGTAGCGTTCAAAACATTCACCAATGCAAAGACCAGAATTGTCAGGACAGAAGGGAAAATAATAGCGGGTGTCACGCCTATATCCGCGTTTGCTGCAGACACGACATCTTTTTTGGGGGGGTTCGTTGGGTAGGGGTACTCGGGAGGACATAAAATTGCCTCTCATGCAGCCGACTGCATTTGGTTGGGGATGTGAATGGGGGAAGTACGGGTGCTGCAGAAGTGGTGGGTTCCCAATTAGGATTGGCGAATGCAGCAGGAAGGGCATTATGGGCACGACGGGCCTGTGTTTATCTTCTTCTTGGTGGCAGCGGGACACTACTTGTGCTTGCCACCTCACCAGCTTGAACTGCACTTATGGGACTCGCCACGTCACCAAGTGTTACTGCAGTTCTGGTTTGACTACGACAGGGGTGTACTAGGCCGCTGGTGCTTGCCAGGTCACCAAAACGCTACCAAAAAAAACGTCAGCGATCACAGGGATCAGGCCTGACTCTGCGAACGCTGCAGTTATGCGTTTAGTGTTTTGTAAGGGACAGTGATCGATCGATACTGCACTTGGGTGGGCTGGGCTGGGCCGGGCGGAGGGGCAAAATGCAGGTGCTAGCAGGTATCTGGGCTGATCCCGCTAACACTGCGTTTTTGGGAACCCTAAACTGCTGGGGATGCTAGTATAGATCTGATGGGATCAGATATTGATGCGTTCAGATACTATACCACTAAGGGAGGCGTATGCTGCGTGCGTGGGTGTTAGCGGTACTGGCGCTAACCTGACACTGCCTGAGGTTGGTGCTTGCCAGTTCACCAAAACGCTACCAAAAAAACTGTTAGCGATTGCAGGGATCAGGCCTGACTCTGCGAACGCTGCAGTTATGTGTTTAGTGTTTTGTAAGTTACAGTGATCGATCGATACTGCACTTGGGTGGGCTGGGCTGGTCCGGGCGGAGGGGCAAAATGCAGGTGCTAGCAGGTATCTGGGCTGATCCCGCTAACACTGCGTTTTTGGGAACCCTAAACTGCTGGGGATGCTAGTATAGATCTGATGGGATCAGATATTGATGCGTTCAGATACTATACCACTAAGGGAGGCGTATGCTGCGTGCGTGGGTGTTAGCGGTACTGGCGCTAACCTGACACTGCCTGAGGTTGGTGCTTGCCAGTTCACCAAAACGCTACCAAAAAAACTGTTAGCGATTGCAGGGATCAGGCCTGACTCTGCGAACGCTGCAGTTATGTGTTTAGTGTTTTGTAAGTTACAGTGATCGATCGATACTGCACTTGGGTGGGCTGGGCTGGGCCGGGTGGAGGGGCAAAACGCAGGTGCTAGCAGGTATCTGGGCTGATCCCGCTAACACTGCATTTTTGGGAACCCTAAACTGCTGGGGACGCTAGCATAGATCTGATCGGATCAGATATTGATCAGTTCAGATACTATACCACTAAGGGAGGCGTATGCTGCGTGCGTGGGTGTTAGCGGTACTGGCGATAATCTGACGCTGCCTGGGGCGACGCATATCACTGCCGGGCGATCAGGGGGCTTAACCTTTATTTGGTAATAAACGGCGGGTGCTCTGATACTATAAAAAATAAACGAACTAACCAGTGTCACCCGTAATGGTTATACGGTGATCAGTGGTGAAAGGGTTGACTAGGGGGCAATCAAGGGGTTAAAACATTTATTAGGTAGTATATAGGGGTCCCTGATGCTATAAAACGCTGATGGCGAACCTAAATATTTACCTCCCTAACTAGCGTAACCAGTGACACTAATGCAGCGATCAGAAAAATGATCGCTTAGTGACACTGGCGATGGGGGGTGATCAAGGGGTTAAAACTTTATTAGGGGGGGTATCCTAGACCTAAAGGGGGCTAACACTAACTGCCCTACCACACTAACTGTCACAAACTGACACCAATGCAGTAATCAGAAGAAAAAAAAAACTGCTTGGTGTCAGTGTGACGGGGTGGGGGGAGGGGTGATTGGGGGGTGATTGGGGGGTGATTGGGGGGTGATCGGGGGTGTATTGTGTGCCTGGCATGTTCTACTGAGTGTGTGTGTGTTGTGCACTCACTCGGATGTCTTCTCTCCTCGGCGCCGGAACGGAAAATACCGAGCCGAGGAGAGATGACATTTCCTTTGCTGCTGTTTAGCATACAGCAGCAGAGGAAGAATCCGATTGGCTGGGAGCGATCGCGAGGGGGGGGCCACGAATGGATGGTCTCCCCCTCACCTCTCATCGCTCCCAGACACAAGCCGACCGCCTCGGGCACCGGGGGGGTTCGTTCGGACCCCCCGTCCGCGGGAGGCAGATCACGTACCAGGTATGTGATTTTGCCTGCCCGTGCCATTCTGCCGCAGTATATCTGTGTGAGGCGGTCGGCAAGTGGTTAAATGTGCACAACATCCAATCTTGTAAAATCAATCATTTTTTATTATTATTATTATTATACAGGATTTCTATAGCGCAACAGTTTGTGCAGTTTGTGTTTTCTCTTCCATCAAAGTTATACTCCATAAAAAAACTTTGCATTGTAAGGCCTTTAATGTTAACACACACACAAACATATCTTACATACATCTTGTTACATATCTACTTCTGCTGTATCTGAAGAAGTGAACGTTGTACATTAAACATGTAGAAAGCTGTTACACTCCCAGTAAAGAATGCTGAAATGATCCAATTGAAATATGCTATTAATGCATGCATGTGTATGAAAAATTATTAGCAGCCTTATAATGTATTTATATGTTTTTATAAAGTATAACTTTCATAAATGAGTAATAATAAATTATTGATTTTACAAGATTGGAAGTTGCGCACTTTTAAAGCCCCAGTTGTATCAATATTTGTTGAAAGTAGCAGGGATGGTGATACAAGGATGGTATTTGTTAGGTAGAATTATATACAGTACTTGTTTAAGTGCATACTAATATTCTGAGGCTTCATGCACTCTAGAAGGCTAAACACTGCTTTAGAAAAGCTGGACAAAAAGCGCTAATGTTTTAGCGCTTTTTGCCAGTGTTTATCCTAGTGTGTAAGCTACGTTTAGTAGCATTAAGGAGCAGGGCCATCTGATTAACAACCGATGAGTTATCAGCTGTCAGCATGGTTCCCCGCTCACAGCTGAATGTAAAAAAAAACATCGCCAGCAACAGAAAATTGTAAAATAAAAATGGCCTGAGAGTCCCCTTATAATCCATAGCAGCCCCTTTGAGCCTGGTATGGATTTTAAAGGGGAACACCACTCCAAAAATTTAAAAAAAGTTGCGTGGGACCCCCAAATCCATACCAGACCCTTATCTGGGCATGCAGCTTGGCAGGCCAGGAAAGGGGGGGAGACGTGAGAGTTCTCCTCCAAACCATACCAAGCCACATGCCCTTAATATGGGCTCCCACCAAGCCACCTTGTTCTCATGTGATAGGGACAAGGGTCTCTTCCCCACAACCCTGGCTGGTGGTTGTGGGGATCTGTAGACAGGAGGCTTATCAGAATCTGGAAGCCCCCTTTAACAAGGCAGCCCCCAGATCCCACCCCCCCATGTGAATGAGTAGGGGTACATAGTACCCCTACTCATTCACCAAAAAAAAATGTAGTGTAAAAAAAGACAGCAGACAGTTTTTGACAAGTCCTTTATTAAAAAAAAGAAAAAAAAAATATCCCCCGGTGTAGATCCATCGTCAGTCACAACGCTTGCTGCCCCCTTCCATCCGAACAAAGAAAAACAAAAAGGTCCGCTCCCGCCACCTGACAGCTCCATCATCTGACAGTTCTTAAATAACTAAGGAGAGAGGCCACCTGATGATGTTTAATGAGTGACCCCACCCCATTGTAATGTCATCAACCCAGCATGCCCCTGGTTGATGACATCACAAGGGGGCTATTCACTGGTTGTTAAGGATACCAGCGGACTCCGCTTCCCCTCCTCTGTAGAAGCTGCTATGCGGCCTCAGGTGGGTCACCTGAGGGCCTGAAGTTGAGAAGAGCTGCAATCCAGATGTCCTGCAGAACTGACTGGAAGGGAGACACGCCAGATAGGATCTGCTTCAGCCTACAGTGAGTACAGATCTGTGTCATGGGGCCTGTCCTGTGAGGGCCACCCCTTCAGCTAGTAGAATCAGTGGATGGGTGTTAGTCAAAGGGGATGCTAGTGAGTGTCCTGAAGATAGACAGTTTCATCAAGTCTGCAGCCAGAGCAAGCAAAGGACTTATTCTTCCCATACAAGTGTTGTATGGTATAACAGCAAGTTTGTTACCACATCTAACCTGTGAGGTCAAGTGAGAGCCATCCTTAATTGTAATTAGTTCCAACAATAAATAGTAAAAAAAACAAACCCCTGGATTGATTATTGGAAACGAGCAGATGAGAGTACAGACGGTTGTGTGAAAACCCTATGTAACTGGCTGCAAGATAAGAAGGGGAAAAGCCCAGGGACATCTACACACAGCAATCCCTATGGGGGCAGTGCTACAAGAGAAAAAAAATTCTAAGACTTTCCTACTTTCGAAATTCTTTTAAAAATTACCAAAATTGTACTGTAATCTGTGTTCTCTGTTAGCCACTACAGCCAGGATTCAAAGAGCACCTCACAAGGTCAGTGTACTTCTTGAACCCGGTACAATGTAACCTCTCTTTGCTGCTTCCTATCTCACCTGTTACTTTACAATTTCCAAGGCTTGTTTGAATCTGATTAGTGGTAGAAAGAAACATTTTAGTATTAACATTTTCCAATATTTGCAAAGAACCTAGACTAAATGGAGCTAAAGTCAGGCAAATACTCACCCTTCACTTCAGCAATGTGATATGCACAAGCTTTCTCATTGGCATCTTCGACCATCTTGATTGATCAAGACAATGCAACTGCTATGCATGCATTGTCAATACAGCCTCTGCTGCCACTGGATAGAGTAACTAAAGCCCCGTACACACGAGCGGAATGTCCGACAATGTCCAACAGAAAAAGTCAGACGGAAGCTTTTCATCATCTATTCCGATCGTGTGTATGCCCCATCTGACTTTCTTTTCGAAAATTCTGACGGACCTAGAAATGGAACATGTTCTAAATATTTTGGAACCAATTACTATCGGGAAAACCAATCGTCTGTATGCTGTTCCGACGGACCAAAAACGACGCATGCTCTGAAGCAAGTATGAGATGGAAGCTATTGGCTATGGCTATTGAACGTCCTTTTTCTAATCCCGTCGTACGTGCTGTACGTCACCTCGTTCTGGACGGTTGGACTTTGGTCAGACTTTGGTTTGACCGTGTGTAGGCAAGACCGCTTGAATGGAATTCCGTCTGAGTTCCGTCGGAGAAACCTTCGGAGTTTATTCCGACGGCAAAAACGGTTGTGTGTACAGGGCATTAGTCTTTCAGAATGATGGAGCATGTGATCTCCTTCCATTGAGATTGTACAGGTCTGACAACCAATCACTAGGCCAGAGAATTGTCATGTGATGGAGGGGGTGGCATCATGGGGACACAGATGGCCCACTAAATTCTGGGGCAGGAGTAGTGGGCCTGTTAGGAACACACTGTCATTGCCCTGAATATGTAAAGTTGACAGTGACTCTTTAAACATTGTGAGAATATTTTTATTTATTTACTTCCTTTTTTTGTACGTGGCTGCTGGTAAGGATATACAGTATGTTATAGTGTGTGTGTGTGTTTCCAGGATTATTTATTTCCTTGTACATATATAGTGCTAAAATGTTATGCAGCACTTTACAGTACATTACGGTACACACCATTAACATTAATATGAATATTCACAGTTCAAGATCATTACCTTTTTCCACAGAAATATAAACGAACTTGCATTAAAGAAAGTACTGAGATCTGCCCATGTACGGGAGGTCTAACCTGCTGATGATTAAAGAAGGAATTCTTGAGGGTGATGAGAATATGTAGACGATATAGCATGTGGTCCTCTGTACAAATGCGATTTTGTCACTTGTAAGTACTATCAGATAAATATATTTCCAGCCAATAAATATTTGACAAATCTGTGCTAACTACAGCTTTGGCAGACAGCTGATAAAAAGTCATTAACTTTGTGCTGCACTGGCTCCGGACTGTGGAGACAGGAGAAATAGCAGACTGCCATGAAACACAATGTAAGTGTTTTATTGTGCTTAAGACTTTTTAAAGTAAGCTGTAAACATACTGGAGACACTAGTGGGGATACTAAGATAGCAGGGATACTTAATTGTACAACAGAAGAAGTATTATTAGAATGGCACTCCTCTTGTGTCTTTAAAATATGGAAAACATTTGATAGATATAAATGGTTAACTCTATGAAAGCCACTATCTGGGAAGCACTGGAGGCAGTATGTATCATGACAACATACAACATAAATTAAACTGTTAAGATGTCAAAGATAGGGTCAGCCCAATATTTAAAAAAAATAAGTATATATACCAATATATACAGTATCTCACAAAAGTGAGTACACCCCTTACATTTTTGTAAATATTAAATTATACCTTTTCATGTGACAACACTGAAGAAATGACACTTTGCTACAATGTAAGTAGTGAGTGTACAGCTTGTAAATTTGCTGTCCCCTCAAAATAACTCAACATACAGCCATTAATGTCTAAACCGCTGGCAACAAAAGTGAGTATACCACTAAGTGAAAAAATGTCCAAATTGGGCCCAATTAGCAATTATCCCTCCCTGATGTCATGTGACTCGTTAGTGTTACAAGGTCTCAGGTGTGAATGGGGAGCAATTTGGTGTTATCGCTCTCACTCTCTCATACTGGTCACTGGAAGTTCAACATGGCACCTCATAGCAAAGAACTCTGAGAATCTGAAAAAAAAATTGTTGCTCTATATAAAGATGGCCTAGGCTATAAGAAGATTGGCAAGACTCTGAAACTGAGCTGCAGCATGGTGGCCAAGACCATACAGCGGTTTAACAGGACAGGTTCCACTCAGAACAGGCCTCGCCATGGTCGACCAGAGAAGTTGCACTCACCTGCTCAGCATCATATGCAGAGGCCATCTTTGGGAAATTGACGTATGAGTGCTGCTAGCATTGCTGCAGAGGTTGACAGTGTGAGGGGTCATTCTGTCAGTGCTCAGACCATAAGTTGCACACTGCATCAAATTGGTCTGCATCCCAGAAGAAAGCCTCTTCTAAATATAATGCACAAAAAATCCCGCAAACAATTTGCTGAAGCAGTCTAAAGGACATGGATTATTGGAACCATGTCGTGTGGTCTGATGAGACCAAGATAAACTTATTTGGTTCAGATGGTGTCAAGCGTGTGTGGCGGCAACCAGGTGAGCAGTACAAAGACAAGTGTGTCTTACCTACAGTCAAGCATGGTGGTATAAGTGTCATGGTCTGGGGCTGCATTAGTTCTGCTGGCACTTGGGAGCTACAGTTCATTGAGGGAACCATTAATGCCAACATGTACTGTGACATAATGAAGCAGAGCATGATCCCTTCCCTTTGGAGACTGGGTCACAAGGCAGTATTCTAACATGATAATGATAATGATAACGACCCCAAGCAAACTTCCAAGACGACCACTGCCTTTCTAAAGAAGCTGAGTGTAAAGGTGACGGACTGGCCAAACATGTCTCCAGACCTAAACCCTATTGAGCATCTGTGGGGCATCCTCAAACGGAAGGAGTAGGAGAGCAAGGTCTTTAATATCCACCAGCTCCGTGATGTCGTCATGGAGGAGTGGAAGAGGACGCCAGTGGCAACCTGTGAAGCTCTGGTGAACTCCATGCCCAAGAGGGTTAAGGCAGTGCTGGGAAATAATGGTGGTCACACAAAATATTGACACTTTGGTCCCAATTTGGACATTTTCACTTAGGGGTGTACTCACTTTTGTTGCCAGCAGTTTAGACATGAATGATTGTGTTTGAGTTATTTTGAGGGGACAGCAAACTTACACCATTGCTGTACACTCTCTACTTTACATTGTAGCAAAGTGTAATTTCTTCAGGGTTGTCACATGAAAAGATATAATAAAATATTTTTAAAAATATGAGGGGTGTACTCACTTTTGTGAGATACCGTGTATATATATATATATATATATATATATATATATATACACACACATAGTGCAAGTAGATAAGGAGTATATCATCACTGCAAAAGAGAAGTTGCAAACTAATTTAGAGGTGGATGACTTCATAAATTTTTCTGACTACAAAATGATATTGCCCCTGAAAGCTATTATTTATTACGATTGTTACATATAAAAGAGATAAATGAAGAATCATGTGAAGTTTTGAGATCCTTTTTTTTTGCACAGCACTTTGATTCAGAGGTTATCTTTAGAGATAATTTATTTTACTAAAAACTCATATTGCTCAAAATGTCAAAATGTCTCCCCATGTAGGGCTTGGTAACTACATTTGATTTTTTAGCAATGGGACCACTTGCATCCACAGAGAGGTCTGACTCACTCATAAATTAACTGCCTTAAAGCGGAGTTCCGCTGATTTTTTTTTTCTTTAAGTCAGCAGCTACAAATACTGCAGCTGCTGACTTTTAAAATATGGACACTTGCCTCTCCAGGGCGCCCGCGATGTCGGCACCCGAAGCCGATCTGTCCCTCGGCTCTCGGGTGCTGCCACCGCCATCTTCGGTAAGGGAATCAGGAAGTGAAGCCTTGTGGCTTCACTTCCTGGTTCCCTACTGCGCATGCGCGACTCGTGCTGCGCGTTCCCACTGGTCCCTGCTATTTCCTGGGACCTGTGTGTCTCCCAGAAGACAGCGGGGGGGACGGGAAGTGGCGTAGATACCCGCAGGTGGCGCGGTATCTATGCCCGGAAGTGGGAGCAAAATACCTGTGTTAGACAGGTATTTGCTCCCTCCTCCCCCCTGAAAGGTGGCAAATGTGACACCGGAGGGGGGGGGATTCCAAAAAGCGGAAGTTCCATTTTTGTGTGGAACACCGCTTTAAGTAGTGTTACATAGTTAGTCAGGTTGAAAAAAGACACAAGTTCATCTAGTTCAACCAATTAAAAAAAAAAAACTTACAATCCAATATACACAATCCTTCACCCACAGTTTGCCCAGAGGAAGGTAAAAAACCCCAGCAAAGCATGCTCCAATTTTCTACAGCAGGGGAAAAAAATTCCTTCCCTATCCCCCCAAGAGGCAATCAGATATTCCCGGATTCCGGATCAACTTTACCTGTAAATGTTAGTATTATTAGTTAGTATATTATATACATTTAGGAAAGAATCCAGGCCTTTTTAAAAGCAATCTACTGAGCTGGCCAGAACCACCTCTGGAGGGAGTCTATCCCACATTTTCACAGCTCTTACTGTGAAGAAATCTTTCCTTATTTGGAGATGTCCTCTGTGATGACCTTATAGTGAACACCAACACCAAGTTCACTATATAGACCACTTATTTATTTGCACATGTTGATCACATCCCCCCTTAATCTCCTCTTCACAATAGAGAATAAATTCAGTTCCTCTAATCTTTCCTCATAGCTGAGTTCCTCCATGCCTCAGTTTGCTTGCCCTTCTCTGCACTTTCTCCAGTTCCCCGATATCCTTTTTGAGAACTGGTGCCCAAAACTGAACTGCATATTCCAGATAAGGTCTTACTAATGATTTGTAGAGGGGCAAAATTATATCTCTTGCTCTAGAGTCCATACTGCTCTTAATACAAGCAAGGATTTTGCTCGCTTTGGATACTGCAGCTTGGCATTGCATGCTATTATTAAGCTTATGATCTACTAAAACGCTTATCCTTTTCCACTATGGATCCCCCCAGTTGTACTCCCCCTAGTATGTATGATGCATGCATATTCTTAGCCCCCAAGTGCATAACTTGACATTTATCAACATGACTGCTTGCCGACCAGCTCACGCTGATATACTGCGGCAGGTCGGCAGCGGTGCGTGAATCGCCGTACCTGTATGGCAGCTCACGCAGGCGCAGTTGAGGGTGGGCACACGCCATCGGCGGCGCGCTTTAGCTCCCGCTGCACACTTTGGAAGTGTGCCCGCGGGTCAGGCAGACTCGATGACTGATGACCTGTAAACAAGGTGACTGCCCGTTCTGCCAGATGACATGACAGAGATCTACTGTTCCCAGTGATCAGGAACAGTGATCTCTGTAATGTCCCTGGCAGCCCGTCCACCTTACAGTTAGAACACACCCCAGGGAACACACTTAACCCCTTGATCGCCCCCCCCCCCCGTGTTAACCTCTTCCCTGCTAGTGTCATTTTTACATTGATCAGTGCATTTTTATAGCACTGATCACTGTAATAATGTCACTGGTCCCCAAAAAGTGTAATTTGGGGTCAGATTTGTCCGCCGCAATGTCACAGTCCCGCTAAAAATCGCAGATCACCGCCATTACTAGTAAAAACAATAAAAAAATATAATGCCCTGTACACACGATCGGACATTGATCGGACATTCCGACAACAAAATCCATGGATTTTTTCCGACGGATGTTGGCTCAAACTTGTTTTGCATATACACGGTCGCACAAAGTTGTCGGAAAACCCGATCATTCTGAACGCGGTGACGTAAAACACGTACGTCGGGACTATAAACGGGGCAGCAGCCAATACCTTTCGTCTCTTAATTTATTCTGAGCATGCGTGGCACTTTGTGCGTCGGAATTGTCCACACACGGTCGGAATTTACGCAAACGGATTTTGTTGTCGGAAAATTTTATAGCCTGCTCTCAAACTTCGTGTGTCGGAAATTCCGATGGAAAAAGTCAGATGGAGCCCACACACGGTCGGAATTTCTGAGAACAAGCTCCGATCGCACATATTCCATCGGAAAGTCCGACCGTGTGTACAGGGCATAAAACTCCCTAAATCTATCCCATAGTTTGTAAAAGCAACAAATTTTGCGCAAACCAATCAATATACGCCTATTGTGATTTTTTTTTACCAAAAATATGTAGAAGAATTTATTTCGTCCTAAACTGATGAATAAATGTCGTTTTTTTTTGGATTTTTTTTTATAGCAGAAAGTTAAAAAAAAGTTTTTTTTTTCAAAATTGTCACTCTTTTTTTGTTTATAGCGCAAAAAAAAAAAAACACAGAGGTGATTAAATACCACCAAAAGAAAAATCTATTTGTGGGAAAAAAAGGACATCAACTTTGTTTGGGTACAACATTGCATGACCATGCAATTGTCAGTTAAAGAGACAGTGTCGTTTTGCAAAAAAATGCTGTGGTCATTAAGGGGCTGAAGTGATTAAACCTCATTTGCCACACAGTTGCCAAATCAATGCATTGTGGTCAACTTGTAAATTGGAGACATCCTGTAAGGACATTATTCCACTGTATAGTTTGGCATCATATGCAAACTTTTAATCCCAGACACTATATAATTTATAAAGATATTAAAAAGTAAGGGTCCCAACACTGAACCTTGGGGTACACCACTGATAATCTTAGACCATTCAGTGTAAGAATCATTAACCACTACTCCATAGGCGTGCGCACAGGACACCCTAATCACCCCATGTGCATTATCATTATCCAGGGACAGCACCAGGTGGGTGGTTGGGGTGCTAGTGGCCAGTGTAAATGCCCCCATTATATTAAAGGCTAGGTTCAACAGTAGGAACACATTACACCCATATTTAGGGCGTAACGTAATATGCTTCCAATCAACTGTCTCCCACCACCAGAGTCTCCTTTCTGTGACAGCAGGTGGCGTTCATGTGTGTTTGAGAT
The DNA here is from genome assembly GCA_037952925.1 of Lithobates clamitans. Classification (NCBI taxonomy): domain Eukaryota; kingdom Metazoa; phylum Chordata; class Amphibia; order Anura; family Ranidae; genus Lithobates; species Lithobates clamitans. Next base: position 5,026,326 of record JBBGZY010000833.1, on the reverse strand, counting down.
TTGGAGTGCACACCCTAATGCAGTAGGCTGCGCACACCTATGCACTACTCTCTGAATTTGGCCTTTTAGCCAGTTTTCTTTCCATTTACAAACTGATCTTTCCAAGCCTGTAGACTATACCTCACATCAAACACTTTTGCAAAATCCAAGTATATCACATCCAGAGCCACCACTGTTTTACCTCCTCATAAAAAGAAATCAGGTTTGTTTGACAACTTCTGTCTTTTATGAACCCATTCTGTCTATTGTTTAAAATATTTTTTTCCAGTAAGAACTCATCTATGTGGTCTTTTATTAAACTCTCCAGTATCTTCCAGACTATAGAAGCTAAACTAACAGGTTTATAGTTATTTGGTAAAGACTTTGATCCCTTTTTAAATATAGGCACCGCGCCAATCCAGTCATTAACGAGACCCTAACAATTAGAAACAATGGATTTAATATAACAGAGCTCAATTCTTTTAGGATACATGGGTGGATGCCATCTGGTCTGGGTGCTTTATCCACCTTTATTCTGTCATATACATATATGTTACAATGGGAAGATGCATATTCTATCTAGAGCAAAGTATGAATAGGCCATGGTCTTACTAAACGTGACTCTCATTTTTCACAGTGACCACTTTGACTGTTACAGTGATCATACATCCAATGGATAAGGAGTTTGCTGTCATATCTGCATACCTATGTCAATTATCAGAATATTAGACTTGGTCTCCCAGCCTGTGTATGTGTAAAAAACATAAAAAAATAAATAAACAAAAAACCTTCAAACAGCTTAAATTCATTGGGGTAACTAATGGGCAGGATGCAAAATATAGCTGCATGATGACAGAACCTGTATGCATGCACCATATATGGTCATCATCCAACATTTCTTTTGTTCTTAAGTGATCGGAAAGATTGGTTCTCCACTGTCCATATTTGTCATACATAAGAGTGGACTACTGTTAATAAAGTGCACTCATCCCCAGACAATGGGCATTAAAATATTTATACCTTTTTAACAAGCAGTAAAAAATCTTAAAAACAAACCATCACTTACATCTCTAGGCGTTTTTGATGTGCAGTTATTAAATCTCAAAGATTACATTAGAGAACTAGCAGGCTTCCAAGATTCTGATGCAAAAGAAAGCAATAGGTAAAGGGCTAAGATTTTAATAACTGTGCTCAAAACTTTGAAAATTAAAGCAGAACTCCAGGCATTTTTTTTATTATTATTAAAGTATGCTGTGTAACAAATAGTTCATTCTCATGAGCTCTATGCCACCTTCAGGATGGCTTTATCATTTCCAGTTTTATTGATACCAGATATGATAGCTGTGAATGAACAAGGGGAGCAGAGGTGTGGACAAAGACAAACAACAGCAAGGCTTCTATTTATGAAAGCTACAGCTCTCATAATCACAGCACCAGAAGTTTAACTAGAGCTATACTATGTAACATCACTCAAACTGTAAATAATAAAGAAATGGCAGTGAACCTGGAGGTGGCATACACCTTATAAGAGGTCAGGGATGGCTTGTTTTAAAGTGCTTATACTGCTTGTTTAACATATGTAAATATTTTAGTGTGCATGATCTGGGCACAGTTTCACTTTAAAGTCCTAAAAAACTTAAAAGATTGGTGAAAGTACCGATATACAGTAGCTAGCCAGTAGCCACACATTTGGCTGTCATAAATCACTGCTTCAGTGAATAGCTGGTGAGAAGTTCTATTATAGACAGGCTCAACCACACAAAATCTAATTTCTCTGTGTTGTTATAAATCATTGCTTTGCCTGTTAAGGAGTGCTTCTGTTTGCTAGCCTGGGCCTGAGAAAGGAGGACTAGGATTCCATAGATAGACTGATCCACCAGCCCATATCAGTGTAGTAAACTGACTAAAGTGATGAGATGATTTAGAGCTATCTTCTTTGTTCCAGCATAAATAGCACCTCAAACACTGCATGACAATGGAGGCTGTTCTGCCACTGCAAGCACCATACTACAACCCTCAGCCACCGATGCAAGAGAGTGAAATTGTGAAGGGAGCCTTTTTTCTAACCTCTAATATATAAAGGATATTTTACTAATTATCAATGTAAACATAGCATTTCCACAAACTAATGTAAATGGTATTTTTTACTTATTACTTTGACAACTGCACGGCCGGCTGCCATTGGCTTTCCTGCGCGAACCGCCGTCATTGTACGTCGGCTCGCACAGATGCAGTTGTGGGCGGATGCGCGCCGCTGCATGCTGCGGGAGTGTGCCCACGGGTTGTGCAGCCTCAATGTCCGCTGGCGGCCCGCGATCGCCTAATCCAGAGTCAGAGAAACAAGGCGGATCCCCATTCTGACAGGGGACATGTCAGAGATCTTCTGTTCCCAGTGGTCGGGAACAGTGATCTTTGTCATTTCCCAGGTAGCCCATCCCCCCTACAGTTAGAACACGCTAAAGGAACACACTTAACACCTTGATCTCCCCCTAGTGTTAACCCCTTCCCTGCCAGTGTAATTTTTACATTGATCAGTGCACTTTTATAGCACTGATCAATGTAATAATGTCACTGGTCCCCAAAAAGTGTCATTTGGGGTCAGATTAGTCCACCGCAATGTCGCAGTCCCGCTAAAAATTGCAGATTGCCGCCATAACCAGTAGAAAAAATATTAAAAAATATACCGGTAAGTCCCTAAATTTATCCCATAGTTTGTAGATGCGATAACTTTTGCACAAACCAATCAATATACGCCTATTGTGATTTTTTTTAACAAAAATATGTAGAAGAATATATAACGGCTTAAACTGATGAATACATTTGGTTTTTTCTATATATATTTTTGGATCTGTATTATAGCGAAGAGTTGACACTCTTTGTTTGTTTATAGCGCAAAAAATAAAAACTGCAGAGGTGATCAAATACCATCAAAAGAAAGCTCTATTTGTTTGGGTACATCATCGCACGCCGGCGGAATTGTCAGTTAAAGCGAAACAGTGCCATTTCGCAAAAAATGGCCTGGTCATTAAGGGAGCAAATCCTTCCAGTCCTTAAATGGTTAACGGTGACATTTCTACTGCCCACCCTTGTAAAGGTGGCATATCCACCAGCCACTGATGTAAAAGAGACCTTGTTACTGAACATCAATGTAAATGGAGCATTTATTAACTGACTACCAACGTAAAGGACAGTTGGCCATTTACCAACAATGTAAACAGTGCATTTTTACTGATCATCAATGTATAGAAGATATTCTTTTTTATCACAAAAGAAAAGGAAGATTATTTACTGATCATCACTGATAACAGCACTTTTTTACTATCAATATGAAGGGTGAATTTCTACTGACCATCTCAAAGTAAGGAAGGCACTTCCACTGGCCACCAATATAAAATAGTGAAAATACCTAATAATTAATTTAAATGTACTGACCACCAATTTACACTGAATCTTTCAATTAACAATCAATAAAAGGGGGATATTAAATTTTTGCCATGAACCCTTGTGATTTCTGTTTACACCCCAACTTGAAATATTAAATTCTTCAATTTCTCCTCCTGTAAGGTCTTGTATGTCTGCTAAACCTTTTCACCCATGCAGCTTTAGCTTTTCATCTGTTGATTAATGACAGCATTTAGCCCCAGGACACTAGACCTTTAAACTTATAGTTCATGGTTGAACACATGATTTCCTTATCTGCCCTTTAAATGTCTATTGGCCGATGACACAAAAAGAGCTGCAGCCATTCTCAGGGTCACCACAAGGTCATAGTTTAAGATTATCTTTGTATTGGCATTAACCAAATGTGCGTGGAAAATGACAGAACTACTTATTGACTTGTTTGTCACAATCTGTGTCAACCAAGCCGTGTCAACCAAGCCTTGTCACAGGTCCTTGTCTCTCTTCACCATTGACCTGGAATCTTTATTGCTCACATTCAGATTCGTTCATAATATTTTTGCAGCAATAATAGAACCTTTTATTGAATAATGCGAAGCATAATTATATCTTTAACCCTGTGGAAATTCTACACCATTGTGAAAAGCACTCAAAGAGATAGACAAACAAAGGAAGTGAGTCAAGTAATGATACCTATAAGTTGAAAGATGGTTCGCTGATGGTTAATGATGGCTGAAAACATTTTCAATATGAGCCAAACTTTCAGGTCAATTAAATAATCCACACACTAAGGCAGTCCATAAATTATTTATTTTCTTTCATTCGAAAGAAGATAAGAGCAGATGGTTACAGGGTTACAGGAAGGAAATGCTACATAAAACATTTGCCGTTACTCAAGATGGCCACGGCCAGAAATTCAATGTGATTTCTTAACAAAATAAAGTATGGAGACATGGATGGATGGGGAAGTTTGCTTTGAATAATAAAAATTAAACAAATAGCGTTTTGGTTTCTGGTGCTCAGATGCAGTGTAGTTCCCCTCTAACCCATTGACACTAGAATGCAATGAAAATTGTGTGCATTTTGCAGTGGTTTGCGTTACATATTTGTATGCCCTGTAATGCTACTTTGCACAAGTCACATAATACAGGAAGTACAGACTACTGGTGTTCACAGCAGTCAAACTTAAAGTGGAACTTTACCCAAAAGGGGAAGTTCTGCTTTTCCCCCTCCCCTCCCTCTCCAATAATTGGGGGGGAGAGGGTACCTGATTTTGACAGGTATATGCTCCAACTTCCTGTCAGATCACAGCCTCTTGGGACATGTCACAGGTCCCAGGAGACTGCGGGACCATTCATGGGGTGCAGGACAGCTCATGCAAGAACAGTGGGCAGTCAGCTGTAAAGCTGCAAGGAGTCACAATCCAGCTGCTGAGCATTTATGCATGTTGGGTTCCCCAAAAAATGCAGCCTGCTTTACTTTTTTTAATGCACCTCACTGAGAGGCAATGGTATGAACTACACTCACTGCAAACCATTCATTTTTATTGTCTACACATTTGGAATGTGTTTACGAATGCTTCCAAAAGCATCCGCTATAAAATGTGTATGACTCAACCAACCACAAACAGGTACATTTTTTTGTTGGAGACAATATTTTTGTATATATACTAGCATAGGTAGATAATATTAGATAAATAAAATGTGCTGAACCTGTAGTATTTATATTCCAGCATTCTGAAAAAAACCTACAATGGGGACGGAAAATATTCACACCATCTTAAATTTTTCACTCTTTGTTATATTGCAGCCATTTGCTAAAATCATTTAAGTTCATTTTTTTCCTCATTAATGTGCAAACGTCTTCCATTTAAGGATTATGGAGGCCACTGTGCTCTTAGGAACCTTAAGTGCAGCAGAATTTTTTTTTGTAACCTCGGCCAGATCTGTGACTTGCCACAATTCTGTCTCTGAGCTCTTCAGGCAGTTCCTTTGACCTCATGATTCTCATTTGCTCTGACATGCACTTTGAGCTGTAAGGTCTTATATAGAAAGGTATGTGGCTTTCCTTATGAAGTCCAATCAGTATAATTAAACACAGCTGGACTCAAATGAATACTTAGGACCATGTGATATTTTAGTTTTTCTTTTTTAATAAATCTGCAAAAATCTCAACAATTCTGTGTTTTTCTGTCAATATGGGGTGCTGTGTGTACATTAATGAGGGAAAAAATGAACTTAAATGATTTTAGAAAATGGCTGCAATATAACAAAGAGTGAAAAATATAAGGGGGTCTGAATACTTTCCATCCCCACTGTATACTGGTAAACAAACTAGTTTTCAAAGCTATCAGCCCCTTTGTAGTGACATTAAAAAAAAAAAAAAAAAAGTCAAAATGTTTTGAATGTCCAAAAAATAAATTTGAATCTGCTGCTATTTCACATTTTTCAAAGGTCACAAGAATTAAATAATTTTTCCTAATTTCTCAATAATTTCAAAGTGACTAGTGGTCTAACAAAGCAAAGAGATTGTTGTTGGCGATGATTTTCTCTAGGGCAGAGAATGAAAAGTCTCAGATTTCTTTTCCTTTTTTCAAAACAAGAAAAAGGTCATACATAATGTGCACTTTACCTACAGGTTCTCAGTAAATTCTATCTTCAGTAATGTTTGCTTACTCATTTAATGAAACCTCAGATTTCAGATAATTTGAAAGTTCACAAAGATGCAACAACCCCCTAAGTTTGTTTAAGGGGATCTGTACTCTTTTAAACTAAATAGCCTTACTTGAATGAATTAATATGAATTAAGCTAGCCATATACATGTGTAGCAAGGTCCCAGGCCTCTTTCGGCCTAATGAGAACCTCCAGGGCCAGGTGTAGCTGACATATACCTTCTGTATATGGTGGGTTGTGAGGCATAGTGGGTGCAAAGTAGTTATAGTCATTGGGTGCCAGACACTTGTTGAATGCAAAAGAGATTTTTATTTCTTTTAATAGAACTTTGGGAGAAAGGGTTAGGGCCAGGACACCCTTGGGTAGTTGCAAGATTAATTGGCAGACTCCAAGACTTCAACAGGAGGACAGCCATGCAGGGAAAGGCATCCATCAAGATACCACTTCTGAATGTGTAGGAATGCCCCTAACACAAGTTGTAACAGTTCCTTCACTTCCACTACAATCACTTCTTGTAGTTCTTCAGATCACTGAGCTCACAGTCTCTCTCACTAGTCCAGATGATTCTCTGCCACTGAATCCCTTTAGCTTTTCCAATCTTCACTGTAGTATCTTCCTCAAGCTTTACCCCCGCTTCTCTGCTGGGTCCTTAGCTTGGCACTCAAGATACTCCTCAAGCTTCACCCCACTGGCTCGCTCGGTCCTTAGCTTGACACACAAGGCTGCTTTGCAGGCGTCACCTCCACTGGCTGGGTCCCTGGCTTGATACCCACTGAAGTTTCAGGATTCTTCACTGTCCCCGGTTGGTGAGAATACTGCTCCGGCACTTGCTAGAGTTACTCACTGTGGTCCCTGGTAATAAGGCGGTCGGTCCCTTAGTGGCGACAGCTTCCCCTCTACCTCCGACCACGACAGGTTCTCCGGCCGGCAGAACAGTCGCTTCTGGTTGGACTGCAAGCCGCAATCCCAACCCTGTGCTGCTCTCTTGCTTCTGGATAGGCCCTCAGACAGCCTAGCAGCCAGATGTGCCTGGGATAGGCCCAATCTCTGGCCTAGCAGCCCGGGCAATACAACACACGTCCACCCAGACAGCTATCCAGGTGGCACAGAACAGTGATCACCTGACTCCACCCAAATATATAGATTATCCCAGCAGGCCAAGGGATTTAACAGAACCCCTGCCCATTGGCTGGGATGCCCATTATACACATAATCTGATCCCCTTTTCATACCTAATGCTACCAGGTACCCAGCCACCTAGCGGCAAATGAGAGAAATGCAGCAATTACAGACTTAAGCCTCATACACACGACCGGATTTTCCGCAGACAAAACCTCAGACTTTTGTCCAAAGGCGTGTGCCTGGATTTTGTCTTGCATACAAACGGTACACAATTTTTGGCCAATAAACACGAACGTAGTGACGTACTAGACGTACTACGAGCCGAAAAAGAGGAAGTTCAATTGTCAGGCGCCACCCTTTGTGCTCCTTCTAATTTTCGTGTTAGTAGAAGTTTGGTGAGTGTTGGTTTGCGCTTTTCATTTTGCACTTTTCAGTTCATGTCTGAACGGCTGTTCGTCAACCAGCCATGTTGCAGAATCGGAGGAGATAACGTGTTATTTATTATTGGCCTTGGAGTTATTGCTTTGACCCAAGTCCAGTCCAGGAACAGGAGGAGGAGGATTTCTTGGACCAAAAATTGGTTACTTTATTAATCATGACCGATTATCTCATATGCCTTTGCTGCGGGAGCTCCAGGAGAATAATCCAGATGATTTTTGAATTATCTCTGGATGGCGGCCCCCTGCTTTCACCAACTCTTGGCATTGATGACCCCCTATATTAAGAACCAGGACACATGCATGAGGCTTTTATTTAATTTTTTGGTTGAATATTGATTTGATTTGGTATATTTTCTATATTTTGTGATGCATAGAATGCACTTTTTGGTTAAGTTCTATTGGCAGATAGCATGTCTAATTTTATTTGTTTTCTTTTTTTAATGCACAATAAAAAATTTGTGGAGAATAATACATGGCTATGTGTTTTACTTCAAATGGCAGTTTGGGAGTAGGCAGTTACATTTTAAAAATTACAATGTAAAATTACCAAGGGACACCAACATAGTTGTATCTTTGATCTTAAAAATACAGGATAATGGTGTTGTGGTAACTTGCACCAAGAAAAAAAAATAACAAGCATAATACTATTATTCTTGATATCACTAGAAAAAAAAGGCCTTGGAAAATTTGTTTGCAATAACTCCATCTGTATCACCAGCAAAGCAGCTTCATTATTATCCAATTAAAGAAGAAGAGAATGTGCGCTGCATTTCGAGATTTCAGAATTTGCCACATCACAAATGTTAATTCTGCATTCTGCTTCTGGCTCGTCCTTGCTTACGAGCATGCGTGTTTGTACTTTGGGCTTTTGTCCGACGGACTTGTGTACACATGCTCGGAAAATCAGACAACATACATTTGTCCGTGGAACATTTTAAAGCCTGCCATCCAACATTTGTCCGGAGCATACTAACGATCGGATTTTCCGCCAACAGCCTGTCATCACACATTTCCCATCGAAAAATCCAATCGAGTGAAATCAATTGATCCTCAACAGTTAGCCAAGGTAGCTATACCTGGCAAGTAAACTTAGGAGCAACCCTGCCTAAACTCCAGGGTGCTACAAATGAATAAACGTTCTTAAGAATATTCATATAAATATTTATATGAAAATCCTTAGTACTTTCAATGACATGGATGATTGCCATGCAAAAGTACTTCAAATTTGTCTTTAGATTTTGGAATGAAGGTCATTTCCTGAATGAACACTCCATAGACTATTAAAAGATTGTTTAAACACTTGCCAACCGGGCCATAGCTGAATGACACCTACAGCTCAGTCGGATAACCCTGGGAGGGCATACTATGACGTCCTCCCAAAATCATGCTCCCCGGGAATATCCGTTATCCGTGACGCATCACAGATCACGGTAAAGGGCCAATGACAGCAGCCCTTTACCACATGATCGCTCCATCTAATAATGAAGTGATCATTGTAAACAAGCCGACGCATGCCCACTTCAGCTCTTCCCCTCTTGGGGACCGATTGGTACAGTGTGAGAGGAGAGGGGAGAGATCGGGTGCAGCAGCGCTGTGGGCTGGATCTGTAGTGCCCACAGCGCTGATCTCTGCCCATTACTGCCTCATCCATCCATACTCAGCCATCCTCATTCATGCTCAGCCATCCTCATTCATGCTCAGTCATCCCCATCCATACTATACTCAGGCATTCCCATCCATACTCAGCCATCCTCATTCATGCTCAGCCATCCCCATCCCAGCTCAGGCTTCCTCATGCATGCTCAGCTATCCCAATCCATACTCAGCCATTCCCATCTATGCTCAGCCATCCCCATCCATGCTCAGCCATCCATGTAATAAGTGATCCTCTGCGCTACTATGGGAAAATGTATATCCAAATAGCCTTGTGTGGAATTGCTGCAATACCTGATGAATTCACAACCTCACAAGCATAAATAATAATAAAGTGATATTCTATATATCTAGAGATAAAAAAATACAATATACATCCAAAATTCTGAAAAATCACAAACAGCAGTGATAATTGTCATTGTAAATTTGCAAATAAAGTGTCCAAAATAGACTTGAAATTCAAGTGTTCAAATATAATTGATAAGGAGTCCTTTGATATGATAATAATCCCAAAAAGTCTTTCTGCTGCCACCAACACCTCAGTGCTTACAGAACTCTCACCTCATAGGTACATAACATGAGCCTTGGATTAACCTCTAATATGGGTAAGATGGTCCATCCCTCCATAGACTCCTCCACTTATCCTCAGATAGAGATCCAGACTCACATATAAAGATGAAGTAGACAAAAGAGCCTCTAATAGTGTAGTACCATTAAAAAAGACCATTTATTAAAACAATATCTGCTTACAGCTAAATTCAGCAAGCTGCGCTTGAATGGATAAAAACATCGGAGTTTTCTACCTCCTACGCCACTTCCAGTTAGACCCCTTTCACACTGGGGCGGTTTGCAGGCGTTATTGCGCTAAAAATACCGCCTGCAAACGGCCCCTAAACAGCCTCTGCTGTTTGTTCAGTGTGAAAGCCCGAGGGCTTTCACATTGAAGCGGTGCGCTGGCAGTACGGTAAAAAAAGTCCTGCAAGCCGCATCTTTGGAGCGGTGAAGGAGCGGTGTGTTCACCGCTCCTTCACCGCTCCTGCCCATTGAAATCAATGGGACAGCGCGGCTGTACTGCGGTAATACCGCGGCTATAGCCGCGCTGTACGAGTGGGTTTAACCCTTTTTCGTCCGCCAGCGGGGGTTAAAACCGCACCGCTAGCGGCCGAATACAGCCGCAAAAACGACGGTAAAACAGCGCTAAAAATAGTGCTGTTTTACCGCCGACGCCCCCACCGCCCCAGTGTGAAAGGGGCCTAAATATGACAATTTAGCAAAAAATTGTGGGGAAAAATTACAGCTTCAAAAAACTCACCATGCCTCTTACTAAATACATTGGAAGGTCTACTTTCCAAAAAAGAGGTCATTTGTACTTTCCTGGCTTAGTGTCTCAAGAAATGAGATAGGCCATCAGTACATCAGGTGTGATCAATTTTCAGTGATTGGCACCATAGCTTGTGGACTCTATAACTTTCACAAAGACCAACTAATATACACTAATTTAGGTTATTTTTACCAAAGATATGTAGCAGTATAAATTTTGGCTGAAATTTATGAAGAAAAGTTACTAATTTGCAAACTTATATAACAGAAACAAAGAAAAATGCATTGTTTATTTACAAAATTTCTGGTCTTTTTTCATTTATAGCGAAAAAAATAAAAAACCCAGTGATGATTAAATACCACCAAAAGAAAGCTCTATTTGTGTGAAAAAAGGACATACATTTCATATGGGTACAGTGTTGCATGACTGAGTAATTGTTATTCAAAATGTGAGAGCACTGAAAGCTGAAAATTGGTCTGGTTAAGGGGGTTTAAGTGCCCAGTGGGCAAGTGGTTAAGAAAAAAATTCTATCCTCTTCCTTCAAATTTGAATTTCATTTCCATTTGATCCCACTAACATTTTAATAAAGTTAATAACATTTGATAATAAAACAAACAGTCTTCAAATGAAAATTTTTTACCAAAATGTTATTTTATGGCCAGCTTAATAGCTGAAATGCTTACTTTAAATGCTGCTTCAGGATCCCTCTAATGCTGGTCACATAAAAAAGACTAGGCAGGTGGTCATGTGATTTCCGTGGAGGTGGAGAGGCGGGTGATGACATCACAATCTCCACCTCATTCAATCAGAAATTGCTTTGAATTTGAAAAAATGCAAGGCATTCTCTGAATAGGGCCTGTGCCCTGTGGTTACTATGCAGCGGGGCAGCCACTCAGCCCAGGACCCAGAAGACAGCAAGAATCACTGTAGTAGTCATTGACCTAGAGCAGTGGTTCTCAACCCCTGTCCTCAGGACCCACTAACAGGCCAGGTTTGTAAGATAACCGAAATACATCACAGGTGATATAATTTGCTGCTCAGTGATTGCAGTATTCTAGTCTTCATCTGCCCAATGTAATATTTAAAATTCTGGCCTGTTAGTGGGTTCTGAGGACAGGAGTTGAGAACCACTGACCTAGAGAAAGCATTTGCTTTCAGGCCATTGTCAGGCCATATGATATGCGCATGCTTTTTCTGAGTCAGTGACTTACTAAATAGTAATCCAAAGACAGAGCTTGATGCAAGGTACATTTATTGTAAAAAGTGTTCCAATGCTTCTAACTGAGTAATAATAGAAATATAAAAATAGAAATAAATGATTGCAATGAATGGGTTCATGGCAAATCCTTCTATTCTTTAAATGTTCAAATCAAAGGATATTAGCTGATAAGACAATTCAGCTAATATATACATTTTAAGCTATAGACAGATAAAAAAATAGAAACATTGCTAAAAAAATGCAAATGATTGCAATTTGAAAATCATCTGTTCTTCCCGAGAAAGCTAGCATCCAGGTTGATAATATGAATACTGTTCCCTTAAATCATGAATAACAGCACAGTGCTTGTGCTGTGTCATTTGGCACCCTGTATCACCTGAAATACCTGACTGACCCTGCCAGTTTCTACCCTCCCCCCTGTAAACTGACCACGAATATATCAGGCCTGCTAAGCCCTGACACTGTGGTCAGTGTAAGTGCATCCATCATCCACTGCTATCTGCAGCTCTCTTGTGTCTCCCTCTCCCCTCCCCTCTCCTCCCTGCCTGTCAGCTCTCACTAGTGCCGCTCTGCTCCTCTTCCCGCTGCTTCAAAACTAACTGATCATTATATCTTCCCCTCTGTCACATAAAAAGCTGTATCCTAGTGCCTGTGCTTTATTAAAAAAAATTTCTACCTGTTTTAACAGTGTCTTCCAGCGATCACATTACTCCAGGCTCTCTGCTCCTCTCCTCCCCGCCTCCCTAGCTGACATCAGCAGGGGAATGTCAGCCCCGCCCGCTGGAGCTATGAGACGGGGAGAGCTTAGAGCCTGGACTCAGGTATTTGCTGGAAGACAGGTAGAAATAAGCTTTTTTTTTAATAAAGCACAGGCACTAGGATACAGGTTTTTATGTGACAGAGGGGATGATATAATGATCAGTTAGTGGCTTAACAACCACTTTAAGTTGGACAATCAATTTGTTGAATATTTAAACAGTTTTTGGACATAAGTTTGCTGACTCAAAGCAATTACCCTCTGATCTATGGAACCTATCATCAATTAAACAACCCACATGACTATTCGCCGCCTGATCTTATGTATTGTTATTGTTTCTGTACATATAAACATGTTAAATGTTGTGCAATCATGCAAAAATTCCTAAAAAAGGTGTATGGTAACAATTTACGCAGTGCTTTACTTCTATATTGTACATTCACATCAGTCCCTGCCCTCAAGGAGCTTACAATCTAAGGTCCCTAACTCACATTTATACATTACATACTAGGGCCAATTTAGACAGGATCCAATTAACCTACCAGCATGTCTTTGGAGTGTGGGAGGAAACCGGAGTACCCGGAGGAAACCCACACATGAACAGGGAGAACATGCAAACTCCAGGGAGGCATTGCCGTGATTGGGATTCAAACCAGTGACCCTTTTGCTGCTAGGTGAAAGTGCTATTCCCTACACCACTGTGCTGCTTTCATTACAATAATCTGGTGCAAACTTAGGAGGGGGGGATTTACTAAAACTGGAGCATACAGAATCTGGAACAGCTGTGCATACTACCCAGTTTGCTTATTGCTTTAACTTGTTTAGTTAAGCTTTGAAAATGAATGGTAGAAACTAACTGGATGCCATGCACACCTATTTTATATTCTGTCTTCCCCGGCCTTACTAAATTCCCCTCCATGTTATGTAATTGGAAAAGCTGAAGTGTCCCTTTAGAAGAGGAACATCTCACTGAAATTGAAACTTCTACTGATAGGGGTTTTTAAACTTTAAAGCCCTACTCCAGTTTCTTTTTCATGTATTCACCCCTCCCTGTTAAAACAAAGTAAGCACTACTTACCCTCTCTACTCTCCAGTGCTACCCTCCACAACCTCCTCAACCACTCATTGCCGGTCCACTTTCGGGTTGAATCATGCACTATGCGCTTAGGCTGTCAATGACACAACCCTGCATAGATCAGTGATCGCAGGTCACAACATGTGTGCACGTGTACTGTGCTAAATTTTAGCTGTGCCTGTGACAGCTTAATGTACCCATAAAAAGGAGTCCCCTGACCTAGCTGCTTTCAACAATCCACCTGTATATGGTGGGCACCTACAGAGAGCAGCAGGCACCACTAGGTCAATTAATCTCAGAAGATCTAGTAATTGAGGGGTTCATACAAATGCTTTTGATTTTCCATTATAGGGCTTGGAATTTTTGGATCAATTGGAAGGTTTGTAATAATTTTTTGGTGTTCAGATTGTGTTCACTAATCAGAGTGCCATCGATTAATGTCCATGGCTAACTTTAGTGATATTGTAGTAATATCCAAACATAATGGAGTAGGCCTTAAAGTGTTTGTTAACCTAATTAAATAAAACAGATCCTGTTCCCTTAAAGCATGTTATGCAGCACAGTGCTTGTGCGGTGTAATTTGGCCCCTGTAACACCTAAAAAACCTGGCTGATCCTGCCTGGCTATGCCGTTCCCCCTGTAAATTGACCACGGTTTATCATGGCTGCTGAGCCCTGACACCATTGTCAGTTTACGTGCCTCCTTCATCCGCAGCTCTCCTCTCCTCTGTCCTCTCCTGTGTCCTCTCCCCCTGTGTTCTCTAACCCCTCCCCTCCCTGCCTGACGGCTCATGTCAGAGCCCACCCCCTCCCCTTTTGCTGCTGGAATAACTGCTATAAATCCTCCCATCCCCTCCGTACCATAGATATATGTGTCCCTGTGTCTGTGTTATATAAAAAATATACAATATATATCTGTACCTATATCGGAGCGGCTCCCGGGGATTACGTGACTCCTCGTCTCTCTCTCCTGTCCTCCCCGGCTAACGTCATCAGGGATGCCCACAGGAGCAGTCAGTGGGGCAGAGGAGAGGAGTCACGTTAGCCACTCTGATATAGGTACAGATTGGCATTTTTTTAATATAATACAGGGATACATATTTTTATGGTACAGAGGGGATGGGAGGATTTTAGGGTAGTGTACTTATCAACCACTTTAATGATGAGATTTCCAAAATACACTAAAGCATTAATCATCGGAAGAATCTATTTCCAGGGCATTTTCATTTTACTTTCAACATTGCAGGGAAGGCAATTTTATAGCATACAATGGAAAGCAGACACTGTGAAGTTGCTGTTATCCTGGTGGAACCTTTGCCAACTCTGATATAGAATGAATTAAGGGTCTTCAGCTTCACTACACAGCTGTGGTGATTAATAATTTAAAGACTATTTACAAATGTCAACAGCAGAGCACAAGCAATTAGCTTTATTACCTATAAGAAAGAATAGTAATGAGGATTCAATTTTATGTAACACACACTGGAGACACATAAAGCTCTGTGTGTCCTGGCAGTAGTTTAATAGCAATTTTCGTTTGGGTTTATTTGCTACATTAAAGGCTACATAATTAAGTTCAAGTTGTGCTTAGTTTATTCAGCCTGCCTGATGTGTAATTAGAATTTTCCCAACATATCTGAAACATGGATGTGATTGCTGTGTCATTTACATTGAGTTTTCTCCTTTTGTGGCCAAAGAATATGAATCATCAGATATTCTAATACACTGTGGGGTTTATTTATAAGTCAAATAGGCTGTTTACTTTGCAAGGAAAGTTGCACTTGCAGGAGAATTTTCCCCAGAACTTAGTGAATGAGGTAAAGCTCCACTTTGCAAATATCCAATCATGTGCAAGGAATAATAAACAAATGAAGCATTTTTTATTGCACATGATTCGATGATAGAAGCCAGCAGAGCTTCACCTCATTCACTAGGCTCTGGGGAATATTTCCTTGAAAAGTGCAAAATCCCTTAGCAAAATGAACAGTCTAATTACCTTTAATAAATCAACCCCATTAAATCTTCTGGTGTGTTTCTATGACTCTCCATGTCAAATCCCTTTTATCACAATAGCAACTGTAATGAAGTGTGTGTTGCCTGTTTGGAAACCTTCTCTGCATCTGTAACCCAAAACACATCCATTAGTTTATATATTATAAGACTGCTAGGTTCCTGGCAAGTAAAACAGATGTGTGAAATGTTTCAATGTAAAGCCCCATACACACTGGTCGAATGTTGGGAGACACTGGCCTTTTACAAAACTAAAAAATCGACCAACATTTGGCCCATATGTATGTTGGTCTGTTGGACGAGCATGTTGGAAAACCAGCAGCTGACCAACTCCCGATCAATGCTCTCAGCCAATGGCAGAGAGCACTGATGGCGTGTTCTGGTGTGGGTGCCACCTCCCTGTCAGAAAACAACAGCTCAGCAGGGGAGATCGCTGTACTAACTCTGCATAGTTAGTACAGCGGCTGCGACCAGAGCTGACAGGTTTTTTTGTTCAACCCACTGGGTTGAACTAAAAAAAACTCATAGCGTGTACCAGGCTTTACCCTGACTGGCAATCTGCCAGTCTCAGCCACCTCACAGCTCATTATCACTTTTTTAATAGTTTTTTTTAGCTGTATCTAATATATTGTTTTTGGACAACCTTCTTGGCTTATAGTGTAGTAATGTGTCTACCTGTCCAAAACTTCTTTTGTGCAATCTACTATATATTCTGGGTCTGTATGACTTTTAAAGCTGAACGACACCAATTCCATATCCCAATGATTGCTTAATGTGACCATTGTTGATTATGTGTGGCCCATAACTTGGGTCCCAGGACACCCAAGCCTGTAGTTGAAAAATCTTAGAAAATGCATAACATACACAACACATTTCTGTTTACATGCAACAGTAGTACATGTTATGGTTACAAATAACTTAAATAAGTAGGAAATATTTCATGATAATTCAGCCCTTTCAATCACTTGGTTGTAATGCTGAAAAATCTGAGCACCCCATAGTAAAATGTAACACTTTCTTGTAAGACCCTGTCAAATACCTTAAAAAAATTGCAGATAAAAGCACAAAAAAAATTTCTTCTGCATATTTTTTTTATTATTGACTTTCAAAGTGCCTTTCAGTTTCCTTGAAAACATGACCACTTCAAGAATAATAAATTCCCTGGCATGGCCCCCTACCTTCTTGCACGATATAGCCCTCTTTTTGTTCTGGAAGTGTATAATTACTCTCTGTTCTGGCCAAGGTCTTCTTCCCTCCATTTACCTCATTGCATACTGTAACCTTTTATGTAGCTGCTTGGGGAGAAATGAAGGTGAATACTAAAAAGACTGTTGCGTGAGTGTCAGCTCAAAGTCTGCTGGAGTCTACGGACCTCACATCCAAGATGATGGTGCCCCATCGCAATCTCAGGGTTTTTGGATGTCTTCACAAGGGAGATTTTTACAGGTAAATAACCTGCATTAAGTACTTTAAAGCTGAATGTCACCCTAAGGAAGGTCCGCATTATGCCCTCCTCCCCTCTCCTCTTCTAATGTTTGCACTATATTTTGGAGGGGGAAGTAGGTAGCTGGTTTTGACAGGTGACTTCTACCACTTCCAGACGGATCGCCGCACCAACTGACCGGAAGCTCTCCCTCAACCTGCAACCTTCTGGGACACATCACAGGTCCCAGAAGACTGTGGGACCATTCACAATGAACATACACAGAGTGCAGCCAGCTCTGAAGCCACAAGGAGTCACAGCCAGCTGCTCACAGTACATATGCCAGTGCCTGGGACCTGAAGACCGGTAAAGAAGCACTTCTGATGAGCACAGTGCTGGACTTAGGGTTGCCACCTTTAAACACAAACACACATTAATTACACAGGTTATGAGGCTAATTTAATGCAGATAGGTTACCAAGTGAATTTAATTACCACCTGGACCTAGGGTCACCATCTCATCCCTTTAGGCTGGGTTCACACTGGTCCGGAGGGAATTCCAGCTCCGTTTTCTCTGTGAAGAGAAAAAGCAGCTGTTCAGCGGAGCCTCTCCGTTGCATCTGAGGATCAGCTTCTGTTGTTCACAACAGAATGCATCTGCGAATCAGATGCGTTCCCATAGAAGAATATTTGCCTACAATTTGCACCGCACTGCCTAGAAAACGCACACATTTTTTGGGTAATGCAAAGTGCGAATTCAACGCATATATGTGAACCATACTGATTGAAACTAATAGATTTTAAAATGTTCTGCTAATTGGATGCAGTGTAGGCAGCATCCAATTCACATAGGTGAGAACCCAGCCTTAAACCCGAACACATATGAATTACACAGGTTCTGAGGCTAATTTAATGCAGATAAGTCACCAAGTGAATTTAATTACCACCTTAATCAGCAACAGAACCTGTGTAATTAATATGAGTTCAGTTTTAAAGGGATGAGGCAGCGACCCTAGCTGGACCCCTGGACAGGACAGGTGTCTTTTTTATTAAAAGTCAGCATCAACAGTATTTGTAGCTGCTGACTTTTAATTTTTGTGTACAAAGACTGAAGAGTTGCTTTATATGCACAATTAATCATATGGGAAGATTTTTGTTCAAACAAATGGTCTGTTGACAGGGTCTATTTTTACAGTGTATGTTAAGGCAAAATAAAAATCTCCGCAAAAATCTCCGCAATACACACACATTTCCCTGGGTTCCAGCTCTTTAAAGAGTTTGCAAGTACTGGCAAATACCTGTTGATCTTCCAGAAATGCTCTTTAGCTCTGTTGAGGGTTGACAACAGCATTTTTGTGGGCTGAGTGTTGTCGGCCCTGCCCAGTATCTTTTGCTAAATTACTTAACCACTCTCTCTCTCAGATCTCTATAAAATAAAGGGTAATCATGAAGTCGATGATACAGACTAGGAGGACTAAATAGACAGTTTTTCAAGTTTTTCTGCCAAGATCAACAGTTTTTTTTATTTTTATTATTGCGATAAGCAAGTAGATAGTAAAATGCTTCCCATTGTATGTGTAACAGAACAAAAAGGAGCAAGAAAGAGAAGTTGTTAGCATTTACATATATTCTATAGGAAAGAAGTATTTAGGAATACACAAGGAAGTTTACTAAATTATTCCAATGTATTCAAAAGACAAAAGGAAAGTTTTTTTTTTTTAAAACAAAGCTAAAATTTTAGTTTAATTTTAAAAATGTTCTCTACCCATTGCAATAGCCTTTGTTACGCTGGTTGTGATTACAAACAATTTGTGCTTTAAGCAGGCCATACATGGTCAAATTTTGAACAAATTTTCTTTTCAAAATCAGAAAGTTCATTTTTTCTTGTGATCCAATGATGCCACCATTGATTTTCGAAATTTGGCTGACCAAGCCTTCAATTTCACCTCATGTTGCTACAGAAAATAATTTTTGTGGCCGGGAATCTTCTTTTCTCTCCGTAAATTTTCTTTTCTTGCACATGCGCATTTTTTTTCTTATTACATTTCTCGCACGATTCTCCCATCATTGATTCGAAAATTGTTCGTTTTTCAAAAAATTTCCAACATGTCCGATTTCTCAAATTTGATTGCCGCACGAAAATCGGCCGTTGCTGTAGCCCACTAATGATGCGAAATTCGTACGAAAATTCTTAGATACGATTTTCGAAAGAAAATTCTTCGAAATTCAAACCGTGTATGAACGGCATTAGGCTTCAGTTTGATGCCCCACTAAGTGCACCTGATGTGGATGATATGGCTGTTGGCTGGCTGAAGTAATTGTATAGCTACAGATACTAGCTACTAGCTAGAAACTGCAATTTCGATGGGATTGTGCCCTCCAGAATCCATCAACCATGATATGAGCTATTATAGAATACTAGAAGTCAGGGGCAGACTGACCATTCGGGCACTTCGGCACTGCCCGAGGGCCCCATGCCACTAAGGGGCCCCATCAGGGTTGCCAGCCTCAATAAAACCAGGGACAGTATGTAAAATTCTGTGTTTTTTGAAAAATCCCAAGATTATAGCTGCCCCGCCTCTCCAGTACCTTTTCAGTGTGTGTATGTGTATTCTGTGTGTGTATACTGTGTGTGTATATTGTGTGTGTGTATACTGTATGTGTGTGAGTATATACTGTTTAGCCCCATAATCTATTGCCTGGGGGCCCCATAATCTCCTATTGCCTGGGGGCCCCAAAATCTCCTATGGACCGGGGGCCCCATAATCTTCTCCTATTGCCCGGGGGCCCAATAATCTCCTATTGCCCGGGGGGCCCCATGAGTTGTCAGTCTGCCCCTGCTAGAAGTACTCTACCTTAAGCTGGTTATTCACTATGTGATTTTTTGCCAGTTCCTAATCAACTGGCTGAAATTTGCTTCATGGTTGCCTTGTCATATAAATAAATCTTGTTGGGTGAGTCATATTTTAAATAAATAATAATGTACAAATCATTGCAATACAGTCACCCCCTAATAACTGCATTGTTCAATAGGACAGCATCACCCAAATAAAAACAGGCAGAACATTTCTTAGCATTATAGTTGTTTTCCTACTTTCAATAGCTATTCATATGTAATTAATTATGTAGCTCATTCCCCACAGTTACAACCTTTTGTACCACCTGCCCCACCCTATTAGATTGTAAGCTCTTCTGAGCAGGGCCCTCTTAATCCTATTGTATTGTATTGTATTGTATTATAACTGTATTGTCTCCCTTTTATATTGTAAAGCGCTGCGTAAACTGTTGGCGCTATATAAATCCTGAATAATAATAATAATAGGTCATAAAGTGTATTAGCTATCTTAGGCTCCATTCACACTAGTCCTTTTTTTTGATACATTTTTCAGAAATGCATGGGAATTTTTTAACATGGGTTCCTATGGAACATGTTCACATCAATGCATTTTTGTGCCTCTGTGTTTTTGGAAAGGGTCGAGGACTTTTTTTTCATGCAAAATGCAGCGTTTTGCATGTAATAGAATTCAATGGACCCGCATCCAAAAACGCAAGTACCGCGTTTTTTACCGCGTTTTGCTTTTTTCTTTCTTTTTTTCTTAGACTGTATACAGTATAAAAAAACACTGTAAAAAAAAACAAAAAAAAAAACGCAAAACGCGTCAAGCACCGTAAAAATCACTGCAGAAACGCTCAAAAGCAACATGCATAGGTGTGAATCGAGCCTAAGACCCTATACACACTTTTGTTGTCTGATTTCCTTTAGTGTTAGTTCACACCGGATGCAGTTCTGTGCACTTTTTTTCTGCACTAAAAATGCATGCAGTGTTTTCCATGTATTCCAATGGCTCTAGTTCACACCAGTGCAGTCAGTATCCGGTGCAGAAAAAAAAAAAGTAGAGTGTGCTGCATTTTTTCTGCACAGAACTGTACTGGAACCTAGCAAATTGTATCCAAAACGCCCCTGAACTGCGTGTGGTGTGAACTCTAAGCAAAAACTGACCCGGAACGTATCCAGAATGCATTTTTGTGGTGTGAACTGGCCCTAAAAATGCATGCACTTTGTTTTCCATGTATTCCAATGGCTGTATTTCACACCAGTGCAGTCAGTTTCCCGTGCGGAAAATTGTTGGTTGAAAAGCAGCTGCATCCAATTGGGTGAGACCGGCTGTAAAAATACAATAATCACAGTGAAAGATTTGTGCTTTGACAAAGTATTCATACCCCTTGAAATTGTCCACCTTTTTATCATGTTACAACCAAAAACGTAAAATGTATTTTATTGGGATTGTATATGATAGACCAACACAAAGAAGCACGTAATTGTGAAGTGGAAGGAAAATGATAAATAGTTTTCACATTTTTTTTACAAATAAATACCTGAAAAGGGTGGGGTGCATTTGTGTTCAGCCCCCTTTACTCTGATGGCCCTAACTAAAATCTAGTGGAACCAATTTCCTTCAGAAGTCACCTAATTAGTAAATAGAGTCCACCTGTGTGTAATTTAATCTCAGTATAAATACAGCTGTTCTGTGAAGCCCTCAGAGGTTTGTTAGATTACCTTAGTGAACAAACATTATCATGAAGGCCAAGGAACACACCAGACAGGTCAGGGATAAAGTTGTGGAGAAGTTTAACCACTTCAGCCCCGGAAGATTTGGCTGCTAAATGACCAGGCCATTTTTTGTGATACAGCTCAGTGTTGCTTTAACTGACAATTGCGCGGTCGTGCGACCTTGTACCCAAACAAAATTGACGTACTTCGTATGAACAACAAATCGCTCTCCTCACCCCTGATAGCACGGAAATCTGTCTGTTTACATTGACAGATCTCCGTTCTGTCTCTGTGTGGAGCGATCGCGGGTGCCCAGCGGTCATTGTTACCTCCGAGCACACACATCAGCTAAGGCTTCATGCCCCCTAGTGGTTAAAATGTGAGCTATACATTGCTATGATGGTTCGCCCAGGGGAGCCAACCATCTGCTGTATATTTGCGACGGCTGGTTGGGAAGGGGTTAAAGCAGGGTTAAGTTCTAAAAAAATATCCCAAGCTTTGGAGATCTCACGGAGCACTGTTTAATCCATCATCTGAAAATAAAAAGAGTATGGCACAACTGCAAACCTACCAAGACATGGCCGTCCACCTAAACTGACAGGCCAGGCAAGGAGAGCATTAATCAGAGAAGCAGCCAAGAGGCCCATGGTAACTCTGGAGGAGCTGTAGAGATCCACAGCTCAGGTGGGAGAATCTGTCCACAGGACAACTATTAGTTGTGTACTCCATAAATCTGGCCTTTATGGAAGAGTGGCAAGAAGAAAGCCATAAGAAGTTCTGTTTGCAGGAAGCCATGTGAGGGACACAGACAACATGTAGAAGAAGGTGCTCTGGTCAGATGAGACCAAAATTGAACTTTTTGGCCTAAAAGAAAAACGCTATGTGTGGCGGAAAACTAACACTGCACACATCAGCCTAAACATGCCACCCCCCCCCCCCCCATGAAACATGGTGGTGGCAGCATCATGTTGTGGGGATACTTTTCTTCAGCAGGGACAAGGAAGCTGGTCAGAGTTGATGGGAAGATGGATGGAGCCAAATACATGGCAATCTTAGAAGAAAACCTGTTAGGTCTGATTTACACCTATGCATTTTTTATGCATTTTTAGTGCTTTTTGCATTTTACAGATTTGCACTAAAGAACATGTTCCATAGGAAACCATGTAAAACGATGCAGTGCAAATCTGCAAAATGCACTAAAAATGTATAGGTGTGAATCAGGCCTTATGCCGCGTACACACGACCGGACTTTACGGCATACTTGGTCCGGCGGACCGGAGTCCGTCGGACAATTCGATCGTGTGTGGGCTCCAGCGGACTTTTTTCCCCAAAAGTTCCACGGACCTAGAAATGAACCATGTTTCAAATCTTGACTCGAGACCGGTCGAAAAGTCTGCTCCTCTGTATGCTAGTCCGACGGACAAAAAACGACGATAGGGCAGCTATTGGCTATTGGCTACTGGCTATGAACTTCCTTGTTTTAGTCCGGTCATACATCATCACGTACGAATCCGTCGGAATTTGGTTGATCGTGTGTAGGCAAGTCCGTCGGACAAAGTCTGCCGTAAAGTCCGCTCGTGTGTACGCGGCATTAGAGTAAAAGACTTGAGACTGCGGCAGAGGTTCACCTTCCAGCAGGACAACAACCCTAAACCTACAGCCAGAGCTACAATGGAATGGTTTAGATCAAAGCAGATTCATGTGTTAGAATGGCCCAATCAAAGTCCAGACCTAAATCCAATTGAGAATCTGTCGCAAGACTTGAAAATTGCTTTTCACAGACGCTGTACATCCAATCTGACAGAGCTTGAGCTATTTTGCAAAAAAGAATAGGCAAAAATTTCACTTTCTAGATGTGCAAAGTCCCCAAAAAAGACTTGCAGCTGTAATAGCGAAAGGTGGTTCTACAAAGTATTGACTCAGGGGTACTGAATACAAATGCACGCCACACTTTTCACATATTTATTTGTAAAAAATGTTGAGAACCATTTACCATTTTCCTTCCACTTCACAATTATGTACCACTTTGTGTTGGTCTATCACATAAAATCCCAATAAAATACATTTACATTTTTGGTTGTAACATAACAAAATGTGGAAAAGGTGTATGGAAAAGGTGTATGAATACTTTTTCAAGGCACTATATATGGAAGAATCTGCTATCTTTTTCATTAAGCCTGCTGGATGAAAAAAAACTATCAATATATGGCCAGTTTTAGATTACCGGTATGTTGGTCTCAAATCCACACATTCTTTTGTTTCCTCTAGAATACACTTGCAATTAGAATAAGATAAGACCACCATGCCTTTCATTAACTTGAATTAGTCTGAATGAGCTATTGACCAGAAAAATAAGACAGCTGACAAGCATATGTGATAGTAAGCAGAGACATTTGAAACAGCCCACCCTCCTCCCTTCCTAAATGAGTAGACTGCATTTTAGTCCTATTTTATATTGTCTACCCTACCTCATCAGTACTAAAAGCTGTAAAGTGAAATGTTCCATGCGGCTGACTGTGTTGGCTGGGAGGTTATGAATAAGCTGCCTAAATGATTATAGGTTGAAATCAAAAGAAATAATAATACTTCTTTCTGCCAGTTGATTTTCAGTCTGGAGTATTCACCAAATTCTGCATTAGTATAAATGCCAGTTACGGAGGTGCCTGAATCATGAAGAAATAGTAATTGGCGTATAGCCCTATATGTTCAGTTTTCCTGATAAGTGTGATACCATTAAAATTATCTGTTGGACACTATGTTAAAGGCTTCATGTCTGCTCCTTATACCAAGGCAGACATGGGCAGCTGTCTCAGTTCCTTTATATCGTAAAATTAAATTACACCATAAATAATCTTTATTTGTGTAATAAAAATGGTATAAAGTTCATCTGGGTGCAATGTTGCATGATCAGATAATTGTCAGGCAAAGTATCAGGTCAATGAAAAGTGGCAATTGGTGTGAGGTGAGGAGACTAGCTCTGAGATTTGGTTGTAGAGCAGGTGTAAAAAGCAGTCCAGCTGTGCTGGCAAGCACTTGCTGAAGATAAGCTGAGAAGCATCTCTGAAGCTTGTCTCCTGCGACTACCTGCGATTGTCAGGAATCAGCAGCTGGGATCACTGGATAAATGTAGCTACACAAGGAAACTGGGACCAGACCATGTATGCATATCTTTAAAGTGAAATTTATTTACAGTGAATGAAAGATAATCACATACCAACAGATAATATACATGAGAATGCATGAAAGGCAAAACTAAATAACAAAATGCCTAACCAGAAATCCTAACCACACTTAGCTATATATATATATATATATATATATATATATATATATACACACATATATATATACACATATATATATATGTAAATGAGAGGCAGGCGAGAGCAGGGAGCAGACCAGTGACTGGTGGTCCATTTTCTTGGACGACCGGCCTGTAGGAGCTTCTTTGAGCTGCAGTAATAACAAACATAACAACAAAATAACAAACATATAATCCACAAGCGCAGAGCTCATCCTCCTGCGTCACGTTACGCGTCGGAATTGGGCGACAGACATACCGGAAGTGACGCAGGAGGACGAGCTCGGCGCTTGTGGATTATATGTTTGTTTTTACTGCAGCTCAAAGAAGCGGCTCCTACAGGCTTTTGAGCTCTTATTTTTTTCTGCCTAGAAACTCCCCTCCATGTTAGCCAATGTGTCCATGCACACTAGGGCTTTTTCCAGGCATATGCTCCTACAGATAGAAAAAAAACCCCACCAAACTCGTGTTTTTGAGAGGAGCTAGTGCCCCAAAGAGCTCAAAAAAGCCCAAAAACCTGTAACTTGTGAAAAAAACGCTTATGCTCAAAAAATCTCGAAAGAGCTCAATAAAAACGTGAGAAAGAGCACAAAAAAGAACAAGCTTTTATAGGCAGAAATAAAAGCTCAAACTCCTGTAAAAAGCAGATTTTTTTTTTTTTGAGCTGCAGTGTGCATGAGCTCAAAGAGTGCACAGCAATATACAATCTAACAACACCTGTTGTGAATAGGCTGAATACTGCTGGAAAAAAAGCCTGTACAATGTTTCAGCAGCCATCACAAAAATCCAGCCTGAAACATAGTAAAAGGAGGAGTGAAAACATCATGGCCCTTAGAAGTAAGCGGTAGTAACAATTCGGAACAGACCCGAACCAAAGGCTATATTTCACTAAGGGACAATCTGCCCTCATCAACTAAAGCATGTGCTGTCAGAATGCTTCCCAACAGTTCCTCATCAGTGAGACCCTGCCAAAATAAGCAACAAAAGTCTTAATTTCCTATTACAAATTGTACATGACAAATAACCTTCACTTAGAGTTGCCACCTCATCCCTTTAAACCCGAACACATATATGAGTTACACAGGTTCTGTGGCTAATTGAATGCAGATAAGGCACTAGGTGAGTTTAATTACCACCTTAATCAGCCACAGAACCTGTGTAATTAATATGTGTTCGGGTTTAAAGGGATGAGGTGGCAACCCTACCTTCACTCTAGGCATCTTGACAAAAAGGGAAGTAGTTACTCCAAGCAAATGGCTCCCAGTTCCCAGGTGTAGCTGATCTGGTAGTTAGTGGGCCTTAGTGTTATGTCAGGAATCAGTAGCTGGGATAAAGAGATATATGTAGCACTAGGAAACTGGTCCAGACCATGTACAGTATGTAGATCTTTAACCAGTTACCAACCGGCCCATAGCCAAATGACGGCTGCAGGGCGGTTGGATAACTCTGGGAGCACGTCATATGACGTGATCCCAGAAAACCGCTCCCACGCGCCCCCTGGGGCGTGCACACAGGAACATCCGTGACCGCCGGGTCCTCTCACGGTAAACGGCTGCTGATCGCGGCCGTTTACCATGTGATCGCTCCGTCAAATGACAGAGCGATCACATGTTAACAAACCGGCATCATGTCATGACGCCGGTTCCTCTCTCCCCTCTCTGTATCGATCGGTACAGAGGGGGAGGGATCGAATGGGAGCAGCGCTGTGGGCTGGATGTGTAGTGCCCACAGCGCTGCTCAGTGACATGTGCAGTCACATCCATCCATCCCTCCATGCTCAGCCACCCCCCCCATGCTCAGCAATACCCTGTGCAATACTCTGCAATACCCTGTGCAATACTCTGCAATTCCCTGTGCAATACTCTGCAATTTCCTGTGCAATACTGTGCAATACCCTGCAATGCTCTGCAATACCCTGCAATACTCTGCAATGCCCCGAAATACTCTGCAATGCCCCGCAATACTCTGCAATGCCCCGCAATACTCTGCAATACTCTGCAATGCCCCGCAATACTCTGCAATACCCCGCAATACCCCGCAATACTCTGCAATACCCAGCAATACTCGACAATGCCCTGCAATACTCTGCAATGTCCTGCAATGCCCTGCAATACCATGCCATACCCAGCCATACTCTGCCATACCAAGCCATACTCTGCAATACTCGGTGATACCCAGCCATACTTTGCCATGCTCAGCTATACCCAGCCATACTCAGCCATACTCGGCTGTACTCGGCCTCTGTATGTGGCCAGGCTGTGGAAGTTTCACACATGTGGTATCGCCGTACTCAGGAGGAGCAGGAGAATCTATTTTGGGGTGTCATTTTTGGTATGTACATGCTATGTGTTAGAAATATTGTATAAATGGACAACTTTGTGTAAAAAAAAAAAAAATGTGTTTTAACCACTTCCCGCCCGCCGGCCGTCATACGACATCCTTGACTTTGTGCGGGGATATCTGAATGATGGGTGCAGCTACAGGCATCATTCAGATATCAGCTTTTTCAGCCAGCAATTCCCTACACCATGAGAATGATCATAGCAGCTGTTCCACTGCTTGATCATTCTTACGGGAGGCGAGAGGGGACGTTCCCCCCCCCCCCGCCGCCCTCAGGAGCTTCTACCGACTCACCGCTACGATCGAAGCCAGGATCATTTTTTAAGTTTTTTATTTCAGGCTTCCCAGCCTAGAGGTGAGATGTGGGGTCTTATTGACCCCATATCTCACTGTAAAGAGGACCTGTCATGCCATATTGCTATTACAAGGGATGTTTATATTCCTCGTAATAGGAATAAAAGTGATCAAAAAATTAATTTTTTGGAAAAAAGCGTCAAACTAAAATAAAGTAAAATGAACAATAATAAAAAAAAAATACCCCCCCGTGTCCCCGTGTGCTCGCAGGCAGAAGCGAACGCATACGTAAGTCCCGCCCACATATGAAAACGGTGTTCAAACCACACATGTGAGGTATCGCTTCGATCGGTAGAGCAAGAGCAATAATTTTGGCCCTAGACCTCCTCTGTAACTCACAACATGTAACCAGTAAAAATTTTTAAAGCGTCTCCTATGGGGAATTTTAAGTAGCGAAGTTTGGCGCCATTCCACGAGTGTGTGCAATTTTGAAGGGTGACGTGTTAGGTATCTATTTATTTGGCATAACTTCATTTTTCACATTATGCAAAAACATTGGGCTCACTTTACTGTTTTGTTTTTTTTTAAGCACAAAACTTTTTTTTTTTTTTTAAAACGCGTTCCAAAAATTGCTGAGCAAATAATGTGCGAGATAAAAAGTTGCAACGACCGCCATTGTATTCTCTAGGGTCTTTGCTAAAAAAACATATACAATGTTTTGGGGTTCTATGTAATTTTCTAGCAAATAAATTATGATTTTTACATGTAGGAGAGAAATGTCAGAATTGGCCTGGATGCTCCAGAACGCCTGAAGGTGCTCCGTGCATGTTGGGCCTCTGTATGTGGCCACGCTGTGTAAAAGTTTCACACAGGTGGTATCACCGTACTCGGGAGTAATAGCAGAATGTGTTTTGGGGTGTAATTTGTGGTATGCATATGCTGTGTGTGAGAAATAACCTGCTAATATGACAATTTTGTGAAAAAAAAAAGAAAAAAAAAATCTTGATTTTACAAAGAATTGTGGGAAAAAGCGACAACTTCAAAAAACTCACCATGCATCTTTCTAAATACTTTGGAATGTCTTCTTTCCAAAAAGGGGTCATTTGGGGGGTATTTGTACTTTTCTGGCATGTTAGGGTCTCAAGAAATGAGAAATGCTGTCAGTACTTCAGGTGTGATCAATTTTCAGAGATTGGCACCATAGCTTGTGGACTCTATAATTTTCACAAAGACCAAATAATATACACCGATTTGGGTTATTTTTACCAAAGATATGTAGCGGTATAAATTTTGGACAAAATATATGAAGAAAATTTTACTCATTTGCAAAATTTTATAACAGAAACAAAGAAAAATTCATTTTTTTACAGAATTTTTGGTCTTTTTTCTTATTTAGCGCAAAAAATAAAAAATCCAGCGGTGATTAAATACCACCAAAAGAAAGCTCTATTTGTGTGAACAAAAGGACAAAAGTTTCATTTGGGTACAGTGTTGCATGACTGAGTAATTGTCATTCAAAATGTGAGAGCACCTAAAGCTGAAAATTGGTCTGGTTATTAAGGGGGTTTAAGTGCCCAGTGGTCAAGTGGTTAAAGTGAGATTTATTTACAGTGAATGAAGGATAATCACACACCAGCAATCAATACACATGAGAATGCATGAAAAGCAAAACTTAATAACAAAATGCCTAATCAGCAATCCTAACCACACTTAACTATATACTGTATATACAAATGTACTAATGAGAAACAGGTAGGTGAGAGCAGGTAGCAGATGGGAAGGGGAAAACAAAACTGGGATGGGAACAAGGCAGCTGGATACTGAACAAGGGCAAGAGCAAGATCAAAAGTAAAGCCTCGTACACACAATCAGATTTTCCGCAGACGAAACCTCAGACTTTTGTCCGAAGGGCGTTGGCCAGGAACTTGTCTTGTATACAAACGGCAAGGAATTGTCGGCCAACAAACACGAACTTAATGATGTACTATGTGGTTTTTCAGCTCTTTAGCGCCACCCTTTGGGCTCCTTCTGCTAATTTTGTGTTAGTAGAAGTTTGGTGAGTGTTGATTTGCATTTTTAATTTCATACTTTTCAGTTTGTTTCTGAACGGTCGTTCGTACTAGCAGGAGCAGCCAAATCACTGAGGCAAGGAGTAAGGATGAGCTCAGGTGTGTTCGCACGTGCAGGGCCCGGCAGGAAGTCGGCACTGCACATCGCTTATCACAGGCAGTGAGACATTTATCCGATCAGCGGCTGCAGAGATCGAGAAATGCCTCACTGCCTGTGATTAGCGTTGTGCAGTGCCGACTTCCTGGCAGGCTCCACACGTGCGGGTTGCAAACACGCCTAAGCTCATCCTTAGCAAGGGGCAGTAGCAAAGGTGGAGCTTAAAGTGGAGTTCTACCCACATTTTTCACTTCTCACCATGCAGCACTAATGTGCATCCTTAAAATTAATTGGCAATTTATAAAAAAAATGATGTTCACTTAACTGATTTATGCCTATATCTAATGTCACATCCTCCTCTAGGGGGCCACAGACGCCATTTCCAGTTTGCATTGGTTCCTGGGAGATCTTGGTAAGCTTGGCATGGCATCTATGAAAATTCTTGGCCAGCTTGGCATCGCACGTGTTAGATTCAACTTTTAAATAAGTTGCTTATAGTTTATACTGCTTTGTCAAATTATTGCTTCTTATAGGAATTAAGACACAGAGTCAGGTATGTCTGTATCAAAGTTCTCAGCATAATGGACTGCTGCTCTTTACTTCTTTCCAAGGCCTTTTATAGGCAATTATACAAACAATAGCATCAGCACAGCCCCCCCACAAAGGGCAAGGGTAAACAACAACAGGAGTCACCTGGGCTACGAACACAAGCTTCAACACCATGGCAATACAGTTACAAGAAAACAAAAGCAGCTTCAATTGAGTTCAACAGCCAAAAAGTTACATTCAAAATAGATTTACATGTAGGCATCATATTAAGTGAGAACTCTAAATTAAATCCCTGACCTTATCAATTTCCCCCTTTGACATCATCCTCTCCTTTCCCCTGGGTCCTCATGAATAAGTTCTAGTCAGTTTTTCCCCAGAGTCCTTTCCCTGACCGCGAGTTGTCAGAGGGGTAGAACCCATCCCCCTAGGTATTACTAACATCTTAAATTCAAGAAGAGGAGTTTTATAGGAGTAGGGTGATGTCAATACACATTTATCGGTATGCCCTGTCTATTCTCCTAATTTTCCTATTTATTTTCCTGTATACACATATATTCGTGATTGTAAGTGATATTAATATTAGAATAATAATTACCATTGGACTTAACAACCAGTGAAAGGTATTGGTTGCTGTAGAGGACATTCCACTAAATATATCCCACCAATGTGGTGCAGTATCCTGTTGTATCTGTGAGAAAAGATGCACTAGTCTACCTTTGTCAATAATTGCGGATACAAGGTTATTCTGTAGGGTATGTTCTAGTGTTTCTATGTGTTGTCTTAACAACTCTGATTGTTCCAAAACCTGTTTTAGTGGGTCTAAAGAAATTATAAAGGGTGTAGTGTCAGTGAGATTATGTACCTCATAGACTGAAGAGAATATCTTATCGGCATCTGGTTCAAAAAGATAGGTGTCGTTACCCCATTGTAATATTTTAATCTTTTTTATACATCCCGCAAACAGCGCCGATCTATTTAACGCTAACATGGTGCGGTTGTCATTAGTAATGATACAAATATGCTGGGGTCCTATTTCTATGAATCTATTGTTCACATTTATCGGTGTTCTTTGCATTTTGCATATGCTAGTTTGGTATTTTAACAAGCAAGGTTCATATACTGGGGAACTTCTGCCACATACCATTCCCTTATTAGTTCCTTCACATAGAGTTAAATCATGGGTTCTGTTTCCTTTATCTACATATTTCCCATATATTTCTGGATACCAAAACTCGTCTTTAATTACTAGTGGCATGACCACTATTTTACACATTTCCATTACATCTGCTACCCGATATGCTTCAAACCTTCCTACACACCATTTCTCCTCACATTCTATCTTATCCCCTTTTACTTGGAACCATACACCATCGTCAGTTAGACCTTTAAAATATTTCATCCAGGTATGATAATTTCCCAACTGTAGTTCAGTCCTGGCCCTATTTATTTGTATATGATAGGATAAGAGGTTAAAAGAGCACTGTGTGAAATTTACAAACTGTTGACTTTGATTCCACAGCTGGAGCTCTGCTCCTATCGTGTGATTTATTAACCCTCCCAAAAATTGTAATAGGGGTATTTCTTGCAGTTGGGTTTCAAAAGTGGTGGGTAACCATTTGCTGGTGATAGTCAAGCTGTCAGCTATGTGTCCCCCTGCATGCTTCCATCTGTTGTTTATTTCTTCTATCTCGACCGAGTTTAAAATTCCCATCCCTGTACCTGTCAGTCCCAATAGTGTGTCGTACCATTCTCGTTTATACCTACACTCCGGTATCGGGGGAAAGGTGATATTGAATTTTATTTTTGTTTTCTGTTGTGATGTTGATACATTTATGCAAGTGTTTGGTACGGGTGTTAATATGGAAGATTCAATTGTTGGCGTTACTTCTTCCTCCATTTGTATGTGAAACCCATAGGTCTGTGCCATCCAGTACCACCCATCAACTCTCTCTTCCCTCCACCAAGATGCACAGAGGAAAGTACTGGATTGATTAACGGTAATATCTGTCAGATTAAACATCCCTTCGGTTATATTCCCTCCTTCTGCCATGACTGTTAATATTTGGTACATTTGTCCCACTACCCGTTCCCGGGCTTGTTTCCATGTCTGTGAAAGGGATATTTTATGACACCTATGGTTCTTACTATTGTTAAAGGGGAAACCTATATTATCGTTCCACTGGAAAGTTACGGTTACTTCTGAGAGGGGGTCTGCCTGTATCCATGCTATACCTACATCTACATGAAACGGTCGCCTATGTCCTTCAACAGTATAATTACCCACAGTGTAATCCTTATTTATCTCATATCCTGATACATTTGCTACTTTAGGATCATCTATACTCCATTCAAAAGTCATTGTTTCTTCTACCTCAAGTACATTAATACCAGGAGTCCATGCATATATTTGTAAAACAACAATCTTCAACAAAAAATATGTAAGTAGATATTTCATCATGTTGTTTTCTCGGGTTGTTTCTTGCAATGTGATGCGTGTATCCAGGTAGGTTTTCCTTCCAGCTTTACTGAGGTGGCTGTGGTCAAGAGTACTTGGTAAGGACCTTCAAACCTGGGTTCCAATGTCTTTCTGGTGTGTTTCTTTACATATACATAATCCCCTGGTAGCAGCGTATGTGTACCTGTTATTGAATTAGGGTCTGGAAGAGAAGAATACACACTTTTGTGGATCTTAGTTAGACGTTGTTGCAATTGTATCACATATGCAGTCAAACTATCACATTGCAATTGCATACTCTGTGGAAAGTATAAACCCAATCTAGGTGCATTCCCAAAAAGTATCTCATATGGGGATAATCCTGTCTTTCCTGTTGGAGTGTACCTTATAGAGAACAAAGCCAAAGGCAGGCATTCTGGCCAAGGCTTGTTTAACTCTTGCATGGCTTTTTGTATTTTTAACTTTATTGTCCCATTTACTCTCTCCACTGATCCTGAACTCTGTGGGTGGTAAGGGGTGTGAAAACTTTGTTGAACCCCTAACATGGTTATCACATTCTGCATGATTTCTCCTGTAAAGTGTGTCCCCCTATCTGATTCTATGGTTTCAGGAAGACCAAACCTAGGTATTAACTCAGTGATCAGTTTCTTAGCTGTGGCTTTAGCTGTAGCCGATTTTACTGGATAACTTTCGGGCCAACCTGAGAATAAATCGATACACACGAGGACAAACTCAAAGGGGCCGCTCTTGGGCATTTGTATGTAGTCAATTTGCAGTCTCTGGAAGGGGTATTGGGCCCAGACCTGGTGTTTTCGTGGGGTTTTTACTCTCTGTCCTGGGTTATTCAGGAGACAGATTTGGCAGGCTGCACAGTAGTTTCTTGCAGTGCTACTGAATCTGGGGGCGAGCCATCCTTGGTTCACAATCCTATACATGGAATTGGAACTGACATGTGTGGGTAGGTGAACTGCGGCTGCCATTGCTGGGTACAGAGAGGCAGGTAGGCATATTTTGCCCCCTTCCCTCCATACATTGTCAAGGTCTGGTGCTGCTCCCATTCTGACCCACTTATCTTTCTCGCTCTCCCCTGCTTGCTCCTGTAATTTACTCAGCTGCTGCCATGTTGGTTCTGGGATACTCACCTCTACCGCTGCTAAGGTCTCAGGGCTTCCTTCCCCTAGAGCTGCCTGTTTTGCAGTCAAATCTGCAAATGCATTTCCTTTTGCCTCAATTGTTTTTGCGCTCGTGTGTGCCGCTATCTTCATGATGGCCACTCGTTTAACCTTTTGAAGATTGTTCAGGACTCTCTTAATCCCTTCTCCATGTTTTACAGGTGTACCTGCTGCTGTCAGATAACCTCTAGCCCTCCATATGTGGCCATAATCATGCGCTACGCCATAAGCGTAAGCGGAGTCAGTGTAAATATTCCCTTCTTGTCCTTTTAAGTATTCTAGGGCTTGTTCTAAAGCTTTTAATTCTGCTTCTTGTGCTGACATGTGGGCTGGTAAGAGCTGTGCGTCAATCACCTGTGTATCAGTCACTACGGCATAACCTGTGTGATATTTACCCTTGTCATCAGCAAACCTACTGCCATCTATGTACAAAGTGTGCTCAGCGTTTAAAATTGGTGTATCTGTAACATGTGGAAATCCCATTGTCTCCTGTTCCATGAGCTGAAAACAATCGTGTTCATCTACTTGTTTAAACAAAAGAGTGTCAGGTACCTCATTTCCTTTCTCACTAGTACTATTAGCACTATCATTCCCCCTTGCCAAATCTGGTGACTGAAGAGGCAAAAAGGTAGCCAAATTTAAGGTTGTACAGCGCTGAAAAGTAACATTTGGAGGTAAGAGTAAAGTACACTGTAACCTCAGTTGTCTGGCCATTGAAATGTGTTTGGGCTGTACCTGAGACAAGATTGCATGTATGTCATGTGTGGTATGCACTACGACTGGATTGTCTAGAACAATCTCTGATGACTTATCTATGATAATTGACACTGCTGCTACCGCCCGTACACAAGACGGTGAACCTCTAGATACTGGATCTAATGCTGCTGAAAAGTAAGCGACTGGTCTTTGTTTTACATGTGCCTGTGTCAGAACACCTGTGGCATGTCCAGTGATCTCAGCAATGTACAGGTTAAATATCTTGGTGTAATCTGGTATACCAATAGCCGGGGCAGAAATCAACAACTTTTTCAAAGTGATAAACGATTCATAAGCTACTTCTGTAAGCATATACGGTACAATTTTCAAACAATCGTATAATGGCTGCATCAAAGCGCTAGCATGTGGTATCCACTGTCTACAATATGACACGATACCTAAAAACATACGCAATTGTTTAAAATTCCGTGGGGGTAACATTTCCTTTATCACTTGAACCCTCTCCTCAGTGAGATGTCTCGTACCCTGTGATATACAATGTCCCAAAAAGATAACTTTTTCCTGACACACTTGTAACTTTTTCTTATTAACCTTGTAACCTTTTTCTGCCAAAAATCGCAACAAATTAAGGGTGGTGTGCAGGCTTTCAGTCTCTCACTTATCTGTGGAATTAATCCTTCCATAAACTGTCTATTGAAGGCTCAGATCGTGACTGGCAGCTCTAAATCCATTCCCTCATCTGCCATCATACTTTCTATAGATAAGTAAAAGTCTGATACAGTCTGTCCTGGCATTTGTTTCATGGGTGATATTGACCCCCCCTCTTGTTGTTTTGCCTGACAGAAAGCTTCTAATCTAGCAATAAAAGGGGCCCTTGAGTCTATATGTCTGACATGTCCTGTCTCTAAATTGCCATCCCCATCAACTTGTCCTGCAGGTCTGTGTGGACCTATTTCTGTCATAAACTGGTTAAACAGGGTCAGAGTCATTTTGTGTCTGCATAGATCCTCCCCATCCTGCCAGGTCGCTTCATGTGTATTCATTAACTGTGTCACAAATCTACAAAAAGCAGCTGGCTTTGCTACCGGGTCTGGGGCGCTCTGTATTAATGCCATAAGGGTGTCTGCCGACCATGGTGCCCAAGTCCTTATTTGCATTCTACGAGTGACAGTAGGTGGGGCATTTGGATGGGCTGCTTGTCCAAATTCTGGATTGTTTACCTGAACAATGCGTGTATCAGTGCGTACGGGAGCTACAGTTTCTGGATGAGGTTTTTGTGCCCCACAATGCACACATTCTACTGCCCATTCTGGGTTTTGTGCTCCACAATCCTGACAAACCCCTCCTCTCCCCTCAAGTACCGGATATATCTTGTGTGGTTTGCGTTCTACGTCAGTGTATGGGGGTGGGATGGCTGAGCTGGGAGCCTCGACATTTTTTGTTCTTCTATCTTTCATATCCCAACCATCACAATCTGGATTATGTTTCCACCCCTCTTCTTTTTCTCTATTTGAAACCTTAATTAAGCATTGAACCTGACTCATCCATTGCTTCTCTAACACCTCTCCTTGTCTGTCCCTTTTTATTTCACTTTTTTTTTTTTCACTATTTCACTCCATACATCCGGGTCTAAGCCCGCTGCTCCTTTCACCTTAAATTTACGAAGGACATCCTTTAAGTCCTGTGCTTCGGTTTTCCCATAAATGTTCTTAATTATCTGTGGCACCGTATAGTGCGCCACAATTCTCTGACGGGGTTTTGTGTTCCTCTGGCCCATTCTAACAGTCCTGCCTAGGTAGCGTGTGGGACACTTAGTGTACAATATAATGCGGCTACAACATATACAAGAATGAATAATTACTTTATATGCTAGCCCAATAACAAACCAGCTAAGTTACACTAGTTCCTCGTTGCTTTCCTCCTAGGGTGCTAGAATTCTAAAAACCTCTCCGGAATGAGATTTCTGAAACCGAATTACTTTATATGCTAGCCCAATAACAAATAATTACTTTATATGCTAGCCCAATAACAAACCAGAATGCGGCTACAACATATACAAAAATGCGGCTACAACATATACAAGCATTCCTTTAAGTGGCCAGGTATCCGACTAGATCTCGGGACTTTGTCGAGACCTTATTCCCCCCCTCGTATCTGGGAATCCCTCTCATACACTCTTATCCCTGCTTTATGGAGCAGACAGGGCTTATACTCTCAACCCGTCAGTTACAAGAAAACAAAAGCAGCTTCAATTGAGTTCAACAGCCAAAAAGTTACATTCAAAACAGATTTACATGTAGGCATCATATTAAGTGAGAACTCTAAATTAAATCCCTGACCTTATCACACGGCTCCAGTAACATTTAACATTGGCGTCTATGGAAAATCATGGTCAGCTTGGCATGGCTGTGCCATGCCAAGCTGACCAAAATTGCACCGCACTGCACATGTGCGAGATCGGCAGGTGCATGCTGGGTAGCCAGCATGCATGGAATCCAGGAAGAAGGACACTGCTGCACAGATAGAAAACTGGGCATAACTTACAGCATACCTTTGTTACATTGCACTAGGCATGAGTATTCTAGGGGTATTTTTATCTTAAAAGTCATATTTCGGCCCGAAACTCCACTTTAAGTAGAAAACTGGGCATAATATACAGCATACCTTTGTTACATTGCACTAGGCATGAGTATTCTAGGGGTATTTTTGTCTTAAAAGTCATATTTCGGCCCGAAACTCCACTTTAAGTACCCTCCCAGCAGATGTGGCCAGGTTGAGCTGATCGCTGGAACCTGCTGGCTGCTGGGAGACACCTGCTGGTGGACACTAAAACTGCAGCTTTCTGCCCAGAGCACCACAGTGCCACCAGCAAGAGAACTCGGTCCTAACAAATTACCTATTATTACTATCACATATTATTAATGTTGTTATTGTTATTTTGATATTACTATAATATACAGTATTATTATATTATAATTATTATATATTGTATAATATTATTTTATATTATTATATATATATTTTTTTTAATATTCTATATTTTGAGGTAAACCTGTTATATTTGTCCTGGACAGCAAGCAGTTCTACCATGATCCTGGTATTGATTTTTATAGCCACCCAATCACTTTATTTATTTATATTTATATTATGCAAGGTACATCAAGAGAAGAATAATGGTGTATGGAGAACTTAAGTGTAACTGGAGGAGATTGGAAGTGTCCTATTTGAACCAGGTGAGAGTGTAAGAGGGATCATGATTACAGATGACAAATAAAAATAAATGGTTGTAATGGTAAAGGTTTTTGCCTTATCCCAACTCAGGATTGAGCATGTACGAGTGCCTTCATAGGAGTTGGCTTCCTATAAAGGCACTCGGCCAAGGGGAGGAGCCAGGAGTCCCAGCAGGGGAGGAGCCAGAAGAGGAGGATCAGGGCTGCTCTGTGCAAAACCATTGCAATCATAAACGAGCCAGAGAGTTGTGAGGATAGTGGTAGAGGCAGGATAAAGCTGGCAAGGGACAAAGGAGGTGTAAAAGGGGTGGGGAGATGTGAAAGGGGTAGGGATGTGTGACCATAAATCAGTCAGATGCTAGGGCTGAATAGGTATGTGAATGATTGATGGACAGCTGGAAATATAGGCAGACTGTTAAAGGCAGAATGGGTCAAGTGGGGAGACAGATATAAACATAACAGGGAAATTTGGGCAGACATATGGAAGAAGCACAGATGTTATTATATAATAAATGGATGGGGTGATGCAGCACAAAGCCCCTGTATACAGGACCATGCGACAAAGGTGAAATTTCATGAAAGTCCCGCCCAATCTGGGACTGTTGGGAGGTGTGCCATTAACACTTAAAGTAGAACTATAGGCACAACTTTTGTTTTTCATTTTGGAGCTGTATAACCCCTGTTAGATTTTTTTTCACCATCTGTGTCCCATATCGGAGATATACCTTCACTTCCTGTTACATAGCCAACCAGGAAGTGAGAGGAAATCCCTACAAATTAAGGGAATTCCTTGAGGACCCCCAGGTCACCAGAACGAATGTCCCCATTGGAAAATTTGCCATCTATTACTTTTCTGGGGACAAAGCCAAATTTGGGATTTTTTTTTTACTTTCACTTTCAATGATAATGATAAACAGGACAAATAGAGAAGATGAATCTCCGGGGGCACAGACAGCAATAAAAACTGATACGTGTTCTAATCCCTCTGCACTCTTTCCATAACTAAAAAAAAAAAAAGTTTTACCTTTAGTTATACTTTAAGATATTAAAAGCTGAAATAGAGGATCATTGTTTCTTTCTGATAAAGGCTAGCAGTTTGCAGTTGAATGGTAAACAGCTTCAATATATATTTGCTTGGTATAAAATAATTTCCGCTTG
Organism: Lithobates clamitans; assembly: GCA_037952925.1. Classification (NCBI taxonomy): domain Eukaryota; kingdom Metazoa; phylum Chordata; class Amphibia; order Anura; family Ranidae; genus Lithobates; species Lithobates clamitans. The sequence continues at coordinate 4,987,323 of JBBGZY010000833.1, read as the reverse complement.
TCATTCTCATGAAGTCTGGTGTTATAAAGTCGTGTGGTATTTTCCAAGAGTCTACAAAGTCTGAAAGTTACTCTTATCATGATCACATGCTTTAGCAAGTTCTTTGTCTACCTTTGGTGAATTTTATAAAAAGATATAGTAGATTTAAGGAATCCCCAGAAAATGTTATAACCAGTACTATCGGTGTGTGTTTTCAGGAATAAATTAGGATGAGCAGGGATTTGTTAATTAGCGCCTATCCTACCAGCTAAAAGAGACGTATTTTCCACTTTGGCCTAAGTCCCACAAAGCAAGACACGGGAGAAGCTGGCAGTGATCAGAGATACCTCTTGTTTACTACACAATTGAGTCCAGCATGGCCCCAGAAAAAATGTGAGTATTAGCTCTGGTTCACATTGGTACGATTTGACATGTCAAATCACGGCAAATGCCGGCAATGGCACCGCCCTAATCAGTACAACGCTGCATTTGTGGCACTGCACCGATTTCAGAAAGTAGTTTCTGTACTACTTTTTGTGATTTCGAGCTGCCATCTACATTGACATCTGTGCAGAAACTTGCACAGATGTCTCTGTAATCGCAGCCGAAATAGGGACTGACATGAGTTCAGCTAAACTCGCACGGCTTCATTCCCGCAGCTCAGTGTAAACCTGGGCTCAGTGTAGGAGCAGTATGCCTTTCTTGATTGGAGGTCTAGAGTCAGGTGGTAGGGAGGAGTCACAGGGGTAGGATGGTCAATGAGGGAAGAAAATTGTTGTAATTGTTGTATGGTTAAATAAAGGGCTACTGTGGCCATTTAATTCCATGTCGCACAGTCTACATGTTTAATGGGAACTTCAACAAGAAGTTAATCAGGAGTTAATCACTTGCATACCAGCCTGCAATACCACTTCATTACCATGCCATTTTTCAGTTTTCAGTGCTGTGGCAGTTTAAATGACAAATACTTGGTCATGCAACGTTGTATGCAAAATAATTTTATATAATTTTTTGAGGCAGATAGAGCTTTGTTGGTATTTAATAACCACTGTGTTTCCCTTACTCTCAGTAGGAACAACCCTAAGATGACTCTTTTTGGAAAGAAGACAACCCATGGTGAGATCATTTCTTTGCAAACATTTTTTTGGAAATAAAGAAATATGCTTGTATTAAAGTGGTTAAAACATGAAGCTTGGTAATGGTGCACTAGATACAGTGCATACAGATAATACAGAGGGAAGAGGAGGTAACGGGGTTAATGTCAGGGCCGTCTTTAATATAGTTTGGACCCTGGGCAAAAATTTTCTTGGAGACCCCCCCCCCCCATGCAATTTCACTCTACACCTGCTCTGAGACATACAATAAATAGAAGTTAGACTTAAAACCAGTTACTGTATCAGATCAGGCAGCAATTGCGATTGGTTGGCAGCGGTTACAGCTATCATTACTGCTTACTGTCTGGTTGCTAGAGGTTACAGCACACATTACGGCTCACTGATTATTTGCTAGAGGTTACAGCAAATGATTTCTGCTTGTTAATTGGTTGCTAGAGATTACTGTACAGTAATACTGCTCACTGATTGGTTGCTAGAGGTTACAGCACATCATCTCCTCACTGCAGGGGAGCATGATATACATATGAATGCCGCCTTTATTTGCATATCAATGCCGCCGGCTGCAGCTATTTACTTAGTAATGGCATCGCTATTTACATATGAATTCCGCTTATTTGCATGTAAACACAGGGTCTGCAGGTAAGTCACCTGTACACAACAATAGGGCAGGGCTGGGCAGCATTAGTACCAGTACTTCACACTGAGATATCGGGACACAGCACGGTGCTAAAATTTCAAGGGACAAAGGAATTTAAATTGGAATAGTTGGCAAGTAAGAGGCAGCTGCTTTGGGCCCCACAACAATGACAGGGCCCAGAGCAGCTGCCCTCTTTTGCCCTGCCTTAAAGACGGCCCTGGTTAATGTACAGGTCACATATGTTGGGATGATGGAGACAAGAAGCTAAGGTGTATATTTGCAGGATAAGGGAGGGGAAGGGGTTAATATACAGGCACTGCAGAGACAGGGTGGAGGTTAGATGTACAGGAGGGCAGTGAAAGGGTTAAAATGATTCCACACTTATAGGTATACCTCAAATATCTGCTGCTGCCCATGATCTTCTACTAATGAATGGATGACTGACAGTTGACTTGGAATCAATGTATGCAGCTCACCTTGGCAAATGTCTGGAAATACACCAAATTGTTTCCCAGCTGACCAGCCTAACTAGCAGGAGTCCACAGAGAATGTACATGAGATTTTCAAAAACACATACCATAATTGGGTGTGCCACAATTGACATCAGTACTGTGGATATCTGGAATCCACAAGGTGCAGAGTAAAGCCCTGTACACATGGGCCAAATGTTGGTCAGCCTTGACCATTTCAATAGAAACCGGCTTTGAATAGTTAGTACAGCGGCTCCGACTTGAGCTGTCAATTTTTTTTTTCGTTCAGCCTGCCGGGTTGAACGAAAAAAAAACCTAGCAGTGTGTACTAGGCTTAAGGAGCTAAATCACAATTCGATTCGATAAACAAAAGTCCAAAATTTAGAGTAGACAAGCACAGAAATAAGTATCCACCACTTCGCCATTTTTAGACATTCAGCTGTGAGTAAGTGGTTAGTGCAGGGGAAGGCAACCTCTGCCCTCCAGCTATTTTGAAACTACAAGTCCCATGAGACATTGCAAGACCCTAACAATCACAGGCATGACTCCTAGAGGCAGAAGCATGATGGGATTTGTAGTTTAACCACAGCTGGAGGGCCGAGGTTGCCTACCCCTGGGTTAAGGAATCCATCCGTCATGTCTTATCATTCCAAGCAATAGCTCAATACGGTAGAATGCCACTCTGCCGGGGGTGGGGCTAAAGCACAAGAATTCCCTAGTGGCTGGGAATGAATATCTTCACAGTTCAGTCCATTCCAGTTTAGCTGCTAAAGGTAATGAACTGATTTATAGATGGAGGATTGGAACTGCTTTGTCTATCAAGAGTTAGGAATTATGTTAAAACCCCCCATACATAACACAGAAATCGTTCTGCTTTGACAGTTTTCCCGGGCATCCGCTTTCTGATGCCAGAATTCCAGTTTCTTTTCTTCTGCTAATAAATGGGTAGGGATAAGGCAAAGACATCATCCAAGGAGGGGATCTTGTTCTCTTGTCTTAGTGCTGCTTTCTCTAATGTCTTACAGTTTTGGCACAAGAGGCCTATATCAGTCTTGATCTGATCTGTCAGTGAAGTATTGCTTTCTGTGATGGCAGCCAATACCTGTCCTTGCAAACTCTTTCAGCTGCTCAGCTTTTACTCATGGCAGATCAAGTAGGTTGATGGTCACAAAAAGCTTTTTTGTGGGCCTGGATGTCTAGTAGACTAACAGGATGGTTGAGAATTTTAAGACTCTCTCAGTACAGCCGCCCCCTGCCTATCAGTAATCCCTATTAAGCAGCCTTCAGCTCTCTATGTCTGGCCTTGGTTAATTTGGCATATCAGTAACATTAGACAGATTTTACATCAATGCAGAGCAAACTAATAAGTTCAGCTATTTTTGCCTACAATATTTCCAAAGAGTATTCTTACACTTAACAGTCATGAAAAAAGCTAAATAAAGCGTATTTCCACTTTTGCTGCCAAACTGCAACAACACCTACTTTATTTTTTACTTTATTTGTTACATTTCCCATTGACAGAGCAAAAAAATTACTGGTTACCTTTTTTAAGGGCTTTTTACTTGCTTAAAAATTATTGAATGCTGTCCCTGCTTTTTATTGTTTAGGAGGGGGCTGTGTAGTCAATTGAAATATTTAACTCAGTCTGTACTTGTTCTACTGTTCTTTATTATCAGCTGTAAAATAAATTTGAACACTGTTTGTCTTAAAAGAGGGATACAAGATTAGACAAAGACACTGTGGGGTTGATTTACTAAAACTGGAGCGTGCAAAATCTGGTGCAGCTGTGCACGGTAGCCAATCAGCTTCTAACTTCAGCTTGTTCAACTAAAATTTGACAAAAAACCTGGTAGCTGATTGGTTACTATGCAGAGCTACACCAGATTTAGCATTCTCAAGTTTTAGTAAATCAACCCCAGTGAGACTTTCCAGAATTTTTTAGGATCAACCATGATACCTTCTCCTTAGAAACATCTAAAAGGTAAGAAATATTTTGTTTTTAGTTTTTTTTTTTTAGCTATGCTGTGTGAATGGAAACACATAAGAAACATATAGTAGGCATTTCTCAAATATGACCGCAAAATGAAAATACGGTACTCTTTAAAAATGGTTTTACATTTACACAGTTTACTTGAGTTAAATCCAACCATTGAAAAAGCATCTCACTAAATTTTTGAATTGAGACACTACATATATTAGTCAAAGGAAAACAGGCTTATCTGTCAAAGATTTCATTTACTAAGAAAGGCTAGCACTAAAATGGAACAAAACCAACAACTTGCCACTTCAATAGGAAATTAAGCAGTACATTGTGATCATCTTTAACTTCAAAGGGGTTAATTTATCTGGAGTTTGTACAGTTACAGCTAATCTTCTGAGCTATGAAAAAAACAAAGACATCCATTCAGTACTTTTTCTCTCTTTTTTTTTACATGCTGAGGCCATTGGCAAATTTCCCTATGTATCAGTGGCCAGTTAAAGCTGTTCTAAATTAGAAGTATTGTCAGTAATGGAATAAGGATCCTTTGGGTTTCGCTACTTGAAGCCCATACATTTCCTGTAATGTAGTGGACTGGAGCAAGGTCAAAGCAAACCAACTGTACTCAGAGAATACAATGGTGAGGAGTATACATGGTAATGTTCAGTTTTACAGTAAGTGTATTTATTTTATATATACAGTACACAATGTATAGTGTATATTATAAACACATTACATATACCAGTGTTTCTCAACTCCAGTCCTCAAGGCGCCCCAACAGGTCATGTTTTCAGGCTTCCCATTATTTTGCACAGGTGATTTGATCAGTTTCACTGCCTTAGTAATTACCACAGCCGTGTCATCTGAGGGAAATCCTGAAACCGTGACCTGTTGGGGCGCCTTGAGGACTGGAGTTGAGAAACACTGACATATACAACCCAAATTAAATCGGGCCATACACTGGTAGATTTTCAAAGTAACGTTTTCGTGAAAAGTCTCTGTAGTACATTTGATAATGTCAACAAAGACTTGACCATTGTTTTTCGCAAGTAGTCAAAAATTTAGCTTGCTTTAGATTTTGGTATGAATTGAAGTTTCCAAAATGAAAACACATATACTGTTAGAAATGTGTTCAGTAGAGAAAATTTTGTTGCTACAGAAAAACAAAAAAACAAAAAAAAAAAAGTTAATTTGAAACCGGGTTAAATTGGCAAATGTTCTGAAAACAAAAGTTTCCAAATAAAATTCTACTATTTCCTCTCATATAATAACTAGGTGCATCTACATGAGTTTGCTGCAGTGGACCTACAGTAGGTAACTTTTTTCAGCATAAAGGAATGCAACCAGCATATAACACAACCCTTTTTGTCGCTGTGACTAGGGATGAGCCGAACACCCCCCGGTTCGGTTCGCACCAGAACCCGCGAACGGACCGAAAGTTCGCACGAACGTTAGAACCCCATTGACGTCTATGGGACTCGAACGTTCGAAATCGACAGACCGCCGCTTGCGTTCGCCTTAGCGCGAGAGCAGGGGGCGACAGGGGTGCTTTTTTTTTTTTTTTTTTTTTCTTTATTATTTTTTTGCTTTTTTAATCTTACTTTTAAACTGTTCCTTTCATATTTTTTTTTTTAATCATTTTTATTGTTATCTCGGGGAATGTAAATATCCCCTATGATAGCAATAGGTAGTGACAGGTACTCTTTTTTGAAAAAATTGTGGTCTATTAGACCCTAGATCTCTCCTCTGCCCTCAAAGCATCTGACCACACCAAGATCGGTGTGATAAAATGCTTCCCCAATTTCCCAATGGCGCTATTTACATCCGGCGAAATCTAAGTCATAAAATGCTCGTAGCTTCCGGTTTCTTAGGCCATAGAGATGTTTGGAGCCACTCTGGTCTCTGATCAGCTCTATGGTCAGCTGGCTGAATCACCGGCTGCATTCTCAGGTTCCCTGTTGAGACAGGAGAGCCAGAGAAAAACACGGAAGATGGTGGGGGGGGGGGGGCATTCCCTCCCACGGCTTGTAAAAGCAGTCTAGAGGCTAATTAGCCGCTAGGATTGCTTTTACATGAAAGCCGACCGCTGGCTGAAAAGAATGATACCAAGATGATACCTAAACCTGCAGGCATCATTCTGGTATAACCACTCAAAGTCGTGAATGGCGTACCTGAAGACAAAAAAATGGTTAACAATGGTTAACAATAAAGCACAGTAAACAGTAAAGTATAAATAATTACATACCTGAAAAACAAACATGATAAAACATAATAACAATAACAATAACAATAACAATAAAACATTGCAGAATAGAATACAGTAAAAAAGAGCAGAACAATAGAGAGAGAGAATAGAGAGAGAGAGAACAATAAAACGACAACTATTTTTTTTTATTTCATATATTTTTTTTTTTTTACACTTTTTTTGTAACTAACTTTTATAACGGTAACCGGTTCCAGGTTCGGGTCTCTCAAAATGCGATGGCATCTTGGGAGACCCTGTGAAAGTGCGCCTAGTCTGTGCAATGCTGTACCCTACGCTAATACTCAACTAGTGCATGGTAGCGTTCAAAACATTCACCAATGCAAAGACCAGGATTGTCAGGACAGGAGGGACAATAATAGTGGGTGTCACGCCTATATCCGCGCTTGCTGCAGACACTACCTCTTTTTTGGGGGGGTTCGTTGGGTAGGGGTACTCGGGAGGACATAAAAATGCCTCTCATGCAGCCGACTGCATTTGGTTGGGGATGTGAATGGGGGAAGTACGGGCGCTGCAGAAGTGGTGGGCTCCCAATTAGGATTGGCGAATGCAGCAGGAAGGGCATTATGGACACGATGGGCCTGAGTTTGTCTCCTTCTTGGTGGCAGCGGGACACTACTGGTGCTTGCCACCTCACCAGCTTGAACTGCACTTATGGGACTCGCCAAGTCACCAAGTGTTACTGCAGTGCTGGTTTGACTACGACCGGGGTGTACTACGCCGCTGGTGCTTGCCAGTTCCCCAAAACGCTACCAAAAAAACTGTTAGCGATTGCAGGGATCAGGCCTGACTCTGCGAACGCTGCAGTTATGCGTTTAGAGTTTTGTAAGTGACAGTGATCGATCGATACTGCACTTGGGTGGGCTGGGCCGGGCGGAGGGGCAAAACGCAGGTGCTAGCAGGTATCTGGGCTGATCCCGCTAACACTGCGTTTTTGGGAACCCTAAACTGCTGGGGAGGCTAGTATAGATCAGATCGGATCAGATATTGATGCGATCAGATACTATACCACTAAGGGAGGTGTATGCTGCGTGCGTGGGTGTTAGCGGTACTGGCGCTAACCTGACGCTGCCTGGGGCTGGTGCTTGCCAGTTCACCAAAATGCTACCAAAAAAACTGTTAGCGATCGCAGGGATCAGGCCTGACTCTGCGAACGCTGCAGTTATGCGTTTAGTGTTTTGTAAGTGACAGTGATCGATCGATACTGCACTTGGGTGGGCTGGGCTCGCCTGGGCGGAGGGGCAAAACGCAGGTGCTAGCAGGTATCTGGGCTGATCCCGCTAACACTGCGTTTTTGGGAACCCTAAACTGCTGGGGACACCAGTATAGATCTGATCGGATCAGATATTGATCCGTTCAGATACTATACCACTAAGGGAGGTGTATGGTGCGTGCGTGGGTGTTAGCGGTACTGGCGCTAACCTGACGCTGCCTGGGGCTGGTGCTGGTGCTTGCCAGTTCACCAAAATGCTACCAAAAAAACTGTTAGCGATCGCAGGGATCAGGCCTGACTCTGCGAACGCTGCAGTTATGTGTTTAGTGTTTTGTAAGTGACAGTGATCGATCGATACTGCACTTGGGTGGGCTGGGCTGGGTCGGGCGGAGGGGCAAAACCCAGGTGCTAGCAGGTATCTGTGCTGATCCCGCTAACACTGCGTTTTTGGGAACCCTAAACTGCTGGGGACGCTAGTATAGATCTGATCGGATCAGATATTGATGCGATCAGATACTATACCACTAAGGGAGGCGTATGCTGCGTGCGTGGGTGTTAGCGGTACTGGCGCTAATCTGACGCTGCCTGGGGCGACGCATATCACCGCCGGGCGATCGAGGGGCTAAACCTTTATTCGGTAATAAACGGCGGGTGCCCTGACACTATAAAAAATAAACGAACTAACCAGCGACAACCGTAACGGTTATACAGTGATCAGTGGTGAAAGGGTTAACTAGGGGCCAATCAAGGGGTTAAAACATTTATTAGGTAGTATATGGGGGTCCCTGACGCTATAAAACGCTGACGGCGAACCTAAATATTTACCTCACTAACTAGCGTCACCAGCGACACTAATACAGCGATCAGAAAAATGATCGCTTAGCGACACTGGTGACAGGGGGTGATCAAGGGGTTAAAACTTTATTAGGGGGGGTTAGGGGGGTACCCTAGACCTACAGGGGGGTAACAGTAACTGTCCCAACACTGTAACTGTCACAAACTGACACCTAGCAGTAATCAGAAAAAAAAAAAAAAAAAACCTGCTGGTGTCAGTTTGTGACAGGGGGGGGGGATCGGGGTGTTTTGTATGCCTGGCATGTTCTACTGTGTGTGTGTGTGTTGGTGCACTCACATAGATGTCTTCTCTCCTCGGGCCGGAACGGAAAATACCGACCCGAGGGGAGATGACTTTACTTCCTTTGCTGCTGTTTAGCATACAGCAGCAAAGGAGTGTTCTCATTGGCCGGCGGCGATCGCGAGGGGGGGGCCACGAACGGATGGCCTCCCCCTCGTCTCTGATCGCCGGGGGACAGAACGGGACCGCCTCGGGCGGCGGGGGGGGGTCCGATAGGACCCCCCACCCGCGGGAGGCAAATCACGTACCCTGTACGTGATTTTGCCTGCCCGTGCCGCCTTGCCGACGTACATCGGCGTGAGGCGGTCCTTAAGTGGTTAATGTCATGTCGGGTCATGGCAATATGGATGAAAATCAGTGAGACAAACGGCATGGGTACCCCCCAGTCCATTACCAGGCCCTTTGGGTCTTGTATGGATATTAAGGAGAACCCCGCACCCAAATTAAAATAAGGAAAGGTGTGGGGCCACCAGGCCCTATATACTCTGAACAGCAGTATACAGTTGGTGCAAACAAGACAGGGACTGTAGGTTTGTTGTTAAGTAGAATCTGTTTGTAATTTTGAACATTTTTAACGTGTTTAGCTCCAGCCAAAAAATCTTTTCTAAGTTTTTTGGAAAACATAGGGAAGGGTTATCACCCCTGTGACATTTGTTTTGCTGTCTTTCCTCCTCTTCAGAAGATTTCACCTCACTTTTTTGTCCCAATGAAAAATGTTTTTTGAAAATTTGGGTTTTTTTGTGGAACAAGGATTGGAAAGCATCAGTGGAAAGGAGAAATTGTTTTCCCATATTAACTCTTACAGGAGAGAATTTCCCTTCCTAGGGGTAGATTTCATCTCACTTCCTGTTGTCTCCTTCCGTTTGCAAGTAGGAGTCGTTTGTAAGTTAGATGTTTGAAAGTAGGGTCCTGCCCTATATACTCAGCAGAAATTTGGGCCTTAGGTGTTGCTGTGGCCACAACACTGTAAGCCCTCACAGGGCCCTGCTGTGAAATATTAGATTAAGAATTGTAATTACATGCCCCTGTTGAACAGGAGCTGAAAAATTGGGCCTTAGGCACTGGTGCTGGTGCCACAACACTGCAACCCCTCACAGACACTCTAGTTGGAACGCAGGAACGAGCCCTGCTGCAAAGTATTGCTTCAAAAATTGTAATTACACGCCCCTGTTAGACAGGGGCAGAAAAATTGGGCCTTAGGCACTGGTGCTGGTGCCACAACACTGCAACCCCTCACAGACACTCTAGTTGGAACGCAGGAGCGAGCCCTGCTGCAAAGTATTGCTTCAAAAATTGTAATTACACGCCCCTGTTAGACAGGGGCAGAAAAATTGGGCCTTAGGCACTGGTGCTGGTGCCACAACACTGCAACCCCTCACAGACACTCTAGTTGGAACGCAGGAACGAGCCCTGCTGCAAAGTATTGCATCAAAAATTGTAATTACACGCCCCTGTTAGACAGGGGCAGAAAAATTGGGCCTTAGGCACTGGTGCTGGTGCCACAACACTGCAACCCCTCACAGACACTCTAGTTGGAATGCAGGAACGAGCCCTGCTGCAAAGTATTACATCAAAAATTGTAATTACACGCCCCTGTTAAACAGTGGCTGAAAAATTGTGCCTTAGGCACTGGTGGTGGCGCCCAGAACCAAAAATGTTCTTACAAGCTATCAGCGTGATGATTGAGGAGGAAGAGGATAATTACTCAGGGATAGTCACTCAGCATCAGCATAGGCAGTCTTTGAAGGGATCTGAGATTTCAAAAAAAATTATTCGGTTACATCAGCATCAGGTGCTTGGTAGCTGGTGGTGATCCAAGACTGATTCATTTTTATGAAGGTCAGCCGATCGGCCGAGTCGGTGGACAGACGCACCCTGTGATCGGTTACCACGCCTCCAGCAGCACTGAATGTGCGTTCCGAAAGAACGCTGGATGCAGGACAGGCCAGTAGCTCAATTGCATACTGTGCAAGCTCTGGCCAGTGATCCATCCTCAAGACCCAGTAACCCAGAGGATTTTCGGTGGGAAAGGTGTCCAAGTCTGATCTTGCCCCTAGGTATTCCTGCACCATGTAAAACAGACGCTGGCGATGGTTGCTGGAATCGATCATACCTTGGGGCTGCGGACCAAAAAATTGTCTTAACGCATCGGTCAGACGGCCACCTTCTCCACCGCTCCTTCTTTGACTGACCGAAGCCTCAGCAACACGTTGTCCAGAAACAGGAGTTTGTAACCTCCCAGTCTCTGGGAACGCGTTGCACAGACCTTTCTGCAAGGCCTCTCGAAGATGTTTCATCCTCTGCTCCCTCTGCGATGGCAAGATAAGGTCCGCAACCTTACCCTTGTAACGTGGATCAAGGAGGGTTGCCAGCCAGTATTGGTCCTTCTCCTTGATACCACGAATACGAGGATCCTTACGCAGGCTTTGCAGGATCAGGGAGGCCATGCAGCGTAGGTTTGCTGAGGCATTCGGTCCGGAGTCCTCTGGGTCACTAAGGACAACAACGTCCGCAGCCACCTCCTCCCAGCCACGTACAAGTCCATGTGTTCCTTGGGACTGATCCCTTAAAGACTGCTGCTGATGCTGAGTGCCAGGCTCCACCTCCATACTGACACAATCTTCCTCCTCCTCCTCCTCGTCCTCTTCCTGTGTGATCGGCGGGCACGCAGGAACACTGTCTGGATAAAGGGGGCCTTGAGAGCTAAGGAAGTCCTCCTCTTCCTGCCTCTGTTCTGCCTCAAGTGCCCTGTCCATTATTCCATGCAGCGTGTGCTCCAACAGGTGGACAAGGGGGACAGTGTCACTGATGCATGCACTGTCACTGCTCACCATCCTCGTGGCCTCCTCGAATGGTGACAGGACAGTGCATGCATCCCTGATCATGGCCCACTGGCGTGGGGAAAAAAAAACAAGCTCCCCTGACCCTGTCCTGGTGCCATAGTCGCACAGGTACTCATTGATGGCCCTCTGCTGCGTGTGCAGCCGCTGCAGCATGGCCAACGTTGAGTTCCACCTGGTGGGCATGTCACAGATTAGGCGGTTCTTGGGCAGGTTAAACTCCTTTTGGAGGTCCGTCAGCCGAGCACTGGCATTATATGACCGGCGGAAATGCACACAGACTTTCCTGGCCTGCCTCAGGACATCCTGTAAGCCCGGGTACCTGCCCAAGAACCGCTGCACCACCAAGTTAAGGACGTGAGCCAAACAGGGCACATGGGTCATTTGTCCCTGTCGGAGGGCAGAGAGGAGGTTGGTGCCATTGTCACAAACCACCATTCCTGCCTTAAGTTGGCGTGGCGTCAACCACCTCTGAACCTGCCCCTGCAGAGCTGACAGAACCTCTGCCCCAGTGTGGCTCCTGTCCCCCAAGCACACCAGCTCAAGCACCACATGGCATCTTTTGGCCTGCATACTTGCGTAGCCCCTTGAACGCCTACGGAGCACCGCTGGTTCCGAGGAAGAGGCCATGGAGGAAGAAGAAGAGGAGGGGGTGGAGGAGAGAGGTGTGTCACAATCAGCATTTTGGAGGCGTGGTGGCGGAACAACCTCCAACACTACTGCACCTTGTCCTGCATCCTTCCCAGCTGCCAGCAGAGTCACCCAATGCGCCGTGAAACTTAGGTAACGTCCCTGTCCATGCCTGCTGGACCATGAGTCAGCGGTAATATGCACCTTACCGCTGACCGCCCTGTCCAGCGAGGCATGGACATTGCCTTCCACATGCCGGTAGAGAGCCGGAATCGCCTTCCGTGAGAAAAAGTGGCGTTTGGGTACCTGCCACTGAGGAACCGCACATTCCACAAACTCACGGAAGGGGGCAGAGTCTACCAACTGAAAAGGCAGCAGTTGAAGTGCTAGCAATTTTGCCAAGCTAGCATTCAACCGCTGGGCATGTGGATGGCTGGGAGCAAACTTCTTTCGGCGGTGCAGCAGCTGGGGCAGGGAAATTTGCCTGGTACAATCTGACGTCGGTGTACCAAAAGCAGATTGCCCACAAGTACTTGGCTGTGACACACCTAATTCTACACCTTCATTCCTCTCACTGCAGGTCTCAGAGAGGACTGAAGGTCTAGTGGGGTTGGAAATCTCAGCTGATGAGGAGCAAGGAGAGATCCTCTTTGTTCTTTGGTGTGGGTCTTTTAGATACGCTTGCCAACGAACTGCATGGCAGGTCAACATCTGTCTGGTCAAGCATGTGGTACCCAAGCGGGAGATGTTTTGGCCATGCGAGATACGCTTGAGACATATGTTGCAAATAGCAGCGGTGCGATCTGATGCACTCGTCTCAAAAAAGGCCCACACCAAAGAACTTTTTGAATAACGCGCAGAGACTGCAGCGCCCTGCACATGTGGAGCTTTGGGGTGTGATGCAGTCAATGTGCTGCCCTTAGGCTGGCCCCTGGAGGGCATCCTGCCTCGTTGGTGATGTGCCGCCTCCTCCTCCTCCTCCTCCTCCTCCTCTCTTCTATCAGGCACCCACGTTGAGTCAGTGACCTCATCATCCCCTCCCTCCTCATCACTGGAGCAAACCTGGCAGTATGCTGCAGCAGGGGGAGCACGACTGCCAGATTGCTGTCCTTCTTGGGCACCCCCTCTGTCCGTGCTCATGTTACTGCCTTCATCGAGCTCAGTATCATCATCAGAGCCTTCCAAACGCTGGGCATCCTCCTGGAGCATGTACCCAACACTGTGGTCAAACAGTTCGAGGGAATCCTCATGAAGACATGGTGGAGCTATGGAAGGAGTCACTGATGACATTGAGCTGAGGGAAGAGGCCGCTGCTTTGCCAGACAAAGCACCCTGGGCATGGGTGAGAGAGGATGAGGAGGATGAGGACGGCTTGGTCATCCACTCGACCAAGTCTTTCGCATGTTGCGGCTCAACACGGCCAGCTGCCGAAAAAAAGGCCAAGCGTGTCCCATGGCCACGTGCTGATGAGGATGCACCGTCTCCACGACCAGCACTAGACACAGAGCCTGCTTGCCCTCTCTTATTGGCTTGTGACTGTCTGCCTCTCCTTCTTGGCCTTCCAGACATACTAATGGCCTGTAGCTGCACTAAGCTGGGATAGAACACCTGTAATTTTCTTCAGGTAGCTTTATATACTGTAACCAGACAAGCCTGCCTGTCAGTAGGAAGATAACAGGAACGGATCTAGCTGAACACTGTGAGCAGGACGCACTGTACTAAATGTAAATAGTCTAGCTGCCTGACCGTGGTACTAATAGGATCAAATAGAACACCTGTAATTTTCTTCAGGTAGCTTTATATACTGTAACCAGACAAGCCTGCCTGTCAGTAGGAAGATAACAGGAACGGATCTAGCTGAACACTGTGAGCAGGACGCACTGCACTAAATGTAAATAGTCTAGAAGATAACAGGAACGGATCTAGCTGAACACTGTGAGCAGGACGCACTGTACTAAATGTAAATAGTCTAGAAGATAACAGGAACGGATCTAGCTGAACACTGTGAGCAGGACGCACTGCACTAAATGTAAATAGTCTAGAAGATAACAGGAACGGATCTAGCTGAACACTGTGAGCAGGACGCACTGCACTAAATGTTAATAGCAGGAACGGATCTAGCTGAACACTGTGAGCAGGACGCACTGCACTAAATGTAAATAGCAGGAACGGATCTAGCTGAACACTGTGAGCAGGACGCACTGCACTAAATGTAAATAGCAGGAACGGATCTAGCTGAACACTGTGAGCAGGACGCACTGCACTAAATGTAAATAGTCTAGAAGATAACAGGAACGGATCTAGCTGAACACTGTGAGCAGGACGCACTGCACTAAATGTAAATAGCAGGAACGGATCTAGCTGAACACTGTGAGCTGGACGCACTGCACTAAATGTAAATAGCAGGAACGGATCTAGCTGAACACTGTGAGCAGGACGCACTGCACTAAATGTAAATAGCAGGAACGGATCTAGCTGAAGACTGTGAGCAGGACGCACTGCACTAAATGTAAATAGCAGGAACGGATCTAGCTGAACACTGTGAGCAGGACGCACTGCACTAAATGTAAATAGTCTAGAAGATAACAGGAACGGATCTAGCTGAACACTGTGAGCAGGACGCACTGCACTAAATGTAAATAGCAGGAACGGATCTAGCTGAACACTGAGCTGGACGCACTGCACTAAATGTAAATAGCAGGAACGGATCTAGCTGAACACTGTGAGCAGGACGCATTGCACTAAATGTAAATAGCAGGAACGGATCTAGCTGAACACTGTGAGCTGGACGCACTGCACTAAATGTAAATAGCAGGAACGGATCTAGCTGAAGACTGTGAGCAGGACGCACTGCACTAAATGTAAATAGCAGGAACGGATCTAGCTGAACACTGTGAGCAGGACGCACTGCACTAAATGTAAATAGTCTAGAAGATAACAGGAACAGATCTAGCTGAACACTGTGAGCAGGACGCACTGCACTAAATGTAAATAGCAGGAACGGATCTAGCTGAACACTGAGCTGGACGCACTGCACTAAATGTAAATAGCAGGAACGGATCTAGCTGAACACTGTGAGCAGGACGCACTGCACTAAATGTAAATAGCAGGAACGGATCTAGCTGAACACTGTGAGCAGGACGCACTGCACTAAATGTAAATAGCAGGAACGGATCTAGCTGAACACTGTGAGCAGGACGCACTGCACTAAATGTAAATAACAGGAACGGAT
This sequence comes from Lithobates clamitans, assembly GCA_037952925.1. Classification (NCBI taxonomy): domain Eukaryota; kingdom Metazoa; phylum Chordata; class Amphibia; order Anura; family Ranidae; genus Lithobates; species Lithobates clamitans. The sequence goes on along the minus strand of JBBGZY010000833.1, from coordinate 4,971,831 downwards.
CTAGCTGAACACTGTGAGCAGGACGCACTGCACTAAATGTAAATAGTCTAGAAGATAACAGGAACGGATCTAGCTGAACACTGTGAGCAGGACGCACTGCACTAAATGTAAATAGTCTAGATAGAAGATAACAGGAACGGATCTAGCTAAACTGAATACAGTGTATATATATATATGCAACACCTGGGATGCATATATATACACAATACACTGTAAGTGCAGCTAACTGACTGACTGTTCTGCCTAATCTATCTAACTCAAATCAAATGACACTGTCTCTCTCTCTCTCTCTATCTCTCAGCACACCGGAACACACACTACACAGGGCCGCCGTGCAGGCGGCCTTATATAGTGTGGGGTGTGTACTAAATCCCTGAGCCATAATTGGCCAAAGCCACCCTGGCTTTGGCCAATTACAGCTCTCTCTACTGACGGCGCTGTGATTGGCCAAGCATGCGGGTCATAGTGCATGCTTGGCCAATCATCAGCCAGCAATGCACTGCGATGCCGCAGTGAATTATGGGCCGTGACGCGCCACACGAATTTGGCGCGAACGGCCCATATCGTTCGCAATTCGACGGACGGTCGAACAGCCGATGTTCGAGTCGAACATGGGTTCGACTCGAACACGAAGCTCATCCCTAGCTGTGACCTTACACAGTGCTGCAGGATGTGCTTAAGGTGTATCTAGGTGTTTGCTTTGCCAAACATCAGGATTTGCATACTGCAGGTATAGGTTTTGAGTGGCCTGCTGCAAAATATTTTCAAGTCATTGGTACTGAATCGCATTCCCATAGCTGATTAGGCTTGTTTATTTTAATTATAAATTCAAATAAAATAGGCAAATTAGGTTTTTGCATTGGTTTATTAGTTCACTCAGGGAATATGAAAAGGAAAGCACCTAAAAAAAGAAGCATATAACTTTCTTTTTATATAATGTAATAGGAGATAGGTATTTTCATTCTATAGCCCTCTCTGGTTATAAAATGTTGGTTCTTATTGGGTGGGCCCAGTGCACACTCTACTATTGGTGAACTGCTCAGGGTTCCTCTATCTACTTTTTATCAGTTCCCGAACAAACCAGTGTAGTGGATAATGGACTCTACTGAATCAGTGGTGGAGCAGATCTTTCATTATTTCCATTATCCACTCATCTCTATTGAGAACAAGTCTGGAGTTACCATTGTGCAGAGTAGGTATGTGCAGTAGACGGCATAGACAAAGAGGCAACTTTTCGGCGGAGGCAGTATGAGGCTTTGGGCGATACTCTGCTGGGAAACCTTGGGTCCTGTCATTCATGTGGATATTACTTTGACACATACCACCTACCTAAGTATTGTTGGTGACCAAGTACACCTCTTCATGGAAACAGTAGTCCCTTATGGCAGTGGCCTCTTGAAGCAGGATAATGCACCCTGCAAAAATGGTTCAAGAATGGTTTTAGAAACACAACAATGAGTTAAAGGTGTTGACTTGGCCTCCAAAGTCTCCAGATCTCGTTTTATTGAGCATGTGTGGGATGTACTGGACAAACAAGTCAAATCCAGGCCCCACCTTGCAACTTACAGGCCTCAAATAATGTGCAACTGAAATCTTTTTGCCGAATGCCACAGGACAGGGGCGTGTCTGCTACCGTCCCCAGGGAGAAGGGAGTCAGGGACACTATGAGCCAGTGGCATAGCGTGGGATGGAGGCTCAGGTGCCCAGCGCTGTGTTGCTGCTGCTGCCCTCTCCACCCTGGGCCAGGCAGTACTTTCAGCACTGACTCAAGTCCCAACTCCTCTGCAGCTCTCTGCTCCATCCTACGTGCAGTGGCGGTGACACCGAGCGGCTCCGCCTCCAATCACCACCCAGCCATACCCGGCTTAAACCAAGAAGATCTTTGAGGGAGTCCCAGGTCCCTCTCCTCCAGGAGTTGCTGACATGTCACCTCCAGCAGCAGATACTTTCTGGGCTGCGCTCTGTGCTACCCATCTTTGTCCAGCAGCAGGGAGATTTTCTCCTCCTCCTCCCCAGCCGACTACAAGTCTTCCTTGAATAGGCTGAGATGCAGTTTCCCCCAGCCTAGCTCCAGGACACCATGGATTTCACCCTGGCAGATGCCGTTAATCTTGAGAGGGAAAACCAGGCAGATAACCCCCAGAGACTCAGAGAAATGTAAGTCTTCTGCAATAAAGGAGTACAATCAACCCTAATGCTAGGTTTCATTTTTGGGTGGAGGGCGGTGGGCTAAATCATCTACTGGTTGCCCAGAGCCCAGGTGGGGGTTCCCTGGAGAGGAAAATCATATACAGGTTCTTTAAAGGGGGTTCCAGATCTGGGGTCTCTCAGAAGGCTCAGCACCGGGGGGGCGTGACCCCACTGCCTGCGTTTAGGAATGGGAGCCGGCTATGTCTAGCAGAGGGGGAAGGAGAAGGCAGCTCCAAACCATACACATCCCCAGTCTGATCGCGGTTCGGTCTTCAGAGAACATCGGGCAGTATGTGCTGCATGTGATCAGAGCACTGCCACTGTCTCAGGGGGATTATCGGGTGGTATGCGGCTGCACAGATCCGGAAGTGGAGTCCCCAGGGTGTAGAGCTGCAACCACCGGATACCCCCAACACCAAGGTGAGTCCAACCCACACAGCTGAACTCCCTGAGTGATGTGCGCAATCTGTGTATAGGGACTGCACCGCACACCCCCCTCCCCACCCTTGGTGTGATCTTCCTCGCTCTCTCTCTCTCTTACCCCCCACCTGAAGAGGTGGAGCTCTACTATGAAGAGGTGGGGCCTAAAGAGGAAGGGGTTGGTTTGAAATAGGAAGGAGTGGGACAAATTTAGATGGGGGCTCCCAATTTTAGCCTTGCTTAGGGCAGCACAAAACCAAAATACACCTCTGCCACAGTATACCTTCAGAGGTCTAGTGGTGTCCATGCCTTGATGGGTCAGAGCTGTTTTGGCATCAAAAGGGGGACCTACTCAATAGTAGGTGGGTGGTCATAAAGTTATGGCTGATCAGTGTACAAGGTTATTTATTTATCATCCTAGCATTCTAAACTAGATTAGGATTGCTATTAAAGGAGTTAAAAGTTGTACACCTATAGGGGTTCATTTACCAATTTACCAAGGGTAAATAGGCTGTTTGCTTTGCAAGGAAAGTTACATTTTGCAAGGGAATTTTCCCCAAAGCATAGTGAATGTTGTGAAATTTCACTTTGCACACGACTGGATGAGGTCAGCTTCACCTCTCTCACTGTGCTCTGAGGAAAATTCCCTTGCATGGTTTAACTTCTCTTGCAAAGTAAAAAAGTCTATTTGCCTTCAGTAAATCAACTTCTCAAGCTCTAATGATGATAATACTGCTTGGATTAAAAGCCTAGTTTATGAAACTTCCCAAGGTATGAACATTCCCAGACAGTTCATAACAACCAATCAGATTTAAATCTGTACTTGAAAATGACAGGTGAAGATTAGAATTCTTTGAAGCTGAGTTCCACCCTAATTTGCATGCACATCCGCATGTGTTGACGATCACTCCACACCTTTTTTTTGTTGAAAAAGCTCCACTTTGGTCCATCCTCCCCATGGTGAGGTACATGTCATATCCTTTTTCACTTTTTTTTTGGCTCCTGGGATATCAGTGTAATCAATCCCAGGAGTCAATGGGCATTCTCCACTGTTAGCATCACCTTGTATCGAAACCGGAAGTTACGCAATGCTAGGCACCATTACTACGGCCATGATAAGTTCCCACTGCACATGCGCGAGATTGGGAGGTACTTGCTGGGTAACCAACAGCACCTTATCCCGGAAGAGACTCCTAGTGGGCTTCAGATGCCCACACTTAAGATGGACACTTGCTGGATCAGGAGGGTACAGTAGGTACCAATACTTTTATTAACACAGAAAAAAAAGCTGGAACTCCGCTTTAAGAAGTCATCTTGGTAAGAAAAGTTGACTATATGAACAGTTGTGGAGGTCTGCAGGGTCTATATTGAACAGTTCACAGTCATTTGTGGTTTGAAGACTTCAATTTAGACCAGCCATGTGATCGATTTTCAGGAAGTCAGTCAGCTGGTATTGTGGTGGCTTCCAATGCAATTTTTTAGAGTTTGGTTGCTTAAAACTTAAAGATTGCTGATTTTTATTAATTTTTAAGTGATAATTTTTAGGCTCAAAACAAATGCTTCATCAGACAGAGGTAAATGTCTACTAAGGTCACTCAACATATTCTTTACATTTCAAATACCTCAGCATTTTTTTTATTCCTTTTATTATTTTGGCACTGAAAATACACATAAATTACATTTCATTATTTCTTTTACGTGTAAAGTCCTATATTGTAGGTCTTTTGCAAAAGAAGGCAGGTAGTAAAATTATTTTCCAACTGTGAGTAAAATCCTTTCTGTTCTTGAATGTTATAAAAATACTCCTTTTAAAGAGTATACAGTATTACCTCATGTTGTCAAGCTATGATTGTAGAAATATTGGCAAGTCCATACAAGATAAACTGTATTCTTTTTAATAGCTTTATACTGTGGATGTACATGTTTATATTAACACTTTAACCCTAAAATTGAACCTAACCCCTTAAATTTCAACCCTAATCTTGACTTTTATGTTAGCCAAACACAGGCCATTTCAAAGAAATTTTAACCACAATAATTACGCTATTAATTGCAAAGACGATTGAATGAATCAATAAAGATATCCTACTACTAAATATTTTGGTTGTTTTTATGGATTTAAAAGAAACTGTTGGTGGCAGGTTACATTAACCTGTTTAATTATTTTTGCAGCTTCTTCTCGGCAATACTGGCCTGGCATATAAGACATGTGGACATGTATCCCCATTGCTGGGTGCTATCAAATTGTACAGTGGTGTTACCAGCCTGTGTGCCGTTTTGCATTACTGAGTGCTCTGAGCAGAGTCCTCAAAACAATGGATTACCCTCCTAAAGCACTAGTGCTTTATATATACTGTATGTCAAATGCTGACACCATCTGACTATTTAGCATAAGCATACGCAGGGGGTCTTGCTGGGTGTGCCTGGGCACACCCTAATCACCCCTCTGCAGTGCAGATTCCACCTTCTGCCCACCCACACAAACCCACCACCACCACAGCACTGCTGCCTTCCCTCTTCTCCCCACCAGCTACTGATGCAGGCGCAGGATGTCATTTACCAGGCTCTTTATTTTCTGAATGAACACAAGGAGTGAGCAGTACCAATCGCTCACTGTGTTCATTCATAACTGAAGCCTAGTAAACTGTGTTTGTGAATCAACAGGAATATGCTCAGCACAGAGCACTGAATATCCATTCACAGCTGAGGCTGCAGAGAAAGAGACTAGCTTCTAAGCTGCTATAATGTTTAAAAAATTATTTTTAGATTTTTTTCTAATAATAATAAAACAAATACAAACTGTAAAAAATAATAAAATAATTTTAAAAACTACTGACACCATCCACTGCCCTACCAACACCAATCTCTGCCTCACTGACTCAGTTTTAATACATTTTAAAATGTTTTTTACATGTATGTGTGTATATATATATATATTATACTATACATACACACACACACACACATTAATGCATGTTTGAGCCTTGGGGTGCACAGCACACCGTAATGCAATAGGCTGTGCACACCTATGCTTTTCAGTATCTCCTGTGCTCAAGAGAATGTGCTTCTATAAAGGAGTTTCTCTGTTTTTTAATACTAATCGTTTCTAGTGCTATATTCTATAAACTCCAGAGCATGGTAAAGTAAACTAATGTGAAACAAGGCTGCATAACTAATGCAAATTAACCGGTTGCGGACCAGCCACCGCAGTTTCACTGCGGCAGGTTGGTAACGCTGCGCGAAATCACGTTATTGTACGTGATATCGCAAGGTCCGGATAGCAGGCGCGGCGCCCGACGCGAGCTGCCTGAGTCCGACCGCGGGTCCCGCGGATTCGATGTCCACGGGGATACCTGCGATCGTCTCATGGAGAGGAAGAACGGGGAAATGCTGATGTAAACAAGTATTTCCCTGTTCTGCCTAGTGACACTGACACTGATCACCGCTCCCTGTAATCGGGAGCAGTGATCAGTGTCGTATCACACGTAGCCCACGCCCCCCCCACAGTTAGAATCACTCCCTAGGACACACTTAACCCCTGCAGCGCCTCCTCCTGGTTAACCCCTTCACTGCCAGTCACATTTACACAGTAATCAATGCATTTTTAATCGCACTGATTGCTGTAAAAATGTAAATGGCCCCAAAGTAGCGCCAAAAGTGTCCAATGTGTCCGCCATAATGTCGCAGTCACAATAAAAATCGCTGATCGCCACCATTACTAGTAAAAAAAAAAATTATTAACAAAAATGCCAAAAACTATCCCCTATTTTGTAGACACTATAATTTTTGTGCAAACCAATCAATAAATGTTTATTGTGATTTTTTTTTTACCAAAAATATGTAGAAGACTACGTATCGGCCTAAACTGAGGAAAAAAAGTTTTTTTTTATATATTTTTTGGGGATATTCATTATAGCCAATAGTAAAAAATACTGCTTTTTTTCAAAATTGTCACTCTTTTTTTGTTTATAGCGCAAAAAAGAAAAACCGCAGTGGCAATCAAATACCACCAAAAGAAAGCTCTATTTGTGGGAAAAAAAGGACGTCAATTTTGTTTTTTGTACAACGTCACACGACCAAGTAATTGTGAGTTAAAGCGACAGGAAGGGGGTCAGGAAGGGGGTAAATTCTTCCGGGGCTGAAGCAGTTAATGCAATGAACCACTAAATCTAAGTCACAACATCTTTGTTACATGTTGCATTATGGACACAGCAGCCTTCCAGAAATGACTATGGTGCAATTTGGGAGCTCAGTGACCATTCAGTGACAATTTTACTTCTTAAAACGGAATTCCACCCAAAAGTGGAACTTCCGTTCATTGTACTCCTCCCCCTCCGGTGCCACATTTGACACCTTTCGGGAGGGGGGACAGCATACCTGTCTTTCACAAGTATGCTTTCCCCACTTCTAGGAGCCTCAGCCTCGGTTATTGACATCACGGCTGGGGGTCCCTCCTCCTCCCCCTGTCGCCGGGCCAGTAGGAGAGAGGAGCGGAGCCTCGCGCATGCGCATTAGGGTTCCCGGGGCGTGAAGCTGAAAGACTACACTGTCGGGTTCCCTTACTCGCAATGGAGGTGGCATTCACCCAACAGCTGATGGAAACTTCAGCTGCGGTGCCGACATCGCTGGACTCCAGGACAGGTAAGTGTCTGATTATTGATTAGTATGTGCAGCTGCTGGCTTTTAATTTTTGCAGCAGTGGGTCCTGATATACCCCTCCCCATCCTGCCACAATGTATAACATCACAGCATGATACGGACGAAAGGGGGAGGGGGTGAGCATGCAGGGCCGTCCCAGGTCAACCCCCACAGTGTAACCTCCAATCCACAGGTTACGCCAGCATATGGGGCACCGCCCACAGTTCGGACCACCCACAGGGCAGATCCAAATACCGGGGAAGTGTCCCCAGCCCTGGCAATGATCAAAAGGCAGAAGGCAGTGACACAAAGGGGACACCCTGCACAGACAAAGCCCTGCAAAGCATAAACTCCTCCAGTGTGGGTGCATGCAGGGGCTTGTAGGCTTGTGATCCCCATCCCTTAACGGTGGGGTGGGGCAAACGGGGCCACAAAAGTGACCCAAATGGGTACCCTCAGTCGTCCATATGGGGACCCATTGACCAAAGAGCAGTTCCGACATCCAATAAGGCCAATTAGGACAAGACTCCCATAAAAAAGGGTTTGGAAAAAAAATTTTAATTGGAGAAGAGAAGAGGGGAAGGGGGGAGGAGGAAAACCTACCATAATGAAGGGTATGGAGAGGAGTACTGAGACAGGGTCCATGTTTAGTTATGATGTAACACAAGTCATTGCATGTATTGAGATACGAAGTGACTCAAGGCATTGCAATTTAATGGCATGTATTGATGCTGGGCATCAGAGAGAGTTTGATGCCCTTAGCTAGGGATGAGCCGAACACCGCCCCGGTTCGGTTCGCACCAGAACTTACGAACAAGCAAAACATTCGGACAAACACGCAAACACTGTTAAAGTCTATGACACACGAACATGAAAAATCAAAATTGCTAATTTTAAAGGTTTATATGCAAGTTATTGCCATAAAGAAGTGTTTGGGGACCCGGGTCCTGCCCCAGGGGACATGTATTAATGCAAAAAAAAGTTTTAAAAACGGACGTTTTTAAAGACACTTTGGGACAAGGCCTTTATCAAAAAATGGAAGTGGAGCTGTTGCGTTTCTTTTTTCGGTTCGTCGGGCAGCGTGAGATGGATTTACATTTACATTTTTATTTTTTTATTTTTTGATAAAGGACTTGCTTCAAAGTGTCTCTTGTAATTTTTAATATTTTTGACCTTTTTTTTGTGAATTGGTAGTGGTACAATGTACCCGTCACCAATTCACATAGTGGGGGCCGGGATCTGGGGGTCCCCTTGTTAAAGGGGGCTTCCAGCTTCCGATAAGCCCTCCACCCACAGACCCCCACAACCACTGGGCAAGGATTGTGGGGATGAGGCCCTTATCCCCATCAACTTGGGGACAAGGTGCTTTGGGGGCTACTCCAAAGCATCCTCCCTATGTTGAGGGCATGTGGCCTGGTACAGTTCAGGAGGGGGGGCACTCTCTCGTCCTGCGGCCTACCAGGTTGTGTGCTTGGATAAGGGTCTGGTAGGGATTTTGGGGGGACCCCTAAGCCATTTTTTTTATTTTGGCGCAGGGTTCCCCTTAAAATCCATACCAGATGTGAAGGGCCTGGTATGGATTTTGGGGGGACCCCCACAAAATTTTTTTTTTCATTTTGGTTCGGGGTTCCTGTTAATATTCATACCAGACCCAAAGGGCCTGATAATGGACTGGGGGTGAACCCATGCCATTTTTTTTTATGATTTTTATCTATATTGAATTTATAAGGGGGTTTCATCTAAAAAGACCGGATTGTTGCCAACATCCCAAAAAGTAGATTCTACAAGGAAAAAGTACCAAGAACATGGGACTTTTAAGGCAACTTGATAAAGAGATCAAGATATATATAGAAAAATTAACAAAATTTATTGAGATAGTATTAAAAACAAATAGGTGCATACATCACCAAATGGGACATAAAATTGATGTGGTTGAGAATTGTTGGTCTCCTTTGTGGTTCTCCCGACGCGTTTCAGGATCTCAGTTAATTAATACCTTCATCCGGGGAATTTCTTTCAGGAGAAATTAAACAAATGACAACCTATAATAAAACATAATAGAGGTCTGAGTATATAAAACCATGGACAGGGAATGAGCATCATTGGAGATGGAAAAGGGGGGGATCACTCACCAACCAGCCAATATTTTAATCTATATGTACATATATAGATGCAATGTACACCGATGTGTAAAGATTGTACAGATGGATCAGTACTGAAAAAGACCCCCACTTTGATACCTCAAACAGCCAGATCAAAGAACTTTATGAGTATGATGTTTGGATCTGTAAGAATCCCGGAGGAGTGTGTCAAAGCTTGAGTGAGTAAAAAAAATGAGGATCAGCTTATTGATGGGCCAATGTCACTGGAATCCGGACCGACACGATGTGTTGGAATACCCAAAAGGTCTGAAATGATACAACATATATGCACATATGTCAAAATATTTAATTTAGCACACATATTATATTAATTTGTATTAAAAGGAATTGTTCGGATAAGTACCTATCGTTGAGGACAATCCAAATTATTTGTACTATTTGTATGTGGGTATGTGAGCACATGAACACATATATACAGTAGGGACGGAAAGTATTCAGACCCCCTTAAATTTTTCACTCTTTTTTATATTGCAGCCATTTGCTAAAATAATTTAAGTTCATTTTTTTCCTCATTAATGTACACACAGCACCCCATATTGACAAAAAAAACACAGAATTGTTGACATTTTTGCAGATTTAAAAAAAAAGAAAAAAACTGAAATATCACATGGTCCTAAGTATTCAGACCCTTTGCTCAGTATTTAGTAGAAGCACCCTTTTGATCTAATACAGCCATGAGTCTTTTTGGGAAAGATGCAACAAGTTTTTCACCCCTGGATTTGGGGATCCTCTGCCATTCCTCCTTGCAGATCCTCTCCAGTTCTGTCAGGTTGGATGGTAAACGTTGGTGGACAGCCATTTTTAGGTCTCTTCGGAGATGCTCAATTTGGCTTAAGTTAGGGCTCTGGCTGGGCCATTCAAGAACAGTCACGGAGTTGTTGTGAAGCCACTCCTTCATTATTTTAGCTGTGTGCTTAGGGTCACTGTCTTGTCTTCGGCCCAGTCTGAAGTCCCGTGCACTCTGGAGAAGGTTTTCGTCCAGGATATCCCTGTACTTGGACGCATTCATCTTTCCCTCAATTGCAACCAGTTGTCCTGTCCCTGCAGCTGAAAAACACCCCCACAGCATGATGCTGCCACCACCATGCTTCACTGTTGGGACTGTATTCGACAGGTGATGAGCAGTGCCTGGTTTTCTCCACACATACCACTTAGAATTAAGGCCAAAAAGTTCTATCTTGGTCTCATCAGACCAAAGAATCTTATTTCTCACCATCTTGGAGTCCTTCAGATTTTTTGTTAGCAAACTCCATGTGGGCTTTCATGTGTCTTGCACTGAGGAGAGGCTTCCGTTGGGCCACTCTGCCATAAGGCCCCGACTGGTGGAGGGCTGCAGTGATGGTTGACTTTCTACAACTTTCTCCCATCTCCCGAATGCATCTCTGGAGCTCAGCCATAGTGATCTTTGGGTTCTTCTTTACCTCTCTCACCAAGGCTCTTCTCCCCCCGATAGCTCAGTTTGGCTGGACAGCCAGCTCTAGGAAGGGTTCTGGTCATCCCAAACATCTTCTATTTAAGGATTATGAAGGCCACTGTGCTCTTAGGAACCTTAAGTGCAGCAGAATTTTTTTTGTAACCTTGGCCAGATTTGTGCCTTGCCACAATTCTGTCTCTGAGCTCTTCAGGCAGTTCCTTTGACCTCATGATTCTCATTTGCTCTGACATGCACTGTGAGCTGTAAGGTCTTATATAGACAGGTGTGTGGCTTTCCTAATCAAGTCCAATCAGTATAATCAAACACAGCTGGACTCAAATGAAGGTGTAGAACCATCTTAAGGATGATCAGAAAAAATGGACAGCACCTGAGTTAAATATATGAGTGTCACAGCAAAGGGTCTGAATACGTAGGACCATGTGATATTTCAGTTTTTCTTTTTTAATAAATCTGCAAAAATGTCAACAATACTGTGTTTTTCTGTCAATATGGGGTGCTGTGTGGACATTAATGAGGAAGAAAAATGAACTTAAATGATTTTAGCAAATGGGTGCAATATAACAAAGAGTGAAAAATTTAAGGGGGTCTGAATACTTTCCGTCCCCACTGTATATATACATACACATTTGCCAAAAATACCTCCACATCAGGTCTGAAAATCTGTGCAAGCTAGCCATATATATATAATCATCTTTAAAGAGAGACGTTTTTATACTTACTTGTTATCATGTCAAAAAAGTGTATTTAAAGTAATGCTCTAGTTTTAATTTTTTAGAGAATATCTTGAGGTATTAAATAGACTATTGGATATATAGTATCGTTATATATCATAATTAGTTGATTTATATAGAAAAAGAAGAAAAAATAAATAAAAAATAATAATAAAATCAAATCAGAGCCGCGTAATCAAAAAGTTTGATTGATATGGCTAGTGTCAGACCGAGTTACTGATACTCATTTGTTGTATATTGGTAGGCAGCTAAATGCTATTACAAGTATGGCCCAAAGTTATTAACAGTATCAGTCACCCAAATCAATTACATGTATTAGATCTATGTCTACCTGTTGTTAGGATCTGGTCCGTATCAAGGGGTCCTTCCTGGCAGTGACAACGAGATCGTACAGACGACTCGTTTTTTATAGCATAACGCGTCAGCGCCTGCGCATTGGAAATGGCACTGCCATCAGATGTAAGACGCAAGGGCATCCACGTGTTAGAACAGTACGGGGTGGCGTCGCCTGCGTAATGAGGATGACGCCGACGTCAAACGTACAGGATATGGCCGTGATAGATGCAATGTTATTGTGAGCCAGCAACACCTGCACATTAATGGTGCTGACGTCAGACGTCTAAATATGTGGACGGGACATAGAGCAGAGGCCAGACAATGTCAAAGGCCACAATCCATCCACATAGGAAAATAGGGGATGCAGCCATATAGCCATATAAGGTATTAGGGGTATTCCTGCGCTACCGTAATGGAGAAAGAACGTGGATACTAGCAATGTATGGGCAGCTGCATGCACCAAAATTGGGGACAAAACAAAACCCCAAAGAACAGAATGAGATAAGAGGAGAGGGTGCTGCGCTAACCAGAGGAATCAACAAGATGGTAAAGTGTAAAGAATCTCTAGGGGGGTGGTAAACTAAATTAAAAGGGGATGTTGATATCAGAATATCCTGCCGCTGATCCCATAACAATGTGGGCAAGGTTGGATGAAAATATATAATCGATGGATAATGTGCATATGGAAAATCTGTATACACCAATCAGACTTGAAAAAATATGCTGACATAAGCTGAGCACAGTAACAATAAAACCACTTATATAGTAGGAGAATGTGCAATCTGCAAAAATCAATAAGACCGTGCAAAAACGCATGAAAAGTGCATAGTGCTGAATGGCCTTATACTCTCTGATGCTTTATAGATGTGCCAACAATAACCTCTGTGTAATATGTCAGAATAACTTGCCGCTATTTAAATATCCATAAGGGTGAAATGAAGCAAATCTAGCAATAGATCAAGTATATGTGAATAGTACTAATGTGCCAATGTGCTTAAAATATTTAAAATGAATATGTTAGCAAATATGGATAAACATCAAATTAGGAAAGCGTATAAATGTGCAACCTGCCTAAAGCAATAAACAATAATATTGTGCAAAAACGCATAAAAAGTGCATAGAGCTAAGTGCTCTTATATTCTGTATAACTCACACAGTGTACAAACGAAATTTCGGAATATTCTAACAAATAGCAGATACCATAACATGCATCTGTGTATAAAGTGAAAAAACAATTATATGGTAATGTCCACAGTGCAACAGTGGTGATGTCCTTAGGATTGCAGTAAAGAGATTCTCTGTGCTCAAAAGTAGTGACAATGAAGTGAGGTGCCAGAGGAGTGGCACACAAATAAATCCTCTTTGTGCAATAACACACTTAAGTAAGCAGTGGCCCCTTACCTAGCGGTGCTAGGTACAACCGCATAAATCAGCTGGCTGGTGGTTGTGATCTTTACTTGGGGTCCTGGGCTGCACGGGTTCTGTCACTGCTTCCATGCCTGGTGGTGCTCGATAAGTAGCAAGCTAATATAGGTGGCTGTGGTCTTTAGATAATGATCCTGGACCAGGGCGGATCTTATCTCCACCTCCCTTCCTCACATTGGGGTGTATCAATAATAAAGGACAAGGGGGTACCACATAGTGTAGTAGGTTAAACAATGGATTTATTATTAAAACAGATACAGGTACTCACATAGAAAATTTCAGACCGGTGTCAAACTCCTACGAGCAGCGAGCTCGTTAGACTCAATCAAACTGAAGTGCCCATTCCGTCCCTACGCGTGACGTCACCGATCACGTGACTTCATCAGGGGATGAAAGAAAAGGCACTTTACTGTCTTAAATAGTCTCAGTAGTTATTTCCAATTGGCGGCCATTTTCTTGTAGCCGCGTCCTCCATTAGATGGGAGATCGTGTGCGCAGTCATATTGTAGGTGGGTAAAAAGTTTCGATCCGCATTTAAGCAGATAAAAGCACACTCACTGCGCATCTCCTATGTTCGCACATAAAACGAAAAACGCTCTGACAGCAACTAGTCTGTCGATAAGCTATACATTGTTTAAAACTCTAATTGACAGCCAAAAATCGAGGTCATGGCTTATAGGAAAAGGTGTCTGAAAGAGTAAAATTTTAAAATTGGTAAAAAAAAAATATATATCCAAGATATGTATTTATATTAAACATAAACCTTTAATAAATATATATGAAAATTTAAAAAATATAAAAAATACATAAAAAAGATAGGACAGAATGGGCCTTTCCGTTGATCTGTACATATACCCCCATATACATGTATTATATAGGCTCAACATTCTGTAAGAATAACTATATATACCAAAGGAACAAGGGAAGGCTGAGTATAAATAAAATTAAAATTAGAGTTCCAGATATGAATAAAAATATAATTACAGATATAAATAAACATTAGTTATAAAAAAAGGGGGGGGGCTATTCCCCATATAAAATCTATAGGTCTGACACGTAAACCTCACACTGCATAATCATCTATTTACTAAAATGTTTGTATTGCTATTCATTACTGTCTCTCCATACAGTAGGTACTGAGGTACCTACTACACTATGCGGTACCCCCTTGTCCTTTATTATTGGTACACCCCAATGTGAGGAACCGAGGTGGAGATAAGATCTGCGCTGGTCCAGGACCATTATCTAAAGACCACAGCCACCTATATTAGCTTGCTACTTATCGAGCACCACCAGGCGTGGAAGCAGTGACAGAACCCGTGCAGCCCAGTACCCCAAGTAAAGATCACAACCACCAGCCAGCTGATTTATGCGGTTGTACCTAGCACCACTAGGTAAGGGGCCACTGCTTACTTAAGTGTGTTATTGCAAGAAGAGGATTTATTTGTGTGCCACCCCTCTGGCACCTCACTTCATTGTCACTACTTTTGAGCACAGAGAATCTCTTTACTGCACCCCTAAGGACATCACCACTGTTGCACTGTGGACATTACCATATAATTGTTTTTTCACTTTATATACACAGATGCATGTTATGGTATCTGCTATTTGTTATATGCTATATGGATATTTAAATAGCGGCAAGTTATTCTGACATATTACACAGAGGTTACTGTTGGCACATCTATATAGCATCAGAGAGTATAAGGCCATTCAGCACTATGCACTTTTCATGCGTTTTTGCACGGTCTTATTGATTTTTGCAGATTGCACATTCTCCTACTATATAAGTGGTTTTATTGTTACTGTGCTCAGCTTATGTCAGCATATTTTTTCAAGTCTGATTGGTGTATACGGATTTTCCATATGCACATTATCCATCGATTATAAATTTTCGTCCAACCTTGCCCACATTGATATGGGATCAGCGGCAGGATATTCTGATATCAACATCCCCTTTTAATTTAGTTTACCACCCCCCTAGAGATTCTTTACACTTTACCATCTTGTTGATTTCTCTGGTTAGCGCAGCACCCTCTCCCCTTATCTCATATAGCCATATAGCATCGTCACCATCACACAAAACCTGGTCAGTGGTTGGTGAAAGAAAAGGAGCATCACAATTAAAGTCGTAACATGCCCTAAAGGATGTATAAATGTGATCATGACCGATTTAAAAAAATAATAAATATAGAGAGCAATATGTCATAAGAATGTCATAAGAATTGGGTCTCAAAATGGCCCGAAAATACATATGTCTGTACACATATATGTGTAGCGCTCTGTTGTTAATAAAATCACAAAAGGGATACATAAACACTGCACCAACACAACACATAAGTGTGTGTATGTCAAGCATGTCAGATATGTGTTACATAGCAATATAATAAATTGGCATGGCAGTGCGTAATAAAAACCGAATTGTTTATGTTTGTGCAGTCTGATTTATAGATCCGCGAGCATTTCCCAGTTTCATCCCCAAGGGATTATACAGTAACTACAATGGGCACCAAAACACAGTAAGTGAGATAATATATGTTGCAGAATATATACAATTTATAAATCACCTACAAACAGCATGTATAATTGAGATATATACAGTTCGAGAGTCACGTTGGCATACTTATGTTTACAAATCTTTTTCACGGACACCTGAGGCAAAACCCTCCAAAAATGGTCTATAGCTGAGTTGGCTGTTTAAACCTGTTGTATTGGTAGCCCCTAACTCCATAATCCAGCAAGTTTCTCACTGGAGAAGGAGGTTGTTCCAGTCTCCACCTCTTGCATTGGGATGAATACGATCCAGAATTAAAAAGCAGATTCTAGAGTTTTTTTCCTTTATAGTAATCCCTAACGTGTCTCCCAAGAGGGAGCTCGGGATTGGCCGTTAGCATACTTGTAATATGCCTTTCTGCTCTTTTCCGGAATTCTAGCTTGGTTTTTCCAACATAAAAACTGACATTGACACATTAGCATATATACCACACCTGCAGTCTTACAATTTGCAAAGTGTTGAGGCTTAAATACTTTTCTATTTGGCAATATGATGTTTGATTTAGTGTTCATGTATTGACAGAAGGTACAACCTCTGCATGTAAACATACCTAAACGTTTACAAGGATTTTTTCTATAGAGTTCTACAAATTTGCTTTGGACTAATTTGTCTTTTATGGATATAGCCTTCTAAAAGGTAATAGCAGGATGTGCTGATATATGGGGACGGAGTGTTGGATCAATTTCCAAAATCCGCCAATGTTTTTCTAAAATCTTACGAATATTTGTCTGTTGATTGTTAAACTTAGTGATTAGTCCAGTATGTTCATGTTTAGCAGGTGTGTCATTGTCAATTGGAAAAAGCAGTTCATATCTCGACTTATTACAGGCTCTCTTGAAAGCCCTTTTGAGACGAGTGGGAGTATCCCTGACTTAATAGTCTCTGCTTAAGGAGATTGGCCTCAAGATAGAAGCATTCATCTGTGGAGAAGTTCCTTCTCAGTCTAAGGTACTGACTGTATGGGATGGATTGTACTAGAGGTTGGGAATGAGCACTGGATGCATGCAGGATGGTGTTTCCCGCAGTGGGCTTGCGATAAAGCCCACTGGAGAGACTACCATCTGCATTCTTTTGGATTTTCACATCCAAGAAGGTAATTGCGGTATTGCTGTAAGACACAGTAAACTGTAAATTAAAATTATATTTTTTAATAACTGATATAAATTAATTCAAGCTGTCTACCGAACCTTCCCAGGTGATAAAAATGTCATCAATGTAGGGATACCTTGTGGTAAAGTGACGACAGTTCTTCGTCATCCAATAGAGATCATTCCCACTCCCCCAGGTACAGATTGGCATAGGAGGAGGCAGAACAGGTCCCCATTGCCACCCCCTGCACCTGGAGGTAGTGGGATCTATCAAAAGTAAACGTATTGTGTGGCAATATAAATTCCAGTGCCATTGTAATAAATTGATGGATCTTCTTATCATTCCTGTGTGATTGAGAGAGGATATGTTTGATTGCAGCAATACCTAAATGGTGAGGAATTGAGCTATAAAGTGCTTCCACATCAATAGCTACCAAAAAGCTGTCAGGGTTTAGGAAAACATCTTCAAGATTTTGTAATAAGTGCATTGTATCCTTTATGTATGACGGGAGATTTGTCACATGAGGTCTTAGAAAGGCATCTATGTATCTACTCAGATTTTCTGTAATACTGCCTCTACCCGAAATAATGGGTCTCGCGGGTGGGAAGTGAGTTTCCTTATGAATTTTTGGCAAGCAATATAGGGTGGGAATTTTAGGGTGCTTGGTACGAACAAATTCCCAGATGTCTTTATTAATAGCGCCATTGAGGAAAGCGTCATCAATGAGTGAATAGAATTTATCATAGAATTTTTCAACAGTATTCTTTGCAATCTGTACCAAGATTCATTTTGGAGGATCTTTGTACACATTGATTTATATTGTATGTTTGTCATAATGACTATATTTCCCTCCTTGTCCGCGGGTTTAATTTTGAGAGAGTGTTGGGCACCCAGGCAATGCAGAGCAGCCGTTTCTTCCTTTGATAGATTCTTTTTATGCTTGTATATTTATATTTTTTGGATGTCAGCGGTTACAAAGTTCACAAATGCAGCCAAATTAGGATTGTAGGACAAGGGGGGAAATCTGTCAGATTTTTTCTTGAAAATAGTTGTATTGGTTTGTGGTTCTGTTTTAGTGTCAATATGTTGTTGCAGAAGAGTCTCAATATCCACTGTATCAATTAGATCGGTGGGATCAGCTTCTACGGTAGCTCATCCAGTGCTTCATCAGTCTGTGAAGGGTCTATAGGTTTAGTGTCTTTTGAATATAGACTTTTGAAGAGAAGTTTTCTAGTGAATAAGTGAACATCTTTTATAACTTCAAATGTGTAAATGTCTGAGCTTGGGCAAAAATTGAGACCTTTACTTAAAAGTGATTTTTCAGCTGTTGACAGTGCATAGTCTGAGAGATTGATAATGCTGAAATTATTAGCATCTTCACAGTCTTCCTGACTATGGGTTAGTTTAATTAAGTGTCATGTCTCTAGTAGTATTTGAGGAATCATGTATAAGGGATACACCAGTGCAAAGTGAAGTATTTGAGCCATCACCCGAAGGCCCAGAGGGGTGAGTGTTACATCCACCATGTGTGCTACCTTTACCTGGGTAAGGAACAGTTCCAAAAGTTGGAGGTATAGAGTGCTGTTGTGTCGGCGTTGATTCGATTACACGTTTCTTTTATGTTGAATCACCTTGTGATCGAGACCGTTTCGTCTTTTGAGATCTCCTATCATCATAGTGTGACTTCTGTGAGAAGGAGGAAGCAGTAGAGGAGTTAAAAGTAGAATTAGTTCCTTGAACATTCTGATTGAGATTCCTCTGTCTATTACCATATTGCCTGATCTATTGCCTTGATGCCACTTATAGGCTTTTCCCTCTTGGAAGGTCCTCTTGTCCCTCCAAAAAAATGTTTCTTTTGTTGCCAAAGTGTCACGGGTGAAAGAATCCAAATGATTTTTGATTCTTTCTTCCTGTTCTTTAAAGTTAGCTGCACTTTTCAGATGTTGTAATTTGGAATATAGTTGATCAATGTCTTTATCAATATTGATCATACTTTTCCTCATTCAGAAGTTTCATCATAGATACAGTACATTTCTGCAAATTACTTTCCTATTTCTTTTTGAAGATTTATCTATATTGAAGGGATCCGACAATACATTACAGCTGCGATCAGTTTTAAATTACATTTTTTCCTTTGGAAATGTAATTTTGCTGTGATAATGTTCTAAACACAGGGAAAACTGCGCCACTTTACAGGCATACTATGGACACCCCCAAGGCATGATATTTAAAGGAATATTTCATTTTTATTGTTTCACTTTAAGCATTATTAAAATCACTGCTCTTGAAAAAATGGCCGTTTTTAAAACTTTTTTTGCATTGATACATTATTTTGGGGACCTGGGGCAGGACCCAGGTCCCCAAACACTTTTTATGATAATAACTTGCATGTAAGCCTTTAAAATGAGCACTTTTGGTTTTTCATGTTAGTGTCCCATAGACTTTAACGGGGTTCCCGGACTTTCAAATTTGCCGCGAACACCGCATAATGTCCGAACAACCAAAGTTCGGCCCGAACTCATGCTCGGGCCGAATCATTCGCCCATTCCTACCCTTAGCAATATGCACTAAGTATTTCAAATTCATGCCCCATTGTAGAGAGGCTTATTGGTCAGTGCTCGTGTTAAAAGTATTTAAGCTCAGTGAATGCAGAAGAATAAATGGCCATACATAGGCAGATATTATCACTGGATAACTTGTAGTGTTAGTGCAATAATTGTGTTTTGTTCATGACCTAAAAAGGACTTCAGGAGTTTACAAAATTCTTCATTAATTTTTATTTGCAGTAAAATTATTTATATAACCACCGAGCAGAAATATTCTGGTACTGAGTAGTTTAGTGGTTAGTGAATTAGTCTTGCAGCACTGGGGTTCTCATTCTGAATCATGCCCAAGACAATGTCTAGATGGGGTTGCATGTTCTCTGTGTTTTTGAATTGGTTTCCTCCAGGTACTCTGATTTCCTCTCACACTCCAAAGATACTGTATACTGGTTGGTTAATAGGTTCCTGTCTAAACTGACCATAGTATGTGTGTGTGTGTGTGTGTGTGCACGTGAGATAGGGACCTTAGATTGTAAGCTCCTTGATGTCAAAGACTAAGCTATCTGCTTAAGGTATCAATTGGAGATAAGTGATCATATTTCCAGGATTCCCAGTGTTAGGCAAGTCCGACATTTCCCCAAGAATGATGGGCAGGGGGACATCCTTGATCACACTGAGAATTGTGCTAATATTCACAACTCAATTAAAAGTTTGACGTGATGCACACAAGGTTAAGTTACCTACTTTTTTCTTCTCAGTAAAAAGGGAAGGTCTGGTAAAGACATTTAGAGATTTTGATGTCAGAAGAGCTAATTTCTTGATGAACTGTACTGATAAATGGCTCAATACTCACCCAAATTTCTGGTATGGCATATATAAAAAGTATAAAGAGCATATTATTTTAAGGTTATATATTTAGACTTGAGACGCATACCAAGAGTCAGGTTTATCCAGGATGATTAAGTGGAGTCACTGAGATTTCAGAGAGTGGTAAAACAGAGATAGTGGATTAGTGTAAAATAGATGAGGCATTTGTACTACCAGTTCTGTAGCATTTAGGGATTAGAATTTCAGTAATTCTGATGAACTTTGATCAGGGCTGATCCTAGGGTCACAGACGCTGGGTGCAGAAATATTTCTGGCGCCTCCACGTGGGCGTGGTCTTCTTACCAACTCCTTCCCTTTACAAATGTTTCTATGGCAATGACTCAAACACAGAGATGCTCTCCTAAGAAGTCTTCGTTACCATGTTAGAGAGTCTGTTAGAGAGAGCCCGCAGACATATTACAGGAGATGGTCAGAGACTGCAGACATGTTACAAGAGATGGTCAGAGACTGCAGGCATGTTACAAGAGATGGTCAGAGACTGCAGACATAGTACAGGAGATGGTCAGAGACTGCAGACATGTTACAAGAGATGGTCAGAGACTGCAGACATAGTACAGGAGATGGTCAGAGAATGCAGACATGTTACAAGAGATGGTCAGAGACTGCAGACATACTACAGGAGACAGTCAGAGACTGAAGATATAATACAGGAATTGGTCAGAGACAGCAGACATGACACAAGAGATGGTCAGAGACTGCAGACGTTACAAGAGATGGTCAGAGACTGCAGACATGTTACAAGAGATGGTCAGAAACTGCAGACATGTTACAAGAGATGATCAGAGACTGCAGACATGTTACATGAGATGGTCAGAGACTGCAGACATGTTACAAGAGATGGTCAGAGACTACAGACATAGTACAGGAGATGGTCAGAGAATACGGACATATTACAGGAGATGGTCAGAGACTGCAGACATACTACAGGAGACAGTCAGAGACTGAAGATATAATACAGAAATTGGTCAGAGACTGCAGACATTATCCAAGAGATGGTCAGAGACTGCAGACATGGCACAAGAGATGGTCAGAGACTGCAGACATAATACAAGATTTGGCCAGAGAATGCAGACATGCTACAGGAGATGGTCAGAGACTGGTCAGACTGCAGACATAGTACAGGAGATGGTCAGAGAATACGAACATATTACAGGAGATGGTCAGAGACTGCAGACATACTACAGGAGACGGTCAGAGTCTGCATACATGTTACCAGAGATGGTTAGAGACTGCAGACATACTACAGGAGACAGTCAGAGACTGCAGACATGTTACAAGAGATGGTCAGAGACTGCAGACATAATACAAGAGATGGTTAAAGACTGCAGACATGTTACAAGAGATGGTCAGAGACTGCAGGCATGTTACAAGATATGGTCAGACTGCAGACATGTTTCAAGAGATGGTCAGAGACTGCAGACATAGTATAGGAGATAGTCAGAGACTGCAGACATAATACAAGAGATGGTCAGAGACTGCAGACATGATACAGGAGATGGTCAGAGACTGCAGACATGTTACAAGATATGGTCAGACTGCAGACATGTTTCAAGAGATGGTCAGAGACTGCAGACATAGTATAGGAGATAGTCAGAGACTGCAGACATAATACAAGAGATATATACTAGGGGGGGGTGGTAGTTGCGCTGTGATAGGGAAGGGGATAGGGAAAGGGGGAAACTACACTAAAGTGCATATGGCAAACATGCCAGGTGACCTAAAAAAATAATAATAATAATGAAGATGCAACAGAAAGATATATATAAACAGCACACAGGTAGGTGTATGTAGTGAATGATTGGAAAAACACACTAACCAGTACATATAATAAATAAATGAATGAAAACCACTAAATAGTGTAAACTTGGAGACAAAGTGGTATTAAATCACATGGAGATGAACAATGCGCATGATGAAAGGGGCAGTCAAGCTGATAACATATAAAGAATAAATAAATGCATATAGCACTAAGTGCACAAAAAACCAGTAGATGAGGGATAGCAAATAGTCCTATATATGAATCAAAAACACTTGACCAATAAAATCGTAAAAACAAAATGCAACATAAAGGTGTATCAAATGGATACAATAATAATGGCAGAAGGAAATATATTCCCAAACATCTGAAGAAACATATAGAAGTGGTGTTGAATATAAATGACAGTCCCACCACCAAGTGTAATAATGCTGAATCACAGTCCAAGGAAACAACCAACAAACGACAGGTGAAAAAGGGGGGTAGTCTTCGATGGGGGCACCTCAGTGGACACAGGCCCCTTACCTTACGGCTGTAAGGTTACAGCATATAAATTAGACGCCCAGTAAGATATGGAATCCAGAAACGTTGCAGCAGATGATATAGCTCGTAAATGCAGTGGTATCACATGCGAAAAAAACACATAGACAGCATATAGTGTGATACCGTATGGGAGTGAGGGGATAGGCGAGCTATAGGAGGAAGGGGGGGGGGGTTGCACTCACTTGTGACAGATGAGCGCAAGCCTCAATCCACGAGTGCCGAACTCGTATAGTCCACACCGCTGGCCGTAGGACCTTCTAACATCTCACATCTCCTGTAGCTCACCACAAAAGTAGACAGCTGGGGGGTAAAACTCAGCGAGCGCCGTGCTCGTAACATCAGCTGTGTGTGTGGCAGCGTCCCGTGCTCCTAACGCGTGTCGTCACGTCACGTGACTTCTTCAGAGGATAACACAGGATAGAAAGCCAATGCTTTTAAATGGTCCCCGCGTAATGGATACGCGGCGGCCATTTTCCCAAAGGACGCTGATAGTAGATAATGGTACAGTGCCTGGCGGCCATTTTCCCAGGGTCACAAATAGAAGAACGGGCAGAATGACATGTTAAATTAGTGAACGCAACCGGAAAAAAATCTTACTGAGATAAGGAAAGAAGGGGGGTGAGACCCAAATACTAGCAGTCACACTGATGTGAGGGCCTCAACAAAATACAATATGGAAAAAAAGGAGAAAAAATGAAAAGTAATACGTATGTGAAAGCACTCCAGCCGTATGTGGCAGGAGGCTACTCTCATCAGAAAAAAAGTAATATTTCAATGGTGATCGGATATATTAATCCATTTTTTGGGGCAAAATAAATACTGAATAAAACATAAGAACTAGTGTTGGTATGGGGAAGCCACATTATTCCCATAACAGTAGGAGCCTCTGGAGTGTCCCAAAAAACGCATAAAATGTGGGAAGCCTATAACCTTAAAAAATAAAGATAAAAAATATATGTATATGAAAATATTAAAAAAGATATATAAAAAGAATGAATAATTAAAAACAGGAGCTCGGGAGGTGTCACACACCATCTGAAACAATAATCATATAATATGCAGATAAACACTAGAGTATAGAAACGCACTAGGAAGCCACATCATATTACACAGTAAATCAGCATATAAATGGATAAGTCTGTGGTATACAGTATATGTTATTATATTATATTCAATATTACTATCTGGTAGATATGGGAGAAAACACAATATGCTTGGGAAGAAAAAGAAAGACAAAAGAGAGGGGGGTTGGGGGTGACTAGAAGTCGCTTATAAAGCAGTTTATATCGAACTCTATATTGAGTCCCTTTGGGGCCATGGTGTCCAAGGAAAATATCCATTTGGACTCCAGTTTGCTTAGAATCCTCACTTTATGCCCTCCTCGCCATGGTTTGGTATAGGGCTCGATACCCCAAAATTTCAAATGTCTAGGGTCTCTGTTGTGATGTTTATCGAAGTGCCTAGAGACACTATGTTTGTCAAAACCCTTTATAATGTTTTGGACGTGCTCTTTAATACGGATTCTTAGTAATCTTTTGGTACGGCCCACGTATTGGAGGCCGCAGCTGCATTCCAAAACGTATACAGCCCCCTCGGTGTTGCATCCGATAAACTCATTAATATCGAACATAGTACCATTACTATTGGACTGAAATGAAAAAACCTTTTCATTCGGATGTTTGGTTCGAGTGCAAGCGTTTATCGGATGCAACACCGAGGGGGCTGTATACGTTTTGGAATGCAGCTGCGGCCTCCAATACGTGGGCCGTACCAAAAGATTACTAAGAATCCGTATTAAAGAGCACGTCCAAAACATTATAAAGGGTTTTGACAAACATAGTGTCTCTAGGCACTTCGATAAACATCACAACAGAGATCCTAGACATTTGGAATTTTGGGGTATCGAGCCCTATACCAAACCATGGCGAGGAGGGCATAAAGTGAGGATTCTAAGCAAACTGGAGTCCAAATGGATATTTTCCTTGGACACCATGGCCCCAAAGGGACTCAATATAGAGTTCGATATAAACTGCTTTATAAGCGACTTCTAGTCACCCCCAGCCCCCCTCTCTTTTGTCTTTCTTTTTCTTCCCAAGCATATTGTGTTTTCTCCCATATCTACCAGATAGTAATATTGAATATAATATAATAACATATACTGTATACCACAGACTTATCCATTTATATGCTGATTTACTGTGTAATATGATGTGGCTTCCTAGTGCGTTTCTATACTCTAGTGTTTATCTGCATATTATATGATTATTGTTTCAGATGGTGTGTGACACCTCCCGAGCTCCTGTTTTTAATTATTCATTCTTTTTATATATCTTTTTTAATATTTTCATATACATATATTTTTTATCTTTATTTTTTAAGGTTATAGGCTTCCCACATTTTATGCGTTTTTTGGGACACTCCAGAGGCTCCTACTGTTATGGGAATAATGTGGCTTCCCCATACCAACACTAGTTCTTATGTTTTATTCAGTATTTATTTTGCCCCAAAAAATGGATTAATATATCCGATCACCATTGAAATATTACTTTTTTTCTGATGAGAGTAGCCTCCTGCCACATACGGCTGGAGTGCTTTCACATACGTATTACTTTTCATTTTTTCTCCTTTTTTTCCATATTGTATTTTGTTGAGGCCCTCACATCAGTGTGACTGCTAGTATTTGGGTCTCACCCCCCTTCTTTCCTTATCTCAGTAAGATTTTTTTCCGGTTGCGTTCACTAATTTAACATGTCATTCTGCCCGTTCTTCTATTTGTGACCCTGGGAAAATGGCCGCCAGGCACTGTACCATTATCTACTATCAGCGTACTTCGGGAAAATGGCCGCCGCGTATCCATTACGCGGGGACCATTTAAAAGCATTGGCTTTCTATCCCGTGTTATCCTCTGAAGAAGTCACGTGACGTGACGACACGCGTTAGGAGCACGGGACGCTGCCACACACACAGCTGATGTTACGAGCACGGCGCTCGCAGAGTTTTACCCCCCAGCTGTCTACTTTTGTGGTGAGCTCCAGGAGATGTGAGATGTTAGAAGGTCCTACGGCCAGCGGTGTGGACTATACGAGTTCGGCACTCGTGGATTGAGGCTTGCGCTCATCTGTCACAAGTGAGTGCAACCCCCCCCCCCCTTCCTCCTATAGCTCGCCTATTCCCTCACTCCCATACGGTATCACACTATATGCTGTCTATGTGTTTTTTTCGCATGTGATACCACTGCATTTACGAGCTATATCATCTGCTGCAACGTTTCTGGATTCCATATCTTACTGGGCGTCTAATTTATATGCTGTAACCTTACAGCCGTAAGGTAAGGGGCCTGTGTCCACTGAGGTGCCCCCATCGAAGACTACCCCCCTTTTTCACCTGTCGTTTGTTGGTTGTTTCCTTGGACTGTGATTCAGCATTATTACACTTGGTGGTGGGACTGTCGTTTATATTCAACACCACTTCTATATGTTTCTTCAGATGTTTGGGAATATATTTCCTTCTGCCATTATTATTGTATCCATTTGATACACCTTTATGTTGCATTTTGTTTTTACGATTTTATTGGTCAAGTGTTTTTGATTCATATATAGGACTATTTGCTATCCCTCATCTACTGTTTTTTTGTGCACTTAGTGCTATGTGCATTTATTTATTCTTTATATGTTATCAGCTTGACTGCCCCTTTCATCATGCGCATTGTTCATCTCCATGTGATTTAATACCACTTTGTCTCCAAGTTTACACTATTTAGTGGTTTTCATTCATGTATTTATTATATGTACTGGTTAGTGTGTTTTTCCAGTCATTCACTACATACACCTACCTGTGTGCTGTTTATATATATCTTTCTGTTGCATCTTCATTATTATTATTATTTTTTTAGGTCACCTGGCATGTTTGCCATATGCACTTTAGTGTAGTTTCCCCCCTTCCCTATCCCCTTCCCTATCACAGCGCAACTACCACCCCCCCCTAGTATATATGCGTTTTTGTCTGTTCGGAGCAGTCCTATAGGTGTTGCAGCAGTGTCCCCCTCTCAGTTTAGGAGTCCGCAAGCAGCGCAGGAGTTCCTTGCTTAGTCCTTTATACTATCTCCACTCCTCTTTATACCCCTGCTGCAGCTATGGATATTTTCACTTTCATAGAACGTAGAGAAGTTGACCTAGACACAGTTTTCAATAGTGATGAGAAAATATCAGACAGTACCACTGAAAGTTTGGTACGCAAGTTAGGCCACAATATGGAGAAGAAAATCAATATATGGTGGGATGTCACCACGTTTGACAGATACATCAAGGCAAAGATTGTACCTAGACGCCTAAGATGGGACGTCCCTCTAAATGATGGCCTTATAGACCAAGAGTCCATCGACGAGTGGTTTAGATTTTTTAATGAGAAAGGGATTGAATTATTGGAATTTTTGCTGAAACGTAAGCAGAAAAAAATTAGAAAGGTTGACCAAAACATAATGGATCTTAAATCACAGCTTGAAATTTACAAAGATACGGATGAATTCCAACGGCTTACCGCACAATTAAATAAAGATCTCTCTAGAAAAGATGCTGAAGTCCAACAGAGAAAAAGTAAAAAATTCTCGAGAGATATTGGCGACTTTAAAAAAGATCTAGTCTTTAAATGGCAGAATAACATTGGACAGACTGAACCCATTTCTTCATCATCTACCCCTGATAAAATGGTCAAAATAAATCCGGGTCAAGTCGATATGTCACCTATTCCGAGATCTTCTAGAGGAGACACCCCCCGGAAACAGTCGGGTAACTACACCCCTAGAAGGGATCCTTCAAGACACTCTGAAAATAGACACAGATATCCCAGTAACAATACTCCGCACAACACCCGGAGACAACCTTTCTATCCACCACGTACCCCTCAACAGGGATGGAAGAAACCTCAAAATAGGAGAAATAATAATAGAAGACCTTATTGGACAAGACCTCAAAATGCACCTAGAGATGCAAGAAGACCACCACAAGACTCTTATAGACAAGAGAGACCTCCATCGTATCCCCAAGCACACTATGAAATAAGGGACTACCATTATGAGCAATATGACTATTACAGGCCCCGTGATAGAAGTCCGGGCCCAAACCATCATTATGACTACCGTGAAGAAAGAGGACCCTATGTACCCTATAGACCTAGGGAACGCAGTCCTATTCCCACCTCTAACTACTATGCCCCTCTGAGGGATCTTCAAGACCCCGATAGAGAGGCAAGACACCACTATGACCATCAATATGAACATGGTCACAACAGATCTTTTTTAGAGAGAGGAATGGAACACCAACCCCCAAGAAGAATAGAGGAAACAAAGAAGAAAAAAAGTCCTACAGAAAAAGAGGCTGTAGAGGAGGAAAGAGAAAACAAAAGGAGAAGGGCAACATAGGAGAAGGCATTTTTAACCTTACAGATGTACCCCTGACCCTGGAAGAACTGACGGTACTAGACAAGGGACTCAAATATGCGCCTGTTAAGAATTTGAATAAATTCGAAACTTATATCAGTATCCAAAAATATGTGAGAAAATTAAACATAAAAAAATATTTGTTGGAGAAACCCATTAACACCATCACCATTCAAAAAGATCCAGTAGCACACAGCAATTTAAGGAATAAATCTATTTATAACCCCAAACCCAAGAACAATACCCATATAGAGGTATTTAAAGACCTGGTTATGGAAGAAATTAAGAACCTTACATACAAAAAGAAAGAAGAACCTAGAGTGATACGTACTGGCATCCAAAAGCTCACAAAAAGAAAGGATCTTGTTATCAGGCCCTCAGATAAAGGTGGCGGGATTGTAATTTTAACCACCGAACAATACCATAATGGCATGCTTAAGCTTTTAAGGGATCAGAATACATATGCCATACTCCCCAATAATCCTACATTCAAATGGAAGAAAGAATTAGAACTACTAGTCCAATTGGGTCTCGAGAAAAATATTTTGAATAAAAAGGAAGCTAAATATCTGGTTCCTGAAGCATGCAGAACACCAGTCATATATGCCTTGCCGAAAATTCATAAGGATAAAACTGATCCTCCCTTTAGACCAATTGTTAATGGTATAGAATCAATTACTGCAAGATTGGGAGAATATATTGATAGGTATCTCCAGCCTGCAGTACAGAGCACAAAAGCCTACCTGAGAGATACGAAACAAATGCTTCAGATATTGAATGGGAGAAATGACACAGGCACCATTTGGATGGCCACGGCAGATGTGTCATCGTTATATACCATCATACCCCACTTTGCGGCTTGTGAAGCCGCGAAGTGGGGTCTGAGAAAATTCACTAAGCTTCCTCGGTACCAAAGAAAATTTTTGGTTAAATGTTTGGATTTCTGTTTGAAACATAGCCATTTTTGGTATTCCAAGCTATTCTATCATCAAAAAACAGGAGTTGCAATGGGGGCGAAATTCGCCCCAAGTGTAGCAGGACTGTTTATGTCCCAATGGGAAGAAGAAACAGTATTTCTAGAACCCCCAAAAGAGCTTCTTATATTTAAAAGATACATTGATGATATCTTTATTTTATGGGAGGGTGAAAAGGATCTTTTAACGACTTTTTTTCTTAAACTTAACAATAACACCAACAATATTGTACTAACCTGGCAAATTGAAGAACAGTCCATTGCATTTTTAGATTTAGAGATCTCACGCATCAACCACCAATACATCACCAAGACCTTCTTCAAGAATGTTGATCGCAATAGTTATTTGCCCGTAAGCAGTTGCCACCATAGGAACTGGCTATTTAATATTCCTAAAGGCCAGATAATGCGATTGCGACGTAACTGCACTTTAGAGGAAGATTTTCAAACGCAGGCCAAATCCATGGGAATGAGGTTCATAGACAAAGGATACGACCAGGATTTTATAGATAAACAAATAATGGAAGTAGGACAGTTACCTAGACAGGAACTGCTTGAGGATAAAACCCCCACCGGTCAACCAGACCAAGTTCCTCTAGTCCTAGACTATAATTTTCAACATAAAAAATTGAGAACATCATATCCCGTCACTGGCATATCCTCAAATCAGACAAAGGCTTGGGAGAATTATTACCAGAGAAACCTAAATTTATTTATAAAAGAGCTTCTACTTTGAGAGATCGGTTAGTTAAAAGCGTGATTGATCCCCCCAAAAGATTATTCTCCTTCTTCACGGGTAAAGGATTCTATCCCTGTAAACGCTTGCACTCGAACCAAACATCCGAATGAAAAGGTTTTTTCATTTCAGTCCAATAGTAATGGTACTATGTTCGATATTAATGAGTTTATCGGATGCAACACCGAGGGGGCTGTATACGTTTTGGAATGCAGCTGCGGCCTCCAATACGTGGGCCGTACCAAAAGATTACTAAGAATCCGTATTAAAGAGCACGTCCAAAACATTATAAAGGGTTTTGACAAACATAGTGTCTCTAGGCACTTCGATAAACATCACAACAGAGACCCTAGACATTTGAAATTTTGGGGTATCGAGCCCTATACCAAACCATGGCGAGGAGGGCATAAAGTGAGGATTCTAAGCAAACTGGAGTCCAAATGGATATTTTCCTTGGACACCATGGCCCCAAAGGGACTCAATATAGAGTTCGATATAAACTGCTTTATAAGCGACTTCTAGTCACCCCCAGCCCCCCTCTCTTTTGTCTTTCTTTTTCTTCCCAAGCATATTGTGTTTTCTCCCATATCTACCAGATAGTAATATTGAATATAATATAATAACATATACTGTATACCACAGACTTATCCATTTATATGCTGATTTACTGTGTAATATGATGTGGCTTCCTAGTGCGTTTCTATACTCTAGTGTTTATCTGCATATTATATGATTATTGTTTCAGATGGTGTGTGACACCTCCCGAGCTCCTGTTTTTAATTATTCATTCTTTTTATATATCTTTTTTAATATTTTCATATACATATATTTTTTATCTTTATTTTTTAAGGTTATAGGCTTCCCACATTTTATGCGTTTTTTGGGACACTCCAGAGGCTCCTACTGTTATGGGAATAATGTGGCTTCCCCATACCAACACTAGTTCTTATGTTTTATTCAGTATTTATTTTGCCCCAAAAAATGGATTAATATATCCGATCACCATTGAAATATTACTTTTTTTCTGATGAGAGTAGCCTCCTGCCACATACGGCTGGAGTGCTTTCACATACGTATTACTTTTCATTTTTTCTCCTTTTTTTCCATATTGTATTTTGTTGAGGCCCTCACATCAGTGTGACTGCTAGTATTTGGGTCTCACCCCCCTTCTTTCCTTATCTCAGTAAGATTTTTTTCCGGTTGCGTTCACTAATTTAACATGTCATTCTGCCCGTTCTTCTATTTGTGACCCTGGGAAAATGGCCGCCAGGCACTGTACCATTATCTACTATCAGCGTCCTTCGGGAAAATGGCCGCCGCGTATCCATTACGCGGGGACCATTTAAAAGCATTGGCTTTCTATCCCGTGTTATCCTCTGAAGAAGTCACGTGACGTGACGACACGCGTTAGGAGCACGGGACGCTGCCACACACACAGCTGATGTTACGAGCACGGCGCTCGCGGAGTTTTACCCCCCAGCTGTCTACTTTTGTGGTGAGCTACAGGAGATGTGAGATGTTAGAAGGTCCTACGGCCAGCGGTGTGGACTATACGAGTTCGGCACTCGTGGATTGAGGCTTGCGCTCATCTGTCACAAGTGAGTGCAACCCCCCCCCCCTTCCTCCTATAGCTCGCCTATCCCCTCACTCCCATACGGTATCACACTATATGCTGTCTATGTGTTTTTTTCGCATGTGATACCACTGCATTTACGAGCCATATCATCTGCTGCAACGTTTCTGGATTCCATATCTTACTGGGCGTCTAATTTATATGCTGTAACCTTACAGCCGTAAGGTAAGGGGCCTGTGTCCACTGAGGTGCCCCCATCGAAGACTACCCCTTGTTGGTTGTTTCCTTGGACTGTGATTCAGCATTATTACACTTGGTGGTGGGACTGTCGTTTATATTCAACACCACTTCTATATGTTTCTTCAGATGTTTGGGAATATATTTCCTTCTGCCATTATTATTGTATCCATTTGATACACCTTTATGTTGCATTTTGTTTTTACGATTTTATTGGTCAAGTGTTTTTGATTCATATATAGGACTATTTGCTATCCCTCATCTACTGTTTTTTTGTGCACTTAGTGCTATATGCATTTATTTATTCTTTATATGTTATCAGCTTGACTGCCCCTTTCATCATGCGCATTGTTCATCTCCATGTGATTTAATACCACTTTGTCTCCAAGTTTACACTATTTAGTGGTTTTCATTCATTTATTTATTATATGTACTGGTTAGTGTGTTTTTCCAATCATTCATTACATACACCTACCTGTGTGCTGTTTATATATATCTTTCTGTTGCATCTTCATTATTATTATTATTTTTTTAGGTCACCTGGCATGTTTGCCATATGCACTTTAGTGTAGTTTCCCCCCTTCCCTATCCCCTTCCCTATCACAGCGCAACTACCACCCCCCCTAGTATATATGCGTTTTTGTCTGTTCGGAGCAGTCCTATAGGTGTTGCAGCAGTGTCCCCCTCTCAGTTTAGGAGTCCGCAAGCAGCGCAGGAGTTCCTTGCTTAGTCCATAATACAAGAGATGGTCAGAGGCTGCAGACATAATACAAGAGATGGTCAGAGACTGCAGACATAATACAAGAGATGGTCAGAGACTGCAGTTCTTATGAACGTTAGTAGATAATGGCTGATTGGCCCTCTCACCTGACCCAGCGATACTGCAACAACCGTTCCTCTGATCAGGAGTCTGCTCACTCTGAATTGCCCGTAGCGACTCCGTTGGGTAGCACCCAGATCTGTATTCCTGCAATGACCTCATTCCTTTCTCCACCAGGGATGGCGCCAGGCTGTGTGGCTTTACCTCTGGTGGCGCAGGGCAGTGGGGTTCTCTCTCTGATGGTGTTCTCTCAGCACTGACCTCTCCTCTGGAGTCCTGGGTGTACTTCCCTGAAAGCTTTCCCAGACTCCTGGCTCTCTCTCTCATTCAGCTGAGCATGCTGTTTGGGCTGCAGTTTCCGTGTTACAGTGGGGCTGCCAGTCCTCGGGACTACATGTCCCACAATCCTCTTCTTTGCTCCTTTTTTTTTTCCCTGGCCGATATGAAGGCAGGGGAAGAAACATAGTGTGCCACTCACTAGTACAGCAGCGTGCGGAAGGAGGAGAGGGAGAGGGGAAATAAGAGCCCGCGGCTGCAGTGGTGTCACGGACAAGTACTCACCGAGGCCGAGATGCCGAGAGCGGCTCGCCCTTACGACCACGCGCACCCAGACCCCCGAAATGGGTACAGGAGGCTGAGGGCACGCGGAGGCACGGGCTTCCGGAAGGATAGTAGGTTCAGAAGCTGGAAGCGGGTGTCCTGGGATCCGCAGGGAGCAGGGCTGGAAACACAAGCAGAGGTTAGGGAACAGGCAGGTAATAATCAGGGTGTCACAAGATCCAGCAGCGCGGTGGTTAAGCAGGCCAGGGTTCGGTGCACAGATCTGGCAGGTTAAATCAAGATAGTCCAGCAGAGTAGTAGTTAAACAGGCCAAGGGTTTGGTACACAGATCAGGCAGGTTATAGATAGAATTGTCCAGCAGAGTAGTGGTTAAACAGGCCAGGGGTTTGGTACACAGATCAGGCAGGTTATTGATAGGATTGTCCAGCAGAGTAGTAGTTAAACAGGCCAGGGTTCGGTACACAGATCAAGCAGAAGTACAAGGGACAATCCGGGAGAGTAGTGGTTAACAGTCAGCAGAGGTTTGGTACACAGATCAGGCAAAGGTACTTAGGGACAATCCGGGAGAGTAGTGGTTAATCAGGCTAGCAGAGGTTCGGTACACAGATCAGGCAGAGGGACAAGGAAACACAGGCTCAGAGAACTGGGGAGAGCTGACGACAAACCAGCAACCCGACTGGGTGCTGGAGCCGTCAGATATAGCCCCCCTGCCCGGCGAGCGCGTCAGTGTGACGCGCTACCGGGCACCCGCACGGGCTACGGCGCGCACACGGGGACCGCCGTGCACCCGCGCGCGCCGCACCATCAGGCCGCGGACGGGTGTGCGGCGAAGCGCTCGTCCCGTGCGCATGCGCACCGGAGCCCGGCGAGCGGAGACGCTCCCTGGCTCCTGACAGTGCCCCCCTCCTAAGGGCGGACACTGGACGCCTAGGCTGGCCATTAGTTCCGGATGATCTTGATGAAACGCTCAAATTAACTGTGGAGCGTGCAGATTCCTGGCGGGCTCCCAGGAATTATCTTCGGGGGGGTACCCCTTCCATTGAATCAGGTACTGTAACTGTCTGCCCCTCTTCCGGCAACCAAGAATGGATTCCACTTCGAATTCATTCTCGCCATCGATTCTGACTGGCGGAGGAGGAGGTTCTTTTCTTCCTGGAAAAGGGCTGGGTACCACAGGCTTCAATAGCGACACGTGGAAAACGGGGTGAATCCGATATGTCTTGGGAAGTGTCAATTCCACAGCCACAGGGTTGATAATCCTCCTGACTTGAAAAGGCCCAATGAATTTAGGCCCGAGCTTTCGAGATGGCAGCGGTAATCTCAGATTAACGGTGGACAGCCAGACCTCGTCTCCTACGTCAAATTTTGGGTTCGCTTTTCTGCCCCGGTCGTACTGTTTCTTGTAGTCCTCCTGGGTTCTGCGTAATGTGTCTTGAATTTTTTGAAAGTTGGATTGTAACGAAGTTATACTATCCTGGACTGCAGGAACTGCCGTTTCGGGGATGTTGTTAGCGAAGGATGTGGGATGGAACCCGCAATTGGTCCAGAAAGGAGTCTGGTTGGTGGAGGCATGGATAGAGTTATTGTACGCAAATTCAGCGTAGGGGAGGAGGCTCGCCCAATCATTCTGAGAACCCGAGCAGAAGCATCGGAGGTACTGCTCTAGCGTCTGATTGGTCCTCTCTGTCTGGCCATTGCTTTGGGGATGATAAGCTGAAGAAAGACAAATGTTGATACCCAAAGCCTTGCATAGTTCCCTCCAGAATTTGGACGTGAACTGGACGCCTCTGTCCGACACGATGCTCCTTGGTATCCCATGGAGCATAACAACCTCCTTTCGAAAGATGTTGGCTGTGTCTACGGCAGAGGGAGTACCCCTCATGGGCAGAAAGTGGGCCATTTTGGAAAGGCGGTCGACAACAACAAGGATGGTGGAGAAACTCTCTGAGTTGGGTAGGTCAATGATGAAGTCCATGGACACATCAGCCCATGGTCGTTCCGGAATGGGCAAAGGTCTGAGCAGACCCCAGGACTTGGTGTTTTGGCCCTTGTTTCTCTGGCACAGGGGACAGGATGCCACATATTCCCTACAATCCCTTCTCCATCCTGGCCACCAAAAAGAACGAGAAAGGAGTTCAGCCGTCTTCTTATTTCCAAAATGTCCTGCCATCTTATGATCATGACACATCTGAAGGGCTAAGGGCCGAGTCACTTGTGGTACAAATATTTTTCCCTTAATCCAGAAAAGATCTTCATATCTTTTCAGGGAATGCACAGCTGGTTCCGTACATGTGCCTGATGACGATTTGATGGAGGATATTAAGTCTGCTTGAGTTAGTCCGAGGAAATTTTGAGGAGAGAGGATCGTGCTGGGTGTTGGTATTTGGGAATCTGCGGAAAACATCCGTGAAAGGGCATCAGCCTTCCCGTTCTTTGCCCCAGGTCTGTATGCTATGTGAAAATTAAAGCGAGAGAAGAATAGGGCCCAACGGGCTTGGCGGGGTTTTAACCGTCTTGCTGTTCTGAGGTACTCGAGATTTTTGTGATCCGTAAAGATCATCACCGGATAAACTGCCCCCTCCAGCAGATACCTCCATTCCTCCAAAGCAAACTTTATAGCCAACAGCTCTCTGTCACCCACGTCGTAATTGAGTTCCGGTGGGCTGAGTCTCCGAGAAGCGAAAGCTACTGGATGTAGGATGGCCTTTGGTCCCTGTCTCTGGGAAAGAATTGCTCCGGTTGCGATCTCCGATGCGTTTACCTCCAGTACGAAGGGTTGAGTCGGGTCAGGATGGCAGAGGATTGGAGCGGAGCTGAATAGTTCTTTTAACTTAAGGAAAGCCTCTTGAGCAGCTGCGGACCACTGGAAAGAATGATGCTGCCGAGTTAGTTGGGTAATAGGTGCCACAATGGCCGAGAACCCCACGATAAATTTCCGATAGAAATTGGCGAATCCTATAAACCTCTGTACTCCTTTTTTATTAGATGGAGCTGGCCACTCCTGAATTGCCTGAATCTTCTGGGGGTCCATTGCAACCCCATTGGTGGAGAGTATGAATCCCAAGAATTGTATGGTTGATCTCTCAAACTCACACTTTTCGGCCTTCAAGTATAGCTTGTGTTGCAGAAGAATAGCAAGAACCGTTTTAACGTGCCTCCTGTGCATCTCTAGCGTGGGGGAAAAGATGAGGATATCGTCCAGATATACCACAAGGAAGTCATCTAGATATTGTCGAAATATGTCGTTCACTAGGATGTTGGAAGGTGGCTGGAGCGTTGCAGAGGCCGAATGGCATCACTAAATATTCAAAGTGACCGAATCTGGATCTAAAGGCCGTCTTCCATTCGTCTCCAGCCCTGATCCTGACGAGATTGTAGGCCCCTCGGAGGTCGAGCTTAGAGAACACCTTGGCCGATCAGAACCTCTGGAATAACTCAGGAATGAGCGGCAACGGGTACCGGTTCTTAATTGTGATATTGTTAAGTTGTCGATAGTCTACGCAGGGTCTTAGGGTACCATCTTTCTTCCCAACGAAAAAGATACCTGCTCCGGCGGGTGAGGATGAAGGGCGGATGAAACCTTTCTCAAGATTTTCGTACTGCTTTAGAGCCTCCAGCTCGGTTTCAGAAAGGGGAAATATCCGGCCAAATGGAATCTCGGAACCAGGAAGAAGGTCAATTGGACAGTCGTAGGCCCTGTGAGGTGGTAGGCGGTCAGCCATTTGTTTACTGAAAACCTCTTGAAACTCAAGATACTCGGAGGGGACATGTTGGAGGTTGTTTGGCGGTACCGCCATTGTGGCGCAAACTTTGGAATCCGGGAGCAGGCAGTGTTGAGAGCAATACTGAGAGAATCGAAGGATACTGACTTGGTGCTCCATTTGATTAGTGGATCGTGAGCTTGTAACCATGGTAAGCCAAGTATGATGGGAAAGATTGGTGAACGAATTAGGTCAAGCCGTAAGAACTCCCGGTGGCCGGAGTCTGTGACTACTGAAATAGGTTGGGTCTCCTGGGTGATGGGACCAGAGCAAGGAAGGGATCCGTCGGCCAGATGTATTTGTAGATCCTGCTCTTTGGTTTGTAGAGGGATCTTCAATCTGTGTGCCAAGGTGGAATCTATGAAACAACTGCAGGCCCCGGAATCAACGATGGCCTGCAGGCGAGTCTCCCTTTCCGGAAGCTGCAGAGAAACAAACAACATCACATAAGCCTTGGGAATGCTATTGTTAGGAAAGTTCAATATGTTTGACTGAGGAAACTTACTAGGCCTGATCGGACAGCTGCGCAGGAAGTGTCCGGTTCCTCCGCAGTAGAGGCAAAGGTTAGACTGCCGCCTGCGCTGCTTCTCCTCGGAGGTCAACGGACCTCGAACCAAGCCGAGCTGCTTTGGTTCGACCTCAGGGACCGATGCAGTGGTAACTGAAGATGAAGTTGAGGGTACCGTAGAGTGAGGTCTTGGCGACGCCCAGGCAGGGCGAGGCAGCTGAAACCGTTCTGAGCGCCGCTCCCGAAGACGCCGATCGAGCTTAGTAGCTGCTTGAATGAGTTCCTCTAGGGAAGCAGGGGTCTCCATCCTAGCTAACTCATCTTTGAGTAATTCAGACAAGCCTTGACGGTATTGATAACGCAGGGCCGGCTCATTCCAGTTGGTGTCGGCCGCCCACTTAAGGAACTCTACTGTATAGTCCTCAATAGGTCTTCTTCCTTGTGACAAATGGTGCAAGATAGCTTTGGCGGTGGCCATGCGTTGCGGATCATCATAGAGCTGGGTCATGCTCTCAAAGAAGGCCTCGATAGTGTTCAGGGCAGGGCTGCTCTGTTCCATCAGGCTGTGGGCCCAAGCCTGGGGTTCTTCGGATAGCAGGGAAATGACAAACCCCACCTTGACGATTTCTGAGGAGAAGGTTCTTGGCTGTAGGGCGAAGTAGAGGGAACATGCGTTTTTGAAAGCCCTAAACTTCTTGCGGTCTCCCGAGAACCGTTCAGGTGTAGGGACCCTGGGCTCAGGAAGAGCCATGACCACAGTGGGGTTGGCCGGAGCTTGGGGAAGCGGACCCCCACTGCTGGGTGCAGGGGCTGCGGAGGGTAGTAACCCGGTGATCTGCTGCAGACGGTTATCAATTTGTGTATAACCTTCTTGTAACTTCTGTACGGAGTCCGCGAGGGTAGATACTTGTTGGCACAGGATCTCTAGAGGAGAGCGCGCTCTGTCGGCCTCAGACATCTGGCTGGTTTGTACTGTCACGGACAAGTACTCACCGAGGCCGAGATGCCGAGAGCGGCTCGCCCTTACGACCACGTGCACCCAGACCCCCGAAATGGGTACAGGAGGCTGAGGGCACGCGGAGGCACGGGCTTCCGGAAGGATAGTAGGTTCAGAAGCTGGAAGCGGGTGTCCTGGGATCCGCAGGGAGCAGGGCTGGAAACACAAGCAGAGGTTAGGGAACAGGCAGGTAATAATAAGGGTGTCACAAGATCCAGCAGCGCGGTGGTTAAGCAGGCCAGGGTTCGGTGCACAGATCTGGCAGGTTAAATCAAGATAGTCCAGCAGAGTAGTAGTTAAACAGGCCAAGGGTTTGGTACACAGATCAGGCAGGTTATAGATAGGATTGTCCAGCAGAGTAGTGGTTAAACAGGCCAGGGGTTTGGTACACAGATCAGGCAGGTTATTGATAGGATTGTCCAGCAGAGTAGTAGTTAAACAGGCCAGGGTTCGGTACACAGATCAGGCAGAAGTACAAGGGACAATCCGGGAGAGTAGTGGTTAACAGTCAGCAGAGGTTTGGTACACAGATCAGGCAAAGGTACTTAGGGACAATCCGGGAGAGTAGTGGTTAATCAGGCTAGCAGAGGTTCGGTACACAGATCAGGCAGAGGGACAAGGAAACACAGGCTCAGAGAACTGGGGAGAGCTGACAACAAACCAGCAACCCGACTGGGTGCTGGAGCCGTCAGATATAGCCCCCCTGCCCGGCGAGCGCGTCAGTGTGACGCGCTACCGGGCACCCGCACGGGCTACGGCGCGCACGCGGGGACCGCCGTGCACCCGCGCGCGCCGCACCATCAGGCCGTGGACGGGTGTGCGGCGAAGCGCTCATCCCGTGCGCATGCGCACCGGAGCCCGGCGAGCGGAGACGCTCCCTGGCTCCTGACAAGTGGTGTCACTAGGGTTGGTGTCACCCAGTGCGGTAAAACATGGTGTCACCCCCCTCCACTAACTATAGTCGCCCCTCAGTACAGACCCCCCTCCACTAAGTGCAGACCTCCCACTAAGTATAAAGCCCTCTCTCAGTACAGACCTCCCATCATTATAGACCCCCCTCAGGACAAACCACCCCCTCCATTAGTACAGACCCCCCAGAACAAACCACCCCCCTGCATTAGTACAGACCCCCCCAGCCAAACTACCTCCCCTACATTAGTACAGACCCCCCCAGGACAAACCACCCCCTACATTAGTATAGACCACCCCAGAATAAACCACCCCTCTCTACATTAGTATAGACCCCCCAGAACAAACCACTCCCCCTACATTAGTATAGACCCCCCAAGACAAACCACCCCCCTACATTACTATAGACCCCCCAGGACAAACCACCCCCCCTACATTAGTATAGACCTCCAGGACAAACCACCCCCCTACATTAGTATAGACCCCCCAGGACAAACCACCCCCCCCTACATTACTATAGCCCCCCAGGACAAACCAACCCCCCTACATTAGTATAGATTCCCCAGGACAAACCACCCCCCTACATTAGTATAGACCCCCCAGGACAAACCACCCCCCTTCATTAGTATAGACCCTCCAGGACAAACCACCCCCCCCCACATTAGTATAGACCCCTACATTAGTATAGACCCCCAGGACGAAACCACCCCCCCCTACATTGGTATAGACCTCCCCAGGACAAACCCCCCCCCCTACATTAGTATAGACCCCCCAGGATGAAACCACCCCCCCTACATTACTATAGACCCCCCAGGACAAACCACCCCCCCTACATTAGTATAGACCCCCCCAGGACAAACCCCCCCTACATTAGGTTAATTTAAAACACCCGGGTTGCAGCTGGAGAGGAGAGGACAGTGTGCAGCCGCGGTGGAGGTGGAGTGTGTCAGGCTTGGGCAGCATGCGTCAGTGAGACACAGGAGGTCGGAGGAGGAGAACTGTCTGGAACACGTTGGGCACGGGCCGCCCCCCCAGTGACGTCAGTCACGTCACTGCGTGGCTGGTCTCTCACACAGAGACAGCCGCTCGATCTAATTTCGCTCTCCTCCTGACAGGAGGAGGGAGGAGGGAGGGGGGATGGGCTTCGGTACTCGGCAGGTCAAGGCGGCGACCAGCAGAGAGCCGCCTACGGACAAGGAAGAGGAGGAGGGAGGGGAGCACTCTGGCGCTTCAGCGCCCCCACCTCTGTGGCGCCTGGGTGCACAGCACCCCGTGCACCCCGTCTAGGATCGGCCCTGCCCCCTTATATAAGTCAATTAGGGAATTAGTCCAAAAATGAAAAACCCATCATATCTCTCTCCTGGGGCGAATCACATCTGTAAAGATGATTATCCTTCCTAAGCTTCTGTATCTATTCCAGACACTACCCATCCCTGTCCCCTACAGCCACCTGCGCAAACTACAAGCTGATTTTGTCAGGGGATCTAATTGACCAGACCGTGTGGACTGCACAGAGGAGACCAGAAACCCATGTAAGTGAAATAATGGTGTTTATTAAATAAGTGACAAGTAAAAGGAATATAAACAGTGCAAAACCAACACAACAAACCCACTACAAACAACAATATATACAAGTAAATGGAGATACCGGAATCGTAAACAAGCCAGGCCAAGATCATACACAGGGGGGACAGCAGATGGGCAAGGACGGGAAACCAGCAGGACAGGGAGAGGATGGATGGTTGGGATACAGGGAAGGGATCCAAGGTAACCAGGAACAGAAAGGACAGGACCAGGAAGGGCTCAGGATAGGGATGGGATTGGATCAGATCAGGTCAGGTCAGGACAAGGCAGATGCAGGCTCAAGGTCAAAATAACAGGCAGCAAGGTCAGAATGCAGGGAGAGAGAGATACCAAGGCAACCCTATGAGGGCTTGCCGGGTATTTATAAGGCTGTGGTAATTGACCTCATGTCACAGCTGAGCGCAGTGTGTGCTGTTTGCTCCACACTGCCGGAGTGCACCCGCTGGTGGACACCGGTACTACGGCCCAAGGATGCAACAGTGCCACCAGCAGGAGAGACCTCTTACTGCAGGTCCCAGGTGTTGGAAGACACCCGCTGGTGGACACTGGTACTGCGATCCAAGAGACCGATAGCGCCACCAACGGGTAAACCCTCTCATGACAGATTTATTACGATATGTGTGGAACTATAAAAGACATAGGATACCCCAATCAGTCCTGATGGCATCGCGTGCTGACGGGGGCCTGGCTTTCCCCAACCTAGTTAAATACTACCAGGCGGCCCAGCTACGCGCGATAGTCTCCTGGTTTCCCCAACATTCCTACAATAAATGGACGGAAATAGAGAAAATTTTCTCTATTTGCAAATGTGGAGGTGGAACCCGGTCGGCTATTGGGGTCAATGTCCCAGCTTAGGCAGCTATGGCGTAAACTATCTCGTGAACACAAGCTCAAATCTGAAAGATCACTGCTGACCTCCTTCCTCTGCACCCGTAAAGTGCCTGCTAGCCTTACCTGACAGATGTCATGGCCCTGGGCGTCACGGAACCTGTTCCATTTCGGACACCTTGTAGATCCTAGATCCCGTAAATTGCTACCATTTTCTGAACTCCAAGATAAACATGACCTACCTCGCCAGGTGTTCTACGGCTACTTGCAAATTTGACACTATGCCCAAACCATAACTCCAAGTCTGCAATTTTCCACACCTTCCCCATTTGAACTCATTATATTAGAGGGCTCCGCACGTAGAGGACTGATCTCAGATATTTATCAGATCCTTAATACATACTCCATACCAGATCAGGGCAAACATGCTTACATGCTCCGCTGGGAAAGAGAGCTGGGAGAGGAAATCCCAGAGGAGGCCTGGTGGACGATCTGAAGTCAGGCTGCCAGGAGTTCTCTATGTACTCTCTATAAGGAAAACACTTACAAGATTCTCTACTTTTGGTACCTGACTCCGGACATGCTCCATGTTATCTACCCCTCCAGCTCTGACCTTTGCTGGCCTTGCCAGCGGGACAAAGGCACCCTTTTCCTCATCTACTGGACCTGCCCTTTATTAGCTCCATTCTGG
Source organism: Lithobates clamitans (assembly GCA_037952925.1). Taxonomy (NCBI): domain Eukaryota; kingdom Metazoa; phylum Chordata; class Amphibia; order Anura; family Ranidae; genus Lithobates; species Lithobates clamitans. The sequence goes on along the minus strand of JBBGZY010000833.1, from coordinate 4,929,509 downwards.
CGCTCGACACAACAACTACTGACTCGCCTAGGTGCCAATACCCATGACACCAAAATTCTTCCTGCTAGGTCTCTCCCAACTGAAAATAGTCAAACCCTATAAGAAATTACTGATTCTCATGGCTGCATGATGCCTAGATGCCAACTTGCCCTTAACTGGAAGAAACGCTCACCACCTTCCCCGGAAGCCATGTACTCTAGGGTTAAGGATATTGAGCTTATGGAGAAGATGACCGCTAGGATACAGGACAGGCTAGATGTCCACAATAAGGTCTGGGAACTGTGGCATCTCCGGGAGGGCCTACCCTGAGCCGGTGACAGAGCCAATGCGGTAACAATCTGCTTTTTCCTTCTCTCTTCTCCTACTTTCTCTATCCTTCTCTTTTATTTCTCCCCTCTTGGTTATTTTTCATGCAAAGTTATGTATGATTCCAGTTTACAGGTACTGCTTACTATTGTTCTAAAGCAATGTCAGCATTGAAGTTGAAATGTATAATGCAAAAATTTGAAGAAGGTTCCCCTCTTCTCAATGCCATTCGCACTTGTATCTTTATACTGTTTCTTTTACTGAGACATCTAATAAAAATGTTTTTTGGGAAAAAAAATGCAAATGCCTTCAAATAATTTGCCAGGGGGATGTCCTGATCCTGCCTGTGAAGAGGTGCAAATGTGTGATGTATACAACCTACAAAAGCAAGACTGATATTTACAAAGACAAAAGTGTGTTTAAATTGCCAGCTAAAGGACAGTTTCAAGCTACTTCTTTCTGTTTACAAACATAGTGGTCAAGAATTCCCTTCTTCTGTACCAGACCATTATCCTAGATGAGGGTCTGATATAGATGTTGTTTTTTTTTCAAACAAAAAGGTTTTTATTTCAGCAAAAATTATTACATACAGTTCCGGAACAAACATATCGCTATGCAAAGTAGCGGTTCAATCAGACATGTAAACAGCAAATATTGCATCATCTCTCCCTCACCCACTTCCTATAAGATGTACTATGATACATAATCACTCCCATTAACCCTCTCTCTGTACACCTATACCTTCAGTAAGTCTTAGTAAATTTGCCTATTTTTATTTGTTTACAGCAATGTATCCATCAGACCCTCTAAAACAAGTGGTTAATCACCAGATCTACTGGCGCAAGTCCAGGAACACCTAGCCAGGGAGCCCAAAGTTTCTCATATTTTTTGGATGTTCCCCTGTGTTGATAGATAATTTTTTCCAAATGGATAGTGTTCCCCATTTGTGTGATCCACTCCTGCAGTGTAGGAGGGTCTTCAGATTTCCAATGTCTAAGAATTAGCATACGGGCTTGAAACAAAGCTCTACTAATGGCTTGCTTAAGGATATGTCCTGTCAATAGGTCATCTATTATCCCCAGCAGGCATGGTTTGGGATCTAATGGTATCTGTACCTGGAAGACCATATTAATAGTGTCCAGGACAGTCTTCCAATATAGGTGAAGTTTGGGGCATCTCCAAAGGAGATGAATAAGATCTCCGTGGTCTCTACAACATCTCGTACATGTGGGATCTGTACCAACCCCCATACGGACTAGTCTAGCAGGTGTATAATGTACTCTAGAGAGTATATAAAGCTGGGATAGTTTTTGAGCAGCATTTAATGAACACAGGGGGACCGCCTGCAGGGCCTCGTCCCACTGTTGCTCCTCAAATGTGCCAACATCCTGTTCCCATTTGGTCATAGCTTTCAATGGTGAGTCCCTCAGAACCAAATTCAGAAGCATAGCATAGCAGTCCGATATGAACCCTTTATATGTAGTTATTTCAAGAAGGAAATTAAAGACAGGTGTGAGTTCTAGAGTCCAAATATCTGGACCTATCTGGGCATCTATCGCATGTTTAAGTTGTTGGTAGTAGAAATTCATGGAAGACGGTAGCTGGAAGGCCTCCCTGAGCTCCGAGAAGGATCTCAGCTTGCCATCTTGGAATATGTGTATCATGTGTGACAACCCATATTGCTTCCATTTTACTCCATATGGTATTTTCGCTATTTCCATATAATGATTATTTTCCCAAATTGGGCTATATTTAGTGTACCCTTGCACTCCCTGTAGCATTCTGACCTTATTCCAAATCTTTTGCATAAGAGAATAAGTTGGGAAAAGTTTGTTGGATTTATTATACGCCTCTAACCCGTCTAGGGCCTCACACTTGGATGTGAAGCGAAGTAGTTGGGCCGAGGAGTCTCGCAGATTTAGTTCTATTTCCTGTTTAGGCCGCAGAACTCTAGCAATGTGCTGTAGCTGGGCGGCTAGGTAATATACCCAAGGATTAGGTAGCGCCAGGCCACCGTCGTCCTTGGGGCGCTGTAGTTGCTCAAGTTTAATTCTAAGCGGTTTTGATAGCCAAATGAACGACCGAAAGAGTGAGTTAATGATTCTGAACTTTTTTAAGGTAATGACCATTGGGGAGTTGTGGAGTACATATAGTAGCTGAGGCATAAGGATCATCTTTATTAGATCGATCCTACCTACTTGTGTTAGTTTCAATTTGCTCCAGACTTTAACTCGATCATGACAGCGATTAATAAGAGGGGTTAGGTTTAAGTTAGCATAATCTAACACGCTGGGAGTGACATGTATGCCTAAGTACTTAATGGATGTCGATACCGGGATGTCCAGCATACTCTTTTGGGAGGAGGATGGTTCGCGGTCTAACAATAGCAGGGAGGGCTTGGTCCAATTGATAACTAGACCCGAGTACTGCCCGAACCAGCCAATAACCTTCATTGCTTCTGACAGTGATGCTGATGTGTCTCCAAGAAGCAGCATGGTGTCATCAGCATACATGATAACCTTCTCCTGAACATCTCTATATCGAAACCCCTGTATTATCTGATATAGATGTTAATGGGGGACCTCCACATGGCATGGGATTCCCCTCCTAATTTAGCACACAGCATGGCAGATCAGAAAAGATGGGAGACGAGCATGTGATCCCCTTCTTTCTGAACCATACTAGGCCACATATCCTCAATATGGAGGAATACCTTGTCGGGGGGACATCCCTGGAAAAGCACATTGGTTCTTTGTTGTTGAGGAAAGTGTATAATAGAGATGGGCCTATAAGGTTATCCTATAAGTAATGCTTCTTAAAGTATTGCTGTTGCTATAAGTAATCTAGTTTCCAGGCAGGTTTATTCTACACCCAAGAGGATCTCTATGATTTCCTTAGCTTGTAGTGTAATGTAACAAAAATGTATATTTAGGCGCCATGCCACTGCAATAGGTCTAGCTATAAAGAAGAGGGACACGCAGAAGAGTATCCAACGCATTTCAGGGGTCCAAAAATGACCCTTCATCAGAGCTTGAAAATAATGTGATTGGACTAGAATTGAACTAGACTTTTATTTTTTTCCAGTGTGTTTACAAGAACAGAGTTCTGCATTATATGTTATTAAGAGAAAAAAAGTTTGTCCTTACTTTGTCGCTTCACTCTTTCTTTTGAGAGTAGCTTGCAGTCTGCCCAAAGGCCTGTTTAAAAGAAACAAGTAGAAAGTTGGGCATTTTTATTGTTTTATTATTTTTAGGTAGTCTGTGTGCATAGGAACACATACCAAACCTATAGTAAGGTTTTCTCAAATTAGACTGCAAAAGTGGAACTACATTTTAAGCTCTGTAAGTATGTAATTTGTGCAATAAACAATGTAAGTATGTCATTTGTGCAGGGGGAGAATACTAACCTGAAGACGGATCATAACAAATATAATACTGTAATAACACAATAATACTGCAGAATTAATGCAGTTTTACAATACAACAGTCTTTCCAAAATATAAGCTTTTGTAAATATAATAAAAGAGTTGTATTTCTCTTTCCATAAATGCAATGCTGTAGAGAAAATGTGTTTTTAAAACTGTCATGTGAGGTTATTGAAATTGTACAGGGGAATCAGCCATCATTGATATTTTGGGAGGAATGAAAGTCTTTTGTAATTGAGTTCCTAAGTTACAAAGCTGTATGTCTATTTTGATCATACAATGTGTTCATCCATTGGAAAAGTCTGATTAGCACATTTTATCCTGCAGTTCCCCGTGACTCACACAGCTTCTTTGTTCTGTTGCTAAGTGCTTTTCTCATTTAAACTGCTGCTAATTTTTGTCTTCAAATACAGGAATTTGTTACACCAGAACTACTTTGTCCTAGTCAAAAATTCCTGCAGACCCTCTAAACAGCAGACAGTGTGTCCTGTAACCCCATCCTTTTCTTCCAGCTGCAGGGTTTATTTTGAGTATGTTAGTATTTATGCACATTAGCTAGAAAGGAAAGGATTCTGTAATAAAAAAAGACCTTCTTTGCAATACAAATCCTTACATATATAAAGAAAAATCTGAAAATCTCAGCTTGTTCATTGAAGTTCTCACTACTCTGGGGCTAGTCACATGACTGATGCCATGTCATTCATTTCTTGTTCTCTGCTGATAATAAAGAATCAAAGATTAGGCAAGGTCTCTGACTAGATTCTGGCTAACTGAGCAACCAGTGGTTAATTTTATATCCTTGGGGACGTTTGGTTATTGAGTTCCCCGCTCCTCCCACCTACAGCATTAATTGCAAATGGATCACATTTTTGCTGCCGGATTCTTAATATATTTTTTTTATTTTTTAGGAAGCTGTGGAAATAGCAAGACTTTTATTGGGGGGGTGGCAGAGTTTGCCAAGATCATTGCAGCAAATCTGAATATGATAATGTTCTTTGCAGTGGGTCCTTGGGTATGGCCTTGGCAGAATTGGGTAAATAATCTAAGCTGTTGTTGTGTGGGCTTTTCTACCTCAAATAGTAGGATGGATTTCTTTGGACCTACACTGGTAGCACAGTTTGGGAACTTACTAAGGTTTTCATCTACAAAATCAATTATAGTCACTCCAGACCAGCCATTCTCAGCCAGGGTTCCTCCAGAGGTGTCTAGGGGTTCCTTGAGCTGTGGGTAACTGACCTCCTATCTCATAGTTCCAGGTCCAACACCGCTTGGCATCATCAGCAGCATGACTGCAAAGGTGACATTCTGAACACTACTGCAAGGTGGGCATTCTTTCCACTGATTATTATTATACAGGAGTTTTATAGCGCCAACAGTTTGCGCAGCGTTTTAAAATATAAAGGGAGGCAATACAGCAACAATACAATTCTATACAATAGGGCTATGGGGGCGGTCCTCCTGCAAGCTTACAATTTAATATAGTTATTACCAATGTAAAAGGCTTTTGCCCAATGCACCTTGATGGACTAATCTTGGCAAGGGTTCCTTGAGGCCTGAAAATTATTAAATTTAAAAGTATTTAAACTTTGGGAAAGGCTGCCCCAGACAATGTAAACTGATTACAACTGAGGCATGTCAAATTAAATGCCAGATAGCTTAATGCAATTGACAGAACCAATATTGCTTTTTGGTGCTCTATGTGTAATGCTGGACGTATAGGAGAGGTGGTGTCATGTGATGTGAACAATTGTGAAAAATGATTCACATGATTCAGCTTTGCCATTTTGAAAAGAGTTGGGTAAAAAAAATCAGCCTTTTCAATATTTCTCCCTGTTGGTATTCCTCTATAGTGTTTTCTTGGTAAACATTACAATAAAAATATTTGGTGCATCACCTTTTTAGTATTTTTGCCCAGTGTGGGATTTAAAATGTCCCTTAATTATAGTGTAATGTAATAGGGTCGGTGCAAGACCATTTTGGGCCCTAGGCAAGACCACCTACTTGCATCCCCCCCAAAAAAATAACTAAAACAAAATTAATTCAATAATTCTAGCACCAGAGCTCCTGCGTAACACTAAACTGATGACCTGTAGGGACTGCGTATGTGCGCCCATGAAACAACAAAAAACTTCAGTACCATATATTTTTTCAAAGGCAATGTTTTAACCACCTCAATACTGGGCACTTATACACCTTCCTGCCCAGATAAATTTTCAGCTTTCAGCGCTATCACATTTTGAAAGAATTGAGAATTGCGCGGTCATGCAATGCTGTACCCAAACAAAATATTAATCCTTTTTTTTCCCACAAATAGAGCTTTCTTTTGGTGGCATTGGATCACCACTGCATGCCCCAGCGGGCGGGTGGCGCTAGTGGCTTATCTGACTGGACGTCATATGACGTTCAGTTACAATAATGCAACCACTTTGTGCATGTCATATTGCTATATGGCGGTCAGGAAGTGGTTAAAAGCCCCTACAGGTCATTAGTTTAGCATAATGCAGGGGCTAGAATTATTGCTCTCACTCCGGTGTGCGCGGTGATACATAACATGAGTTGGGCAATCGCAGGCACCAAAGTGCATGTACAGTGGGGACGGAAAGTATTCAGACCCCCTTAAATTTTTGAGTTTTGGGTTCTTCTTTACCTCTCTCACCAAGGCTCTTCTCTCCCGATAGCTCAGTTTGGCCGGACGGCCAGCTCTAGGAAGGGTTCTGGTCGTCCCAAACATCTTCCGTTTAAGGATTATGGAGGCCACTGTGCTCTTAGGAACCTTAAGTGCAGCAGAATTTATTTGTAACCTTGGCCAGATCTGTGCCTTGCCACAATTCTGTCTCTGAGCTCTTCAGGCAGTTCCTTTGACCTCATGATTCTCATTTGCTCTGACATGCACTGTGAGCTGTAAGGTCTTATATAGACAGGTGTGTGGCTTTCCTAATCAAGTCCAGTCAGTATAATCAAACACAGCTGGACTCAAATGAAGGTGTAGAACCATCTCAAGGATGATCAGAAGAAATGGACAGCACCTGAGTTAAATATATGAGTGTCACAGCAAAGGGTCTGAATACTTAGGACCATGTGATATTTCAGTTTTTCTTTTTTAATAAATCTGCAAAAATGTCAACAAATCTGTGTTTTTTCTGTCAATATGGGGTGCTGTGTGTACATTAATGAGGAAAAAAATGAACTTAAATTATTTTAGCAAGTGGCTGCAATATAACAAAGAGTGAAAAATTGAAGGAGGTCTGAATACTTTCCGTCCCCACTGTATTTTTGCATGTGTGTGTGTCTGTGTGTGTGTGTGTGGGGGGGTGTACAGTATACAGGTGTGTGTGTGGGTGGGAGGGGGTATGAAATGTGTACAGGTGTGTGTGTATGTGTGTGCGTTTGTGTGTGGAGGGAGGGGGTGTACAGTATATAGGTATGTGTGTGGGGGGTGTACAGTATACAGGTGGGGGGTGTACAATACACCCCCCTGGGCACACAGTCATTATGCAGACAGCTGTGTAGGGAGGCCGGGGTCCCCCTGGCAGTAGATCGTCTCACACACATGAGATAGTCAGGCTGTGTGGAGAGGTGACTCATCGTCAGGCAGAGGATGATCAGTGTGATGAGTACAGAGCCCCACCCCTGCAGATTGCCTTCTGAGGAGTTACTGAGCAATCTTAGGGAACCGCAAACAAGGGGAAGAGGGAGGGGGTAACTCTGACTGAAGGTGGGGGCGGGAGGATGACATAGAGGGCAGGCCGCGCAATCTCGATTCAGCTGGTCTCTGCATCGATGCTGAATCACAATGCATCGATGCGCCGTTTATTTTCAACTGCCCTAGCAGCTTTGGCTGCGCCCTAGGTGGCAGTGCATCCTAGGTGGCTGCCTAGTTTGGCTAGTGGTAGCGCTGGCCCTGATGTGGAGACAAAACTTTTTTTCTTAGTGAAGAACTTCGGGAAGTGTTAGAACCCCTGTTGGGATTTTACTGCTATCCAGGGCTCTGTTAGAGGGACTCTTCTCACTTCCTATCCCGCTGACAATATTTTACCAGACAGAACATGAAAGGTATAAAAAAAAAATTCCTCTCACTTCCTGTCTGGTAAATCAATTATCACAGGAACAGCAAGTGAGAAAAAATTTCTCTAACAGAATCCCAGAAAGCAGTAAAGCTAGACATGGGCTCTAAGCCTTCTCCACTCTAAAACTAAAAAAAATGTATAGACATAAAATTTAATACACAACCTGTATAAACTGTATACAGTATGCTGTTTATTATGCCTATTATGTAATCTTTCACCACCCTGTATGGTAAGACCACACACATGCCTGTAGAACAGGATTTATTTTCTGCCTTGTGCCACCTGTAAGATAAAGAATCTTATCTGCAGCACAAGGCCCGCATAGCAAAAGCTAGTGTTTTAAAAACGAACACCATACATCAATGCAAGGAACGCATCTTATCACAATGCAACTCAACTCAAGCAAGCATGTGTTCTATGTTTGTCATCCTGAAAAACCCAAACAAAATTTTTAAATAAGACCAAGCTATATGAGCTACTGATGCGGCTTATTGTGTTACGTGTTTAAGCTCACCATTAAATATTGGAGTACATATTTATCTTATTAATTGACAGTAAATTGTCATCCAACACTTTTTAATAGTTTTAAATTTTTTACTGCTATATGTCTCCCTGTTAGGGGGATCCACTATGACTATTTGTCCTGGTAATAATTGATGCTGGGACAGAGCCAATCTAAATCGAGTCGAACCCAGTACACGCCCCACACTATATAAGGCCGCCTGCGTTATATAGAGGAGAGCAGCACTCTGACAGGTCCGTCCCTGCACAGTGTGCAGAGACAGTCATGTCATCTGCCTGCTTGGCGGGGATCGACGGAGCGATCCCCCGCTGAGCAGAGAGGGCTCCGTACACGGACACGTCTGTGTGAAAGAACCCTAAGGCCAACTCCCTTTGTACAAAAATTCACGGGAAAGTTTGTACAAAGTCCCATCGTGTGTATGAGGCTTAAACACCAGAAATGCAAGTTTTCATATCTTTAAAGGTCACCATACACTGGCCAATCAGTTAGATCTTCCATAAATTAGATTCAGTGCAAGAGCCTGTTTGATTTTCTACAATTAGAAGTAATTCTTACAGTGCATCTTCCTATTACCGCTTTAGCCTAATGCTCTGTTTCCACTATTTCAACCCTAAAGTTGCGTGATTTACAATGTGCTTTTTCGGCTTGTTTTCCACTATTTTCCACTACTTGTCATGCTACTAGGGACTGAAAAGTTGCATCACAAGTTCTACCCCATGATTTACAATGAGTACCGTTCATATGTGTGTGACTTCAAGTCGCAGCAACTTCAAAGTAATCCCTGCACTACTTTGGTTCCACTTTGATGTGACTTGAGGTCCATAGACCTCAAAAATACACAGGCATTGCTTCAAGTTTTGGCAAAAAGTTGCGGGAAACTAGCGGCAAAAAACACGCAACTTTGGGCTTGCAATAGTGGAAACCGAGCCTTAATACCATGTCATGCGACTAGTTCAAAACATCAGAGAAAAAGTCGCACTGAAGTTGAAACAAAGTAGTGCAAGAACTTTTTTGGGAATTGCACCAATTAGAATAAGGGAACATTGAAATACATGTGTTTTGACTTGTCCTGCGACTTCACATGTGTCAAGTCGCACAACAACTCGCAGTAGTGGAAAGAGAGCCTAAGGCCACTTGGGACTGAAAAGTTGCATCACAAGTTGTACCCCATGATTTACAATGAGTACCATTCATATGTGTGCGACTTGCTTACGCCCATGCGCACATGCAGTATACACATCTTTATTACAGAAATCCATATTTGGCATTGGAAATTAACCACTTGCTTACTGGGCACTTAAACCCCCCTGCTGTCCAGACCAATTTTCAGCGCTGATGCACTTTGAATGATTGCGTGGTCATACTTAGCCAAATGTTTTTTTTTTGTTTGTTTTCTTTAAAGTTCCCACAAATAGAGCATTCTTTTGGTGGTATTTGATCACCTCTGTATTTTTTTTTCTTTTGTTCAAAAAAAAAAAGAAAAGACAGATTTTTATAAATAATTTTGGATATTTTGATATTAAATTTTGCAAACAGGTAATTTTTCTCCTTCATTAATGTACGCTGATGAGGCAGCACTGATTGGTTACACTGATAGGCAGCACTGCTTGGGACCACTGGTGGGCATTAATAGGTGGCACTGGAAGGTAGTACTGGTGGGCACAGATGAGGCAGAATTGCTTCTTCGGGACCAATGTCCCTTGCACCTAAGCCGGTGATCAGCTTTTATTTTTATCCTCATGCTGTTGGCGTGAGGAGAAAAAATAAACAATTACCGATCTTTAGTTTACATCATGTGATCAGCTGTCACTGGCTGACAGCTAATCGCATGGTAAGGGGCCGGGATCGGCGCTTACTTCGATCACCCAAATCTCAGTGCGCGCTGCGCGCCCTGCAGGGAGCCAGTCCTATGACAGCCTCCCAGAAATTCAGGTCCACGCTGTGGCCGTCGTTTGGCTATAGCACAGACACCAAGTGGTTAATAGAAAAACAGATGCAGATTTCTAGGACTGGCCAAAAATAATGTTTAGAGTCAAAGGCAACTGATGACTTTCTATTAAAGTTTAAATGGGCCATTAATATGCATCACCACTGAACTTAGGAATGTGTCTTTGCAAAGTTAAACTAATTAAAATCCTTTCTTATTTTTGCTTGGGGATAGACTGCAGAGGGATTAGACGTTTTGTCAGATGTCTACACCCCTGATAGGGTGAAGACAACTCCCAAAGTTTGCCAATTTCTCATTCAAAATTATTTACTTCCTGTAACATAGCCAAACAGGAAGTGAGGGTAAAACCCTAACATTGTATGTCCTTGGGGACACACAAGTCAATCTAAATAGTTTCCCCATTCGGGAAATTGCACTCTAGCATTTTGCCATGTACATCCCAAATTATTATGTGTCTCAGGGTTTATTTACTAAAAGGTAATCCACTTTGTACTAAAAGTGCACTTAGAAGTGCAGTTGCTGGAGATCCGAGGGGGACATGCAAGGAAAATAAAAAAAACAGCATCTTTGCTTCTACATGATTGGATGATAAAATCACCAGTGCTTCCCCTCTGATTTTCATCAACTACACTTGTATTGCAGAAAGGATTTGCCTTTAATAAACCCCAAAATACCTAATAATTTGGGGTGTACACAACAAAGTGCTAGAGTGCAATTTGCCTTATTGGGACACTAGATTGACCTGTGTGTCCCCAAGGAAAAATATTGTTAGGGGTTTACTCTCACTTCCTGTTTGGCTATGTGACAGGAAGCGAAGCCAATTTTAAGAAAAGGGACACAAAGCCCAACCAAAAAAAAAAAAATAGATTTCCCTCAAATGTCCACAATTAGAATAGGATTGTCTTCAGCTTGATTTTAGTTCAGTGCTTCTCAACCCTGTCCTCAAGTACCCCCAACAGGCCATGTTTGCAGGTTTTCCTTCATCTTGCACAGATGCTTGAAAACAAAGTCAATGGCTTTGTATTTTGGACAGCTATTTTAGATACGATAAATTTCCTAAACAAGTCCTGTCGGGGGGGTACTTGAGGACTGAGGCTGAAAACCACTGCTCAAAAAGAAAATTGAATACTTACCGGGGGGCGTGACCGGATGTCGATGTGAGTGGGTGTGCGTGTGAGCTCCCTCCTAGCTCCGGCTTCTATGCCGCTCAGCCCCATCCCTAGCAGCTTAACCTAGCCCGATATCTTGACGGCTTGTGACTCGCCTCCCTGTACACTGCACCATCTCACGGCCACTGTGCCCGGCCAGCCGCATCTTACCTTTGGAGCGGGACGCTCGACCGCTGCACTGTGCTGTATCCCGGGTGCCGACTTGCCTCTCGCCCTGCATCCCGTGCTCGGTTCGTGCTGCGGGCTCCTCCCTGTCGCCGCTGGACTGGTTGCTTGGCAACACCTGGGGCTCTCGCGAGAGCTGTGAAAATCTTTCGTATCTTGGACAAAGGCTCGGGAGCTCCGCTTCGGCTTCAGTCTCCCTCCCCTTGCTTCAGCCACAGATACAGCAGCAGACGCCGGCAGACACTGGCTACAGCCACAGGCACACGTGGTGAGAGCGGAGAGAGCGCACAGATTCGAAGCACTACAGGACAGGTATGAGAGTAACCTGGTTCAGATTAAAAATCTTGTGGCTATAGAGGTGGACTGTATGGTATCCTGTCTGCTACACCCGCTAATATTATGCAACTATGTAATGATACAGCAATTGTAAAGAGAATCCTGGAAAGAGCAAATTAAGGAAAGCAAGGGGAAAGGGAAGGGGTGAGCAGAGGAAGACGAAAAGAGGCAAGGAAATTGCTGGTTAAAAGGGGAAGAAGAGAGGAAAGAGAAGAGAAAAAAGAAAAAAAAAGAGGAAAGCAAAGAGAAGTTTAATTAAGCCCCAGTTGCGGGTCCTAAGGACGCTACGTACACTCTAGAGGGTGGGCCGCGGGGGGGGGGGGGGCGACAGTGGCAGCACCTGGGTACATCAACTAGCAGATAAGGGGCAAACCACCACTGTTGGAACCCTGCTGTTTTTTAGCGTCCTCAATGATGACTAGGAAGAAGGGTGAGGAGCCCCAACAGTTACACGAAAACACAACAGCACAGGGTACTCGCTCTGTTAAGGAAAAGGGGAACCTAGCAGCATCAGCTTCCGCGGCGGCGGCAGCCGCAGCAAAACTGGAAAAATTTGCGCACACCCCCGCACACACCCCTGTCAAGGGTAATCAAATGCCTCACGAGAAGTCGCAGACAGGACCGTCTGGGGAGCGGAAAAGTGTGGGCAGAATGTCAACAGTTCCAGCTGCCCTACCGGCTAGTACTAAAACTACAATAAATAAAAAAAGCTCAGAGCTACCCCCCTTGGAGCAAGGAACCGTACCAGCTAGTGGCATTCCACCTGATATTAGTACAGCTGTGGAACTAGAACCCACATTAAAGGAAGTACTAGCTGCAGTGAACTCATGTAAGGGGTCCCTGAATGACCTGTGTGACCAACTAGGGGGCCTTAAGGTAGAACTACGCTCTATGAGCCAGGAACTTCAGAAAGTGCTAGAAAGGACTACCATTATTGAAGAAAGATTGAGCCAACTTGAGGACACAATGTGTTTCCAATGCAACGGGAATTCAAGAGTATACAAATGCAGTTTGAAATGTATAAGAATAAAATGGACGAAATAGAGAATAGGATGCGTAGATGCAATGTTAGGGTGCTGGGTCTCCCTGAGGGAAGCGAGGGCCCCCGCCCTGAGGTATATATGGAAAATCTGCTTAAGGGGCTTTTTGGGCCCGACTTCGCTATTGAGAGGGCGCATCGAATACCCACCAGGCCCACCGCATCAGGGGGACGTCCTAGACCAATGATCCTTAAATTGTTTTGTTACAAGGACAAGGTGACGCTAATGCAAAAATCTAGAGAAAAAGGAGATATGTTCCACAACGGCAGTAGGATCTCACTGTACCCCGATTATTCTCCGGATTTGCAGAAAAGAAGGGCGGGCTTCGTGGAAGTAAAACGCGCCTTACGGTCTCATAAAATCCCATACGCTTTGCTATACCCAGCGCGATTGCGTGTAGAAGCCTCGGGGACAGCCTACTTCTTTGACACAGCTGACAAGGCCTCAGCATGGCTGGAGGGCTATAAAAAGAACCTATAAATCTAGGAGTCCGGGAGAGATGTGAAAAAGGAAAATGAAAGAGGACAAAAACATTGTATCATTAAAAAATTAAATGAGGGATGGGGTTGGGGGAGGGTTTCTTTTCTTTTTTTTTTTTTTTTTTTTTTTTATAAGCCGGAGGTGGGGGGGAGTGTGGGTTGAAGAGTGTGAGAAAGTCTTAAATGTGTGTTGGTACACGATTAAAGTCGTGGGGTGGTTTGATTTTTTCTTTTTTCTTGTTTTTTTACTTTAGGGCTCCCCTTAAGGGAGATGCAATAAATGTTGAGGGGGAGGGGGGAGGGGGGCAGGTGGTGGGTGGTGGGTGGGTATGGCTGCTACCAGTTGAGGTCCGGAGGTGTGGGTTAGATTGGGTCACAATAAAGGCTCCTAGGGCTAGCCGAAACAGGCATGGGAGGGGTAAGGGGAAGTCACCGGGTAAAGAGTTAATCATTTCCCATATGGGACTTAAATACATTAGTAAACAGAAGCAGGGGTGGGGGGAGGGTAACAAATTAAATAAGGGTTTGTGTTATTTATACATGCACGTGGAAAGATTTGGAGTTTTGGGGGCATGGGGGAGACAAGAGGGGAAGGGAATCTGCCTTTCCCCTCCGCCCCTCACGCCCCTAAAAAATAGTTCCTGCACTGATTGTGGATTTAGGAATCACAGTGGAGTTATAATAAATGTTAAGAAATTGGATGAGCTCGGTTGGGGTCCAAAAAGAGGTGTATGCCTTACACTGCACAAGATGGTTGTTTTCTTTTCACTTCGTGCTAAAAAAAAAAAAGGAATTTTTATTTTTTATTTCTTCTTTCTGATGCCTAGTGTAGTTGGAATAGGATCATGGAATGTTAGGGGTTTAGGTGATCCTGATAAGAGAACTGCCATTTTATCAGAGCTGGAGGCCCAGGGTGTCGATCTGTTCTGCCTGCAGGAGACGCACTTGACAAACGAAACCAGGATAAGATTTGGGGGTAGGAAATTTCAGACGCAATTCCATTCTGTTTACTCCTCCTACTCAAGAGGAGTGAGTATATTGGTTAAAAAAGGGGTGTCTTTGCCTGCAGGGGTATTCGGATAGACACGTTGGGCTGCTATATTTTTTTGCATTGCCTGTTGGATGACAGAGTTTGTTATTGCAAATATCTATATCCCTCCTCCAAGTAAGCTGGAAATCCTATACTGCCTGTTGGAATATATGGAGAGCAAGGTTGGGATTCCATTAATCCTGGTAGGCGACTTTAACACAGTCCTTGATAGTCGGCAGGATAGGCTCCCAACCGGTACCTGGACAGTGAGGGCAACAGAGGGCAGGCTTAGGCAGTTCTTAGAGGAAGTGGGGTGGTGTGATTTATGGAGAATCCGCAACCCAAACGCTAGACAATACTCTTGTTACTCAGGGACACACCACACACTATCCCGAATAGATCTAGCCATAGGTAATAAGGAATCGCACCCCCTAGTGTATAAAATAGATTACGGCCCAAGAGGATTATCAGACCACTCGCCTCTAAAACTAGTGTTGCGCATCGGCGATAGACAAATATATAGGCCCTGGTCAGTAAGCCCAGTATGGCTGGAGGTAATAGGGAGCATGGGAGAAATTTCTACTAGTCTAAAGGAGTTTATGGTATGCAACTCAGGCACAGCGGCAGGGGGAGTGATCTGGGATGCTCTAAAGGCCTTTCTCAGAGGACTTCTAATTCAGCAAATAGCAAGGGTAAAGCGGAAAACAAGAATGCAGGATGATCGCATTAGAAATGAGGTTATGGAGCTGGAAAGGCAGTATGTTCTGGGCCCTACTATAGAGCTAGAGGAGCTCTGGCTTAGGAAACAACAGGAATATAAAGCAGTAACAATGAGAAAAGCCGAAAATAAAAGACTTTTTCAGAGGCAGAGGTTCTTTGAGGAGGGGGAAAGAGTGGGCCGAATGCTGGCCGTAGTGGCAAGTACCAACTCCCCGTCCTCAACAATCTCTGCGATTAGATCCCCAAGCGGGGAAATTGTGACAGACCCAGGGAAAGTCAAGGAGATATTCTTCGATTTCTACAGTTCCCTGTATCAGTCAAAACACCCCATAGCAAGAGGAGAGCTGGATAAACTATTGGAGGGACTTGTATTACCAACCTTATCTGCAGCAGACAAAGTTAGCTTAGAATCTCCTATAACCCTAGAGGAACTAAGGTGCGCTGTGGCTGCTATGCCCAATCATAAGACTCCAGGCCCAGACGGACTCCCCCTGGAAATATATAAACATTATGGGGGGATTCTGCTCCCCACCCTCTTGAGGACACTAGAGGAGGCGTTCATAGACGGTGGTCTCCCGGCTTCAATGACAGAGTCAAATATTATACTTATTCAAAAGGAAGGGAAGGACCAACTGGATGTAGCGTCATACAGACCAATTTCTTTGCTTTGCTCGGACGTTAAAATCCTAGCAAAGGTACTAGCAACTAGGCTAAGTAAATGTATTAATAACTTGGTACACCCAGACCAAGCAGGATTTATCCCCCATAGGTCTACCAGTGTCAATATTAGGAGAGCATACCTGAACCTGCAGACCCCAGTCGTAGATAGGGACCCCAGAGCCATCATATCCCTGGACATCGCCAAAGCATTTGATAGCTTGGAGTGGGGCTACCTCTGGGGAATAATGGATAAATTCGGGTTTGGCCCGACTTTTATTAAATGGGTAAAAATCTTATACAGCTGCCCATCAGCCAAGCTAAAGATTAACAACGAGTATACAGATAGTCTGGCACTAGAGAGGGGTACAAGACAGGGGTGCCCCTTGTCGCCTCTCCTGTTTGCTCTGGCAATGGAGCCGCTGGCAGAGGCTATAAGAAGGGCACCAGGCCTGCGGGGTTTTAGGAGGAAGGGCAGCGAAGAAAGAGTTGCACTTTACGCAGACGACGTCTTGGTATTCCTGGGGGATATAGGACCATCTTTGGTAAAAACGATGCAACTGGTAGAAGGATTTAGGAAGGTATCGGGCCTAGTGGTTAACTGGGATAAATCCTCACTGCTGCAGATTGATTCAACCAATAACCTCCTCCCTGATGGTCTCCCTGGGTTAAACGTAACTGATAAGATAAAGTACTTGGGAATAGTAATGACTAGGGATCCCAATAATTACATTCAAGACAACTTGGCCCCTTTGCTTGAAAAGTTTAGAAGAAAATGCGACATCTGGTGTCGGCTTCCCCTGTCGCTGGCAGGACGCTCAAATCTGATCAGAATGATTTGGTTGCCACAATTACTTTACATTCTCCATAACTCCCCGGTATGGATCGGGAGAAAATGGTTCACAAAAATAGACTCCCTATTTAGGGAACTTATTTGGAAGAAAGGCCAGGCTAGGATCAAACTGCAGACATTGCAGCGACCTGCCGGGGAAGGAGGATTGGCAATTCCTCATCCGTATGCTTATTACCTAGCTGCTCAAATGCAGCACTTAGGGGGTTGTGACTCCTTGGGTGAAGCAAGTGCCAGCAATAAAATAGTGCTAGAAGGTAGCCCACATAGTCGCTTGGTAGAGGCACTAGAGGCGGGTTCACTCCAGAGAAAGCTGCCAACACATAAATTACTAAATAAGACCTGGCAGACAGTTAAAAAGATCATGGGGTATAAAGGTATTACTGAGTTTTTACCCATATGGTCTAACGAATCCCTGGGGGAATTAAGGGCTGTAGAAAAGAATCCCGCTTGGGAAAGTCATGGAATTCATAGGCTGGCCCAGCTGTACAGTGATACCAACTTGAAATCCTTTATGGAACTGAGAATGGAATTCGGAGTTCCATATAATATATTTTATAACTATCTACAGGTCAGGCATGCACTGAATACCCAATTTAGGTCCTCTTCTATGAAACGATGCAACACACCGCTTCTTAATAAAATAGGTAAAGCAACAAGTACTAAGGGGCTGATTGGGGATGTATATACGCAGCTACTGGATAAGATCCTGGTTCAAGGCGTGCCTCTTGGATCCAGAGAGGGATGGGAGGCGGATGTGGGGGAGTTGTCGGACGACCAGTGGAAAAAAATATTGGAATATGGGCAGATGGTGTCCGTCTCTCCGTCGCAGAAGGCCTCACACCTCCTCCTTATACATAGAGCATATTACACTCCCAGAAGACTGTACAGGTTTGGGGGTAGGCCAAATGACAGTTGCCCCAAGTGCTATATGTCAGGAGATCTTATACACATGGTTTGGAGATGTCCAAAATTGGCAAGATACTGGTCGGAAGTGGTAGGGACAATAAATCGCAGATTCAAGGTAAATATGGAATTAGACGCCAAGGTGTGTGTGTTGGGTTTAGTGGGAGCTAATATGGGAAACACCAGAACAACCACTGCTATAGTAAGATGTCTATACCAAGCGAGAAAGTTGCTAGCACAACACTGGCTCTCAACAAACCCTCCAACTATAGGGGAATGGCTTAAAACAATGGACTCTTTGGTCTGGACAGAAAGGACAGTATACACCAAAAAAGGGAATTACAGCAAATTTATTGGCATATGGAAGCCTTGGCTCCAGGAGCAGAATATTCAACACCTAATCTGAGCTAATTTACCCTGGATCCCCTCACGAGTGTGGGGGCGAATAAAGGCCCAAACTAGACAAACTCGGGTGTAGGAACAGGTCCCATTGGGGTTTAGATAGTCGTAGCATGCCGTGAATTTTAGTGTGAATATACATAACATTTGCGCCGATAACAAGGGAGGGGGATGGTAAGGCGGGTAGTAGATAAAGGGTGGTTGGGAAGTTTAGGGAGGGTAGAGAGTAAGGGGGGGGGGATAATAAAAGGGGGGAAAAAAAAATAGCACATTGTAAGTAGTTGTCACTTACATATTTATTGAATGTCGGTAGTTATCACAGTGCACAGTAGATATGCGAGGTATTTAGCGTTGATATCCTGTATCTGTAACATGTTTTATTGTCCTTGCTAATTACACTTTTAATGCAATATGCCACGAAAAGTATGTAACTTTTTTTTGTATTGTTATCAATAAAAAGAAATTAACGAAAAAAAAAAAAAAAAAGAATACTTACCACTCTGAAATGTTACTTTCCTGGTCACTATCCATGGCAGAAAATGCACAATCTATGCATGTGCTACCATGAAGGCACCAGGAAACTTAAAGCTAAAAGAAATTTAAAAAAAGGGATTTGTCTAGGACATGCCAATCAGCCTAGTTAAGCTGCAGCTGGGAAATCCGTTGCATGAAAAGAATACATAAAAAAATATAAAAAAATTTAAACTATTTTACTGGTCCAAAAAAAAAAACAGGACTTGGAAAAGAAGGAAAGCAAAATACACACGTGTATGTTAATTTGAGACACTAACAGAATATGTTTGAGGTTTGACCCTTTTGCAGTGTAAATTAACAGGAGTTAAAAGGAGTGCACCCACAAATGGACATCTATTAAGGATTAAAACAACATTAGGCACAACATATAGAGAATTAGTATGGGAAAAACGTGTCTCCTCTCCACTGATGCTTTATCACCAATCCTTGTTTCACTAAAAACCCCAAATTTTCAAAAAACATTTGTCATTTGGACAGAAAGTGAGGTGACATCTTCTGAAGAGGTGCACAGACAGCAAAACAAATGTCACAGGGGTGATAACCCCTCCCTATGTTTTCCAAAAAGCTTAAAAATAGATCTTTTGGCTGGAGCTACACTTTAAAAATGTACCAGTTCAAAATTACAAACAGATTCTACTTAACAACATACCTACAGTCCCTGTCCTGTATACTGCTGTTCAGAGTATATAGGGCCTGGGGGCCCCACGCCTTTCCTTTTTTTAATTTGGGTGCGGGGTTCCCCTTAATATCCATACAAGACCCAAAGGGCCTGGTAATGGACTGGGGGGGGTACCCATGCCGTTTGTCTCACTGATTTTCATCCATATTGCCGGGACTGGACATTACATTAAAGCCGCAAGCAGTTTTAAATGACTTTTATTCCTTTAAAAATGTCATTTTGTGCAGGGACTGTTCTAAGCATGGGAAACATGCGCCACTTTACAGGCATTCTATAGACACCCCCCAGGTACGATATTTAAATGAATATTTCACTTTTTTTTCCCTTTAAACATCATTAAAATTACTGCTCTCGAAAAAAACGGCCATTTTTGAAACTTTTTTTTACATTGATACATGTCCCCTGGGGCAGGACCCGGGTCTCCAAACCCTTTTTAGGAAAATAAAGTGCATATTAGCCTTTAAAATTAGCACTTTTGATTTCGAACATTCAAATCCTATAGACTTTAATGGGGTTCTAAAGTTTGCGCAAACTTTCGGTCCGTTCGCAGGTTCTGGTGCGAAACGAACCAGGGGGTGTTCGGCCCCTTTCCTAGGAGAAAGTAACAAACAGTGTCTAGGGGTCAAGAGTAAGTAATGCACAGAATGGAAAGATTAAGGAGTAGGTAACAGAGTGTAAGGGTCAGGAGTAGGTAACACACAGAGTGCAAGAGTTTGTGTCGCAGAGAGTGTAGGGGTCAGGAGTATGTAATACACAGAGTGCAGAGGTATGCATGCTTAACGTGCAGAGTGCAGGGGTTTAGGAGTACATGATATACAGAGTGCAGGGGTCAGGGTTGTGTAATGTTTAGGCAAGAATGCATTACATAGCAACATATCTCTCCCTTCCCTTCAGTTCTTACCTTCTTCCCACCCAGTATACATCTCTCCCCCTACCAAATTTGTTCTTAGCTTTTTACTCACAATTAAGCTATAGCAAGACAACTAGGATTTTCAGACAGAGGTCAGCAATGGCAGTCAAGGTTATCCCTCTACTCATTGTGCTCTTTCGCACTATGAGGATGCTCAATGTTAACACCTTTGTATGCAGCACACCTAAATGGCTCCCAGCCCCTCCCTATACCAAATGGAATGCTGTTGTATAGGAGACTTCAAGAGGCTAACATAAAGCCAAAAATCAAGTAATTACACCTGTTGAATTTACAAAATACATTTAATGATTTATTAATATATACTGTACATAGATGCATTAATGTGTGTCTGTTGTATTTTTATGCAGTTTAGTCTTAGCTATAGTACACATAATTAGATTTTAAAAAAGTGCCTCAATATTAAAACATTAAAGTAAAAGAACAGTACATAAACATTTTACATAAGTGACCCATTTACGTGATTCAGTAAAGTCTACTGAGGTACAAAATTGGCTTAAACTGTGCATCTAATTTGTGCTCTGACCTACTTGATGGGGCTCTAGTTTAATATTAGTGTTTATGGAGAAAAAATAGATGCTAATTCAACAATTCAATTATACAGTTGGATACAAAAGCGCTGTAACATTCATGTTGGTGTTTTGGATGTAATAAAACTGCATATCATAAACAATTGGTTTATGCTTATTTTCACCTTTTTTTTCATGCTTCAATTAATATTGAAATCCAGTAGCCTAATAATATTGTATCTTTCCTAAAAATTCCACTAATATTCTTCTAATATTCTGTCTTTTTGAAATAGCAATTGGCAGTTGCTAACTTTTTTCACCCTTTTTTTTTTGTATGTTTGCCTTACGAGAAACTTAATGAGTCAGTTCCATTAAATCACATAGCTTTTTTTCTCAGAAGAAGCTTTTGATTCTGCTTTGTAGGTGGTCTAAGTAAATGTATAAATTGGAAAACACATGCATTCACTTTTACTCAGTGTAACGGATATTTTAAAGTGTGTCCAAACTCAATAAGATTTATTATAGTCACGGTATCTATGGAATTGAAGTAGACCCTTCCTCTAGCTCACTCTTGGCCCTCAACTGTTAAAATATCATGGCTAGAAGGTATTAGCCCCCTTGTCCCCTGTTATCTTCCCACTAGTTTGCTTTCAATGACTATCTGTGTTTATTTTCCAAGTATTAACTAGTATCACGCCATTTATGTGACACATTTTTTATCTCATATTACCTGAAAGTAAATAACATTTTCATGGTCCAAGGAAAACAAAACCTAATGCCCTGTACACACGATCGGACATTGATCGGACATTCCGAGCACAAAATCTGTCAGATTTTTTCCGACAGATTTTGGACCAAACTTATCTTGCATACACACAGTCGCACAAAGTTGTCAGAAAATCCAATCGTTCTGAACGCAGTGACGTAAAACGCGTATGTCGGGACTATAAATGGGGCAGTAGCCAATAGCCTTCGTCTCTTAATTTATTCTGAGCATGCGTGACACTTTTTGCGTCGGAATTGTCCACACACGGTCGGAATTTACGTGAACAGATTTTGTTGTCAGAAAATTTTATAGCCTGCTCTCAAACATTGTGTTTCGGAAATTCAGATGGAAAAAGTCCGATAGAGCCCACACACGATCGGAATTTCTGACAACACAATCCGATCGCACTTTTTCCGTCGGAAAATCCGACCGTGTGTACAGGGCATAAGGCATATACTTACCTTTCCAGTGGCCTGTGTCTTCAAACTCTTGGATGACCTGGCCACTATGGGTAAAGCCACAATATCTACTGTATTTTGTAATAAAACACCTATTATTGGGTAAAACCAAATTTATAGGTATATACAACTATGGATATGTCTAAACTAAATAATTCCATAAATGTCTAAATCGAGGTAGAGGGAGTGTTATTTCAGAAAAAGCATAGAGAGAAGATGTAAAAGAGAGATTGTATACCATTATACACCGAATGTATGTTCACCTTCTGTCATGTAATATCTATGCACCTACTAGTCCACTCATTTTGACTGTTGGTAACTTACTGAAGCTGCATTCACACCTGAGCGTGGCGTCTTTGAGCGCTTTTACAGCGTTCTTTTGCGCGTTTTATGCTCAATTTTGGCGTGTTTTTATGCATGACTTGCATGTATTTTTGAGCTTTGCCATTATTTTATTAGCCAATAGAGAAAACTATCATCTGTCGCATCATTTGTTGCTACGTTTTTCACCTTTTTTAGCTTATCCCTTAGTTTTTACTTCTTTTTCATCCACTTGCTGACCACCATGTGCCGATTTACGTAGGCGGAATGGCACGGGTGCGCAAAAGGGTGTACCCGTACGTCCTTTCGAATTTGCCGCCTATCAGGGGCACACTGTGGGAGCATGCCTGTGGGTCCTGAGGACTCGATGTTCGCAGGCGGCCCACGATTGGGAGGAGGAGAGGCAGAATGGGAATATGTAAACAAGGCATTTTCCTGTTCTGCCTAGCAACATGACAGGGAGCAGTGATCTCTGTCATGTTCTAGTGAGCCCATCACCCCTACAGTTAGAACACGCTGAGGGAACACATTTAACCCCTTGATCGCCCCCTAGTGTTTAACCCCTTCCCTGCCAGTGACATCTATACAGTAATCAGTGGCTATTTTTAGCTCTGATCGCTGTATACATGTCAATGGTCCCAAAATAGTGTCAAAGTATCCGATCTGTCCACCGCAATGTCGCAGTCACGATAAAAATTGCAGATAGCTGCCATTACTAGTAAAAAAAAAAAAAATTATAATAAAAATGCCATAAATCTATCCCCTATTTTGTAGACACTATAACTTTTGCACAAACCAATCAATATACACCTATTGTGATTTTTTTTTTTTTACCAAAAATATGTAGAATACATATTGGCCTAAACTGTGGAAGAAATTAGTTTTTTTTATAAAAGTCAAAAATATTTTTTTCAAAATTGTCGCTCTTTTTTTGTTTATAGCGCAAAAAATAAAAACCACAGAGGTGATCAAATAGAAGAAAGCTCTATTTGTGGGAAAAAAAGAACGTAAATTTTGTTTGGATACAGCATTGCACGAATCTCAAAAAAATGCTCTGGTCAGGAAGGGGGTGTATCCTTCCAGGGCTTAAGTGGTTAATTACCGTATTATTATTCATTTATTTTAATTGTTTTTCATTAAGCATAAGAGGTTAAAGGTTAGAGTTAGGATTAGGAGTTGGGGTTAGGATTAGGGTGTCACGTACCTTGCTTGGATGCCAAATTGAGGGCTTCCCCTGCGGCTCTGGTCCGAGCGACCCCTGAATGTGGTGACGAAGGTACAAGGCTCAAAGAAGTAAAGGTGCCAGTAGCTTGAATGCAGGTGGCTGCCAGAGTCAGGGACCTACTACTACTACTGTTGCTGCTGCTACTGCTACTACTACTTAAAAAGTAACTAAATACCCTAACACTAAATAAATAAATTGCTATTATTATTTTTTTCCAGGTGTTTATTATTAATAATAATTTAATATTTTTTTTAAGGTTAGGGGTTGATTATCATTTATTTATGTATATGATTAATTTATTTAATTCATGATGATTTTTAGTTGTTTCTGAATTTATTTTACATTTATTTATTCATATATTATTGCTATTTTATGTTTTACAATTTTTTCATTTGAGCAGAAAATCGTGCACAAATGTGCAACAAAACGCGCAAATGGCACATTTCTATTAAGTTCTACGGTAATAAAAACGTGTCAAAAATGCTCAAACCTGCCCGATTTGAGCTACAAAAAAACAGAGGTTTCAGGTCATCGCTTCCAGGCTACCATAGCCCAGAGCCGATAAAAGCCAATCCTGGGTTTGTACGGGTGTCCGGCTTTCAGGTTCACCAGTGAGATGTGAGAACCTGAGCAAGACGTGGAAGGTGGCTGGAGGAAGGGTTGTCCTCTTCCGCTGTTTGTAATAGCAATCAAGCAGCTAGTTAGCCACTCCAATTGCTATTCCAAGAGAGCCACCCACCAGCTCTAAAAGATGGTACCGGTATGATGCCTGCGGCTGCAGGCTGGGCACAGCCAATAACTGATCAGTGTACTGGCTCGCTGATGGTACCATGTGACTGCTGTGAACAATCACAGTAGGTCACATGACAGTTGTAAACAATAGATGGCTTCCTTTCATGCCATCCATTGTGTACAATTGTGTTGCTAGCTGTGATTGGTCAGTGTGATCACATGGTACAGACAGGACCAATCACAGCCCATCTGTACCATGTGATTAGCTCTGGCCAATCACAGCTAATCAAAACAAAGCAAACTGAATGAATTTGTTTCATTCAGTAAAATGTTTGCATATAGTAATGTAATGCACTGCTATAAACGAAATGCACTGATATAAACAATCAGAATGTTTTAAAAAAAAAATTAAAATTACTTCCCCAGAGTAATATAATGTTACTATGGTAACATTATATTGCTCTGATCACAGTGTGTTAAAAAAAATCGTAAAAAAAATAAATAAAAAATAAATAGATTTAAAAAAATGAATTTTTCATTTATTTATTTTTTCGTACTGCCACCAGTCTGTGTCCCTGATCTGAAGTGGTTAAAGTACCCATCTAAAGAGCAAAAAAATATAGAATGAAATTTATTTTACATTTTAGAGAGTATATTATTTATTGGATATACTGAAATTCCTATTTGTGCCCATTCTATGGCACATTATAATTACGATCAACAGTAGAAAAAAATATGAATAATGGTATGGTCATAAATGTACATAAGAAAATGTTATATAAAAACAAGTTATTTGAGGCAAGGTTCATAGATAAGGGAAAATTTATCATATTCAGCATAATGTTCCCACGGCTATGGGATTATCTTGGGTGCAGGGAAGTTTCCAACTTACTAGACTTCATTTTAGATTTAGCATCCTTATCTCACATGAAAGCTATTTTTCAGCTAATACTTTTGAGCTCTGCCTTAAATATACATGTTAACTTTCAATGTGGAATGTAATTGTAAATTATTGGATGCCTCATGGGTAATTTATTTGATCAACCACCAAGGAGTAAAAACATACTTTCTAAATAGTGCTAGAGGAAATAATCTGTAATAATTAAGATGCAGAGTTCCAGGATCATATTTCACAGAGATAGGTTAATGTCTCAGCATAGAACTCATCATAGTAATTTATTGTTAATGCCCCTTGTTTTTATTAGAAGAGAATAGAACACAGCGTTTGTTGACAAATAGGTAACAAACAGCCTATATAGAATTTGTAAGACAGCTATAAACTTTAGATGGATGGAGGTTGGACATTAGGGTCATTTTGCAAAAGGGCTCTTCCCCATGATTCGTGAAGGAAGAAGGAAAGGAAGTGCCACTAGGTGCAGTATCATAGGGGGATTTAATTCCAAAGATTAACAACACTTACAGGATAAAACATATCCGCCATTAATCCTCTGTTCTGCAGGCGCCGCCAGCAGCTGGTCCATGGTGGATGAATGTTGGGGGAATGGACCATCTGTAGCAGACAGGGAGTACACACCAACCCACGCTGGACACTCTGGCGGACGTGACATCACCAAGGAGGAAGAGAAACCTGGACTGATGGGGATGACCGGCAGGTTACAGGCTACGCGCTCGGAGCCCACTGCTCCTTCAAAGCCCAACATTCATCCACCGTGGACCAGCTTCTGGCGGCGCCTGCAGGACAGAGGATTATTGGCGGACATCAACGTGTGAAAGGTGATTTATTCTGTTTTATCCTGTAATGCCGCGTACACAAGATCGAATTTTCCGACGGGAAATGTTGGATGTGAGCTTGTTGGCAGTTATTCCGACTGTATGTATGCTCCATCGAACAATTGTTGTTGGATTTTCCGCCAACAAATGTTGTCTAGCATGTTCTCAAATTTTCCACTACAAATGTGTGTTGTCGGACTTTCCGATCGTGTGTACACAAGTCCGTTGGACAAAAGTCCAAAGTACAAACACACATGCGCGGAATCAAGGACGAGCCGGAAGTGATCGGTCTTGTAAAACTAGCGTTCGTAATGAAGATATCACATGACTATTGAACCTCTTATTTATCGTCTCGCCGTACATCTTGTACAGCACTACGTTCGTAATTGTTCTATAAAAAGGGGGTTGGCGCTGTTCTATTGCATATACACTGGATAATTAATTGTGTTAATAAAAATTATATAAATTGTATATACATGAATACCACAAATCTATGTGTAAAAATTTGTAGTGAAATAAGTAGTCAAATATGAGTGAAATACTCCTACACCGATACCGTGCAAAGTGCTAGAACAAACATAATCAAATATGAAGACGTTCCAAAATAGTGAAAAAAATTTTGCAAAATATCAAAACATTCTAAACCACTCCGATGTACAAAACCAATAAATAAGCAGAGTATTTTTATATTAAGTATAAATACAAATATGCAGACATTCCAAAATGGTGATAAAAAATTGTGCAAGATATCAAAACATTGTAAACCACTCCGATGTACAAAACCAATAAAATAAGCAGAGTGGTGAGAAAGTATTACGTCTTGATGCCGCATTTCGTCATCAAGACGTCATCTAAGGCGCCTGATGACGAAACGCGTAAGGCGTGGCCATGTGATACGCATACGTCTACCTCTTGTGTTACGATTCTTCCGGGTTTGCACAGGCGGACGTTGGAACGCACGCCGTAACACGCTGCCTATTCAGCCATAGGCTCTGAACTTGCTAGCGGAGCGCTGTCAGCTCCTTCTTTTATATTTTAAACACTTTTTTTAACAATAAACTATATTATTTTTCGGATTCACGCTATGAGAGCTATTTTTTCTCTGTCACAAATGGATGTTTAATGCTGGGGGAACCGCGATACCAGAGAAGGGGAGGACGGTCACTGGACTGAAGATTGTCACTAAAGGACATCATTGCTGGATTTAGTCTACATGCCTTTTACCCTTCCAGGGGTTGGGCACTCTGGTGAGTGAGGGCACGAGTGGGGGTGCAGTGGAAGACGGGGAGCACTTACCACAATAAGAATCTTGCCACTGATCGAAAGGACATATTATAGTTTTTTTTAATTTTTTGGACATTATTTCACTTTTTTTCATTTTTAAACAGTCTCTTTCACCAATTTTTAGCACTCCTTAATACTTTCTCATCACTCTGCTTATTTTATTGGTTTTGTACATCGGAGTGGTTTACAATGTTTTGATATCTTGCACAATTTTTTATCACCATTTTGGAATGTCTGCATATTTTTATTTATATTTAATATAAAAATACTCTGCTTATTTATTGGTTTTGTACATCGGAGTGGTTTAGAATGTTTTGATATTTTGCAAAATTTTTTTCACTATTTTGGAACGTCTTCATATTTGATTATGTGTATTCTAGCACTTTGCACTTTATCCTAGAGTGTATCGGTGTAGGAGTATTTCACTCATATTTGACTACTTATTTCACTACAAATTTTTACACATAGATTTGTGGTATTCATGTATATACAATTTATATAATTTTTGTCAACACGATTAATTATCCAGTGTATATGCAATAGAACAGCGCCAACTCACTTATTATAGAACTTTTGCTGATTGGAATCTCACCTAGGTGATATTCTGGGTTAGGGGGGCTGCAGTTCTTTCTACTTCCCTGTTTCCTAAGCCCGGAACCATCGTCTTTGATACGTTCATAATTGTTGGCCAACATTTGTGTGCCCGTGTGTATGCAAGACAAGTTGGAGCCAACACTCTTCGAACAAAATTCCATGCTTTTGATGTCGAAAAGTCCGATCGTGTGTACGGGGCTTTAGTGTTTTTAATCTTTGGAATTAAATCCCCCTTGTGATACTGCACTTAGTGGCGCTTCCCTTCCTTCTTCCTTCTTGTATCCAACAGAGCTGGCAATACTCTGAGGACAGAAGCCTAAGGTACTTCACACACAGCCCTTTTTCTACCTCATCCCTAAAGCCTCGTACACAAAATCGGATTTTCGGCAGGGAATTGTGTGATGACAGACTGTTTGCCTAAAATCCAACTGTTAGTACGCCTAATCAGACAATTGTTGTCCAACTTTCGGGCAACAAATGTTGAATAGCAGGGCTAGTAAATTTTCAGCGGACAACGGTCTGTTGTCAGATTTTCTGAGCGTGTGTACACAAGTCCGTCACACAAAAGTCCAAAGTACAAACACGTATACTCAGAATCAATGCTCACAAAACACGACATTAACAGAAGATGCCCAAAGGGTGGCACTCAAGAGGTGAAATTCCACGTAGTACATCACTACGTTCGTGTTTATTGGCCAACAATTGTGTACCGTTTGTATGCAAAACAAGTTCCTGGCACACGCCCTTCGGACAACAGTCTGATGCTCGGTTGTGTGTACGAGGTTTAAGACTATCATAACTCCCAGTGCTCTAGTCCCACATGAACTAGTTACTGTTGCTGACATGCATCCCTTGCACCTGAACTTTTAGACTTATGCCGCGTACACACGATCGGAATTTTCGTCGGAAAAACGTTGGATGGTTTTCCAACGGAATTCCGCTCAAGCTTGGCTTGCATACACACGGTCACACAAAAGTTCTCTGAACTTTCGACCGTCAAAAACGTGGTGACGTACAACACGTACGATGGCACTAGAAAAGGGAAGTTCCATACGAAGTGCGCCACCCTTTGGGCTCCTTCTGCTAATCTCGTGGGTATCTTGTGTTAGTAAAAGTTTGGTGAGAGATGATTCGCGCTTTTCAGCCTATGTGTTTTTATTAAAAAAAGGACAGTTTGTTTGTGAGTAGGCAGGTACATTTCAAAAATACAATGTCAAATTAACAAGGGACACCAACCTCCTTGAGGTTAAAAAATACAAGATAATAATATTTTTGTGGTAACTTGACACACACACAAAAAAAAAATCACGAGAAAATAATTTTAAAATAATAAAAAAAAAGGAGATCTTGATTTAAATAAAAAGAAAAGGAAAAAAAATCACTATAAAAATAATTCTAAACGTTATTATGGTGATCTGGCTTTAAAAACTAAAAATATTATTAAGGAGATCACAAGAAATAATAAAGAAATAAGTTTGTCAGAACTCAGTGTGAATATCAGCAGCAAAACAACTTCATTCTTCTAGCATTATAAAGAACAAAAGAATGCGCTGCATTAAAAGATCCAAAAATTTACAGCGTGACGAATGTGCTATCTCCATTCCGAACGCTAGTTTTACCAGACCGAGTGCTTCCGTCTCATACTTGATTCTGAGCATGCATGTTTTTTTGCGCGTCGGAATTGCATACAGATGAACGGAATTTCCGATAGGAGAACTTGCTCTCAATCTTTTGCTGGCGGAAATTCCGCCAGCAAAAGTCAGATGGAGCATACACACGGTCAGAATTTCCGACCAAAAGCTCACATCGGACTTTTGCTGGCGGAATTTCCGATCGTGTTTTTTCCCCAAACCTGTATTGCATGAGAGTTCCGGGAAAAAGTAATCTAGTGCCCGGGGCATATAAAAGCCAAACTGTTGCAGTGGTGGTCATACTCCAGCCCCCCAACCACATAAAAACATTGCACCTGGGGCAGCTGCACCCATTAACCTGCTTATAAGCATGCTTATAAGCATGCTTATTTATGTTAGCTGCACAGCTCTGCATGGACAACATCACTCCTATCAGCTGAATACTGTATATCCATTGCTGTTGATAGACGTAAAGTCCATCTAAATCTTCTAGGTTTTTCCTTTTAAAGTAATAAAAAAAACATTTTCAAGCCAGATTGGCATGTTAAAGCTTAAAATAAATGCAATTACCTTTTTAATGCTACATGCAGCAGGGAAGCTGAATTTGTTGTGCCAGAAGGGATTTTACATAAGCTCTATATGTCTTGCAAACAGGACCCCCATGACTAAGCTCTGGGGGGGGGGTGGAGTGAAACGCATTGGGGGCATGGCCTGGCAGGAGCCCAGGCGGAGGTTGTCTCTCTCATACCTCTATAGGACTCCGAGGATGTGCAGCACCGGGATCTTTCCTCTCTTCCTTCTAGTGACAACAGGAGTTGGGACAAGCTCCATCCTTTGCTGGCACTCCTGTAGTTGTTGCAGCATCAACCACACTACTCCCTGTATTGATCGAGCCTGAGAAGCACACTAAACAAACCGTGGTTCACAGGACTATTTCAGTTTTTAGGATCAGGGCCTGGGCAAGGTGAGGCAATACAGTGATAATGCTATCATCAGAGCCATCATCTAAGCAGCTACAGCAGCGTCAAGGGTGGCAGTGCTGCAGTGATTTCACAACAGAAGAGAGTGTTGTTACTGTAGGAAGTGCATATCCAATGGTTCTATTGGCAGGATCAACAAAATCCTACTGGTATTTAGATACAAAAAAAATACCAGTCTTACTCTTTGGGGCAACCTACATCACATTTATGATTTTATGGCTTGACCCTAATTGTAACTTAATCAATAACAAAGGTACACTAGGGATGGTGTCTGCAGAACATACAGATCAGCTAAAATCCAATCCATTCCTGCAGGCATCAGATAAGTATTATATCTATAGATGCATTCAAATCAATAAAACCAGTGGATAATATTAACTCATAATTCCACTTAAAAAAGTGTGTAGTCCGGGAGTTGACTTCTCAAACAAAAAGTCCTAAAAGCTGAAAGTTTTGATTCCAATATCTAATCAATATGATTGCACTAGTGCATGGCCTTTGGTAGACATCTATAGCATGAACTCTCACAATAGGGCTCTGCACATAAATCCTGAGGCTACATTCACACTTGAGCTGAGCTTTTTCAGGCATTTT
This sequence comes from Lithobates clamitans, assembly GCA_037952925.1. Classification (NCBI taxonomy): domain Eukaryota; kingdom Metazoa; phylum Chordata; class Amphibia; order Anura; family Ranidae; genus Lithobates; species Lithobates clamitans. Next base: position 4,898,524 of record JBBGZY010000833.1, on the reverse strand, counting down.
TTCAGCTGAGAGCCACGCTGTTATAGATAGAGATAAGCATATTTTTTACCTAACACTGGCACAGGGACATTTATTGGTTTATTACAGTGCAGATGTTTTTATGTAAGTAGGTTAATAACCACTTTAAAGCAGAGTTCCACTCACTTTTGAGAGGTGGTCTTAAACGAAAGACCACCCCTCCATCCCTCATTTTTGGATATTAAAAAAAATATTTTTCTTCTATAGTACCTTTTTATGAAGAACATAGTGTACTTCCGATCCATCCGGTCCGCGGCTCAGGACGTCATATCCTTATGTGCGGCGAGCCCCCCCGGACACACACAGGTCCCAGAAGACAAGCTGGCCGTCCACAAAGCGCCGCTCAACTCGCGCATGTGCAGTAGGAAACGGGTAGTGAAGCCGCAAGTTAGAATGACGGAGCCTGCACCCGATCCGATGGACGGATCGGCCTCGGGAAGCCAACATTGCGGGCTCCCTGGACAGGTAAGTGTCCTTATTAAAAGTCAGCAGCTACAGTGTTTGTAGCTGCTGACTTTTTTAAAAAAAAATTTGCAGGTGGAACACCGCTTTAAGTCCAGCATTTGACTCAGTCTCACTTCAGTCCTCACTTCAGTCCTCTACTGCTCTTCTGCCTGTAAACATATTCTGATGTCACAATTCAAGAATTTAGTAACATCTCATTCTGCTACTAGGTCTTACATTGCTGTAACATATATAACAGTATACACAGTGGCGGCCTGTCCATAGGGGTCCACCCCCCCAGCAGTAAAAGAAAAAAAAAAAGGCCCTTTAAAAAAAAATTGAAAAAAATTTCCTTTAAGTGCACTGTGTTCGGGCGCCAGACAGTGCACTATGGGAGGCGCCACATCAATGCAATCACGAGATTGCAGACAAGGAGCTTCATTTGCAAGATTTATACCTGCTTTGTGGCGCATTCCATCGCGCCAAACAACTTCCGCCAGTAGTAGCAATACGGGCGGTTGCTTTGTTCTTCGAGTTAAGACGTTACTTCCGGTTTCCCTGTGCCAGAGGGAAACCAGAAGTGGCGTCAGAAGCTCCGTGGAACGCACGGCCCAAGTGGAGCTAGTAAGTAAGGCTGTAAAATAGGTGAACTGTGAGCGCCATGGTTGGCGCTCGCAGTCCACTCAGCTGTGTTAGGAAAGCGAATTACTATTCGCTTTCCTAACACTGAACCGCCTCTTTGCCACTCAGGTGCTCACGTTTGTTACCTGTCACCTGATTGGCTGAAATGACAGGCACCGCTATTGGACGCCTATCAGGAGGCAGGAGATGCATGAAGGACCCCGCTCGTCGCCGTCACCCGTTGCCCCACAGACACAGGGTAAGTGCCAGGCTGACGTCAAGCGAGTGGGGGGGGACACTGGCAGCATTTAATGGGCATACTGGCAGCATTTGATGGGCAATCTGGCAGCATTTGATGGACACACTGGCAGCCTATAATGGGCAGTTGGGCACACTGGCAGCATATGATGGGCACACTGGCAGCATTTGGCAATAGCTGCGTTTGATGGCACAGTGCCTGCATTTGATGGAACAGTGGCAGCGTTTGATGGGCACAGTGGCAGCATATGATGGACAGTTGGGCACACTGGCAGCATATGATGGGCACACTGGCAGCGTTTGGCAGTAGCTGCGTTTGATGGCACAGTGACAGCGTTTGATGGGCACAGTGGCAGCGTTTGGCAGTGGCTGCGTTTGATGGGCACAGTGGCTGCGTTTGATGGCACACTGGCAGCGTTTGATGGGCACACTGGCAGCATATGATGGGCAGTTGAACACACTGTCAGCATATGATGGGCACACTGGCAGCGTTTGATGGGCACAGTGGCAGCGTTTGGCAAAGTAGCTGTGTTTGATGGCACAGTGGCTGCATTTGATGGCACAGTAGCTGCGTTTGATGACACAGTAGCTGCGTTTGATGGCACAGTGGCTGCGTTTTAATGGGCACAGTGGCTGTGTTTGATGGGCACAGTGGCTGCAATTGATGTTTTTTTTCAAATTTTTTTCAGTTTGCGCCCCCTTAAAAATTTTGAGCACCAGCCGCCACTGAGTATACATAATATTGTATTTGTTTTTTGGGAAGTTTTCTGTAGAGAGGACTATGTACAGAAATGCTGCAAGACGAGGCACATGAGAAGACAAAGTGAAACAACAAAAAAGTATGTCTGGCTTGTATGTACTGTACTCCAGAAATTTTTAAATATGAAATTACTTTGAAGACAGTCCTTTCCTTAAAGCCCCACTCTGGAAAAAATCTACTTTCAGGAATCTGATAGGTACACATATAACTAGCAAAAATGTTAGGCTCATTTACTTTGCAGCAGTGGAATTCTACTAAGATCTTTCTTTAACCACTTCAGCCCCAGAAGGATTTACCCCCTTCCTGACCGGGCCATTGTTTGCTATAAGGCACTGCATTGCTTTAACTGACAATTGCGTGGTCGTGCAAAGCTGTACCCAAACAAAATTGATGTCCCTTTTCCCCACAAATAGAGCTTTCTTTTGGTGGTATTTAATCACCTCTGTGGTTTTTATTTTTTGTGCTATAAACAAAAAAAGAGCGACAATTTTGAAAAAAAAACACAATATTTTTTACTTTTTGCTATAAAATATATCCCCAAATCTTTTTTAAAAAAACTAATTTCTTTTTCAGTTTAGGCTGATATTAATTCTTCTACATATTTTTGGTAAAAAAAATCGCAATAAGCGTATATTGATTGGTTTGCGCAAACGTTATAGCGTCTATAAAATAGGGGATAGATTTATGGCATTTTTATTATTATTATTTATTTTACTAGTAATGGCGGTGACCTGCTATTTTTATCGGGACTGCGACATTGCGACTGACAGATCGGACACTTTTGACACTTTTTTGGGACCACTGGCATTTATACAGCGACCTAAAACTAGGGGGTGATCAAGGGGTTAAATGTGTTCCCTCACCATGTTCTAACTGTAGGGAGGATGGGACTGCCTGGGGGCGGAGACCGATCAGTGTTCCTATATACTAGGAACACACGATCAGCCTCCTCTCCCCTGCCAGAACGTGGATTTGTGTGTTTACACACACACACACACATCCTCATTCTAGCTCTGTCAGGAGCGATCACAGGTGCTGCTGGGCACGTGCATCGGCTCCTCACTAATGCAGCCCCTATACCCCTTAAAGCGGCCACCATACAGCTGCGACTATTCGTGCAGGGGAGCCATTCTGCCGCCGCCAAACGACGCCGGGCAGTCGGCAAGCGGTTAAAGCCTTCTTTCAGATGTAGTAGGTCAGTGATTTGCTCTCCAGGGACTGGACAATGGTGCCTGCTCTTTCCTTAGCAGGATGACCTGTCCCCTGATCCCCCCTGTGCAGTGTGATCTGGGAAATTGCTGAGCTTATCAGATCAGCATGTAAGGGAATAGTGGGTGGTGGTATGATAACTGAGTTTCTTGCCCATCTTTTTTGGCATTCACTCATGCTTGCTTATGCTTGCCCATATAATCTTATGTGTACTGTGCCCAATGTCATTATAGCGGGGGATTATGAGAAGGAGGTAGGCACTGTAACTGAACTTAAAAAAAAATACATAGGATGGGGTTTAAAGACCTTAAAGCAATTTTGGAAACCTGGGATGGAATGGAATGGAAAAAATAAAGTGTTTTGGGATGATTGAAGATGGTGGTCACTATTGTGGGGCACGCACCACTCATATCTCCCTGGGTGTTCCTTGTCCTAATGCTTCTACCATCTGTATGTGCTCCTTTTTAAACATTTTCCGCTGCTGCACACCCACCTTTTGTATATTACTTGCACTTCTCTGTCCTGGGGCTGTGAGCGGCTGTGAATGCATCACAAGAAAGCCAAGAAACCCACATGCATAGCATCAGGAACAGGATTCCTGAGCAAACTTCTTGTGATCAGTGCACAGTACTCAAAGCAGTTGCAGGGGGCATTGGGGCGGTTATGGAGCTCAGGATTAGTCTCCCTAAAAACACCCACAGACAAGCAATGCCCAAAAGGAACTAACTTCTCATTGCACAATGTGATATGTAAATTTCTGAGGGCCAGGGCGAGATAGCCCAGGGAGAGATGAACGAAAAAGACTAAGTTTTAATGCAACAGATACCTAAAATGTGCATTTTTTGGTTGGATTTGGGTATAATTACACAAAGAATGGTTGTTAGAATAAGGGATATCACAGGATAGGTTGGAACTTTTGTGGAAGGTATCCTGGAGTTGGGCTTTAATTTTATATCTGCAGCAAAAAGCCAAGGCAACCTAAGGATTTGAACAAATCCATATTTTTTTTACCAATTCTTAGTTTTAGTTAGTAATATTTTCCTAAGGTGTAAATAACATGCATTCAAATGGTCCGTTGTGGGATTAATACATCACTTGTGCACAAATTCACATATTTGCAATCAGAGAAATATGGAAGTTGTAGAGACATGTTCTTCTCTATTTAATTCAATTTTTCCCTTCTTCCATGAACATGAAATCTACTTGTGATGCCTTTGACTGATAAAAGACACAAGAAATGCGTATTTATCAGGTTATAACCTGCACATTCCATTCCTCTTTGCTGGCTGTGGGTGTAGCTGAAGTACAGTACTACCAAACTACACACAAGAATGATCCTGCTTAAGTCATAGATTATATCATACTTGTCGAAACATTGCTGATGGAATACGGTTTTCATGAAAGAACCCACATAAGAAGAATAAAGATACTAAGATCATCCCTGTAACTACATAAGTGGAAATTATGTATAATTTCCAGATATACAATATTTGTGTGTAAATTTACTTGTAAAAAATGTATTTAAAATTGCACTATCCTCGTACAGTCTACTCCAGTTGTTCCAATTTATGGCCTAGAGTTGTTGTAAACCAGCCCCTGCAATGAAAAGGCCCTTTCTCTTTTCACACCTGACAAGCTGCTTTCGCCACTAACACTAATGCCTGGGGGAACGTATTTTTATTACTAATATCAATGCCTTTGGGGGGGTGATCTGTTATTACTCCCACTGATTCTAAACCCGGAAGGGGGGTTCTTTTTTATTCTCACTGACACCAGTACCTAAGAGGAAAATCTTTTATAAGTCTCACTGACCACCATCTTTGCAGGGAAATTTTTTTACTTCAACTGACGCAAGGACATTTTTATACCAATTGATCACCAACGCAGGGACATACAGTATTTAACTCCTGCTGGTCCTGAGGCATTTTTTACATCAACTGACCACCAACGCAAGGACATGTTTTACTTCCACTGACCACCAACAAAGGATCACTTTACTTCCACTGACCCAGAAACATTTTTTACTTTCACTGATGATCATTGCAGGGACATTTTTTACTTCCACTGACCAGGGATGCAGGATGATTTTCTACTTCTACTGTCCACTACTGCAGGAGAATTTTCTTCCACTGACCACTGACACGGGGACATTTTTTACTTCCACTGACCAAGGATGCAGGATGATTTTCTACTTCTACTGTCCACTACTGCAGGAGAATTTTCTTCCACTGACTACTGACATGGGGACATTTTTTACTTCCACTGACCAAGGATGCAGGATGATTTTCTACTTCTACTGTCCACTACTGCGGGAGAATTTTTTTCCACTGACCACTGACACGGGGACATTTTTTACATCCACTGACCAAGGATGCAGGATGATTTTCTACTTCTACTGTCCACTACTGCGGGAGAATTTTCTTCTACTGACCACTGACACAGAGACATTTTTTAATTCCACTGACCACTAATGCAAGGACTTTTTTCTATTTACACTGACCACCGACAGTCATTTTTTTTACATCCACTGACAAGAAAGCAGCTTTAACAACAATGCGGGTGCATTTTTACTTCCACTGACCACTGACACAGGGACATTTTTTACATTCACTAACACAGGGACATTTTTTACATTCACTGACACAGGGACATTTTTTACATTCACTGACACAGGGACATTTTTTACTTTCACTTACCACTTCCACTAACCACCAACAGGGGAACATGTTTCACCTCCATTGACAACCACTGCAGGAAAATGTTTTACTTCCACTGACCACAGATGCAGAAGCATTTTTTACTTCTGCTGACGACCAGTGCAGGGATATTTTTTATTTCCACTGACTACGGACGCAGGAACACATTTTCTACTTCCACTCTCCACCAGCACAAGAGCATTTTACTTACACTGACCACTGACACACAGACATATTTTAATTTCACAGACCACCAACATTTTTTACTTCCACTGATGATCAATACAGGGACATTTTTTACTTCCACTGATGATCAATACAGGGACATTTTTTACTTCCACTGATGATCAAGACAGGGACATTTTTTACTTCCACTGACGCAGGGATATTTTTTACTTCCACTGACTACCAACACAGGGACATTCATTTACCTCCACTGACAATGATGATGTAGCATAGGATCATTTTTTTACTTCTATTGACCACTGACAGACATTTTTTTCTTCCGCTGACCAACAATGCAGGGACATTTTTTTATTTTCATTGGCCACTGACAGAGACTTTTTTTTTATCCATTAACCTAACTGACCACCAATGTAGTCACATTTGTTACTTCCACTAATGATCAATGCAGGGAAATGTTTTACTTCCACTGACCACCGACACAGGAACATTTTTTTTACTTCCATTGATAATCACTGCATCAACATTTTTTACTTTCACTAACCACAAATGCAGGAGCATTTTTTACTTCTACTGACAATTGCAGGGAATTTTTTTAGTTCGACTGACCACCCAACGCAGGGATATTTTCTACTTCCATTAACAACTGCTGCAGGAACATTTTCTACTTCCACTGACTGCCAACACAGGAGCATTTTACTTCCACTGACCACCAGCACATTGACATTTATTTACTTCCACTGCCAATGATCCAGGATTGACAACAAAATAGAATCATTTTTTACTTCCATTGACCACTGACACAGAGACATTTTTTTACTTCCGCTGACCAACAATGCAAGGACATTTTTTTATTTCCAATGGCCACTGATACACGGACAATGAATATGAATGATAACACAAAAACTTTTCTTTCACTCATGGTTGAATGGCTATTAAAGGTAACCATCCTCACCTGTAATCTGTTTGCTTGTAATTAGTGTGTGTGTGTGTATAAAAGGTCAATGAGTTTCTGGATTCCTTTGCATCTTTCATTCAGTGCTGCACTAACGTTTCTGGATTCTGAGTCATGGGGAAAGCAAAAGAATTGTCAAAGGATCTGTGGGAAAAGGCAGTTGAACTGTAAAAAAAAACAGGAAAGGGATATAAAAAGATATCCAAGGAATTAAGAATGTCAAACAGCAGTGTTCAAACTCTAATCAAGAAGTGGAAAATTAGGGGTTCCATGGTCAGGTAGACCAACTAAAATTTCAGCCACAACTACCAGGAAAATTGTTCAGGATGCAAAGGAAAACCCACAAATAACTTCAGGTGAAATACAGGACTCTCTGAAAACATGTGGTGTGGCTTTTTCAAGACACACAATAAGGAGGCACTTGAAGAAAGATTGGCTGCATGGTCGAGTCGCCAGAAGAAAGCCATTACTACACAAATGCCACACAGTATCCCACTTACAATACACCAAACAGCACAGAGACAAGCCTCAAACCTTCTGGCACAAAGTCATTTGGGGTAATGAGACCAAAATTTAGGTTTTTGGCCACAAACATAAACGCTACATTTGGCGAGGAGTCAACAAGGCCTATGATGAAAGGTACACCATTCCTACTGTGAAACACAGAGGTACATCACTGATGTTTTGGGGATGTGTGAGCTACAAAGGCACACTAAATTTGGTCAAAATTGATGGCAAGATGAATGCAGTATGTTGTCAAAAAATACTGGAGGAACATTTGCATTCATCAGCCAGGAAGCTGCGCATGGGACAAACTTGGACATTCCAACATGACAATGATCCAAAACACAAGGCCAAGTCGACCTGTCATTGGCTACAGCAGAATAAAGTGAAGGTTCTGGAGTGGCCATCTCAGTCACCTGACCTCAATATCATTGAGCCAATCTCGGGAGATCTCAAACATGCAGTTCATGCAAGACAGCCCAAAAATTTACAGGAACTGGAGGCTTTTTGCCAAGATGAATGGGCAGTTTTACCATCTGAGAAGATAAAGAGCCTCTTCCACAAATACCACAAAAGACTTCAAGCTGTCATTGATGTTAAAGGGGGCAATACACGATATTAAAAACTGGGGTATGTAAACTTTTGATCAGGGTCATTTGGCTAGTTTCTGTTGTCATTATGATTTAAAAAGAGTAAACACAGTTGATTGATAAAAGCTAGCTTCAGCCAAACACTAATCATGAGTGAAAGAAAAGTTGCTGTGTTATTATTCATATTCTCTGAAAAATGGCCAAGAAATCATAAATTCTGCCAGGGTATGTAAACTTATGAGCACAACTGTATATGATTTAGCTTGATTATAACAGTATCTTTTCAACAGTAGCAGATTCTCATTCTCCCTCTTAACTGTATGAGAACAACATGGGATTGTGGGTAAATCTTACACCCATAAACCCATGTTATTTCTTTCTAGTTAAGAGGGCTGGGCTGGAAGGAAGCATTTGTCTTTTAGACACATGTACTTTCTATGACAGCTGGGGCTAATGGTACTTTACCATTGGTCCAAGACTCCAAGCTGTCCATTGAGCTCAGTGCCTCTGACAAGAAGTGAGGAGAGGCACTGTGAGCTCAACCTCTCAGTCTGCTGCAAACAGAGTGTGCCAGCTTGTATTTAAACTGGCTGCTCTGTATGTAGCTTCTGACAGGCTGTGCAAGGAACCCCATATCTCCGGAACCATAGGTAGTAGCCCTAAGTGAAAATGTCCAAATTGGGCCCAATTTGCCATTTTCCCTCCCCGATGTCATGTGACTCATTAGTGTTACAAGGTCTCAGGTGTGAATGGGGAGCAGGTGTGTTATATTTGGTGTTATCGCTCTCACTCTCTCATACTGGTCACTGGAAGATCAACATGGCACCTCATGGCAAAGAACTCTCTGAGGATCTGAAAAAAAGAATTGTTGCTCTACATAAATATGGCCTAGGCTATAAAAAGATTGCCAAGAACCTGAAACTGAGCTGCAGTATGGTGGCCAAGACCACACAGCGGTTTAACAGGACAGGTTCCATTCAGAACAGGCCTCGCCATGGTCAAGCAAAGAAGTTGCGTGCACGTGCTCAGCGTCATATCCAGAGGTTGTCGTTGGGAAATAGATGCATGAGTGCTGCCAGCATTGCCGCAGAGGTTGAAGGGGTGGGAAGGTCAGCCTGTCAGTGCTCAGACCATACGCCGCACGCTGCATCAAATTGGTCTGCATGGCTGTCATCCCAGAAAGAAGCCTCTTCTAAAGATGATGCACAAGAAATCTGAAAAACAGAAAACAGTTTGCTGAAGACAAGCAGACTAAGGACATGGATTACTGGAACCATGTCCTGTGGTCTGATGAGACTGAGATAAATGTATTTGGTTCAGATGGTGTCAAGCGTGTGTGATGGCAACCAGGTGAGAAGTACAAAGACAAGTGTGTCTTGCCCTCAGTCAAGCATGGTGGTGGGAGTGTCATGGTCTGGGGCTGCATAAGTGCTGCCGGCACTGGGGAGCTACAGTTCATTGGGGGAACCATGAATGCCAACATGTTAGGGGCCATACTGAAGCAGAGCACGATCCCCTCCCTTCGGAGACTGGGCCACAGGGCAGTATTCCAACATGATAACGACCCCAAACACCCCTCCAAGATGACCAATGCCTTGCTAAAGAAGCTGAGGGTAACGGTGATGGGCTGGCCAAGCATGTCTCCAGACCTAAACCCTATTGAGCATCTGTGGGGCATCCTCAAACGGAAGCTGGAGGAGCGCAAGGTCTCTAACATCCACCAGCTCCGTGATGTCGTTATGGAGGAGTGGAAGAGGACTCCAGTGGCAACCTGTGAAGCTCTGGTGAACTCCATGCGCAGTGCTAGAAAATAATGGTGGACACACAAAATATTGACGCTTTTGGCCCAATATGGAAATTTCACTTAGGGGTGTGAGGGGTGTACTCACTTTTGTGAGATACTGTATATATACACAGCATATCAATAAACCCTTTATTTTAAAAAAAATCAGCTGTGGTATACAGTATCTCTGTGCACCAACATCAATCTAGCAACACAATCTCGTAAAGAAGAAGTTAGGGTTAAAAATAAACATTTAGGCCACATGCACACTAGACGTTAGAAAGCTGTAGCTGTAGAATGAGTTCGGCAACGTTTTTGCAGAAGTGATTTTTAGCTGTAGTGTTTTTTTTAGCTTTTTTTTTTAGCAAAACTATACTCCCACAAAAGCTTATGGCTCAAAAATGCTGATAAATGCTGAATACCCATTTTTTAGCATTTTTAAAGCAGAACTCCAGGATTTAAAAAAAGAGAAAACATTAGTCCCACCCGCCCCCCCCCCCCCCACACACACACACACAAAACACTAAAGAGCTACTACATTTGTGAAATGTTTTACCATGTCTGACTGAATTTTCAGGAAGTCAGTTTTCTGATTCAAAAAATGCATCATCTTTTCTGGCAGGTAGGAGGTGTTAGAACAGTGATTGCATCATATCCTCTTCTCTCTCTCTAACTGTAATCAGACTACATTCCCATGAATACTTGGGATTGGAGTGAATGTGGGAGGTACACTAGGCTTGTACATGTAAATGTAAACAAGCCCACTTCAACATAAATCACACCCCTCATTCTGCAGCCAGCAAGCCATACATAACTCACGGTATGATAGGTTACAGCCTTATAAATGCACACCCATGTCAGGGACCACCAGTGCCATTTGTCAGGGAGCACCATGCCAGGGACCACCAGTGCCACTTGTCAGGGACCACCATGTCAGGGACCACCAGTGCCACTTGTCAGGGACCACCATGTCAGAGACCACCAGTGCCACTTGTCTGGGACCACCATATCAGGGACAACCAGTGCCGCTCATCAGGGACCACCAGTGCCAGTTGTCAGGGACCACCAGAGCTGCTTGTCAGGGACCACCATGTCAGGAACCACCAGTGCCACTTGTCAAGGGACCACCAGTGCCACTTTTCAGGGACCACCAGTGCCACTTGTCAGGGACCACCATGTCAGGGACCATCAGTGCTGCTTGTTAGGGACCACCAGTGCCGCTTGTCAGGGACCACCATGTCAGGGACCACCAGTGCCACTAGTCAGGGACCACCAGTCCCACTTGTCAGGGACCACCATGATAGGGACCACCAGTGCCACTTGTCAGGGACCACCAGTGCCACTAGTCAGGGACCACCAGTCCCACTTGTCAGGGACCACCATGATAGGGACCACCAGTGCCACTTGTCAGGGACCACCAGTGCCACTTGTCAGGAACCATCAGTGCCAGGGACCCCACCAGTGCCACTTGTCAGGGACCACCAGTGCCCCTTGTCAGGGACCACCACTGTTGCTTGTCAGGGACCACCATGTCAGGGACCATCAGTGCCATTTGTTGGGGACCACCATGTCAGGGACCACCAGTGCCATTTGTCAGGGACCACCATGTCAGGGAACACCAGTGCCGTTTGTCAGGGACCACTATGTCAGGGATAGGGATGAGCTTTATGTTCAGGTCGAACATGAGTTTGACTCGAACATTGGCTGTTCGAGCATTCATCGAAATACGAACATTATGGGGTGTTCGCGCCATATTCGAGCAGCGTGTAATGCACTTCTACATCGCAGTGTATTGCTGTCTGATGATTGGCCAAGCATGCACTATGACCCACATGCTTTGGCCAATCACAGCGCCATCAGCAAAGAGAGCCATAATTGGCCAAAGGCAGGGTGCCTTTGGCCAATTATGGCTCAGGGGGTTAAGTCCATGCCCCACACTATATAAGGCCGCCTGCACGTCAGCCCTGTGTAGTGTGTTGCTGGCATTGACTGGGAGAGTGTCATTTCATTTAGATTGAGCAGGCAGGCTTGTATATATATATATATATATATATCCACTGTATCCAGTTTAGCTAGATCTGACTGCAGTCCATTCCTGGTGTACTGCTTCTAATATACTTCAGGCAGGCAGGTGATTCAGTTAGATGCAGTGTATTTAATATATATATATATATATATACAGTCAGTCTCGTATCTACATATATATCCACTGTATCCAGTTTAGCTAGATCTAACTGCAGTCCGTTCCTGGTGTACTGTTTCTGATATACTTCAGGCAGGCAGGTGATTCTGTTAGCTGAAGGGTTTTTAATATATATTGTAGCTAGGGATGAGCCGAACACCCCCCTGTTCGGTTCGCACCAGAACATGCGAACAGGAAAAAAGTTTATTCGAACATGCGAACACCGTTAAAGTCTATGGGATACGAACATGAATAGTCAAAAGTGCTAATTTTAAAGGCTTATATGCAAGTTATTGTCATAAAAAAAGTGTTTGGGGACCTGGGTCCTGTTCCAGGGGACATGGATCAATGCAAAAAAAATTTTCAAAAACGGCCGTTTTTTCAGGAGCAGTGATTTTAATAATGCTTAACAATCAAACAATAAAAGTGTAATATCCCTTTAAATTTCATAGCTGGGGGTGTCTATAGTATGCCTGTAAAGGGGTTCATGTTTCCAGTGTTTAGAACAGTCTGACAGCAAAATGACATTTCAAATAGAAAAAACTCATTTAAAACTACTCGCGGCTTTTGCATTGCCGGTCCGACAATACACATTAAAGTTCATTGATAAAAACGGCATGAGATTTCCCCACAGGGGAACCCCGAACCAAAATTAAAAAAAAAAAATGATGTGGGGGTCCCCCTAAATTCCATACCAGGCCCTTCAGGTCTGGTATGAATATTAAGGGGAACCCCGGCCAAAATTTAAAAAAAAATGACGTGGGGGTCCCCCCAAAAATCCATACCAGACCCTTATCCGAGCACGCAACCTGGCAGGCTACAGGAAAAGAGGGGGGGCGAGAGAGCGTCCCCCCTCCTGAACCATACCAGGCCACATGCCCTCAACATTGGGAGGGTGCTTTGGGGTAGCCCCCCAAAACACCTTGTCCCCATGTTGATGAGGACAAGGGCCTCATCCCCAGAACCCTGGCCTGTGGTTGTGGGGGTCTGCGGGCGGGGGGCTTATTGGAATCTGGAAGCCCCCTTTAACAAGGGGACCCCCAGATCCCACCCCCCCCGTGTGAAATGGTAAGGGGGTACCCCTACCATTTCACTAAAAAACTGTCAAAAATGTTAAAAATGACAAGAGACAGTTTTTGACTATTCTTTTATTTAAATGCTTCTTCTTTCTTCTATCTTCCTTCATCTTCTTCTGGTTCTTCTGGCTCTTCTGGTTCTTCCTCCGGTGTTCTCATCCAGCATCTCCTCCGCGTCGTCTTCTATCTTCTTCTCTTCGGGCCGCTCCGCACCCATGGCATGGGGGGAGGCTCCCGCTCTTCTTTTCATCTTCTTCTCTTCTTCATCTTCTTCTCTTCTTCATCTTCTTCATCTTCTTCTCCGGGCCGCTCTGCACCCATGCTGGCATGGAGGGAGGCTCCCCCTGTGTGACACGTCTGCTCTTCTGACGGTTCTTAAATAACGGGGGACGGGGCCACCCGGTGACCACGGTGACTTGACGGGACTTCCCTGTGACGTCACGGGGAATGCCAAGTCCTGTCATGTCCCGTGGATAGAGGGGGGCGAAGTCACCGGGTGGCCCCGCCCCCCATTATTTAAGAACCGTCAGAAGAGGAGACGCGTCACACAGCGGGAGCCTCCCTCCATGCCAGCATGGATGCGGAGCGGCCCGGGGAAGAAAATGAAGAAGAGAAGAAGATGAAGAGAAGAGCGGGAGCCTCCCCCCATGCCATAGGTGCGGAGCGGCCCGAGGAGAAGAAGAACCAGAAGAGCCAGAAGAACCAGAAGAAGAAGGAACATAGAAGAAAGAGGAAGCATTTAAATAAAGGAATTGTCAAAAACTGTCTCTTGTCATTTTTAACATTTTTGACAGTTTTTTAGTGAAATGGTAGGGGTACTTTTGTACCCCCTTACCATTTCACACAGGGGGGGCCGGGATCTGGGGGTCCCCTTATTAAAGGGGGCTTTCCAGATTCTGATAAGCCCCCGCCCGCAGACCCCCACAACCACCGGCCAAGGTTGTGGGGATGAGGCCCTTGTCCTCATCAACATGGGGACAAGGTGTTTTGGGCGGCTACTCTAAAGCACCCTCCCAATGTTGAGGGCATGCAGCCTGGTACGGTTCAGGAGGGGGGGGCGCTCTCTCGTCCCCCCTTTTTTCCTGCGGCCTGCCAGGTTGCATGCTCGGATAAGGGTCTGGTATGGATTTTTGGGGGGACCCCACACCGTTTAATTTTGGCGCGGGGTTCCCCTTAAAATCCATACCAGACCTGAAGGGTCTGGTATGGAATTTAGGGGGACCCCAAATTTTTTTTTTTTAATTTTGGTTCGGGGTTCCCCTGCGGGGAATTCCCATGCCGTTTTTATCAATTAACTTTTATGTGTATTGTCGGACCGGCAATGCAATAGCCACGAGTAGCTTTAGATGACTTTTTTCTATTTGAAATGTCATTTTGCTGTCAGACTGTTCTAAACACGGGAAACATGCCCCTTTACAGGCATACCATAGACACCCCCCAGCTACGAAATTTAAAGGAATATTACACTTTTATTGTTTGACTTTAAGCATTATTAAAATCACTGCTCCTGAAAAAACAGCCGTTTTTAAAACTTTTTTTGCATTGATCCATGTCCCCTGGGGCAGGTCCCAGGTCCCCAAACACTTTTCATGACAATAACTTGCATATAAGACTTTAAAATTAGCACTTTTGATTTCTCCCATAGACTTTTAAAGGGTGTTCCGCAGCATTCGAATTTGCCGCGAACACCCCAAATTGTTCGCTGTTCGGCGAACTTGCGAACAGCCGACTCGAAGCTCATCCCTAATTGTAGTGGTGTGCCTGTGAAACAAGGTAAAATGACAGGAAAAGTAATTTATGGGATATATGTTCCTCCATGGATTCTTATGCCGCGTACACACGGTCGGACTTTGCAGCTACAAAAGTCGGACAGCCTGTCCGACATACTTCCGGCGTACCTTCGGCGGACTTGGGGCAGACTTTCTTACGAACGGACTTGCCCACACACGACCACACAAAAGTACGCCAGCTTAGTACGCTGTGACGTACACCAAGTCCGACGAGACTATAAAACGGAAGTTCAATAGCCCGTACGACACCCTTTGGGCTCCTTCTGCTAATCTCGTGTTTATCTCGTGTTAGTAGAAGTTTGGTGAGAGACGATTCGCGCTTGTGAGACTCGTATTTTTCAGTTCGTTTTAACTGTTGTTCAGTCTGTGCTTGTGAGGTTTGTATCTGCTTTTCAGTGCGTTTGGTCAGTTGGCATTGAGAAATCTTTGTTTTATTGGCCGCTCGTTCCTGATTTTCAGGTCGTTCTTCACAGGCCTTGCTGTTCTTCAGTGCGTTCTGTTTAGTGCGTTCTGACCAGCCGACCGTTTTGAAGCCATGTTACCTGTACGTACTCGTCGTAGAGCTCGTGCATTGTATGTGCTTGGTGCTGTAGTTTATTCTTCAGCCCAAGACCAGTCCATGAACAGGGCGAGGAGGAGTTCATGGACCAAGAATTGGTTGCTTCAGCGTGACCAGTTCTGTCATATGCCTTTGCTCCGTGAGATCCGTGAGAATAATCCTGAGGATTTCAGGAACTTTCTCCGGATGACGGACCCCGTTTTTGACCGTTTGGTGGCTTTGCTGACCCCCTATATCAGCAGGCAGGATACCTGCATGAGGCAAGCCATCACTCCGGAGCAGAGGCTGGTCGCTACCTTGCGGTATTTGGCCACAGGGAGAAGCCTGCAGGACCTTAAGTTCTCGACAGGCATCTCCCCCCAGGCTCTGGGGATCATTATCCCAGAGACCTGTTCTGCCATCATACAGGTCCTGCAGAAGGACTATATTAAGGTAAGATATTTTTCTTTTATTAGCATCACATGTTCTTTTATGTAATCTTTGATAATGTAATGTATTTCTTGCTTCAAACACTACTTCCCATCATTGCAATATAGTGTGAATGTCCCCTTTTTATCCTCACACATGCTGGGATTTTTTCCTGTTATTTTTTGTCATGCATGTATAGTTTCCTTCAATAACCTTCCCAGCATGAAGTGATGGGAACATATCCACCTAGTCTACTCATTTTGAATGTATTTTGTTGGAGTGTATTTAGTGTGCTTATAATTAGCAATTAGCTAGATTTCACAACCCCCCCCCACCTGAACTCACTCCAAATAGTGTGCTGCTAATTAGCAATTAGCTAGATTTCACAACCCCCCCCCCCCCCACCTGAACTCACTCCAAATAGTGTGCTGCTAATTAGCAATTAGCTAGATTTTACAACCCCCCCCCCCCACCTGAACTCACTCCAAATAGTGTGCTGCTAATTAGCAATTAGCTAGATTTCACAACCCCCCCACCCCCACCCTCGTTAAAATTTGCTTGAATGTTCTGTGGTGTTGATTTGTCTAAAGCAAATCTATGTTGCACTTAGCAAAATGCATGTGCACTCAACAAGTGCATTTGTTCCAGTGCTTTAGTAAATGAGCAGAAGCTCTGCTGATTTCCATCATCAAATCATATGCAAGCCTCAAAGTGTTTTCATTAATTGCCCTTGCATGTGATTGTGTACTCTTTGCAACATGAATGCCTTTTGACATTACCTCATTTACTGTAAGCTGGTTAGCAACTGCACCTGCAGAGTGCGACAACTGCAGTCTTGTAGCCTTTGTTAGTCCCTAAATTCCTGCGTGTTGTTAAAGTAATTTTTTTTAGGGATTTCACAACCCCCTAAAATGTAATCAATGTTCTATCAGAGGGGGTGAGCAATCTGATAAGTGTGCCTTTTTCCATATTAGTTATTCCAGAAGAATTAAATTATTGAATGTTATACTGATGCTGGGGAATAATGTTTTTAATTGTCTAATTTTCTTGCAATGTTAGCTTCCAAATTAATTGATTTTGGTTTTCTTGTTTGATTCCCCAGTTTCCTTCAACGCCACAGGAATGGCAGACTGTGGCATCCCATTTTGCCAGCCGTTGGGACTTTCCCAATTGTGGAGGGGCTATAGATGGGAAACATGTCCACATTGTGCCACCACCCCATTCGGGGTCATATTATTTTAATTATAAGGGGTTCCACAGTATTGTTTTAATGGCGGTGGTGTCGGCACACTATGATTTTTTATATGTGGACGTGGGGAAGAATGGCCGGATGTCGGATGGAGGAGTATTTGCCCAGACGGAGTTCTGCCAGCGTCTCCAGAGTGGTGGCCTGGGATTGCCACCTGATGAGGATAACGTGGAAGGACTCCCCTTTGTCTTCATTGCCGATGAAGCCTTCGCTCTGAGCAAGCACCTCATGAGGCCATTCCCCCAAAGAACCCTCACCCCGGAGAGGAGGGTTTTTAATTACCGGCTGGCCAGAGCTAGAAGAGTGGTTGAGAATGCGTTTGGAATTCTGGCCAGCCGGTTCCGCCTGTTTCAAACAGCCATTAATTTGGCGGAATACAAACTTAATTTTATAATTTTATCGTGCTGCATTCTGCACAACTTTTTAAATAAGCATTCTGCCAATTATATAGGCACAGTTGGGCCTGAGGCCGGACAAATAGAAGCCAACCTTACAGGCCTGGATACTGTCCGTACTGGCTTGGCCCCCCAAAGTTCCCGTCAGGTTAGACAGCAATATGTTGATTATTTTATGGGTAGGGGGGCCATTGCAATGGGCCAGGATATATAATTTTTTGACAATAAAAAAATTTTGCTGAAATCTGGCATTATATTTATTGCTTGCCTTTCTTTTGGGCTGTCTCCTAGGTTATGGTCGAGCAGTTGTAGTGCCAACTGTATTTGAATTTTAAAAATGTCTAAATAAGCTCCATTGCCACTGTAAACAACTTTTTGACAATTATAACCAAACTGATACTGAGCCTTGAAATAACAAACCACACATTTGTTAAAATCCTATAAAAGGAGATGTTTTTATTAATGGTTGTTATGCATTCAGTTCTGCATTTAGTATAAAATGTTCATAGACAAAAATATAATGGTATCTTAATGATGTAGCAAAATATAATTATATTTAAATATTTCTACCTAATCCACAAAAAAATATTTTTGGCTTTTTGATTTTCGAAAACAGGCTTTTTTTTTTTTTGGAAAATCAAGTTTTGTTTTTTTTTAAAAGCAAGTTTTTTTTTTTTTTTTTGTTTTTTTAAAATCAATTTTTTTACTTTTTTTGGTTTTTTAACATTAATTATTTTTATTTTTTTTGGTTTTTTAAAATCAATTTTTTTACTTTTTTTGGTTTTTTAACATTAATTAGTTTTTTTATTTTTTGGTGTTTTAAAATCAAATTTTTTTTTTTTTT